>JAWHQI010000014.1:21628098-22358697 GCA_033032865.1 Dactylorhiza incarnata
TTGATTTAGTTTATCATATTGTGAAGTATGCCCTACTTTTGGTAGTCTGCATAATTCGTGTCGAAGGAAAATCATCTCGAGCCTTGCACCTTGGTTCATGTCAAGTTAAAACAAATATAAATGCACTGGGTGATTGGATGTTATTTGTACAAGCTCTCATTACAATGAGATGCAGCTTGGTCGTCGCCAAAAAAAAATTTTAAATTTCTACATCCCGGCTGATATATAAGTGCGTCGATACGGGAATCTATAGGGTAAGAAATCTAGTCAAGTGGGATATGCCCCTAAGGTTTGTGCTCATACGTGAGATGAATGTACCATATGGGCAGTGGAAGAAATTTAATCCAAAAACGTACGGGGGCTTGTCCCTTCGTTTATTGGCCTATTTACGTGCCGACTTCGTTTTCCCGTAGATCCTGTTTATTCGAATAGTACGTGAACGATGATGATTGGATTCGTGATAACCTCTCAATACGGGTGAGAGCGTCAAGCGTGTTGAGACACGCCGTGAATTGAACACGTGAATTGAATATGGAGGATAAGTTGCTTTTACTTATTTAAGAAGATATGAATATGTCTCTATACGTACAGGTAGGTGTACGTGTAATTGTATTGCCTCGACAAGGTAGTCCTCTAAAGGCCCTATGCTGAAACCCAACCCTTGGATAAGGTTTATGTTCACGGTTTAGGAGCCCTTAAATGAAATGAATTAAATCACGAGATAAAAGTAGCACCAATTTTTGAATCCGGTGCAAACCTAAGTAGAACTGGGAGTAGACAAAAGTAACAATTGACTTGAGGTGATCATAAGATTGTTGAAACTTAATGTCAAGTGGATGTCGTGCTAAGTGTAAAAGATGCGTGATGTATGAATGGTTGCCTCGGACGAGATGACATTGATAGAAGCAATTGATAATTAAATAGATAATGATGGTTGTACGAGAAGATCAGATTGAGGCTTGGTTCTACATTTTTAATACATAAGAGAGACGATCCTGCGGGTACAATAACTGTTTGGGTATTTGAAGTTTGACACAAGGATATGACATCGTGAATTTTATGGTTGATCACCCGTTTGACTTTGAGGCCATCCACATTTAACACAAAATTTTTGGATGCACGGAAGTGATGATATTGAAAGTGTTACACATTATTTGTATAACTATGCTTGGGTTTGGAGGAATTAATTCATTTTTGCACATCTAAAGCACATGACTCCTTTGGTGGAGGATTCTAAATTTTATCTGGAGGCACGAGTATTAACCTCATGCGTATCGGGGTCACCGATCTTAAGGGGGTTAGATCAAAGGTGCAATGAAAGTTGGCTTATTAAAGTAAGGAAACACTTCTCCTTTCCCCTCTTCCTCCTTCTCTCCCTTCCATTTGGGTTACATTTCAGGAAATTCCTTTTTCCCATTAGTGGATGTTGGGCTTGTTGCTCCAGGAAATTTGTTATTTTGGAACTCCCTTGTTTGTTAGCAATTATTTTTCTCTTATTTTAGTAGTTGTTTATGCTAGTTGTTGGGGGTTAAACTTCAGAAATTTTGTTTATAACACCTTACTCATTCTCGGATATCTCTTCCTTGGTTTGTGTTAGCAGTTATTTGGTATTTCCTTGGTTTCATGACTAGCAGCTAACTTGGCTTCCCTTGATTTATATTCTATAATTTTTGTCCAGAATATGTGCCCTGCTTTGCTCGTTTTTCTTCCAGGATTATATATTCGCATCCGCCCCATTTCCTTCCAGATTATAAGCTTCACATTGCCTACATGTTTTAGTATTTGGAATTTATTTGGAAATTCAGGGCTAGTGGCTGCTTGGTTTCTCCTTCCAGGGTTGATAAATTTATTTTTTGACTCATGCTAACAGTTATTGATTTAGTGAGAGTTTGGTGAACTTCCTTGGTAGTATATAAGCAGCTATGTGAATCCCCCTTGGTTTCATCCTAAAATAAACTCTTACTTTTTTCCCCCTTTTCTGTTGTTTTTCTTGGTTGTCTGGGAGTTTATGCTGGCAGATCTCTTTTCTTAATATATATATGCTGCTTATAGAATTTGTTTGGGGGTTGCGGTTATATAATCTGATTGAGGCTACCTTATATCTGTTCTGTTTGGGGCTGCTGTTATAGTATTATTTTGGGGTGTGCTAGCAGTGTTCCTAGTTCCTATTATCATTTTAGTTTGGGTAATGTTGGCTGATTACATGTTGGATAATGATGTGGATCTAAACCACCTCCCCCCCCCCCCCCTAACCCCAACCTAAATTTTGGGGACGAAATTATTTTTTTCGTTTATTGGATTTGTAACATCCCCATTTCGCGCTAGACCCCTCGAAGACATTTTGACTGGGAGCAGATATTGATTCTATTAATCTTGAAATATATACCAGTGATCCAGATATTGTTATATCTTTGATTCAGCGTTCGACGAAATTTCGTCGAACGGCGTTCGATGAAATTTTGTCGAACGGCGTTCGACAAAAAATCGTCGAACGGCGTTCGACAAAAAATTGTCGAACGGCGTTCGACGAAAAATCTTGTGATACAGCGCCCGAAAAATCCTTAGCTGATCGACGTTCGACGAATTTGCTTAAATTCGTCGAACGTCGGTCTGTATTTATTAATTTCTTTCTGTCGCCTGATAAAAACTTGAGTGCTTATTTTTTTGGCTGAGAAGTGGATACTTTGTCCAATAAGGGGCTGACACTGAACTTTGGGGTTCCAATGCACGGCAATAGAAGTAGGGCTGAACATTTTTCACGAGGGGGGGGCATCTCGATCTGGATCTTCTTCTTCTTCCTCTCTTCATTTCTTCTCCTTCTTCCCCAGTTTCTTCTTTCACCCTAAGGGGTTTTATCCCTGGAGCTTCGAAGGAGCAAAGCTTGGAGAAGGATTGGATCTTGGTCGACCACAACCCGGCTGCCATAAAGATGAGCTCCAACCGTGGCCGAAAATTTAAGGTGACTTCCGCCCCCTCTCCCTTGGTGCTAGCGTCCTAGATCACAATAGGAGAGATGAAGGCTCAAGAGAGCTTCTCGTGTGAGCTTTAATGGAGTTACCTTGGGAAGACCAAGCCGGAACCTCAAATTTAGGGCACCGTTCACCACGAGGTTTTAGTAATCATTTCTTCTCTTCAAGAAGAAGAGATGAGATTTTATTTGGTGCAAACCCATGGTCGTTGAGGGAGAGTGAGGGGAATGACATTTAGGGATTTAACCTAACTCCTGTTTGGGAAAGATGATGAATAGCCCTCTACTTATTAGGGTTGTTAATTAAATATTTGTGTGAAAAATGTGATGATAGCCTCCCCCCCCCTCCCCCCCCCCCCCCCTCCCCATTGGTAAAGAAGTCTTCAATTTATAATTTTGCACTTGGTTATTAAGGAAATCTGTGCGCAGCTTGGGTCAAGCCAATTTTTAGGCTTGATCCCACTGGATTTAGACTTCGGGCTCAACATGAAAGTTGTAGCCCTTGGAAAGAGCTTTCCAACGATAGGATACCCATTTTCTAAAGTGACATGTAGCTCCCTAAAAGCCCAGTCGAGTGGACTGTCCAGAAAGCTGGGAGGTGGTCAATGCATGCTGTTTTGCTGTCCAGATTTCTGCAGTTGACTTCAGAGCAGATTTTTGATAGGACCCACTTCGATCTGGGTTTAGGACTCAACATGAATGTTGTAGCCCTTGATGTTAGCTTTCCAAATTGTGGTGGATCATAATTGTTGGACAAATGTAGCACCCAGAAATCCAATTTTATTAAACTGTGTCATAACACTTCTGATCTCAGTATTTTGTGGATTTCTCTTATAATATTGGTTGGATGCTCATGAAAATTGGTGGAGACATAGGTGATAACAATATGTACATCCCTGTTGAAATTTATAATTTATGATTAAGTAGTATTAAAGTTATTGCCATGTTATTTCATAACTGGAAGGGGATATAAATGCTGAATGTGAATCCTGTTTGGGCCGGAATTTTGTATGAATCATGTATATGCTAGCATTGGCTTGTGATAATGATTTCAGATTTATTTCTGTTAAGATGACCCCATGAATGAACCTTCAATTGTAAGATGTATGTGGAATCATAAAAAAAGGACATGTATGAATTAATGTTCATATCGCTTGATAATCTATTGGATGGTGTAGAATGGTGATAACCTCTCCATAAGGTTGATAGATTTAATCGTGTTGAAACACGTTGTGATTTGTACGTAAGATGATTGAATATTGGTGATATGTTCGGGCTTACATATTTAGTAAAATATGAATATGGCACAGTACGCACAAGTAGTCCTACAGGATCTTGTAGAGTAATTTCCATGATATACACACGCTACTGCATAGAGTCATGATAGCTCGGTATGGGTAGCATTGATGGATCGGTGTGGATTATAAGATATGGTTATATCTTATGGTGAAATGTTAAGGACCCGGTGGTTGGGGGCCTTGGATGCTAATTAGCATCGGTTGAGTTGGTATGATGTGAAAGGTAAGAAGGCTCCATTCAGTGAGTCCTTGGGTGCTTGATAGCACGGGTGTGCATGGGAATTACAGGAATGTGCATAGTTTACACATGGTTGTGTAATGATCCTGGTTGGAGGATTATTTGTGGCGGGTCTACGGGCATGCTAGTCGTGACACCGACAGAAGCAGGCAGTTAGACTCTAGACCGGTTGGGTTGGACTCTTAGTGCTCACCTACCCAAGTCCCCTTCTGTGTCCTTGAAGGATCTGCTGTGTGTTCTTAGCCTCGAGCAGTACGCAAGGTCTCCGCTGTGTGTTCTTAGCATCGAGGCGTACAGAGGCCTAGGACTGGTAGTATTCATACCCTCCTAGTAGTGGAGGAGCTCGTTTGACTGTCTCCGTCTGGCCACGATGGGAGATGCCTGAGTGGTTAGCTACCACTCAAAAAGCGAGAACTGAAGGTCTATGTCGACATAGAAAAATGCATGGGTGAGTTCATCATATCATAATCATTGCATTGCATTCATCCTGCATAATCATAGCATTTCACCGCATCAGGTCCATCATATAAATTAGTATGAGCTCTTTTATATGATGGGTCCCAAATTGGAAACCTTAACTTATAAGTTTGTATGGGCATTCATATAAGTTAAGGTACGATATGAACTGCTTACTCCTGTACTATTTCATTACTTGCTTACATTCTGTCATTGCTATATTACTGGTTAGTTGTGCTTCTTATACCTGTTACTAGTACTTGCATTTACAACCATTGCTACTTATATACTTATGAACAGCTTAGTAGTGCCATTGCAAGTACTTGGGTACTTATACAACCGACATATATGAACAACCATCCTTGTCACCTGCTTGTATATATTATTGCTTATATTGCAGCTTTTCTTCCTTTCCTTCCACCCGGTGCCATGGAGTCGTCGGGGGAGCGGATGTGAAGCCACTTAGTCTTTATGACTAACGGTTGCTACGTCCCTCTTTTTAGGAGTGTACTTTAGAGCAGCAGTGCACGGTGCTGGAGGAGGATAGTCAGGTCAGGGTGACAGGGTCGGAGACCATGATACCTTTTCTCCCGTTAGTGACAGAGGCGAGTGAGTGTTTTGAGATGTAGCCCCTGGGGCATTTAGCTTGATACTCTAATGATTTGAAGGAGCTTGTGTAGCTTTCTGTCTTTCTTGTACTTATTGTTTGGACATTATTACTTATTGTGAATCTATGGCTTTTAATGCTTTCTTTTATTGATGGTTTGGCGCTGTTTGTTGGTTTGGCCGGCAGGATAGGCGTCTTGTGGGGGAGGCTAGCTCGTGTGCTGGCGCTTCCGCAATGTGGCTGTCCTGGGCATAAGACTCCCCTCGGCCGTGTTTTGTGTTCCGGGAGGGGGGTCTTACAACAAATTCTTCAGATTCAGATGGTATCCTGGGGGTGATGACATCCTCTCCTTTCTTCTCTTGGAACTTTCTGCCTTCAAAGCAATGGGATTCTCCTTGTTGTGTCCTTCTTCAGTTTTTCTGGTGTTCAGGTGAAGTTCATGGGACAGAAGTTTCCCATATAGGTTCTGGGGCTGAATGTTTCCCAGATTTCTCATTTCCCTGATATCACAGATCTTGATGTCCCATTCTTTGTAAAGGGATCTCAAGAATTTTTCATTCAGCTCATAGTCTGTAAATGTTCTTCCATAGGTTTTCAGACCATTGACAATTTTGAAGAATTTCTCATAACATATTGCTATTGAGTCCTTCTTGTCTTGTCTGAAAGCCTCATATTGCTGATTCAGAAGAGACTTCATGTCATCTCTGACCTCTTCAGTCCCTTCCATATAGGCAATGAGTGAATCCCATATTTCTTTGGCAGTTTTGCAGTGCACTAGATTCTGGAAAGTTGAATCCTCAATTGCACTAACAATGATGTTCTGGGATCTCTTATCCATGGTGGCCAGAGTTACTTCATCTTTAGTCATCTCAGAATATATTTTGGGAGTCTTGATGTTTCCATCTGTGAATGAGACCTTCATAGGAACAAAAGGTCCTTCTAGTACTGTGATGTATATCCTAGGGTCAGAGGCTTCAATGAATAATCTAGCCCTTTCCTTCCAAATCCCAAAATTCTCTTTTCTACAGATTGGTAACTTCATGGATGTGAATTCCTTGTTCCCTTCACTATTTGCCATGAAGACTTAACAGATCTACCCTTAGGAGGTCTTGTTCAGGCTGTTAAACCTTTCTTGAACAACCTCCCTCTGATACCACTTGAAAGTATTTATTTAAGGGTAGATAATCACCTAAAGGGGGGGGGGGGGGGGGGGGGTGAATAGGTTATTTTAAATTCTATTTAAGTTCTTGATCAAATCCTAAGTGTATGTGAGTTATAATCAGAACCTTCAAGAAACAATCTCAAACACACAGAATTTTATAGTGGTTCCCCTATCTAGGGTAATCAACTTTTCCCTTTCTCCCCTCTAGCAGTGTGCCAGATAGGGCTTATATCTCCTCCAGATCTCAGACCACAAAAAGGTCTTACAGCTCAGATCTCTACAAATCTTACAGTCTTAGATCTCAACAGATCCTACAGTCTCAGATCTCAACAGATCCTACAGTCTCAGATCTCAACAGATCCTACAGTCTCAGACTTACCAAAGTCCTACCTCAGCCTTTATAACAACAGGCCTACACTCAGATCCACCCTTGGATCCTACAACTCAGATCGCAAAAGATCATACAGCTCAGATCTTCAAAAGATCCTACAGGAATTGAAAATTGTTTGTAATACCACCAGACTCTAGTTCTTCAATGTATAGAGCCTTCTATTCTATCTGAATGATCAAACAGAATACTTCAACAGATCAGCAACAACAAAATCGTCTTCTTGAATCGCACAGGCTGTGATAACTGTTGTTCTTTAGGAAGATAAGTTCTTCCTCCTTGACCTTCTTTCTTCGGAAAATGTCAGCAACAGATTGCTGAAATGATTTCTTCAAGTCAAAACGATTATGAAGGAAGAGAAGATTTCTTCTGATTCTTCTTTCGAGAGACTTTGATTTTCAGGATAAAAAATATCCTTCTCTTTGATGGAAACCTTTCTTTTGTATCCTTGATTGCATCGGCAATATCTCTAGAATAGGAAATGAATGCCATCTGTAGATCTTGATGAATTTCCTGGACATTCTTCCTTGGATACTTCCTCGAATTGCGCCTTGAAATATGGAGAATATAATGGCTAGAACTCACTCTAAATTACAGATCATGCCTTCTATTTATAACCCACAATCCGCGCCATCTGAGATGCTCCTCCATGTCAGCATGATGTCAGATCCTCAATGGTATTCAGCGGCTTTAGTATTTGCAAGGCGTCGAGACATGGTCGTCGTCTCGATGTGGCTTAGATTGTTGTAGATGTACTATATCACAATCCCTTACTTAGAGCATTTCAGGAAGATGGCGTTGATCAGTGTGTAACTCAGTCGACGCTTCTTATTCCACGGCGTCGAGTGATGTTCCTTGGTTCGACGCTTTCTTTTGATTTAGTCTCAAATCTTCAGTTAGTGACCTTGCCGTTGAGACAACAAACATAGGTCGACGCTTTTGGGTCACAGGCGTCGAGCGATGTGTAGTGTCTCGATGCTTGAGGACTTAGATGAACTTCTTGATCATTTAGCTTGACCTGATATCCTGCACAGTGATTCTAGATAATATATCTAATACATCGTGAGGTATATCTTTGATTTAGGAATGGACTTCTCCAAATCTAGGACATTGTGGGCAATGGTCCCAATGATCAGATCTTCAAGAGCAACAACAAATTTGAGAAACTTCTGTCTCTCAGATTCATCAGCTATCAAGGAAGATATCTGTTTCAAGTGAAAGTTCCATCCTCAAACTGTCAAGAATTTCAATCAAACAGGGGGAGCTTTACAACATCAACACATTCCACTAGTCTTCTCTCAGATTATTGACAGAGAAGAACATCTAAACCCTCTTTATCCCATTATGTACAGGGTTATAACTCCCTTCAAAAGTTAACCCCTTGGTGGCAAGGCACCTGAACAAAAACCTATAGTTTGGTTAGAGCACCTGATCAAAAGCTCAGTTGGTGTTTTGGGCACCTGATCAAAACCCCATTTGTGATAGGGCACCTGATCAAAAACCTAGTGGATTCCTACCAAGGGTGGTAGAAGAGTAGATGTACCCAGGTTTATTGGGGAACTACTATAAAATCCTTGTGTCCTCTGTGTTGTGTTTATTTTTCTGTACTGTATTGTGTGCTTTGTTTTTATTTTGTTTTATAACTTACTCTATTATACACATATAAATATCACTATTTTAATTCCGCTATAAAATTAAGTGAAAAACTTTTTAATACTCTATTCACCTGATAAGTAGTATTTTTATAACTTTTTAATAGAAAATTTTGTAAATATTTAATATGAATTTTCCTTTTTATGTCAATTTTAGGTTATAAGTAGTTCTTTTTGTAATTTTGATTCTAACTTAGCTTAATTTCAATATTTGCAGAATTTTGGGACAAATCGGGAAAAATAGCATGTCACGCCCTCAGTCACGCCCGTGACCAAGGGCGTGTAACCTGAAGATCAGTCCAGAATCGATGCCGCGCTGTTTGAACCAGTCCACACCAAGTCACGCCCCAGGTCACGCCCGTGACCCAAAGTCACGCCCGTGACCGGGGGCGTGTAATCTTAGAATCTTCCACGTAGAGCCGTCGTCGAGACGTGGAGCTGCAGTCGAGAAGTCAACTTGAGTCACGCCCGTGACCCACATGTCACGACCGTGACTTGCCCGCGTGATCTCTGCTTCGCCGTCGCGCCAAATTCCAGCCCACGCCGCATTTAATGCAGCCGTCCAAAGTCACGGCCGTGACCCGACATGTCACGCCCGTGACATGTCACTTTTCGCCGCGCCGTCCAAAAAGCCCACGCCGCTGTCGGATCCGATGTGAATAGTGCAGTCATGCCCGTGACCGAGGGCGTGTAATCTGAAATTTTTTCCTATAAATTCAGAGGTTCTCCTTGAGTCCAGGGTTCAGAATTTTGGAGTGGGGGAGGTGCTGCTGGAGCGAATCCTGGGTATTTTTCACTTTCATGTTCATGTTCATGTTTCTTTCCTTTCATGTTCTCTTCTTTTTCTCATGCAATGTACTAGCTATCTTTCAATGCAATAGCCTAGTTTAAGTTTGTAACTTTGTTTTTCCTAGCTTGCAATCTCTTCTCTTAAGACTTGTAATAGTTTTCATTTAAATAAAAATTAGTTTGTTCTCTTGATTTTGTCTCCTCCTTACTTAGTTAAATTTTCTTATTATGCATTTTTATTTTTCTTTCTCTTCCCCCTCCACCATGATTAACTAATCCTCATTAGTACTCGATCAAAATGATCCGAGGATGAGTTAGACAAGTTATGATTCTCTAAAGATTTCTTTTTCCGTTTTTACAAACACTTGAATTACCCTTGATTTATAATTAGTGAGGCCATATTTTCGATATATGGTTTTCGCTTATGTTTTCATACTTAGTTAGCCGAGAGGCTCAAAGTATGAATTGATCACTCATGGGTAAAGAGAGTTGCACGCACCCCTCGAGAGAGGATGACGTAAATCTCCCGGATTGGAGTCAAATCCAATAGCGGGGTTCACTTCGTAAAGTAAGTTTTAGGTAATCGATTATAGGACGAGAGTCCGGTTGATTTTTCCTAAACTTAGTTGGGCATTAACCTCGAGAGAGGCATGTTCGAGCTTCGGGAACCTCCACGGTCAAGTAGTTCAATTTAAACGGAATTAGATTTAATTTCTTTTCACTTGTCTTTTCTCACTCCAAGGTGACTTTTGATTGAGTACTAGCCTCTTTTATCATCATCTAAACCCTTAATTTAGCTTGCAATTTCTCTTTTTCTAGCTAAGTAACCAAAACCCTAAAATATCATTAGATAAGATAATAGCGACTTTCCTCAAAGTAGAAGTAATCAACGCGCCCCGTGGAATATGACCTTGGTATTTCTTAATATCCTATACTATAGACGATAAGGTACACTTGCCTTTATCGGATATAGTTTTGGAGAAAATCTCAACACTTCACTAAATTTCAAAACCGCAAAATCAATATCATCACCCCCCCCCCCCCCTCTAGAGTAAATCTAAGATCTAACCTCACTTTCAATTGGTATCAGAGGATTCATCTGATATCAGAGGACTTTCAATTGGTATCAGAGGTAAGTTAATTCTTTACATGCTAACACCTGAATCCAAAGATCAATTAGATCTTAATTTTTTTTAGAGTTTTATTTTTCTAAAAATCCATGACACAGAACAAAGAATACTCAAGCACAAGACCTCCTATGTGCAATCTAAATAAGTTTGCACTATGGAAGGCAAGGATCAGATTGTATATGAATTCTATTGACGAAGATATTTTTAATTTTATTTTGACAGGACCTCCTACTCCAACAACAACAAGCACTGAAACAACCACAACAAACAATGTTGTTCCACCTCCTGAGTGGACAGATGCTCAAAAGAAGCAGAGAATTGCAGATGCCAAGGCAATGAATATTTTGGCACAAACAATGTCTGATGACATTTTCCAAAAAGGTTTGGAATGCACTTCAGCAAGGGAAATATGGATCTCACTTAACAACATGGTTAAAGGATCAGCAGATGAAAGAAAAGATAGAAGATCACACCTCATTTCTCAGTATGAAAACTTCAAGAAAGGAGAAACTGAGACAGTGGCTGATATGTACAATAGACTCAGTCTCATAATCAATGAGCTGAAATCTTTAGACAAAGTGATCTCCATCACAGAAGTGAATGATAAGATTCTTATGTGCTTCCCCAGCACATAAGACTCTAGGATCTGGGCAATCAAGGAAGCCAGAAGCCTTAATGAGATCTCCACTGAGACCTTGTTAGGCAAGCTCAAATCCTATGAGCAGCTCATCAAATCTAGAGAAGCTGAACAATCTACTTCCTCACCAGCATTCAAGAAGGAAAAGAGCATTGCTTTCCAAGCAACTGAAGAGGAAGATAAAGCTCCAGGAGAAGTGGAGTTCATGAGCCTTCTAGCAAATAGATTTTATAAAATGGCTATGAAGGACTTCAGAAAGAAGGATTCCGGATCAAGAAAAAAACCAAGGTATGATGAATCAATTTCTAAAGAAATTATATGTTTTGGTTGTAGGAAACCTGGACACATTCTACCTGAGTGTCCAGAGAACCAAAAGAAGGAGAAGAGAAAAGAGAAAGAAGAGAAAAGGCACTCCAGCAAGCCTTCCTCCCACAAACACAAGCATAAGGGAAGAGGATTTGTAGCTGAAACATGGAGTGAGATAGACTCGGAATCTTCATCCAGCTCTTCTGATGATGAAGAAAATGCAAATGAGAATGACCAATGCTTTATGGCTTTTTATGACTCAAGCAGTGAGTTAGGACTTGCATCTTCATCTAGCTCTTCTTATGATGAAGATAATGAAGAAGAAAGAAACTTCTGCATGATGGCTATCAGTGCCTCAGGACAAAACTCTGAAGATTCAGAATCTGAAGCTGACAATGATCAGGTAATATCTACTTTTGATTTCAATTCAAATGAATTCAAAGATGAATTCAGAACTCTTTGTATGAATTTAATAAAATATGAGAAAGAGATAATCTCTCTCAGAAATCAGTTGGCTGAAATGAACCAACTAAGTAAAGATAATGTCAATCTTAAGAAAGATTTGGCTGCCTCCAGAAAACACATTGTTCTCATTGAGAACAAGTTGTCTGAAGCTAAGAAATTTGAAGAATCCCTAAATGGGAGAAGTATCAAACTGATGGACATCACAAGCACAGTGAATGCCAGACTTAGTGGCAAACTGGGCTTAGATGCATCATCAAGTGTGCCACCTCTTATTAAGAAGAACATACTTTCTACACCAGTAAAGTTCATCTCTGCCAAGAGCAAAGAGGTAGTAGAAGTAGATAAAAACAATTCAAGCAATGCTGTTAAGAATAAAGGAATTCAGCAGAATTCGTCGAACGGAGCTCGATGAAATGAATTAACTTCGTCGAACGGAGATCGACGAACTCTGAAGACAGATATTCAGTATAGTCATTATTCGAACGGCACTCGACGAAAGCAATTCAATTCGTCGAACGACGATCGACGAACTCAGCCCAGTTCGTCGAACGGAAAATCTGAAGAATTTTTATTCTTCGCATACTAAGAATCCTTTCACTGAGTGGATAATTCCTCCAAGGAGATATCATCCACATGGCTATAAGGATCGGCCTGAGATGTCTTTTATTTCAGAATTTTGTGGAAAAACAAAGGACCCAAGGTAGTCTTGGTCAAGAACAACTAGAATGTTTTCAATTTTGCAGGTACAAGGCTATCCAAAAATAAAAGAACAATGGTATTTGGATAGTGGGTGCTCAAAGCATATGACAGGAAACAAGGCCAACTTAAGCAACTACAAGGCAAGGCATGGACCTAAAGTGATCTTTAGAGACTCCAACTGTGAACAAACCAAAGGTTATGGTCAAATCAAAGCTGGAGCAGTCACCTTCAAAGAAGTAGCTTATGTCAAGGGTCTGAAGCACAACCTCATCAGCATAAGCCAGTTATGAGATGAAGGTTATCAGGTAACTTTTAATAATTCCTTATGTCATATTACCAATAATAAAAACATAAATGTATTATCTGGTATTAGACATGGAAATATTTATTTACTCAATTTTGACTCTGCCAATTCAGACATTTGTTTATTTAATTCAATAAGTAAAACAAATGAATTATGGCATAAAAGGCTTGGACATATTATCCTTAGAACTATATCTAAGCTTTCAAAGGACAATCTTGTTAGAGGACTGATGAGTCCCATTTATATACACTTTTATGGACTCATCTGGGCTAGTTTTCACGCACTTGCACTTCACTTTTTGTGTATTAATGCTTATATTTCATTTAGTCACAATTCTTACATGAAGTGCACTTCCAGGCCCGATGTGGTGTATTTTCTTGATTATCACTCTTAATGTCTTTCATGCTGTGTTATGTGCCACTTTTAGTGGTTTTGATGTGTGTTTATGCTGGAACAGGGGTCGTGTAGGTGTTCCTGGAACAAATCTGTACAGAACACTACGCACGATCACTGGTTATACTGCGCACGACCACTGATCGTGCGCCGCAGATCATGCGCGTTCATGTGCAGCCGATGTTGCATTCTGAATTTGGTCGTGCTTTTTTACGCACGGTCGTGTGTTCGGTCATGCGATCTTAATATTTTATAAAGTTTATGTCGCAGGTTCCGCTGGGATAGTGCGCACGAGCGCCAAACTTCTGGTGTGAACGACCACTGGTCGTGCGCCACTAGTCGTGCGCACTATTTCGCCAGCGCCTATTTAAGACCCTGCTCGCGATCTTAGGTCATTCAGCACTGTTTTGGGGCGCGAATTCTTTCGCAAGCTCTGCCATTTTCCCTCTCCAAGCTCCACCCATCCATCCCCTTCCTTGGGAAAGCTTCTTCCATCGATCATAAGCTCCACCAAGGGTTCCGGAAGCTTTCCCCACCATCTACAGCAAGCATTTCAAGTTGCGGCATCTCCTTTTGGGTCAAGGGGAAGAGACCCAGCTCTGAGAAGAAGACGGATAATGGTTGGAGGTAGTGACAGCCTCTGAACCCCGGAAGCAACCAAGGACTGAGCTCAAAGGAGGCTTGACAACCCCCCATTCCGACCAAGATCTACGGCGAGGCTTCTCATCTCGTGGTTTCCTCTACCCTCTCTCTTTTGGAAATGTATGCTTAACTTTTGTATTGAACTAGTGTGATTTCTATTTGTCTATGAATGAAATATACTCTTGTTTTATCTTTCGCTTGAGGCTTTGTTGTGATGCGCTCCGCCCCCGCACCACTTCCACACACACATTCCAGCTAGCCATCTAGCAATTGTTAGTGGTAACTTTGGCGAAGAGGTGAATACGACCCTCACAAAACCCTGCACTGTGGCCATTTCACCCGCTTACCGAAGCGCGGCATCGCGGCCGCTGCACTCACCCCCACTTTGCGAAGAGGTGTGTGCGAACCTCAATTGTCACAGTTACTTTCCGTCCACGTGCCTTCCGAAGCACGGCATCGCGGCCGTTGCATCCATCCCGCCTTGCGAAGCGGAGTTTTGACCCGCATCTCATTTCTGTGTAGTAACTAAGGACACCAATCACAACGCCCTTGTTTTTACTTTCTTTTACTCATCGTAACAACCACCTCACTCTATTTTCTTGTCACCACAACTTGCATTCCTCAAAAGATCGACATTCGGGGAAGCTATTCCCAAATTTATTGCTTGACAGCGACCGGTGCACTTATCGAACACGCATCAAGTTTTTGGCGCCGTTGCCGGGGAATGCAGGCGTGATGAGATTTTGGTTGTGAATCGATTGTTTGCGATTGAGTCTTTTATTTCTTTTTAATTTACTCTTTTTCATGCTATTTTCTTCTTCTATATCATGTGGGCACATTTGAATATCAGATGTCGTTGGTGTGGGGACACATCCCACGCTAGTGATAGGTGTCCCAAAGAGTATGGTGTTGTTCAGAAACCGTACGGGTCCCATAAATCTTTTGGCTCCTCTACTGCGCCTCCGATGTTGCACTATTACGCGGCTACAGCACCTTGGGTGCCGGCAAAGCCGGTAAAGCAGTGTTTATTTTGCAAAAGTAGAGAGCACGCCTTGTAGTACTGTGCGGATTATCTTCACCAATTGGCGGATGACGATGAGCCGGATATCCGGATCATCCCATCCTCAAATTAGGCGAACACAGCTCCTTCCTCTGGTTACGTGTCACTTCCACCTTCACTTTTTGAAGGCCCTGGAATCGACACGTGCATCAGTGTCCCTCATGACCCTGTTTATGATGCGACCCCCCATACCTCTTCAGTTCACGTACCACTTTGCGTGGATTTGTTCCCTTGTGTGGAGAGTGAGCTCGAACTCTCAAGTGGCACGTCTTCTCCCAGTACACACGAATCTACATCTATTTCTGATATTGTCATTGAGGTCAATTTGCAGGATGTTGCAGACCTGCGCGGTGTCGTGCCCACTCTCATGAAGGAGGACCGTCTCGATTGTGCTGAAGCAAACGTTTCAATTCAGTGCGAGGAAGTCCAAGTGATAGAGGAGGCCATTGCGTGCGCTGTTGAGTCTAGTGAAATCTTTGATGATCTCATCAGTTTATCATTGACGCATCACATGGGGGATGAAGGCGGGATTATCCCCTCAAATGAGATTTCTTTTAGTTTTTCTTCTAATTTATTTCTTGACCCCCTTTCTTTTTGTACAAGGATGCAGTATGTCCCTCCTACGGTAGATCAGATCTTATGCATGGAGGAGCCGAAAGCCTGGCGGGACGAGGAGGGTACAGTGAAGGAACATCTTGTTTCCTCATCATCATTGGTGCTTCCCCTTGAGGATTGGTTATAAGGGGGCAAGCGGTTCTTCTTTGAAGACATAATACTGGAGGAGAAGAGAGCGAAAAAGGAGGAGATTTGGGATTGGAGGCTGAGCATCCTACTTAATTTCCACCCCTACTACCAGGTCCCCGGACCTTTCTCTTTCATCAGTTGTTACTACTTCAAATCAGCTTATAGCTGATTTATTTTGAGCTTGTAATAATAATTAGGATTTATTAACTTGTGTGTATTCCAAGACTTTATAAATTGCTTAATACAGGTATTTAGTCCACCTTAAGGACATTAAACAAAAGGGCTTCTTGGGAGACAACCCATGGGAACAACCCGGTTCTGTTTGCTTGCTTTAGTTTCTATTATGTTTTGTTTGTTTTTGCTTTGGTGCTAACAATGCAGGTGTGAACTCGATTGGATGAAGAGGAGGAGATCTTTAAAGAGGGATTATACCGCTCTTCTGGCATGCTCTTATGAGCATAGGTACTCCTAACCTAGCTTTATTTTTGCTATGAAATATTATATTTGATGTGTGTTTTCAAATCAAGTCTGGGGGAGCGGGCCTTTGCTTACGCTACACTCACATACATGCTAGAATGTTATGTTAGGAAATTTATATTTATTGTCTCATTGCATAACACACACCATACGTGTTTTATTTTTACTCGTGCGCAATTATCGTGTAAATGCTTGATGTATGTGTTTAGAAGTTCGATTGTTATTTTAGGATTATATGGCTGAACATGATGTGACCCATGCGGTGTACTAGTAGAGCGCTCACGCAGCATAAAAATTCACGTAGAATAGATTTAATTACAAAGTTATAGTTTTATTTACTTCATTTGGGTAATTACTTAATACTCTGCTCAAACGGTGCATTTGGTGAATCTAGCGGTAGCCCTAGGTTGAGTGTAGAAGAGCTGTTAGACTCATGTTGTTTGAGTTGGAAGGAGAGGAGACCACGGTCGGTGGTTAAGAACTTGCCCCAAGCTATTTTCAAAATGAGTGCGTTGAATGATCTTGTTGGGAGCATGATGTAGGCCATCATTTGGTCTGGTTGAGCTTTGATTTCCCAACCTAACGTCATCCTTTGCTAGCCTCGTTGAGCCTTACCTCTCCTATTTGTTAAACTCCACTAAACTTTCACCAAGGCCACATATCCTAACCTAAAGCGCACTAGAGTCAAGCTTTGAAATATATACATATTTATGATGATTGTGCGTTGCGGAAAAAAAATGATGAGAATGAGTTAAAATTTTGATTGATCCTAACTTATGTTTCTATGGATCTAGAAAAAAAAAGTAAAAGAACTCTAAAAAGAATCTAACCACAAGTGTGGTAGTCTCGCGCACATCATCGTGCTTAAATAAAGTCTGGGGGAGTGTGCTTCAAGGTGAAGATGTTGAGGTTGAAATTTGTTTATTTACCAGAGGATTGAGTGCGTTTAGCCTACGTTCTTCTACTTCATTACCGTACCTCAACCCAAGCCCTATGTCTATCCTAAAAGCCCTACTGATTCTTGATAAGATCGTCTCATGCAGTGGAGAAGGTGCGAAAGGGCAAGCGTATGACCACCGACCTTGATGGATTTCTTGGAGAGATCTTCCTTGAGATCCAATTTGAGCAACGCTCACCTCAGCAGTTCACGTTATTTTCCCTAGGGCGCGACTGTTCAATTCACCAGTGATTCACCTCAGAGTAGTAGTATTTTGTATTTTACACTTGTAGAAGTTCTTAAAATATAGTCTTTGTTTTAAAATCTTTTCTACTTTATTTTTACGCTCGTTAGTTCTTTACTTCCCTTCATGTTTTGCCTGCACAGTTGCTTCTTTAAAATCAATTTTTCTATCATGGGATTGAGTGTTTGCCCGAGATGAGCAAACGAGTAAGTCTGGGGGTGTGATGAGTTCCATTTATATACACTTTTATGGACTCATCTGGGCTAGTTTTCACACACTTGCACTTCACTTTTTGTGTATTAATGGTTATATTTCATTTAGTCGCAATTCTTACATGAAGTTCACTTCCAGGCCCGATGTGGTGTATTTTCTTGATTATCACTCTTAATGTCTTTCATGCTGTGTTATGTGCCACTTTCAGTGGTTTTGATGTGTGTTTATGCTGGAACAGGGGTCGTGCAGGTGTTCCTGGAACAAATCTGTATAGGAACACTGCGCACGATCACTAGTAATACTGCGCACGACCACTGATCGTGCGCCGCCGATCGTGCGCGTTCATGTGCAGCCGATGTTGCATTCTGAATTTGTTCGTGCATTTTTACGTACGGTCGTGTGTTCGGTCGAGCGATCTTTATATTTTATAAAGTTTATGTCGCAGGTTCTGCTGGGATAGTGCGCACGAGCGCCAAACTTCTGGTGCGCACGACCACTGGTCGTGCGCCATTGGTCGTGCGCACTATTTCGCCAGCGCCTATTTAATACCCTGCTCGCGATCTTAGGTCATTCATCACTGTTTAGGGGCGCGAATTCTTCCGCAAGCTCCATCGTTTTCCCTCTCCAAGCTCCACCCATCCATCCCCTTCCTTGGGAAAGCTTCTTCCATCGATCCTAAGCTCCACCAAGGGTTCCGGAAGCTTTCCCCGCCATCTACAGAAAGCATTTCAAGTTGTGGCATCTCCTTTTGGGTCAAGGGGAAGAGACCTAGCTCTGAGAAGAAGACGGATAATGGTTGGAGGTAGTGACAGACTCTGAACCCCGGAAGCAACCAAGGACTGAGCTCGGAGGAGGCTTGACAACCCCCCATTCCGACCAAGATCTACGGCGAGGCTTCTCATCTCGTGGTTTCCTCTACCCTCTCTCTTTTGGAAATGTATGCTTAACTTTTGTATTGAACTAGTGTGATTTCTATTTGTCTATGAATGAAATATATTCTTGTTTTATCTTTCGCTTGAGTCTTTGCTGTGATGCGCTCCGCCCCCCTCCACTTCCACACACACATTCCAGCTAGCCATCTAGCAATTGCTAGTGGTGACTTTGGCGAAGAGGTGAATACGACCCTCACAAAATTCCGCATTGTGGCCATTTCACCCGCTTACCGAAGCGCGGCATCGCGGCCGCTGCACTCACCCCCACTTTGTGAAGAGGTGTGTGCGACCCTCAATCGTCACAGTTACTTTCTGTCCACGCGCCTTCTGAAGCACGACATCGCGGCCGTTGCATCCATCCCGCCTTGCAAAGTAGAGTTTTGACCCGCATTTTATTTCTGTGTAGTAACTTAGGACACCAATCACAACGCCCTTGTTTTTACTTTTTTTTACTCGTCGTAACAACCACCTCACTCTATTTTATTGTCACCACAACTTGCATTCCTCAAGAGATCGACATTCGGGGAAGCTATTCCCAAATTTATTACTTGACAGCGACCGGTGCACTTGCCAAACACGCATCAAGGACTGCCTTCTGGTTCATACAAGAAGGAAGGACTCTGCAGGGCTTGTCAATTAGGTAAGCAGACCAAGAGTAGTTTTAAATCTTTATCCATGAGTGATTCACCTAGGATTTTGTACTTACTGTATTTGGATCTTTTTGGACCCACTGCAATACAGAGTCTAGGAGGGAAGCATTACTCTCTAGTTATTGTAGATGACTTCTCAAGATTCACTTGGGGGTTCTTTCTTAGGAACAAGTCTGACACCTTCAGTGTTCTGACAGACCTTCTCAGGTCCATCAAGATTGAGTACTCTACTCTAGTTGCATTGATCAGAAGTGATCATGGCACTGAGTTTGAATCTCTTCTGATGAGAGAATTTTGTGGAAAAGAAGGGATCAGGCAATGTTTCTCTGCTCCTAGAACTCCTGAACAAAATGGGGTAGCTGAAAGGAAAAATAGAACCTTAATTGAATCAGTAACTACATTGCTTGCTGATGCTCACTTGCCACTCTCTTTTTGGGCAGAGGCAGTGAACATAGCAAATTAGGTGTTGAACAGAAGCCTGATACATAAGCTTAAGGGTAAAAGTCCCTATGAATTACTTAAGAATAAAAAGCCTAAGGTTAACTATTTTAAGATATTTGGCTGTAAATGCTATGTGCATAACAATGATAAGAAGTATCTCAGGAAATTTGAAGCAAAAGCTGCTGAAGGTATATTCCTTGGATATTCTCTTTCTAGTAAAGCATATAGAGTTTATAACAAATCAACTCTTAAGATAGAAGAGTCCATGCATGTATCCTTTGATGAATCTAATATGTTAAATGAGGAGAGGAACACCACCTCTACCAAAGATATTTTGCAGGTACCAGCTCTATGTGAAGATCTCAATGGACTTAATCTACATAATGAATATTCTCTACTTCCATCAAATGAAATTATTGAAGACAGTGAAGAAGAGGATAATCCAGATCTTGCTGACAGTTCAAATCAAGTGACAGCTGAACAAATCCCTCAAGAGGAAACTATTGCTGAACTAACTCCAACGGTTGACCACATCACAGTTAGAGATCATCCAATATCTCAAATCATTGGAGACATTTCAGCAGGAGTTCAAACAAGGCATCAACTGCACCAAAATCAGATGCATACTTGTTTCCTATCACAAGTTGAACCTCAAACCATAAAAGCCGCATAATAAGATCCAAATTGGATTCTTGCAATGCAAGAGGAGCTGAACCAATTTGAAAGGAATAAGGTTTGGGATTTGGTTCCAAAACCAAAAGGCCATCCAGTTATTGGCACCAAGTGGGTCTTTAGGAACAAGCTAGATGATCAAGGCAACATAGTCAGAAACAAAGCAAGATTGGTAGCCCAAGGATATTCACAGGAAGAAGGAATTGACTATGATCAGACCTTTGCTCCTATTGCAAGACTTGAAGCTATCAGGATTTTTCTGGCCTTTGCTGCATTCAAGAAGTTCAAAGTCTATCGGATGGATGTGAAGAGTGCATTCTTAAATGGAGACATCAAAGAAAAAGTCTATGTGGAACAACCACCAGGAACAATGGCAATATTTCTTCAAAAAGATTGCATCCTTCCCTACCTCCTCATATGTCCCTTCTTCTAGGGGCCTAGCTTCAGGCCTTCCTGAAACTAGGCAGGGGGAGATGCCTTGAAGAAGCTCCTTTTTGTTAGGGGGAGATACTTTCCTTTTGACAGGGGGAGATGTTTTGAAGAAACTCCTTTATGATTGGGGGAGATGTTTTATGAAGATGCTCAAAGTTTCAAGGGGAGATGCTGTATGAAAAGGAAAAATCATTCAGTTGATGAAGAAGCATGTTTTCAGTTCTTGATAAATCTCACAGCAGTTTACAATTTTTGTTTTGTTTTAGATTCAGATATAGCAGAATCAAATGCCGATTGGTAGCAAAGCAGATTAAGAAATAATTTTTGTTAGAGCGGATTCAGTTATTGCTACAGTTCAGATCAACAAAAGCTAAAGCTGAAAAATGCAGATTCAGATTATAAATCTTTTCAGTTCAAGTTCCAGTTCAAGTTGATTTGGTGAAGTCACCTCCAACTTAAGTTCCAAAAATTTTCAGAAAGCATGATTCAGTTCAGATAAACAAAGAAAAATGTTGAAGGCAAGGATTTCTAAGCAAAGCAAAAGATGCAAATACAGATTCAAAAATATTGTTTGATATAGCAGATACAGCTCAGATAATCAAATTCAGAAAGTTGAAGGCAATGTCAGAATTCAGAAAGCAAAAGGTTATGATTAGTTGTTTTTATCATTTTTGTTTTCAATGCAAAATTTCAAAACTCAGTGTTGAAACCGATTTCTCGGTCTCTTGTGAAGCTCGGACCCTCAACAAGTTGAGGGGCATCTAGCCCTTACTAATCCCTCGAAAGGAGCAGGCCGGGGACTCGGAAACAGACTAAGACCTTAGTCACAACGAGGAGGTCCAACCATAAACCCGGAAGATCGTTGAGCGCTTCCCCTCCCAAGCCAAAGCTAAGACTTGGGCACCTTGGAGAGCTAGAGAGCTAACCAAAGTAACCGAGGGAAGAAAAAGCTCAGAGAACTGATATTGGAATCCTCTCCCAAGGTGCCCTTTAAGGTCTATTTATAGTTTTCTTGCTTATGGACTGTCAATAGCGGATTTTCGCCTTTTGGTTTTACTAAACGCACCCCAGTTTGGCCTGGTAACAGCCAAACTCCGTTGTTTAGATGGACTAACGACAGACCATTGGGGGTAGGGGGTAATTTCACTCCCTGTCGAGCTAAGCTGCAGGTGGGGGAAAAATCGCTGAGACAACCCGGTCCCAGCGGATCCGCTGAGACGGGACAGAAGTGACCGCTGAGATGGCTGATCCTCTCAGCCCAACAGCTGAGACAGATTCAAAGGTACCGTTCATCGAGCGCGGGACAAATTTCGTCGAACCCTGAGCCGAGTTCGTAGAATGCGGACGGGAGATCCGCCTTCTTTGGAGCGATCGGTGACTGCCCGGCTCGCCCGCCTTCTTACGAGCTGACCTTGAGGCTTGGGCTCGCAAGAACACGACTCGCGTGCCTTCCTGCGAGCTCCCCTTGTGGCTTGGGCTCGCAAGGACATGACTCGCGTGCCTTCCTACGAGCTCCCCTTGGCCTTGTGTAAATCTGCTGAACCGGCTGGATGGTTGTTAGCTGAGCTGAGAATCCAGTTTGCCGAACTGATGCGTGACGCGAGTTCGTCGAACGGATAAGTCCGTTCGTCGAACGGAGAACTGGTTTCGTCGAACGCCGCTTGAAGTTCGTCGAACACGAAGACTTGGAAGGAATCTGACACGTCTGCCAACTCTCGGGCGGCTGGCGAGTACCCGACTCGCCCGCCTTCTTGCGAGCTGACATTGAGGCTCGGGATCGCAGGTACATGACTCGCGCTCCTTCCTGCGAGTGACCCTTGAAGCTCTGGCTTTCCTTCTTTGTTACCTCTTCCACCTGTTGGATCTGAAACCCTCTTAGGCGAGCGGCCTGTGAAGACCCTTCTCGCACTTCTACCGGTGATATCCACCGAGGCCGGGCCTCGCTATTCCTCCTTTGAGTTCTCCCGCTGAGACAGGGCCGAGAGCCGATGAGAAGGTGCTCGAGCCCACTGAGACAATTGCATATTCCAACGGGTCCGCTGGGACGGGACAGAGATAGCCGCTGAGACGGCCGGCCCTCCCAGCCCAGCCGCTGAGATGATTTTGTCAGGGCTGAAGCGTGGCATTCGTCGAACTAAGGAGCAAGTTCGTCGAACCGAGAAAGTATGTTCGTCGAACGGATTTCTTCGAACTCAAATTGAAGTTCGTCGATCTTAATGGGGGCTCGTCGAACTGAACGGCGAGTTCGTCGATTGTGATGATCTGGCTCGCCCGTCCTCCTATAAGCGGACCACGATAACCCGGCTCGCCTGCTTTGGCTCGCCCGCTTCCTTTTGGGTCTACGGCGAGTGCTCGGCTCGCTTGCCTTCCTGCGAGCTACCTTCGAGGTTCCGGCTCGCTTTTCCTATCACTTCCTCCTCCTGCTGATTTACTACATCTTTTCCTACCTCCTGGCGAATATCGGGGTTGTACACAATCCCATCTCTTCGCGAGGCTCTCTGGGCTCGCGAAGAATCATCCAACCTCGGATATTCGCCAGCCTTTCGAGTACGTGGCGCGAATCTTTTGGTGGGGCCCATGTCCACCACTATAAATACCCCCCTTCCCGGCCGGCGTTCAAACTTTTTTATCTTTCTCTCCCTTTTCTTACTCACCGCGAGCCCCAATGCAATGTCTAAGAAAGACGAAATACTGGCTCGCCTGAAGGCCTCGCAAGCCCCAGAAAGGGAAGGCCGCCGCTATAGCCTCTTGGGCTTCTCCGCAGCGTACCCCGCCTCCGCCCTCCATCAAAATGGCGAAGGCCATTTGGCGTTCGTCTGGCGGGGATGGGTCCTCTCTTTCATCTCCCTCCTCCCCTGACGGGCTCTCCTCGCAGGTACTATTATCAAGTTCACCAATTTAATGTTTTTTCTTTCGACATTGCTTCTTCACTCGCAGAACGCTTCCCCAGGGGAGAATACACTGGGGAAAACAGTCGCAGAGGCCCACACTTCTCCTACTGGCGGGGTCGATGCTCTTCTGGCAGACGCGAGGGTCATTGTCCTGCGGGATTCGCCTTCGCGATGAGGTGAGCTAATTTCCTTGTCTTCCTTCCTGCTTCTTTGCTCGCTAAATCACCCTTATTCCTTATGCAGTTTCTCCTCTCGCGGACTTGGAGGGACGAGTTCCTCCTCCCGCGGACCCGCCGGCCCCGCCGAATCAGACCATCATCACTCATGGATTCGGTGTTATGGGACGAAGGAGCCTTGGAGGGACACTACTGGGAGAGTCCGGAATCGCCGCCAGAACCATGCTCTCCCCCGGTCTGGGGAAAGTCGTTACCCCCGCCTTCGCCGAAGCGTTCAAGGGCCATCCAAGCACATCTCACCAGCGGCCCGGTACCCAAATTCTCTCACCAGGTTAGATTTCCCTTGTCGAATGCTATTTTCTGCTCTCTCTCGCTAATTTCTACCTCGCAGGTGATCCTCTGACCCCGCTCACCGAGTTGGAGTTTGGAGCATTGGAGATGTCACCACCACCCTCGCCTAGTCAGGTCGCAGATTTTCTGGGGGACCCCAGCGATCCCGAGCAAATGAAGAGGCGAGTCACCGAGATATTCCAGAAGCATACTTCCTTTTGCGGGATCGGCTCGCATTTGAGGAAAGATTCGCAGCGATGGAGGACGCGAACGCGCGCGTCCTCGCTGAGGTGCGGTCGGCTGACCACCCGAGGTGACCTCCCCCGGAGTGTATATCACTCAGATCAAAGATTACGCGCGGCTGACGGCCCAAGTGGGACAGTCGCTTTGCGAGTATCACTACCCTCGAATCCCCCCTGCTCTAGTGTGCGGGGTCACGGTCGTTGGAAATGGCTGCATTATTGAAGACTCTTTCTCTGCAGCTTTTATTTTATTTTTACTTCCCTTCCCCGTCGTAGGGAGGGTTCGCGAACAATTCTATGGTCTGTAATAATGATAGTTCTGACTCGCCTACGATCCTGTGATTTTAGTTTTTATTATATTTTCTTTCGCTATGCCTGGTTTGCTCGCTCATTGATTACTACCGTAGCTCATTATGCCTTTATCACTCGCGAACGCGACCTGCTTTTGCGCTTCACTTTATTTCCTTATTCAGCGCTGGCTCGTCGATGACTAAAGGGAGAGATATTGGCGAGACGCTAACTCGCCGGGGAACGGATAGGATCCATGGAGGTAGAAAACTACCGCGCGGATCCGCTATCCGCAGACACCGGCGCTTCGACTTCTTCCCGCCCTTCTCCTTTTTATAAATAGCCGGTCTCTTTACTTTCTAACCACCACATTTACTGTTCTTCTTTCTCGTTTTTCTCTTCCGACTCTCTCGCAAACCCCCAGCTCGCTCTCGCGAACTTTTTGACTCGCAATCATTTGACGCCATGGTCGCTGATGCAGAGGCGGAGGGGGGGGCCAAGTGCGCCGCAGCTTTTTGCGAGCATCCATTCTTCTGCACCAACCTCACCAATGAGGAGTACTTAGCCACCGTGGACAAGTACTTGCATCCCGGGTTCGTGTCCTGCTGTCCTACCGAAAGGGATACCATCAATGATCCCCCCGCCAACGAGCTCGCCATCCCCATTGCTCACTTTGAGAATGGGTTGCGACTCCCGAAATGGCCCGAAGTGCGCCAGGTATGTCTTTTGAGCTCGCCTAGCGAGGGACTTTTCAGCATTTCTTCCTGGCTTGCCTCGCGAGCGGCGTACTAACCCTTAAGGATCCTTCCAGGTACTCAAGTACTTTGGCGTACTACTCAGCCAGCTGACGCCGAATGCGATCTCCGTCGTGGTCGCGTTTGCCAGCTACTTGCGAGCCGAGAGGATTGAGTTCAGTCTTCTCATCTTTCGCAAGGTGTTTTCCTTTCGCGCTTACAGGGATTGGATGGCTCACTTTGCAAGCCAACATGTCACTCTCTGCGAGACCGTCAACAAGTCTCACTATTGGACGCAGAAATACGTCCTGGTGAAGGGACCCTTCGGCAACATCTCCTACACTCCTATCCAACGAGATGATGCAGCTTACCGCCCTCCCGCTTCGCGAGGAGGCGACGACGCGAGTCTGTACCAATACATCAAGGGGAGGAATTTCGAGGCAGCATTCCTCCAGCAGCGGGTGGACTCGCTCACGCCTGTTCCCCAAGGAGAAGGTCTGACTCGAACTCGCAAATCTCCTCTCCCCTCCTTCCTTCTGTTATCTGACATTCTCAGTCATCTGTGCAGGAGAGCGAAAACTTCTGCTCAACCCCCCACACGCGCCTTCTTCCTCCCTCACCTCTGGCCCGCTCGCGAGCGTGGCTGCTGAGGCTTTCCACGACATCCCGAGCTCCTCGTCAGGAAAGAATCAGTCCCTTCCTCCACGCCGGACCGCCTCGCATGGGTTGGCGAAGAAGACCAAGAAAGATCCCTCCGCCCTCAAGGAGAAGGATGTCGTGGATCTCTCCGAACCAGACATCGCCCCTCTCCTACAGTGAATCAGGAGCCCACCGTTGAGCATGGCGAGCCAGATGAGGCGACCGGCAAGCCCAAGCCGACGAACCACACAAATTTCGGGCTCGGCACGAAGCTTTCGGACGCGGTTGGCGAGCCGGTACTTGCGTGGGACCCCGAGCAAAATAAGATCATCTGCTCCTCTCTCCTCCCTTCCTGGGTGGAGGATGACGAAATCAGAGGTGAGACATTCGCCCTCGCCTTCGGGCTCTACGGTCGCGAGGACGCCTCTGTCTTCTGGGCCTTCACGCAGAAGGGGCTTGTATATGAAGCCATGCAAGCCCAGTTTCGGGCGACGGAGCTTACCCACATGGTGGGCCGCCGATACTTCACCGCGGACAAGGAGATCAGAGAGCTCAACGTTGAGCTCCGGAAGTCCGCGGGTGAGGTCCCAGAGCTTAAAGGGAAGGAGGCTTTGTCTGAGGGCCTCATCGCCAGCCTTCAGGGCGGCCTGGTAAGCAACATCTGCCAAAATCTCTTACTGTTTCATTTCGTCTCGCCTTTGCTAATTTTGTTTTTCCAGGATGCCGAGGGAGTGTGCAAACTAACCACAAGGATCTCCGGCCTGGAGAAGGAGAATGCTCACCTCAAAGCCCAGGTTCGCGACCTAACCCTGACGGTGCTTCCCCCTCCCCCTCCGCGAGCTGGAGCTCGCGACCAGTCACGAGACGAGAAA
Source organism: Dactylorhiza incarnata (assembly GCA_033032865.1). NCBI lineage: Eukaryota > Viridiplantae > Streptophyta > Magnoliopsida > Asparagales > Orchidaceae > Dactylorhiza > Dactylorhiza incarnata. The sequence continues at coordinate 21,655,207 of JAWHQI010000014.1, forward strand.
GAAGCCGCCCGCAGGAAATCGATGGAGTTCACTGAGCTCATCTTTGACACCCTTAAGGGGCGGATCTGATCGTTCCGGACGCCATGGAACTCACCGCGGAGGAATTCTTCCCTGATCTATTCGCGCCGGTCTCTGAGATGCAGGATCGCGGGAGCGACTGAATATTTCTCCGACGGCTCATTTTTTATGCTTTCAATCTTTTGCTAAATGTAACATTTATACTTTTCACTGGCGAGTTCGTCGTTGGTTGTAAAATATTTTTAATCAGTGGAAGAAATATTTTGTCCATCTTTCGAGTTCAATTTCTTTTTTATCTTTCGCTCGCACTCGCACTTTCATTCATGCTCGCGTGGACCCGACTTTCTAAGCTTTCGCTTTCCCTACGCTCATGCCTCAATGTCTTTGTTTCGGCACTCGCGTTCGCCTGCCCTCGCCTAATAATTTGCCCATCTCAGTGTTGTATCTAGGTCGCTCCTGCGCCTTTGCCTTCTGCAGCGACGATAAGGCTATCACCCTTTAGAACTCCCTCTTTGCTTAGGCGATACCCTATAGGAAGATATTGTGAGCGGGGTTCTCATTACCCCACCTCACTCGCTCTCGCCTCTCGCGAGCTTCCACTTCTTCTCATGGGCTTTCACGAAAGTGACTCTTTCCCGGTTTGCCGCTTTTGTTCACGTTATCGAGATTATATTTAGCAAAGTTTGCGAACTCGGGCCTAACTCGGCGCGCATTGCGAACCACAGGATCAGTCGCTCTGTCGCGAGTTTTTTTCTTACGCAAGCGGGCTCCTGGTCTCGCCTCGCCAGGTCCTTGAGGTTGTTCGCGAGCCAGGTCTCCTACTAGGAGTCATCTACTATTCAGCCCTTCCAGAGACCATCCTGACCCACCTTCTATGAGAGCCCGCAGCGGAATCGATCTGGGGCACTACAGCATCAAACCATTTGAAACATTGCCAGCCTCTCCAGAGATCAACCTGACACACCGTCTATGAGAGCCCGACAGTGGAATCGATCTGGGGCATTCCATCACCAAACCACTTGAAACATTGCCAGCCTCTCGAGAGATCAACCTGACCCACCGTCTATGAGAGCCCGGCAGCGGAATCGATCTGGGGCATTCCAGCACCAAACCACTTGAAACATTGCGAGCCTCTCGAGAGATCAACCTGACCCACCGTCTATGAGAGCCTGGCAGCGAAATCGATCTGGGGCATTCCAGCACCAAACCACTTGAAACATTGACAGCCTCTCCAGAGATCAACCTGACCCACCGTCTATGAGAGCCTGGCAGCGGAATCGATCTGGGGCCATCCAGCACCAAACCACTTGAAACATTGCCAGCCTCTCCAGAGATCAACCTGACCCACCGTATATGAGAGCCCGATAGCAGAATCGATCTGGGGCATTCCAGCACCAAACCACTTGAAACATTGCCAGCCTCTCCAGAGATCAACCTGACCCACCGTCTATGAGAGCCCGACAGCGGAATCGAGCTGGGGCATTCCAGCACCAAACCACTTGAAACATTGCCAGCCTCTCCAGAGATCAACCTGACCCACCGTCTATGAGAGCCCGACAGCGGAATCAATCTGGGGCATTCCAGCACCAAACCACTTGAAATTTTGCCAACCTCTCTAGAGATCAACCTGACCCACCGTCTATGAGAGCCCGGCAGCGGAATCGATCTGGGGCATTCCAGCACCAAACCACTTGAAACATTGCCAGCCTCTCCAGAGATCAACTTGACCCACCGTCTATGAGAGCCCGACACCGGAATCGATCTGGGGCATTCCAGCACCAAAGAACTGATAACCTGTTCAAGAATTACTTTAAAATATATGTATTGAGGAGGCAACATACAAAAGTTTGTTACACAAATTTGCTAAGGATAAAATCTCTTCAAATCATCCCCACTCCTGGCTCGGCTGAGAGGTACCCCTTCTACGTCCCGGAGGTGATACCCCCTGACTTGAGCACTTCTCTTACAATGTAAGTCCCTTCCCAATTGGGCTCTAACTTTCCCAGGGCGGCTCCTCTTCTTGCTGCATCTACCTTTTTCAGGACCAAATCTTCTTTCTTGAATTGCTTTATCCTGATGTGTTGGTCAAAGTACAGTGCCATCCGCCTCTTAACTTCCTCCTGTCAGACAGTAGCGAGGTCTCGGAGCTCTTCTACCAGGTCCAAGGACAACCTTTGCTCTGCATAATTTTCTATTAACCATTCTCCATCTCCTTCGCCCGCGGTAATCACCCTGGGGTTTTTGACTTCAAACTCTATCGGTAGAATGGCCTCGGACCCGTGAGACAGTTTGAAGGGGGTCTCCCCTGTGGCCGTGTTTGGAGTAGTTCTCAAATCCCATAGGACCGAAGGTAGCTGCTCCACCCAATTGCCTCTGAGATTCTCTACCTTCTTCTTTAGCAGGTTGACAATTATCTTGTTCGCCGCCTCAACCTGACCCTTGCTCCTTGGGTGGTGGACCGACGCGAACCTGAGGTCTATGCTGAGTTGGGTGCAAAAACTAACAAACTCTTCGCTAGCGAATTGGGGTCCGTTATCTGTCACGATGGATAGGGGAAGCCCATGCCTGCAGATTATTTCACCCCAAACAAAATTTCTCACTACCTGGGATGTTACCTTTGTTGGATCGATTGGCGCCCTTAGAGGGGGGGTGAATAAGGGAATAAAATTCTTCTTTATAATTTAAGACAATTTACTAAATGGTTTTGAGTAATTTAGAATGAAATAACAATTTAACTTAAAGGAGGAAACAATTGTAATTTGCAATTTTATAAATTATGCTAAATGATAGAAATCAAGTAAACATAGAAAGAGACATGATTATATTATATAGAAAATCTGTTTACATAAATTGATTTCAATATCGCTTGAAATCGGAGGCGTATAAAGTAATACAATTTTTCCTTTTCTATACCGACTTGTATCCCCACAAATCGGTTGGCTTTAGTCTATCCTTCCCCGGATAAGGCCTCAAGCCGCTCTAGCCAATCCTTCCCCGGATATGGCCCCGAGCACCCCCTAGATCTAATCACCTAGAACTAGTCGCCAACACAAGGCGAATTACTACCTAAGTCCTACCCAGACCTAGTCGTCAACACAAGGCGAATTAACTAAACGATTACAAAAAAGTATGGAATGAAAATAAAGATAACAATAATAAAACTCCCTATATGAGATCTCTGAAGATGAGGATGAATGATTGCTGTAGTATGAGCGAGATCGAAGTGATCGTCCTTCGGATGTAGCGTGACGTAGTCCTCCTCCAGAATTCTCCTTAAGCTTTTTGTGGGAGATCCAACTTCAGCAGCATAACAGCTCTGGAAATTTGGCACAAGAAATCTCTCTGGAATGGATCAGCCAACACGAGAAAGAGCCCATCAATTTGTAGAACTTGAAGATAGCGCCTGCGGTAGCTCCTAGCGCCTGCGGTAGCGTTCGTGTGGAGCGGTTGCGAAACCGTCGGCGGCGTGGCGCTGTGAACAAACTTGAGATAGCGCTAGGTGGTAGCGCTAGCGCTGGCGGTAGCATTCTTGTGGAGCGGTTGCAAAACCGTCGGCTGCGTGTCAGAACAAAATTTCATCGAACAGAATTCGTCAAACGCGTCTTCGTCGAACGGAATTAACTTCAATTCGCCGATCGCAGTTCCATTCGTCAAACGCTCCAAATTGTCGACCGCAGTTCAGTTCATCAAACGCAATATTGTTGTGCAGGAGCTCAGTTCGTCGACCTCCAATTCGTCGAGCGGCCTTCTCATTTCGTCAAACGAAATTTTCATCGAACGCAGGTAAATTCGTCGAACGGAACTCCAAGTTCGTCGAACGCAGATTTGTTGACCTCAACTCAACGGCATTCTTCCTCTTGTTAATGTGGGGCGTTAACAGTTACCGCGAGCGTTAGCTCTCTTTCGAGAGAATCATATCCAATATGTTTTATACCTATGGAGTATTGCACATATAGTTCCTGTATACTCTAAACACACAAAATACAAGATCAAATATAATTTAGGATTTGTTATTCTCAAACAAAGGGATGTGACACACATGTCCAACAATCTCCCCCTTTTGATAATAACAAATCCTCTTAGCAAGAAATCAACAATAGTGTTTATAGCAGATGATAAGCAAGATGATAGTGCAACTATAGTATATGATAAGCATGATGATATGCATACTCCCCCTATCTTACTTCTCCCCCTACATAAATGCAATTTATGTTTTACTCCCCGTAAATGATAGATTACATGAATTATTCTCCCCTTAATCTTCTATATTTCTCCTATATAGATTTCTTCAATTAATCTCCCCCTTTTGGTATTATCAAAAGAAGGTATGGTGAGGGTAGTAAGGAGGCATTCTTTAGGCTAGTTATAAATCTTGATCGAGCTTTTGTAATATATGAAATGATAAAGAGTTTAAGCATAATATATATAAGAGATTTCAAATAAAAAGATAAGAGTTGTAAGCAAGCGGAAGATGATAACAAACATCTTTTTGTAAGCATGAAAAGCATAAGTAAAAATATGAGTTTTAGTTCAAAATTGAAAGATGTTTTAACCTTTTTGAAATCTCAAAGTTTTTCATAAATATACCAAGCATGAAATAAACATATCAAAGAGAGATTATACTACAATGTTACTTAATTTTAAGTTCAAGAGATACAAAAACATTGTAGAGAGCATGCTAGGTTATCTAGTGCATTTATTATATAAAGAGTAGTATAGATAAAGCATTAGAATCCAATACTCATAAGAAGAAAGTGTTATGAAAGTTAATGATGTGCACATAAGTGTATTTTGAGCAATGTTAACAATTGATTTAAATCACAAAATACAAGACATATGTAGAGTAAAGTGCACAATAAAACACAAGTATATTACTTTCACACACTTTAATGCACACTATTTTTATAAAAAGTGGTGTATTAATCAAGGGTTGCACAAGACATTTTACTATTCTTTCCACTGTGCTCAACCTCACAATGCTTATGAAGACTTAACAGGAGATTCAAGTAGTGCTTGGTGGAGTTATAGTTGTCTACATATATAGTTTTTTGTTCACATTTGTGAGACAACATTCTCCGAATACACTTGTTTTGCAAACCCACATTTTTAATTTAACCACTTTTCTAAATTTCATAAGTGCAATTCAAATGTTGTGTAGGCAATAAACTTATGCAAGTTTTAATTCATTGTACAAATACAATACACAAGCAAGCATTTTTAGATTTAAACACACATGTTGATTACCAAAATAAGTGAGTGAAAGGTATCATTATCAATCATAATACATTTACTCATACTTAGAGGCATGCTAAGTTTGGTTCTACACATATTTTTCAATACAATTGATGCACTTTAAATAGATATATCAAAGCATGATAAACAAAATAATGTTCATAGTAATTTCAAGGAATAAATTTTAACATTGTAAATAATTCTAAATAATAGAATTCATTCATGCTTGATATTAGCAATAAAGATCATACAGTTTTTTTTGTTTTGAAAAATTGTAATGAAAGAAAAACAGAAAACCACAAAAACATATTTTTGTATTTTTGAATTTTGAAGTTTTGTAGTTGATTTTTCATAATATGGATAAAAATAAGATAACAAAGGTCAGAAACACAAAAACTAAGTAGTACATATGAACTAAAATATTTTTATAGATTTGTAGAAATTTTAAAACCCAGAAAAATCAGACACTCACGCTAGCACCGGCGCTAGCGCTAGCGCTAGAAATAGTACACGATTTCTTGAGAATTTTAAAAATCTGATTTTTGATATTTATTAGGAGCCTTAAGAGTAGTCTAATGCAGAAATTTAGTAATTTTCAGAGATGTCTTGATTGCTCAAATTGCATAAAACATTAGCATTTTATATGTTATTCATCCTAAGATGTCTTAGACTCCTAATTCCAACCTTAACATTTGAAACCTTGCATTGGGAAGAGGTTTAGTAAATATATCAGCAAGTTGAGAGTCCGTGCCAATGAAACTAATCCTAACATTTTCCTTTTTAATTTGATCCCTTATGAAATGATGATGCACATCTATATGTTTGGATCTAGAGTGGTGTACGGGATTATTTGTGAGATCAACGACACTTTGGTTGTCACATTTTAATTCAATAAGTTTTAGATGAAAACCAAAATCCTCTAAAGTTTGGCTCATCCATAGAGCTTGTGCACAACAACTCCCTAATGCAATGTATTTGGCCTCCGTGGTGGAGAGTGCAACCGAATTTTTTTTCCTACTAGACCATGCAACTAATGAAGGTCCTAGAAAATGACAAGTACCACTAGTGCTTTTTCTATCAAGTGAACAACCAGCGTAATCCGAATCGGAGTAGCCGTGAAGTGTAAATGAATTATTGTGTGGGTACCATAATCCTAATCTATATGACCCAATAAGATATCTAAAAATTCATTTTACCGTTTTTAAATGAGATTCTTTTGGATTGGCTTGAAATCGAGCACATAAGCATACATCAAACATAATATCGGGTCTAGTTGCACTAAGATAAAATAAGGATCCTATCATACCTCTATATAAGGTTTAATCAATTGAAATTCCCGATTCATCTTTTCCTAATTTAAGTGATGCACTCATTGGTGAAGAAGCATGTTTAAGGTTTTCAAATCCAAAGCGCTTAAGCATATCATAGACATATTTGGTTTGACATATAAAAATACCATCATTTCTTTGTGATATTTGAAAACAAAGAAAATAAGAAAGTTCTCCTACTAGACTCATTTCAAATTCATTTTTCATCACTTCAATAACTTCATTACACAACTCTTCATTAGTAGATCCAAAGATTATATCATCAACATATATTTGCAAAATAATTAAATCATCATTATTATGTTTAATGAAGAGAGTATTATCGGCACTTCCCATAATATAACCGTGCTTCAATAAAAATGATTTAAGTCTTTCATACCATGCACGTGGCGCTTGTTTTAAACCATAAAGCGCTTTCTCTAGTTTATAAACATGATTGGGAAATTTGTCATTAATAAAACCGGGGGGTTATTCAACATAAACTTCTTCTTTTACAAACCCGTTGAGAAAAGCACTTTTTACATCCATTTGAAATAATTTTATTCTTTTAAAGCTTGCAAATGCTAGAAAAATTCTAATGGATTCCAACCTAGCAACGGGTGCAAAAGTTTCATCAAAATCTATCCCCTCGATTTGTGAATATCCTTGTGCTACTAAGCGTGCCTTATTCCTAGTGATTCTAGACTCACCATCTAATTTATTTTTCAAAATCCATTTTACACCTACAACCGAGTGATTAGATGGTCTTTCTACTAATTTCCACACATTATGTCCCTCAAATTGTTCTAACTCTTCATTCATAGCCAAAAACCAAAATTCATCATTCAAAGCGGTAGAAACGGTTTTTGGTTCAATTTCGGAAACAAAGCAGATATTTGAATATGATTCATGAAGAGAAGAGCAAGTTCTTACCCCGATGGATGGTTCACCAATTATTAATTCCCGTGGATGATCCTTTGTGAATTTCAAGGCACTTGGAGGTACATATTCATCTTCCTTGGCATCCTCTTCTTCTTCTTTGGAAGGTTCCTCATCACCATACCCCAAAGGTTGTAAGAGATCATCCTCGTTGCCTGTGGAAAGTTTTTCTACACAAGGATCAAACTCATCAAATTTTACATTTATTGACTCTTCAACTCTACTAGTTCTTTTATTAAAAATTCTATAAGCTTTACTAGTTGAAGAGTACCCAAGAAAAGTTCCTTCATCACATTTTTCATCAAACTTTCCCAAGCTATCTTTTGTATTCAAAATAAAACATTTACAACCAAAAACTTTGAAATAGGATACATTAGGCTTCTTTTGAAAATAGAGTTCATATGGTGTGAGATTAAGAGATGGGCGAAGCATGATTCTATTCAAAACATAACACGATGTACTTACGGCTTCGGCACAAAAGGACTTAGGTAATTTATATTCACATAACATAGTGCGTGCTAGTTCTTGAAGTGTCCTATTCTTTCTTTCTACAACACCATTTTGTTGTGGTGTGCGTGGTGCGGAGAACTCATGTTTAATGCCTAACATATCACAAAAGGATGTAAATTTTTCATTTTCAAATTCTCCTCCATGATCAGAGTGAATGCATTTAATTTTCAAATCACTTTCATTTTGAATACGAGTACATAATTTTGCAAATTCACAAAACGCATCGGATTTGGAAGAAAGAAATAATGTCCAACAATAACTTGAAAAATTATCTATTAAAACATATGTATATAATCTACCACCAAGACTTGCAGTGCTAACGGGACCAAAAAGATCCATATGAATTATTTGCAATGGTCTTGTAGTAGAAATGAAATTTTTACTTCTGAAAGAGGATCTAGAAAATTTACCTTTTTGACATGGTGAACAAAGTGAAGGTAAAGTTCCATTTAATCTAGGCAATCCTCTAATTAAATTACTTTTGGCAAGTTTTATAATGAGCTTTGTGCTAGCATGTCCTAGTCTTCTATGTCAAAGTTCTAATTCATCATTTTTAGTGATAAAGCATTTTATAGATGATTTATAAAGATCGTGAAAAGAAACTATATAAACATTATGTATTCTTGGTGCAGTTAGTAAAATATCTTTTGTAGTAGGATTAGATATTTTGCATAAGTTAGTGGATGATTCAAATAACACATCTAATCCTTTATCACATAATTGGCTAATAGATATTAAATTGTGTTTTAATCCTTTCACATAAAGAACATTAGATGTACTAAAGGATTTGTTACCAACTGTACCAATTCCCTTGATCCTTCCTTGTCCATTGTCACCAAACATCACGATCCCTCGCTTCTTCTTTTCTAGGCTAAGGAACTTAGCTTTATTATCCGTCATGTACTTGGAGCATCCTGAATCCAAGTACCACACGTCTTCATTGTCCATAGCTTGCCTGCACATCTAGAAAGAAGATGAGAGTAAAGATCTGGATACCCAAGTGGTACCACCCATAGAATAAGTGGATGACTTAGGTACCCAGATTTGTTTTAAAGTATTTTGTGTTATTTTCCTGCAAGAACTAGATATGTGACCTAACCTATAACAGTTTGCACACGAAATAAACGGGGTTGAGACCCTTTTCTGGAATATTTTCTTGCTGGAACAAATTGGATTTACAGAAGAAAAACCTTTTGAAAAAGAAAACTCAGGTTTCTAGTATGAGGTGCTAGCGCCGGCGTTAGTGGCTAGCGCCGGGCGGTAGCCCTCTCCTCGATATTCAAGCCCAAGTTTTCCAGAACCATGGCACTGGTACCCTAAAATCATTTCCAGTTATTTTTGGCTTATTCCAAATTTTTTAATGGCCATGGTGAGATCATGAACTTGTGCTTTAAGTGAAGAATTTTCTTTCACAAGCATAACACACTTATTTTCAAAACCTTCTTTGTTATTTTTGATTTGTAAAAGAGAGGCTTCTAATTTCCTTTCTAATTCCCCCTTCTCTTTTGTAAGAATTTTGGCATGAGAGAGGGCTTTAGAAAGTGACTCTTCAATATCTTTTGCCAATTTAGTGGAGTGATCACACTCTTGGCAAGAAACCTTTCTCTTTTCTAAAACAATTACCTTTTTGGAAAGCTTTTGATTTTCTTTAATAAGAGATTCATTTTCATGATTCAATAAAATACTATCTTTCATAGTTTTATCAAAAGCTTTGCAAGTTTCAAGGAATTCATTATAGAGTTCATCATAAGTGGGAGGAGTTACCTCAGTGTCGCTAAGAACACCGATGTCATCGTCGTCGTTTCCATGTCCCATGAGGCACATGTTTGCTTCCACATCTTCGCTTGATGAAGACCCGCTTGATTCTTCGGAGGAGGAGGAGGAGTCATCCCATGTTCTAGCTTTTAGCACCTTCTTCTTCTCCTTCCCTTTGTGCCCTTTTTCCTTCTTCTCCTTCAAGAACTTTGGGCACTGGCTCCGAATGTGCCCGGTCTACCTACAATGGAAGCACTCCGGTGGAGGTCTTTCTTCTTCATCGTCGCTCTCCTATTCCTTCTTTGAGGATGACCTTTTCCATCTTTCATCCTTTTGGATAAATTTCCGGAAAGTGTTTCTCCTTTCTGGATTTCTCATGAATCTTCGGAAATTCTTCACCAAAAGGCTTTCTTCATTTTCATCCTCATCCTCTTGGCACTCCTTTGATGTTAGTGCCAACGCCTTCTAATTTGTCTACTTGTTGTATTCATCATATTGGATTTTGAGTTCTACCTCATGGGTTTTGAGATTCCCAATGAGGCTCTCAACTTGGAGCGTTCTTAGATTGTGCGATTCTGAAATGGTCGTCACCTTCGGGTTGAATTTTGGTGGAAGAGAACGAAGAATCTTTCGGACCAAGTCGTCATTGGAGAAAGTCTTTCCAAGTTCTTTGGAGGCATTGACGATCTTGGTGAAGCGCGTGGACATGCCATCAACATCTTCACTTTCATCCATCCGGAATTTTTCATATTCCGACTCAAGTTGGAAAAGCTTTGAATATTTAACCTGTGATGTACCTTCATGAGTAACTTCCAAATGATTCCAAATTTCATATGCAGTAGTACATGCAGAAATTCTATTAAATTCATTTCTAACTGACACACAAAATAAAGCATTCATAGCCTTGGCGTTATTTTTGCATTTTAGCTTATCCCTATCATCCCATTTATCTTTTGGTTTATCTAAAGTTATCTCTCCAACTACAAATGTAGGAGGAGTATTCCTCTTCTACCAAATTCCATACCTCACTATCTAGGGTCATAAGAAAACATCTCATCCTATTTTTCCAGTAATTATAATCTGACCCGGTAAAGAGTGGAGGTCTACTAATTCCCTGACCCTCGGAAAAAGCAAGATCATAAGACGCCATTATTCCTGGTTTTTAAACCGTTTGGAATAACCTGCCTCTGATACCACTTGTTGAATCGATTGGCACCCTTAGAGGCGGGTGAATAAGGGAATAAAATTCTTCTTTATAATTTTAGACAATTTACTAAATTGTTTTGAGTAATTTAGAATGAAATAACAATTTAACTTAAAGGAGGAAACAATTGTAATTTGCAATTTTATAAATTATGCCAAATGATAGAAATCAAGTAAACACAGAAAGAGACATGATTATATTATATAGAAAATGTGTTTACATAAATTGATTTCAATATTGCTTGAAATCGGAGGCGTATAAAGTAATACAATTTTTTCTTTTCTATACCGACTTGTATCCCCACAAACCGGTTGGCTTTAGCCTATCCTTCCCCGGATAAGGCCTCAAGCCGCTATAGCCAATCCTTCCTCGGATATGGCCTCGAGCACCCCCTAGATCTAATCACCTAGAACTAGTCGCCAACACAAGATGAATTACTCCCTAAGTCCTACCCAGACCTAGTCGCCAACACAAGGCGAATTAACTAAACGATTACAAAAAAGTATGGAATGAAAATAAAGATAACAATAATAAACTCCCTATATGAGATCTCTGAAGATGAGGATAAAGGATCGATGTAGTATGAGCGAGATCGAAGCGATCGTCCTTCGGATGTAGCGTGACGTAGTCCTCCTCCAGAATTCTCCTTAAGCTTTTTGTGGGAGATCCAACTTCGGCAGCATAACAGCTCTGGAAATTTGGCACAAGCAATCTCTCTGGGATGGATCAGCCAACACGAGAAAGAGCCCATCAATTTATAGAACTTGAAGATAGCACCTGCGGTAGCGTTCGTGTGAAGCGGTTGCGAAACCGTCGGTGGAGTGGCATTGTGCACGAACTTGAGATAGCGCTAGGCGGTAGCGTTCGTGTGGAGCGGTTGCGAAACCATCGGCTACGTGACAGAACAAAATTTCGTCGAACAGAATTCGTCGAACCCGCCTTCATCGAACGGAATTAACTTCAATTCGTCGATCGCAGTTCCGTTCGTCAAACGCTCCAAATCATCGACCGCAGTTCAGTTAGTCGAATGCAATATTGTTGTGCAGGAGCTCAGTTCGTCGACCTCCAATTCGTCGAGCGACGTTCTCATTTCGTCGAACGAAATTTTCGTCGAACGCAGGTAAATTCGTCGAACGGAACTCCAAGTTCGTCGAACGCAGATTCGTCGACCTCAACTCGACGGCATTGCTCCTCTTGTTAACACGGGGCGTTAACAGTTATCGCGAGCGTTAGCTCTCTTTCGAGAGAATCATCTCTAATATGTTTTATACCTATGGAGTATTGCACCTATAGTTCCTGCATACTCTAAACACACAAAATACAAGATCATATACAATTTGGGATTTGTTATTCTCAAATAAAGGGATGTGACACACATGTCCAACAACCTTGGCCAGCGCCTTCACCTCGACCCATTTGGAAAAGTAATCTATCATCACCAGTAGGAACTTCCTTTGCCCGCTTTCCTGGGGGAAGGGTCCCACCAAATCCAATCCCCATATAGCGAAGGGCCACGGAGCTGTGATGGTCCGGAGCCTTTGGGCTGGGAGGAGTTGGAGTGGAGCATAGAGTTGGCACTTTGAACATTTCCTCGTGAGCTCCGTTGCATCCTTGCTGAGTGTAGGCCAGAAGTAGCCTTGCCTCAGCACTCTCCCCTCCAAAGTCCGGCTCCCGGAGTGACTGACGCACTCCCCCGAGTGGATTTCTTCGAGGACTCTCGGGACCTCCTCTTCAGACACGCAACGAGCCAGGATCCCCGAGAGTGTCTTTCGGTATAGTAACCCTGTATGTAAGGAGTAATATGCCGATCTGTACCTGAGCCGTCGTTTGTCAACGTCTCCTTCGGGGAACTTTCCCAATGCTAGGAAGGCGATGAAGGGATCCATCCACGATGCTCGCTGATCCACCTCCATCAGCTCCCCTTCTTCAATGGAAGGCCGGAAGAGTTCTGACACTGTTCCCCCTGCCCGGGGACCGAACTTGGCTCGTAGGTCTGCGGGGGTGCTCTCCTTCCTCGGCACATGTGTGATGAAAAAAGTGCAAAATTGGCCGATGACCCCCTTGACCTTCTCTAGGTAGCGTTGGAGGGTCGGCTCCCTTGCTTCAAATTCTCCCCTGATTTGGCACGCCACCACCATGGATTCCGTTGAGACCTCCACGTCCTGCACTCCTAGCTCCCTAGCCAGCCGCAGGCCCGCTATCACTATCTCCTATCCGGATTAGTTGTTGGTAATAGGGAAATGGATGCTCAGGGCCTGCTCGATCTTTGTTCCTTGGGGGCTTATCAGGATGATTCCTCCTCCATAGGAGTGCTTCCCTGACGCACCATCCACTAGCATCTTCCAGGCAACCGGGGAAGGTGATTCATGTTCCCCCACTTCAGTTGCGTAGTCCGCCATGAAGTCCGCCACCACTTGTTCCTTGATTGACGTCCTAGGCACAAACACGATATCGAACTCACTTAGCGCCACGGACCATTTGGCTAGCCTCCCCGGATGCTCCACCCCCTCTATAACTTTGCGAAGCGGGTGGTCGGTCACCACTTTGATTGCGTGTGCTTGGAAGTATGGCCTGAGCTTCCGGGCCGATACCACCAAGGCGAAAGCCAACTTCTCCAAAATTGGGTATCGGAGCTCCGCCTTCCTCGGCACTCGGCTGACGTAGTAGATGGGGAACTGCCTTCTCCCTTATTCACGGACCAACACCGAACTTACTGCCTCTGATCCTACCCCTAAGTATAGGGATAGGTCCTCCCCTTTCCTTGGTCCCTGGAGTAGAGGGGTCTGGGTGAGTTGCCCTTTCAAAGCTTGGAAAGCTTCCACACATTCCGAGGTCCATTCGAACTTATTGTTTCCCCGTAACACCTTGAAGAAAGGTGCACACTTCTCACCTGCCTTGGAGAGGAACCTGCTGAGCCCGGCGAATTTTCCTGTGAGGCGTTGAACCTCCTTCGCATTTCTTGGCGACCCCAACTCCAAGATTGCTTTAACCTTGTCTGGGTTGGGCTCCACCCCTGCAGGGGTGAGCAAGTGGCCTAGGAATTTTCCCCTGCTAGCCCCAAAGACACACTTCAAGGGGTTGAGTTTCATCTTGTACTTCCGCAAGGTCCCAAAAGTCTCTTCAAGGTCTTGGAGGTGAGACTTGAGGTCCCGGCTCTTTATCATGAGGTCATCAACATAGACCTCCAGGTTCCTTCCCTTCTGCTCTCGGAAGACCCTGTCCATCATCCATTGGTATGTAGCCCCTACATTCTTGAGCCCAAAAGGCATCATTTTATAATAATAGCATCCATCCCCCGTGATGAAGGAGACATCTTTGATGTCGGGAGGGTGCATGCGAATTTGGTGATAACCTGAAAAAGCATCTAAAAAAGACATCACAGAGAAACCGACGGCTGAGTCAACCAGAACGTCGATTCTAGGCAAGGGGTAACAATCATTGGGGCATGATTTATTAAGCAAGGAAAAATCAACGCACATTCTCCACTTACCATCCCCTTTTTTCACCATTACTACGTTGGAGACCCAAACGGGGTACTGGATCTCCGACACAAAACCGGCCTTGATGAGCTTGTTCACCTCCTCCCGGATTGGTGCCTCCAGCTTGTCAGCAGTGGACCTCTTCTTTTGGCGAATCGGGCGAGTGTCAGGATCGAGTTTGAGGCGATGGCATGCCACATCCGCGTCGATCCCTGGCATCTCCGCAGCACTCCATGCGAAGATAACCAGGTTGTCTTGGACGCAAGCCAAGACCTTCCTCCGGTCCTCCGGGCTGAGCTCTCCACTGATCCTTATCTTCTCGATTGTTCCATCCTTGGTGGTCACCTCCACCTCCACCACTTCCTCCACAGCTTCCAACCTGGACCGCTCCCCCAGGCACTGTCCTCCTCTCTGCCGTAAGCGAGCCCCCTGGCTCCTTCCCCCATCTCTTCTTCTTCCACCATTATCAACTCTTATGCCCCCTCTTCCGCCCCTCCTCCCGGGGCCTCTTCTTCTTTCTCTTCCTCTTTCCCTTCCTCCGCCCTGGGCCCCTCAACGACCCCTTCCTGGGCATGAACTACTCCTTCCTTCGTTCTTCCTCCCAACCTCTCCTCTTCCTCGGCCTCGGCCACCTCCTCCATCACCTTATCCCACTCCTCGACTTCTTCCATCCAAGAGATGGTGTTGACGGCGGTCACATAGCACTGCCTCACCACCTTGGGGTCTCCCCGGACGCGGACCTGGATTCCTCCGGTGCTATACTTGAGACACTAGTGGAAGGTGGATGGGACGCATCGGAATGCACTGATGAGAGGCCATCCGAAGATGGTGCTGTAGCTGCTAGGGGCATCCACTATCATGAAGCGACAGTTCCGGGACTGCCCCCCCCCCCCCCCCCCCAAAGGTTACATGGAGTCCCACTCCGCCTTCCACTTCTTTCCTCTCCCCTGAGAACCCAAACAGAGGGCCATCTGAAGCCAACACCCTTTTGGCCTCCACCTTCATCTCGTTGAACGCCTTCTTGAAGATGACGTTGACCGAGCTCCCGTTATCCACGAGAATTCGGGACACCGTGAAGTTCTCGATGGCGGTTTGGATGACCAATGCATCGCAGAAAGGGTCCTCATGACCCGGCATATCCCTTTGGGAAAAAGTAATATGTTCTGCTGGGGGTGGAGCCGTGGATGTCGAAGCCACGCTCCGACGGTAGATGGTATGGAGTCTCGCCTTGTGGGTTGCCTCTACCCCTACTCCCCCGTGGATCACCCCAATCCCTCCTCGAGTCCCCACATCGGCCCAATCTTCACACCTCTCCTCCTCATCCTCCCGAGGTAGGACCTCCTCGATCCTCACATGTTGCTGCTGCCGCGGCGCCGGCATTCTAGCTCTTTTTGTCTCTAAGAATTTATGGCATTTGGCCGTTGCGTGTCCTTCCTCATCATGGAAGTCACAGTACGGCAACGCCACCTCCCCCCTATCGGCCTCTGCCACCCTATTTCCTCTCCTCCTCCCTGCTCCCGCTTCCACTCCTTCTCTCCTTCCTCTTCCTCCTCTTCCTCTTCTGATTGTCATAACCTGCTGAGGCGGGGGAGGCATCTGCCTTGGACCCTTCCTCCATCCTAACTGTTGGGGTCTTCCTTGCCCCCATAGAAGTTACCCCCTCCTGGGGCGTAGCCTCTTCCCTGACCTTGCATCCCCCCACCGTGTTGCCTCCATCCCCCCTCCGGGGCCCGGGCTCTTCCCTTATCCTTACATCTTGCTACTTGACCTCCGGCTCACTGAGCTTTGCTAGCCTCCTAGTGAGCTCCGGATTCGCCTCTTCGCTCTCGACCTCCTCCGCCACCCTCTCCATCAACTCCTCGTAGGATACGGGGGCTTTTCTTTTCAAATCCATCTTGAAGAAACTCTCCTACAGCCCCAACGTGAAGGCGAGCTGGAGAGAAAACCCGGGCATCTCCTGGGTGAGCAAAACTTCTTCCTGAAACCGATCTGCATAATGAGCCAACGACTCCTTGGGCTCCTGCTTCACTTTGAAGAGGGACTCGGCATCCTTCTTCCTTTTTTTCGAAGTTGAAAACCGCAACAAGAAACTTCTACGCAAATCCTCAAATGCGTAGATCGATCCGACGGGAAGTTGATGGAACCACTCTCAAGCTTTCTCCTTTAGGGTGACGGCGAAGAGCCGACACTTGAAGGCTTCTGACATCGGACTGATAGAGACCGAGTCCTCGAAAGACAGCAGGTGCTGGACTGGGTCGTCTCGACCATGGTAGTAGCCCCTGTCCCACTCCCCAAACCCTTCCAAAACGGGTGCGGAAAGCACCAACTCGCAGAAGGGGATTCCCCAACCCGCTGTATTCTCCTGCTCCACTCGCCCCCCGAGCTCCCTCACATGGTTTGAGCTCGCTGAGGCACTGCTCGTGAGAGCTGCTGTCGCCAGAGCTGCTCCTACGGGCGTCATGCCCGCCAAGATCGCGCTACTCAGCACCGCACTCGCCTGCGCCGCACCCGCATGCGCCGTGCTCGCTGGCATCGAGGTCGCCGGACTGGCAAACAACACTCGCCCCTCCAGGTCCGGCACTGACCCTCCGGCCACATCCTTTCCAGCCCTTCCTCCCGGGGCACCCTCGCCAACCGCTGCCGGAGGATGGGATGCTTGAGCCGCTGGGGTCGCGAGCTCGCTACGTAGCGCTGCGACCGCGAACCCGAGGGTGTCGAGGACTTCTCGCCTGAATTCCGAGAACATCTTTTACACCGCCGTCGGGGGCGACCCGTAGAGCCCCTTCCCTTGCTCTTCATCTCCTGCCATGTTCCTTTCTCGGAATCTTCCTGGACCAGCCACGCTCCACGCTCACCGCACCAAAATGTTGAAACCGATTTCTCGGTCTCTTGTGAAGCTCGGGCCCTCAACAAGTTGAGGGGCAGCTAGCCCTTACTAATCCCTTGAAAGGAGCAGACCGGGGACTCGGAAATAGACAAAGACCTTAGTCACAGTGAGGAGGTCCCACCATAAACCCGGAAGATCGTTGAGCGCTTCCCCTCCCAACCAAAGCTGAGACTTGGGTACCTTGGAGAGCTAGAGAGCTAAACCAAAGTAACCGAGGGAAGAAGAAGCTCAGAGAACTGAGATTGGAATCCTCTCCCAAGGTGCCCTTTAAGGTCTATTTATTGTTTTCTTGCTTATGTTCTGTCAATAGCGGATTTCCGCCTTTTGGTTTTACTAAACGCACCCCAGTTTGGCCTGCTAACAGCCAAACTCTGCTGTTTCGATGGACTAACAGCAGACGATTAGGGGTAGGAGGGTAATTTCACTCCCTGCCGAGCTGAGCTGCAGGTGGGGCAAAAACTGCTAAGACAACCCGGTCCCAGCAGATCCGCTGAGATGGGACAGAAGTGACCGCTGAGACAGCCGATCATCTCAGCCCAACCGCTGAGAAAGATTCAAAGGTATCGTTCGTCAAGCGAGGGACAAATTTTGTCGAACCCTGAGCCGAGTTCACCGAATGCGGACTGGAGCTCTGCCTTCCTTGGAGCGATCGGCGATTGCCCGACTCGCCCGCCTTCTTGAGGTTTGGGCTCGTAGGAACATGACTCGTGTGCCTTCCTGCGAGCTCCCCTTGTGGCTTGGGCTCGCAGGGACATGACTTGCGTGCGTTCCTGCGAGCTCCCCTTGGCCTTATGTAAATCTGCTGAACTGGCTGGATGGCTGTTAGCCGAGCTGAGAAGCCAGTTTGCCGAACCGAGGTGTGACACGAGTTCGTCAAACAGATAAGTCCGTTCGTCGAACGGAGAACTGGTTTCGTCGAACGCCGCTTGAAGTTTGTCGAACATGAAGACTTGGAAGGAATTCAACTCGTCTGCCTACTCGCGGGCAGCTGGCGAGTACCTGGCTCGCCCGCCTTCTTGCGAGCTGACCTTGAGGCTTGGGATCGCAGGGACATGACTCGCGCGCCTTCCTTCGAGTGACCCTTGAAGCTCTGGATCACCTTCTTTGTTACCTCTTACACCTGTTGGATCTGAAACCCCTCTTAGGCGAGCGGCCTGTGAAGACCCCGCTCGCACTTCTACCGGTGATATCCACCGAGTCCGGGCCTCGCGCTTCCTCCTGCGAGTTCTCCCGCTGAGACAGGGCTGAGAGCAACTGAGAAGGTGCTCGAGCCCGCTGAGACAATTGCTTGTCCCAGCGGGTCCGCTGGGATGGGAAAGAGATAACCGATGAGACAGCCAACCCTCCCAGTCCAGCCGCTGAGATGATTTTGTTAGGGCTGAAGCGTGGCGTTCGTCGAACTAAGGAGCAAGTTCGTCGAACCGAGAAAGGATGTTCGTCGAACGGATTTCGTCGAACTCAAATTGAAGTTCGTCGATCTTAATGGGGGCTTGTCGAACTGAACGACGAGTTCGTCGATTGTGAAGATCTGGCTCACCCATCCTCCAATGAGCGGACTGCGATAACCCTGCTCGCCCGATTTGGCTCGCCCGCTTCCTTTCGGTTTTACGGCGAGTGCTCGGCTCGCTTACCTTCCTGCGAGCTACCTTCGAGGTTCCGGCTCGCTTTTCCTGTCACTTCCTCCGCCTGCTGATTTCCTGCATCTTTTCCTACCTCATGGCGAATATCGGGGTTGTACACTCAGAGTATCATATTTTATATCTGCTGAAATATTTAAAATTATCCTATATATATGCTCTGTTGTTTTTTTTGTTTATTATTCAATTTTTGTCAAATAGTGTCCTAACCCAAATAGGGGGAGATTGTTGGAACAACTCTATTACTGATTTGGGCTAGGATCACTATCTGTTGACTAGGACTAAATTGACCCCCAATGTATAGTCTAAAGGGTCAAGGTTTTAGGCTGTTAGAACTAAGGGAAAGATAAGTTTTCTGCATTCGACGACTCCATACTGCGTTCGACAAACTCCATCCTGCATTCGACGAACGACTTGCTCCTGCGTTTGACGAACTTGCCAAGGTTCTGCGTTCGACGAACTCATTCTATGTTCGACGAACTCCTCTCTGCGTTCGATGAAATGCTCTCAACGATCGACGAACTTCAGTCTCAGCAGTTGACCAAGTCTCAGCGATTTGACCTCGTCTTAGCGATCGATGAATTTGTTCAATCTCAGCGGTCGACGAATTTGCTCAGTCTCAGTGGTCGACAAAATTGTCCAGTCTCTGCGGTCAACAATTTTATTCAGTCTCAGCGGTCAACAGTTTTGTCCAGTCTCAGCGGTCGATGAATTTACCCAGTCTCAGCGGTCGACGAAATATCTTCTCAGCTCGATTAATTCAATTCTTCCAGCCAGAGTTAGCTGCTTATCTTTCAGTTCGACGAACTCCAACTTGAGTTCGACGAATTCCAGACTGCGTTCGATGAATCAGCAACAGAAGTTCAGGTCGATGAAAATCAACATTCAGTTCGACGAACTCAGTTCTCTCAGGTCGACGAAAGTTTCTCTTTAGCTTGTTAATTTCAGAAGGATCAATTTTATTCTATTCTCTGAACTCAGATCATCTTTCAGCAACGCTTCTATTATTCCAGATAAGTCAAGGATTATATCCTTCCATTTATTTATTCCTTTCCATTATCATCTCCCGAGAATATAGCCGTTTGGCGTACTGGAAAAGGAATAGGAATTAAAGTCTTGCTTGCAGTTCCAAGAAATTATCCTCCTGATTATTCAATTCCTTATTCAGAGGATTTGAATTTCAAAGTCAGAGATATATTATAAAAAGAAAAAGGAAGAAGTAGTATTACACAGAATAGCAGTAAAGTAAGATAGCAATAGAGAGGAAGAATACAGTCGAGATAAAAGTAACAGGAAGAAAAGAAAGAAAGCATTCACAGATCATCTTCATCTTCCTCAAGCAGCACCTTTCATTCTCTGAGAACATCAACACCTTCTCTCAGTTTCTGCTGCTAGATCAGATCTTCAAGAGCAACAACAAATATGAGAATCTTCTGTCTCTCAGATTCATCAGCTATCAAAGAAGATATCTGTTTCAAGTGAAATCTCCATCCTCAAACTGTCAAGAATTTCAATCAGACAGGGGGAGCTTTACAACATCAACACATTCCACTAGTCTTCTCTCAGATTATTGACAGAGAAGAACATCTAAACCCTCTTTATCCCATTCTGTACTGGGTTATAACTCCCTTCAAAAGTTAACCCCTTGGTGGCAGGGCACCTGAACAAAAACCTGTAGTTTGGTTAGAGCACCTGATCAAAAGCCCAGTTGATGTTTTGGACACCTGATCAAAATCCCATTGGTGATAGGGCACCTGATCAAAATCCTAGTGGATTCCTACCAAGGGTGGTAGAAGAGTAGATGTACCCAGGTTTATTGGGGAACTACTATAAAATCCTTGTGTCCTCTATGTTGTGTTTATTTTTTTGTACTGTGTTGTGTGCTTTGTTTTTATTTTGTTTTATAACTCACTCTGTTATACACATATAAATATCACTATTTTAATTTCGCTATAAAATTAAGTGGAAGACCTTTTAATACTCTATTCACCCCCCCCCCCCCCCCTAGAGTAAATCTAAGATCTAACCTCACTTGCAGAGTGAAAGGGGACAATAAAAGTGCGGGATAGGGGAATAAATTTGTTACCCCGTGACCATGGAGGGCATCCACTACAATCTTTAATCATGCCCCAAAATGTGAGTTCCCATCACAAATACATAACACGTTAAACTGAAATAAACATAGTAATAATGCAAATTGACAAAGCAAAATATACTAACTAAAAATATTAAAATTTAAATATTTCAAATTAAAATAATGCAATGCAAAAAAGTAAGATAACTACTGAGTTTATTGTCCCCATCACAACTTATTTGATTTTGGTCGGTGGTCTAGATAATGGATGTGCTCATGAGACCTTCCATTTCTCAGGTTGGTAAATTATACCTACACACAATCAGTCTTTTATTTTATTTCCAAGGATTAAGTTTCCATGAAAAATGAGGGAAAGGAAATCAAAGGGACTCATGACATCGCTAATCAGAAAAGAAACCAGAGCAACATTTGTTTCCCTTACTTGTGACTCTTGCAAAACCAAGTCATCAACACAATCAACAAAAGGATCATATGAAACATCATCCTGCAGAGGAGTAAGAAAAAAAGAACCAAGAATATAATTTGAAGTAGAGGAAGAATCTATAGAGGAGGAAGTGATCTCAGTGTCACTCCCATCAGGCTCATCGCACTGATCACTGCTAGAAGTTGAAAGATCGCTATTTGGGACATATGAGCAGCATGGTTCTTAAATGATGAGTTGGATTTCTTCCATCAGTGGTGAGGTAGAAACCTCCTCACCATGGAGAACAACCTCCTCAATACAACTCAGCTCAGCTTCGGGATCCTTGATCTTCTCCTGCAAAATAACTTCGGCAGGATCAACATGAATAACGATAGTAAAATTATTAAAAGTAATAAGAGGAAGTGCAATGCTAACGGTACCAAGAAAAATATGTAGACAATCCTCCAATATTAAATCCAAAGGGTGTGATGATGATGTTAAAGGGAAGGAGGGCATCTCCTGTTAAAATCTTGAGATCTAGAAGTAATATAGGGATTAGTCTTACTGCCAATATGATATGAATATATGTGATCACACATAAGAACATATGAAAAATGGATAATGGATTGTGTTGGTTTATGTTATAATAGATTTAAATGAAACCAAATCCTTAATACACAAATGTCCTCTCTTGAGATTTGGGAAATCTCTTTCTCTCTAATATAAAAAGGCATGTAGTTTTGGAAACTAATATGCATGTGATTTTAGGGTGTGCATTTGAAGTATGGTTTCAAGTTTTTCAAGTGGAAACTTGGAAAACAAGTATCAATAAGCTATTTTGTCTCTCCCCTAGTCATGAGAAACCCAAAGAGAGAAGAGGATGAAGAAAATCATTGTAGATAATGGAACTAGCAATTTGTTGCAGAGAAGGGCGATCATTGATAAGTAGTATTTAAATAACTTTTTAATCGAAAATTTTGTAATTATTTAATATGAATTTTTCTTTTTCATGTCAATTTTAAGTTATAAGTAGTTCTTTTGTAATTTTGATTCTAACTTAGCTTAATCTCAATTTTTGCAGAATTTTGGGAGAAATTGGTGAAATTTACAAGTCACGCCCTCGGTCACGCCCGTGACCAAGGGCGTGTAACCTAAAGATCAAACCAGATTCGATGTCGCGCTGATTGAGCTAGTCCACAGCAAGTCACGCCCTCGGTCACGCCCGTGACCCAAAATCACGCCCGTGACCAAGGGCATGTAAACTTAGAATCTTCCCAGCTAGATGAAGTCAAGACGCGGAGATGACATCGAGAAGTCAACCAAGTCACGTCCATGACCCAGATGTCATGGTTGTGACTTTCTCGCATGATCCCTGCACACCGCCGTGCCAAAATCGAACGCACGACACATTAAATGAAACCATCCAAGGTCACGGCCGTGACCCAAATTTCATGGGCGTGACATGCCACTTTTTGGCGCGCCGTCATGCTAGACCCACGCCGCTATCGGAACTGAGCTGAATAGGGGTTACACGCCCTTGGTCACAACGGTGACCGAGGGCGTGTAACATGAATTTTTTTTCTATAAATTCAGAGGTTCTCCTTGAGTACAGGGTTCAGAATTTTGGAGAGGGGGAGGTGCTGCTAGAGCTGTTAGTGAACATTTTCATGTTTTTTTCATGTTTTCCCTTACATGTTCTCTCTCTCTCTTTTCCTTTAATGCAATGTACAAATTTTATTTCAATGCAATAGTTTACTGATCTTGTAATCGTTTCTTGCTAATGTTGAAATTTTCCTTCAAACTTGTAATCATTTTTGGTTTCAATAAAATTTAGTTTGCTCTCTTTATTTGTCTCCTTCTACCTTAGTTAATTTTTCCTTTATGCAATTTTATTTTTCTTTCTCTTTCCCCTCCACCATGATTAACTAATTCTCATTAGTGCTCGATCGAAATGATCCGAGGATCAGATAATCAAGTTATGATTTTTCTAAGCTCTCTTTTGCCATTTTTGTAAACACTTGAATTACCCTTGATTTTTAACTAGTGAGGCCATATTTTTGATGTATAGTTTTCGCTTAAGTTTTCATACTTAGTTAGCCGAGAGGCTCAAAGTATGAATCGATCACTCAAGGGTAAAGAGAGTTGCACGCACCCCTCGAGAGAGAATGACGTAAATCTCCCGGATTGGAGTCAAATTCAATAGTGGGGTTCACAACGTAAAACAAGTTTTAGGTAATCAATTATAGGACGAGAGTCCGGTTGAATTTTACTAAACTTAGTTGGGCATTAACCTCGAGAGAGGCATGTTCAAGCTTCGGGAACCTCCATGGTCAAGTAGTTTAATTAAACAGGATTAGATTTATTTCTCTTTCACTTGATTATTCTCACTCCAAGGTGACTTTTGATTGAGCACTAACCTTTTTACCATCGTTTAAACCCTACTCTTAGTTTGCAAATTTTCTCTTTTAGCTAAGTAAAACAAAATCTCAAAAATCTATTAGATAAGATAATAGTGATTTTCCTCGAAGTAAAAGTAATCAACGCGCCCCGTGGAATACGACCTTGGTATTTTGAAATATCCTATAATATAGACGATAAGGCACACTTGCCTTCATCGAATATAGTTTTGGGAAAAATATCTTTAACCCTTCGCTTTGCAAAACCCAAAATTTCTATGCCAAGTTTTGGCGCTATTGCTGGGGATTTTGCGTAGATATTTTGAAAAGAGAATAGTTATTAATTTAATCATGTTTCTTGTTATTTTATTTTGCTTTTTCTAATTTCAAAAAAAAATCTTAAAGGTGTAAATTAAATCTTGGAATGGGACGTTTGGGCTATCATCCCATCACACCTCCTAGTACCGGTGAGAACCCCTCACGGGGCATACTCTGGAAATCCAAGACTAGCTTAATCTGCCTAAAAGAAAAAAATACAATAATCAAGCTTTCCTCTTTCGTTATTTTTAGTTTTATTTTTCTAACTTTTCTCTTTTACTCTTTCTTCTTTCCTTTTTTCCTTTTTTGTGTATGACCCGAGGTAGCACTTCGAATATTACTTTTGATCAAGAGACCGAGCGAACCCTTTTGCGGCGCCGCCATTCTCATGATTAGGAAACACAATTATTATTCGAAGAGTCGATCGGGAACACTAACACAACTAATATGGATCCCAATCTTAATCTTCCTAATCATAATGCGCCCAATCCTAATGAGGTCGTGCAATGGACCATGTCTTATTATGCGTTGTTGAATCTGGAAGGCACACAGCCAAGTATTATTCACACTACAATGGCAAACAATAACTTTGAGATCAAGTCCAACATCATACAAATGGTGCAGCAATCGGTGACCTTCGGTGGTCATCCGGACGAAGATCCAAATTGTCATATTTCTAATTTTCTCGAAATTTGCGACATGTTTAAAATCAATGACGTCACCGATGATGCCATTCGATTACGTCTTTTTCCTTTTTCTTTGCGGTATAGGGCCAAGCAGTGGCTGGGCTCACTTCCTAGGGAGTCCATCACTACATGGGCCGATATGGCGGAAAAATTTCTCACTAAATATTTCCCTCCTGCAAAGACTGCCAAAATGCGAACAGATATTGTATCATTTATGCAAATCGACTTGGAGACTCTCTATGATACATGGGAGTGCTTCGAGGATCTTTTGCATAGATGCCCTCACCACACACTTCCCACTTGGCAACAAATGTAAATCTTTTATAATGGCTTGAATTTCCAAACTAAACAAATGATTGATGCGGCCGTCGGGGGTACATTAAATAGGAAAACCCCGGAGACCGCTCAAGAGCTTTTTGAGGAAATGGCCATGAATGCATACCAATGGAATATGCCCCGAGCTAAGCCTAGCAAGCCAGTCGGAATTTTTTGAAATAGACGCAAATGCAAATTTAGTTTTACAAGTTGAGCGCTTAACAAAGCAAGTGGTGGAGATGTCTGCTTCCTCCGCCACTCCTCCTTGGGCTAATAGTGTTTTAATTGAAGAGCAGGTTGACTATATGGAAAAACTGCCTCGGCCTTCCTATAACCCGAACTCCGCTCCGTATAACAACACTTACAATGCAGGTTATAGGAACCACCTGAATTTCTCATGGAGCAACCAAGGAAATGCTCAGCGACCATTAAATTTGAATCAACCTCCCAACTACTTAACTTAACTCCCCCTCCAAATTTTAATCCGCCTGGTTTTCAACCGCAATAGCAAAAACTCTCTCCGCTTGTAGAGGTTTTTGCAAAATATGTTGCTACAAATGAAACGAACATCCGTAACCTTATCGGATCGATGAAAAATTTAGAGAATCAAGTAGGCCAGCTCGCAAATATGTTCTCCGACCATCAGCAAGGAGCACTACCGGGAAATACAGAGCCAAATCCAAGGGAGAGCGCGAACGTGATTACACTCCGAAGCGGGAAGGAGGTGGTTTCAAAATAGGACGAACCCAAGGTAATTTCCTCTCCTCCTCCTCCTGCTCCAATTTTATCTTCAAATTTGCCCACTACGCTAGCTCTGCATGCTTCTAGTTCTAATATTCTGTATCCATCTAAATTTAGGAGTGAGTGCGCTGAGAAAAATTACAAATGTTTTTTGAGATTTTAAAACAAATTCATATTAATGTACCCTTCTGCGAGGCTATCTCTCAAATGCCAAAGTATGCGAAATATATTAAGGAGTTGCTCTACAATAAGAAGAAATTAGAAGATATTTCACATATTTCCTTAAACGCAGAATGCTCCGTGGTTATACTCAACAAATTGCCTCAAAAAACAAATGACCTGGGATGGTTCTCCATCCCGTGTCTATTTGGCAATTCGTTAGTAAAACACATCTTAGCGGATCTTGGAGAAAGCATCAATCTCGTGCCTTTTTTACTATTCAAAAAGTTAGGTCTAGAAAATCCTAGCCCCACCCGAATGAGTATTCAATTAGCAGATCATTCATTAAAATATCTAGTAGGGATAGTGGAGGATGTGCTCGTTAAGGTTGACAAGTTTATCTTCCCGGTGGACTTTGTTATTCTTGACATCGAAGAGGATGCCGAAGTACCCCTCATACTCGGCCGCCCCTTCCTTGCCACCTCGTGCGCAATTATCGACGTAAGTAATGGAAAGCTTCTCCTTCGGGTTGCAGACGATGAAGTTACTTTTAGTATAATTCCCTCGATGCGAAACACCTTAGAGAATGACGATTCATGCTTTTATTTAGAAGAATGTTTTGAGAACGAGTTTTATTCACTTCCCGAGTTTGTCTCCACATCGAGTCATGATTCCGAGCTCGCCGATCTCTTTTGTTTAGAAGAAGAAGTCTCTCGCTCCACACCACCCAAACCATTATTTTTAGAAAAATAAAAAATTCTTATGAAGAGCCAACCGTTTTAGAATTGAAACAACTCCCTCCTCACCTAAAATATCTATTTTTAGAAAAAGATTCTAAGCTACCCGTTATCATTTCATCCGAACTTAGCGATTCAGAAATTTTGGAATTGACTATAGTCTTAAGTAAGCTCCGCTACGCAATCACGTGGAAACTTTTGGATATCAAGGGTATTAACCCTTCCTTCTGCACTCACAAAATCTTCCTCGAAGAAAATTCCCGCAACGCGGTCCAGCCTCAACGATGACTAAACCTGAACATGAAAGAAGTCATTAAGGCTGAAGTTATCAAACTTCTAGACGCGGGAATCATCTACCCGACATCGGATAGTACTTGGGTTAGCCCAGTACAAGTCGTGCCGAAGAAAGGCGGTGTAACGGTATTAGCGAATGAAAATAACAAATTGATCCCAACTCATACCGTTACGGGTTGGCGGATGTGCATCGATTATCAAAAATAAATGATGCCTCCCGTAAGGATCCCTTCCCATTACCTTTTATCGATCAAATCTTAGTGCGCCTTTCAGGTCACTCCTACTATTGTTTTCTCGATGGTTTGCCGAGATATTTTCAAATCCCTATGTCGCTCGACGACCAATAGAAACAACATTCACTTGTCCCTTTGGCACCTTCGCTTATCGAAGGATGCCATTTGGTCTTTGTAACGCGCCAGCTACATTCCAAAGATGTATGATGGCGATATTCGACGAGTTAGTAGAGGAAGTGATGGAAGTCTTTATGGACAACTTTTCTATTTTCGGAAATTCTTTTCAAAATTGTTTAAAAAATCTCGAGCGCATGCTACAACGTTGTGAGGAAACAAATTTAGCTCTTAATTGGGAGAAATGCCATTTTTTGATCAAAGAAGGATTAGTACTCGACCATAAAATATCGGGCAAAGGGATCGAGGTCGATAGGGCCAAAATCGAAGTAATTGAAAAACTCCTCCCTCCAACGAATGTAAAAGCTATTAGAAGTTTCCTAGGTCACGCGGGGTTTTATCGGCGTTTTATCCAAAAAAATTCCAAAATCACGAAGTCGCTAACCCATCTTCTCGAGAAAGAATCTTCCTTCCTTTTTAACAACGAATGCCATTTGGCCTTTAAACTTATAGAAGAAAAGCTTATAAATTCTCCGATTCTAGTTGCGCTGGATTGGTCACTACCCTTCGAAATTATGTGCGACACGAGTGATATTGTTGTAGGCGCCGTATTAGTCAAGCGGGTGAGTAAGTATTTCCACCCAAATTTATTATGCGAGCAAGACACTCACGTCGGCACAAGCAAACTACACGATTACTGAGAAGGAGCTTCCAGCAATTGTTTTTGCTTTTGATAAGTTTAGGTCGTATATCACCCTCTCAAAAGTTATCGTCTTCACAGATCACTCCGCTCTTAGATATCTTTTATGTAAATTGGACGCCAAGCCCCATCTTTTGCGATGGTTCCTCCTCTTGTAGGAGTTTGATCTAGAGATCCGAGACAAAAGGGGAACCAAAAACTTGGCGGTCGATCATCTTTCTTGATTAGAAAATCCCACTTCGGAAGCATTAAGAGAAGCCGACATTAATGATAAATTCCCTAAAGAGCGCCTCCTTGCTCTCGAAAATATAAATTCATCTTCCACCCCTTGGTGTGTGGATTTGGCTAACTATCTAGTAGCCTGGGTCCTACCAAAAGAATTCTCGAGTCAGCAAAAGAAGAAATTCTTCTCTGATTTAATGAATTATTTTTGGGAGGATCCATTTTTAATCCGTGTTTGCGCAGATGAGGTAGTGAGAAGATGTGTCTCGAGTGAGGAAGGTCTAAAAATTTTGTGGCATTGTCACGAGGGACCAACCGGTGGTCATTGCCAAGAGAACCGAACTACGAGGAAGCCGCTAGAGGTGGGCTTTTATTGGCCCACACTCTTTAAAGATGCTCACACCCTTGTGAGTACTTGCAATAGCTGCCAGCGGTCAGGGAACATCTCTCGCCGGGATGAGATGCCCTAAAATATTTTCTTAGAATGCGAAATTTTTGATCTTTAGGGTATTGATTTTGTTGGTCCTCTCCCTCCCTCTTTTCAAACAAGTATATTCTAGTTGCGGTCGACTATGTGTCAAGGTGGGCGGAAGCGCATGCACTCCCCATAAATGATGCGGGAGTCATCGTTAGCTTCTTACAAAAATTATTTTCTCGATTTGGTACGCCGGGCGCCATAGTTAGTGATTGGGGCACCCATTTTTTGCAATAGCCAATTCACAAAATGTTTAGCAAAATATGGTGTCAGGCACAAACTGTCCACTGCTTATCACCCGTAAACGAGCGGCAAAGTCGAAGTCGTAAATCGAGAATTAAAGCAGATTTTATAAAAAAACTATTTCAATTAATCGGAAGGATTGGGCACTTAAGCTCGATGACGCGTTGTGGGCCTATTGAACGGCATATAAGACCGATATCGGTTGTACACCGTATCGAATGGTTTATGGCAAGGCTTGCCACCTTCCGGTCTAATTAGAACACCGCGCATTTTGGGCGCTTAAATTTTTAAACCTCGATTCTACGTTAGCGGTCGAGCAAAGAAAATTCCAAATGATCGAATTAGACGAGTGGCGCGCGAAAGCGTATGAAAGCAATAAATTATATAAGGAGCAAACAAAGTTTTATCATGATAAGCATATAAAATTTCTTAAAACGTTTTTGTCGGGCGATCTCGTCCTCCTTTATAATTCTCGTCTTCGCCTTTTTTCGGGAATACTAAAATATCGATTGTCCTGACCCTTTATTGTTAAAGTGGTTTGGTCCTATGGGGCAATTCTAATTTCCCACCCAGAAAAAGGTTCCTTTAAAGTTAACGGGCACCGCATTAAGTTATATCTTCCTGGAGATCTTTCGAACAAAAAGAGTGATTCTATTATTCTTCTACCAATATCGCGAGAACCAATTGGGTCAAGCTACGCGACCTTAAACAAAGCGCTTTTGGGAGGCACCCCAAAGTTATCTTTTTATTGTTGTTTTTATTCCTTCTTTAACATGTTTTGTAGGTAACCGCCGCTTCCCCCCACATCCTCAAAATCAGGGAAGCCCTTTCTCTTTTTTTTCTTCCTTCTCTTTTATCTTGCTTTTCTTTTTATTTTGTCTTGCACATTATTACTTTTTCTCTTTTTTTTGCTTCATACTTAGTTTTAAACATTGGGGACAATGTTTAACTTTAAGTATGGGGGTGTAAATAGCTCTTAAAAATGTAGTTCTTAACTAAGAAATTCTTCATGTTTTTATGTTATTTAAGCACTAGTAAAACCCAAAAATTCAAAAACAATTAGAAAATCAAAAATTTAAATCTTGGAAAGGGATGTTTGGGCTATCTTCCCATCTCACCTCCTAGTACCGTTGAGAACCCTTCATGGGGTATACCTCGGGAAATCTAAGAGCTAACAAAAAAATTGTTAGGTTTAAAACTAGTTTCCTTTCTTTTATTATAAGAAAATCCAAAAAAAAAAAGATAATATCAAAAAATTCCATAAAAATATGAAAAACTTTGAACAAAATATCAAAAAAAAATTATTAAACCTTTACCTGTTGTTTTTGTGATTTCTTAGAAATTTAGTTGAGAATATTTATAAGCATTTTTATGTTTTTAATTTGCTAAAATTTTGTTTATCATAGTTTGTTAAATCTAAATTTTAGGTAATCATGTTTTAAGAATCATTTTATGGTTTGAGCTTAATTAGATAATTTTCTTTTGCTGACTTCTCTTTTTATTTTAAGTAGCTTCATTTTGTAGTAAATTTGCTAAACCTCTTTAGATTTCTATTATATTTTCTTCTATCTTTGTAGATCTTAAGAAATTTAATTTTACTAGAATTTGCTCTCAACATAATTTAATTTATAAGCTAGAAATCTTTCCTAGTCACCCCTTTTGATGGCATATAAAAAAAATGTTTAAAAGATCATATGTCATTAGAATAAGAGGATAAAATTCATTATTCCCTAAACATATGCACCCAAAATCATTTAAAAGATTATATGGCATGGAGTAAGAGGATAAAATTCATTACGCCTAAACATATACATTTTGGGGTTTTTTAGAAGAGAATTATAAAAGATTATATGGCATGGAGTAAGAGGATAAAATTCATTACTCCTAAACATATACAAATTAGAAAATAAAATTTGAGTTTCAAAGATCTCTTTTTATGCCAAATTTTGTGAAATTTCCCTTAGCCAATATCTTTGATCTAGATTTAATTTAAGTTATGGAGAAAGCAAAATTTAGTAAGTTACTTTTCCTTAAGTTTCTTTTAAGATAAAGTTCTTATAATTTTAATCTAATTTTGTTTTATAATTTCTATAATTTTGTTTGCTAGTTAGTTATTTCAAGAAGTCCTTGCCTAAACACTTCCTCTCTTTTCAAATCATTATCATAACTTAGGACTTAATTCCTCCTAGAATTTATCTTTAACCTAACTTTTGGTTAAATGAAATTTTAGTTTATAATTAAAAAATTTATGAATGTCTTATAAATTATGTCTCATACTTTTGCTCTAGAATAGCAAAACCTCAAGTATGGGGGTATTTGATAAGTAGTATTTATATAACTTTTTAATCAAAATTTTTGTAATTATTTAATATGAATTTTTCTTTTTCATGTCAATTTTAAGTTATAAGTAGTTCTTTTGTAATTTTGATTCTAACTTAGCTTAATTTCAATTTGTGCAAAATTTTGGGAGAAGTTGGTGAAATTTACAAGTCACGCCCTCGATCACGCCCTTGACCAAGGGCGTGTAACTTGAAGATCAAACCAGATTCGATGCCACGCTGATTGAGCTAGTCCACAGCAAGTCACGCCCTTGGTCACACCTGTGACCCAAAGTCACGCTCGTGACCAATGGCATGTAAACTTAGAATCTTCCCAGCTAGCTACCGTCGAGACGTGGAGATGTCGTCGAGAAGTCAACCTAAGTCACGCCCTTGACCCTGATGTCATGACCGTGACTTTCCCGCGTGATCCATGCACACTACTGCGTCGAAATCGAACCCACGCCGCATTAAATGAAGTCGTCCAAGGTCACGCCCGTGACCCAAATGTCACGGGCATGACATGTCACTTTTCGTCGCGCCGTCACGGAAGACCCATGCCGATGTCAGAACTGAGCTGAATAGGGGTACACGCATGGGTCACGCCCGTGAATGCTAACGTGTAACATGAAATTTTTTTTCTATAAATTCAGAGGTTCTCCTTGAGTCCAGGGTTCGGAATTTTGGAGAGGGGAAGGTGCTGTTAGAGCTGTTAGTGAGCTTTTTCATGTTTTTTCATGTTTTCCCTTACATGTTCTCTCTCTCTTTTCCTTTCATGCAATGTACTAGTTTTATTTCAATGCAATAGTTTAGTGATCTTGTAATCTTTTCTTGCTAATGTTGTAATTTTCCATCAAACTTGTAATCGTTTTTGGTTTCAATAAAATTTAGTTTGCTCTCTTTATTTGTCTCCTTCAACCTTAGTTAATTTTTCTTTATGCAAT
Source organism: Dactylorhiza incarnata (assembly GCA_033032865.1). Classification (NCBI taxonomy): domain Eukaryota; kingdom Viridiplantae; phylum Streptophyta; class Magnoliopsida; order Asparagales; family Orchidaceae; genus Dactylorhiza; species Dactylorhiza incarnata. Next base: position 21,687,568 of record JAWHQI010000014.1, read on the forward strand.
TTTATTTTTCTTTCTCTTTCTCATCCACCATGATTAACTAATTCTCATTAGTGCTCGATCGAAATGATCCGAGGATGAGATAATCAAGTTATGATTTTTCTAAGCTCTCTTTTCCATTTTTGTAAACACTTGAATTACCCTTGATTTTTAACTAGTGAGGTCATATTTTTGATGTATGGTTTTCGCTTAAGTTTTCATACTTAGTTAGCCGAGAGGCTCAAAGTATGAATCGATCACTCAAGGGTAAATAGAGTTGCATGCACCCCTTAAGAGAGGATGGCGTAAATCTCTCAGATTGGAGTCAAATCCAATAGTGGGGTTCACAACATAAAGAAAGTTTTAGGTAATCAATTATAGGACGATAGACCGGTTGATATTTCCTAAACTTAGTTGGGCATTAACCTCGAGAGAGGTTTGTTCAAGCTTCGGGAACCTCCACGGTCAAGTTGTTTAATTAAATAGAATTAGATTTATTTCTCTTTCACTTGATTATTCTCACTCCAACGTGACTTTTGATTGAGCATTAACCTATTTACCATCGTTTAAACCCTACTCTTAGTTCGCAAATTTTCTCTTTTAGCTAAGTAAAACAAAATCTCAAAAATCTATTAGATAAGATAATAGCAATTTTCCTCGAAGTAGGAGTAATCAACGCGCCCCGTGAAATACGACCTTGGTATTTCGAAATATCCTATAATATAGACGATAAGGCACACTTGCCTTCATCGAATATAGTTTTTGAAATATCTTTAACCCTTCGCTTTGCAAAACCCAAAATTTCTATATCAATCATATTCCACCCCAAGCCAGTTAGATGTTCTACGAGGTTATTGGGTATTGTAGCCACAATAAACTTGATTTGAAGAAGTGTCCCTTGAACTAAGATGAATTTATATTTTATTTGATGTGGCATCTTAGTTCTGTGTTTGCATGATATTATTTGCTAGGTACAAACCAATGTAAGGTTTCAATGAGTCATAAAAAACAGGACTATGCAATGTAATCCCTCATTGTGTAGACCAAGGTGTTGGCTCATGTGAAATCTCTCTAATGGGATGTACTTCCTATTCAAACACTATGGAGAAGACAAGTTGAAGTAGTTGTTGAATTCAGAATTGGAAGTAATTAATCTAAGTCTTTTTCGTCGAGTGGTCTCGAGGAATCTAGAAGAATTCGTCGAGACAATTCGTGAAGACTTAGATTTTCATTGAATTTACTCGAGAGGTCTCAGGGAAAATTGACAAATATTTTTCGCCGAGTAAAGTTATGTTCACTTGAGAACACTCGACGAATTCGTCGAGTGGTCTGCCGTTTTCTCGTGAACACTCGACGAATTCGTCGAGTGCTCTGATGAAATTCTTGAGTGGACTTAGACCTCTTTCTTCCCATCTCAGGGCTTTTTGCTAAGCCATTTTCGTCGAGTCATATGTGAATTCATCGAGTGCTATCGTGGAATTCTCAAGTGGATATAGATCTCTTTCTTCCCGTCTCAGCACATTTTGCTAAGTCATTTCTTTGAGTCATAAGTGAATTCTTTGAGTAAAATTTGATTCCACGATTGCACACGATGAATGCTGACTGAGCGCATTTTCTTCTATTCGTCACCGGTTTTTCCTTTTTAGGGTTTATTTCATGTACAGTACATGTGGAGCTTGTTCCTTAAGTCTCGTTTATAGTCGTTTGAAAAAAAACCTATAAATAATTAAACGACATTTCAATAAACCCCCATCGTGCTAATTTTGAAAAGAAAGATCGTAAGCTCCGTCGGCCACTCTCATTCTCGCTAGAAGCTTTTTCTGCCACCGACAAGTTCTCTGGATGATTCTTCTTCAAGAGTCGATTCAACAAGATCACTGTGTTAAGATTCATTCAAGTGATTTATATATCTTGTTGTCTCGATAGTATCTCAGATCAAGTTGTTTAAGTCAAAGATTTCTTCTTCCCCGTTCAAGATCAAGCCTTTATCTCATTCAAAGAAGAAAAAGATCTATTTTCTCAGATCTAAGGAAGTAGAATCTCCTTGAGATTCTAAGGGATATATTTTCAATCTATAGTTTTTGTAAAATCCATTTACATATTTTGTTGGAAGTTTATCTTCTGAGTTATTGTAGATCCTAGTTTAGAAGATTGAGTTTGTTGGAGAGTTTGCTCTCCGAGTTTTTAGGAGAGTTTGTTCTCCGAGCTTTTTGTTGGAGAGGTTGTTCTCTGATAAGGATTTTATAAAGCTTTAAAAATAATTCCAACTAACATCCCGATGTAGGCAAGTGTACCTATCGAAAATATAGTATAGGAAGGATGTCGTATTTGCCCGAGGCCTGTTGAGTAATCTTACTCACGTAAATTAATATTATTTTATCAGAAATAAAATAGAGTTTTGAAAATAATTTAAAAAAGAGAAACATTTGATCGAGAATCCTTCTTAAGTAAAATATTTCGTAAATCTAGAATTCATAAGAAAATGATTTAGACAAAACTTGACCGTGGAGGTTCCCAAAATATGGTAGAGCCTCTCTCGAGAGAACTACCACCTAACCTTAGGTTGATCGATTAAGACCCCTCTGCCAGTCGAAAACCCTAAGCTTGCTTTATGGAGTGAGCCCCACTATTGGATTTGACTCCAATCCGGAAGATTTCTGTAACCCTCTCTCGAGGAGTGCAAACAATTCTTTCTACCGATGAGCGATCTACCCGTATTTACGGATCTCTCGATACACTAAAATACGGATCAAACTTGATTATCATACCCTAGAAATATGAAACCAATAATTGCAAATCAACGGTAAATCTTAGTTTCCAAATCCAAACTATGAATAAAAGATTACGAAATACAAAAGCTTATGAAATCATCCGATCAAATGCTATAAAATTAGTTAAACATGATTTAAAAAGAAGAACAATTTTATTTCTAAGAAAAGAAATAACACTTAAGAGAAATAAAATTCTAATCTAGGAATTAAAAAGTGCAAGACAAAAAGTAAACTACATAAATAAAATTACACTAATAAACTGCAGGAAAACTAAGTTAAGAATGATCCAATCGAAGCATGGACTGGATTCCTATCACTTTGGCAGGAGCTGGCATTTATAGGCAGAAAATTGGTGAGTCACGCTCGTGACCAAGGGCGTGTAAGTTGCGTAACTGCGTCATGAAAGCCCGAGAACGTTGGGGGAGAGAAACCGCCAAAATTGATCATCTCGACGGGTCATGGCCTAGGTCACGCCCGTGACCTAGGGCGTGTCTTGACCGAGTCAGGAAACGGCGGGAAACGGCGTGATCTGGAGTTAATCTGGAAGATGCGGGAGAGGTCACGCCCCTTGGTCATGCCCGTGACTAAGGGCGTGTAAACTGGAACGGCTCGGCGGCGGAAACTGCTTGATTTGAATGCATGTCGGGCGAGTCACGCCCCAGGTCATGACCGTGACCTGGGGCATGTAATCATAAACCGACGTGGCAATGTCATCCGGGAGCTGAAGGCGGAGCACGACCGTGACCATGGTCACGCCCCTAGGTCACGCCCGTGACCTAGGGCGCGAACTGAGGATTTTTGCAGATTTGTTCTGGAATTTCCCCTGAACACGGCTGTGGGCTTGAATTTATTATTAGCAGCACAAGATTACCTGAAAACACAAAATAAAGCGAATTAGATATGTATTAAACTAAAATTATATAAAAACTAATTAATTACTACTAAAATACTATATAAAAATAACTATAAATAATGCACTATCAAATACCCTCATACTTAAGCTTTTGCTATTCTAGAGGAAAAACTAATTTATAAGTATGAGAAGAATTTATAGGACATTTCCAAAAAGATTTACTTCTAATTATGTACTCCAAATCTTATTAAACTCATATCAAAATAAGTTAAGAAGTTAAAATTCAGATTTATAAGAAATAATTCATAATTCATAAATTTAAATGAGTTGAATAAATATTAGTTTTGAAATTCTCTAACTAAATCTTCATAAACAAAATTGCATTGAATTAAGTAAAATAACCAAGATTAAAATTATAAAAACTTTAAACATCATTAGAAACTTTTAGAAAACTACAAAATATTAACTATGCTCTCTCAAAAATATCTTAGGTAAGCAAATAAACTTGCCTAAATGGGGTAAAATTGGCATTGAAGAAGTTACTTTTATATAGGAAATGATGAATTTTATCCTCTCATTTCCATCATTTTTTTTAATTTCTTCTTCTTTTTATATCCCAAATGTATATGTTTAGGAGTGATGAATTTTATCCTCTCAACTCCATGCCATATAATCTTTTACTAATTTGGGTGCATATGTTTAGGAATGATGAATTTTATCCTCTCATTCCATGACATATGATCTTTTCAAATTTTGTTTATGCCAAATAATGGTTTAAAAAGAAAGGTAGGGGAAGGGCTAGGGTTTAAAGGCTACAAAAAATTCTGAAGATATATTTTAAGAGCATAGAAAACAATTTGAGAAATCTTTAAGAAACCATGAGTTAAAGTTAATATAAGTGAAATCTAAAGATATTTAACACAATTTCTACAAAATTGAATTATGATATTTTAAGAAGAGAAAATAAAACTAAGAAATATTCTAAACAAATCAAGATAATGAAAAACTCATTAAATCAAATTCATCTAAAAATTAAATCTAACATAATTTGAAGAGAAATATAAAATTTAAAAATTCATAAAAAGAAAACTCCTTAAAAAGCCTATAAAGACAACTCATAATTAAAATTAATTTTGCAAAAATGAAGTTTGGAGAAATTTAATATTACAAAATTTATTTTATTAGATTTTGGGATTTTTTTTATATCAAAACAAAATTTTGTTTTTTTTAATATTCTTGGACTTCCAAAGGGCTACCCAATGACGGGCTCGTAAGGTACTAGGAGGTTTTGTGAGATGAAAGCCCAACACCGCCCATTCGCAAGAAATTAAATTTTTAATTTTTTAAATTTTTTTGGTATTTTAATTTGCAAACAAGGAAAATAAGACACAAAGACATAAAAATTTAAAAGAAAACAATTTTTTGAATTTTGTAATTTTTCATAACAAAATTTAAAATAAGGAAAGAAAAATATTTTTTATAATTTTGGAAAAGATTTTCTAATTTTTTTTTTGGATTTTAAATAAAAACTGAAAATAAAAGAATACACCCCCATACTTACAAATAAACATTGTCCCCAATGTTTATAAGCCAAGGGAGGGAAAAGTAAATAAAATGTGGAAAAGTAAATTGCAAGAAAAATAAAGATAAGTAAGGGGTGCCTCCCAAGAGCGCTTTCTTTTTCCCATCTTTAAGCTAGACAGTTATTGTTAGGAAAAAGGAAAATAAAAATAAAGGTACACAGGCAACTCCCTTAATTCACGCTCAGGTGAGCATGCCGAAGTCGGTCGCCCGGCTACTCCTCTGCTATACTCTTGACTCTTTGGTTGTCTATTAGCTTGAAATTGTGAATCCAAATTACCTATACATACCTTAGGTAATTTGGATTGTTGGAGATGAGCGGCAAATGGATCGGTGAAGACGTTTGGTTGCAACGGCTCATCCTCTACATGAAAATCATTAGTATCAAAAGAATCAAAAATTAGCGAGTCAGAAAAATTTTCGCAAGAAGGAGGCGCTTGCGAAAACACATGATTAAGCACCGGTTGATTATTTTCAAAAATAAAAGTATTATCAAGTGGACTAAAATCATGGGACACAATATTTTCATGAATTTCACTTTCAAAGTGAATATTTGGCGAGAGAGAAAATTCATGAAAAATAGGAGGAGATTCGGGCGGAGGAGGAGAAGAAACCTGTTCTTCGTCAATTTCGTCTGGTGTCTCCATGACTCTTTTAAACTCGTGGTATTGAAGTTCTTCTTGAGCTTGTGAATAAATATTTAAATTTGGACAAATAAAATCTTGAGAATACCCCAGAGTAGAAGAAAACGGATTTTGTGGGGTAAAAGAGGAGGAATGAAAATCTTGATTGACTGAATTTCCTTCATCGCACCGAAAACTATCCGGGTGATCTTTCCACCATGAATAATTAATATCGGTGCAAGAAGAAATTTCATATGAATTATCTTTCATAGAAAAATCATTTTGATAACAAAAACTATTTTGATAATAAAATGAACATTCCTCACCAGAATGATTTGTACCACAAAAATTACAAATAATTTGGCTCTTTCGTGCGGCTTCCAAAAGATTGACTTTGTTTTGAAGCTCAACAACTTTGACGGCCAATTGAGATAACATTTTTTTTAAAACCCGTTACTTAATAGAATGGAATTTGAAAAAAATGGGGGCGGAGAAAGAGAATGATAAGAGTAATGCAATTTACGCTTTCGAAATATCAACAAAAATTCCCCGGCAACGGCGACAAAAACTTGATAAGGATTTTATAAAGCCTTAAAAATAATTCCAACTAACATTCCAATGTAGGCAAGTGTACCTATCAAAAATATAGTATAGGAAGGATGTCGTATTTGCCTGAGGCCTGTTGAGTAATCTTACTCCCGTAAATTAATATTATTTTATCGGAAATAAAATAGAGTTTTGAAAATAATTTAAAGAAGAGAAACATTTGATCGAGAATCCTTCTTAAGTAAAATATTTCGTAAATCTAGAATTCATAAGAAAATGATTTAGACAAAACTTGACCGTGGAGCTTCCCAAAATATGGTAGAGCCTCTCTCGAGAGAACTATCACCTAACCTTAGGTTGATCGATTAAGACCCCTCGGCCAGTCGAAAACCCTAAGCTTGCTTTATGCAGCGAGCCCCACTATTGGATTTGACTCCAATCAAGAAGATTTGTGTCACCCTCTCTCGAGGAGTGCAAATAATTCTTTCTACCGATGAGCGATCTACCCATATTTACGGATCTCTCGATACACTAAAATACGGATCAAACTTGACTATCATACCCTAGAAATATGAAACCAATAATTTCAAATCAACGGTAAATCTTAGTTTCCAAATCCAAACAATGAATAAAAGATTACGAAATACAAAAGCTTAGGAAATCATCCGATCAAATGCTATAAAATTAGTTAAACATGATTTAAAAAGAAGAACAATTTTATTTCTAACAAAAGAAATAACACTTACAAGAAATAAAATTCTAATCTAGGAATTAAAAAGTGCAAGACAAAAAGTAAACTGCATAAATAAAATTACACTAATAAAATGCAGTTAAAGCTAAGAATGATCCAATCGAAGCATGGACTGGATTCCTATCACTTTGGCAGGAGCTGGCTTTTATAGGAATAAAATTGGTGAGTCATGCCCTTGGTCACGCCCGTGACCAAGGGCGTGTAAGCTGCGTAACTGCGTCATGAAAGCCCGGGAACGTTGGGGGAGAGAAACCGCCAAAATTGAACATCTCGACGGGTCACGGCCTAGGTCACGCCCATGACCTAGGGCGTGTCATGACCGAGTCAGGAAACGGCACAATTGGGAGTTAATCTAGCAGTTGCGGGAGAGGTCACGCCCCTTGGTCACGCCCGTGACCAAGGGCGTGTAAACTAGAATGGCTAGGCGGAGGAAACTGCTTGATTTGAATGCATGTCTGGCGAGTCACCCCCGTGACCTGAAGGTCACGCCCCAGGTCACACCCATGACCAGGGGCGTGTAATCATAAAACGACATGGCAATGTCATCCGGGAGCTGATGGCGGAGCACGGCCGTGACCTTGGTCACGCCACCAGGTCACGCCCGTGACCTGGGGCGTGTACTGAGGATTTTTGCAGATTTGTTCTAGAATTTCCCCTAAACATGGCTGTGGGCTTGAATTTATTATTAGCAGCCCCAGATTACTTGAAAACACAAAATAAAGTGAATTTGATATATATTAAACTAAAATTATATAAAACTAATTAATTACTACTAAAATACTATATAAAAATAACTATAAATAATGCACTATCATTCTCCGAGCTTGTAGGAGTTGTATACTCCGAGTTATATGATTATTTATAATATGAGATTAGTGAAGTAGCCTAGTATAGCCGGGCGTGCTAGAGGCGGGAAAGTTGAGTACCCATGTCGGGGAACCACTATAAATCCTTGTGTTTGTGTGTGCTCTTTGTTTTCTGTGTGTGATGAGTAGTTCTATACTCATCTTTTTTATGATTTTATTATTATTTCAACGTCAATTTTGAGAATTTATACGATTTACCCTAAAAAAATAATTTCTTTTCATACTTATGTATTAACTTAAGTTTATTTAATATTTTTAGGTTTTCTGGGCATTTTGAGCAAAAATTGAAAGTACACGCCCAGGGTCACAGGCATGACCAAGGGTGTGAGAGCCTAAGATGTGTTCCAGATCTGCTGCCACCACCCCGGTCTCATTCCGTGATTATTCTCCAAGTACACGCCCCAGGTCACGGGCGTGACCAAGGGTGTGACCCAAGTCACGGCCATAACGCGCCTCCCGCAGCCAGATCAGCCTACCATATCAATTAAAATTACACGCCCCAGGTCACGGGCGTGACCAGGGTCGTGACATCAAGACACGAATGTGATCTCCACCGCGCCACATTCCCGACGATGATTTCCCGCTAGGCGCAATTTTGAAGAGTACACGCCCTAGGTCACGGGCGTGATCTAGGGCGCGACGCGCACGTAATGCCCACATTGAAGCTAGAAGGCGTCTATCCCACACCAGCTTCGATCACGCCATGCATACGCCCTTGGTCACAGGCGTGAGCAAGGGTGTGTAACCCCAATTTGAGGCCTATTTAAAGCCATCTCCACCAAAAGTTCAAGGATGAATTTTTTAGGAGTTAGATTCTTCATTTGTTGTATTATTTTCCTGTTTTAAACATTTTTGTAATTCTTTTTATTCTTGCACTTGTAGTCTTCAATTCAGTAGTCGCAAACTCAATTTCATAACTTGTAATTTCTTTTTCCAAAAAGCAATAAAGATTGTTTTTATTTCTCTTATTTTATTCTTACCTCCATCATGAACACTTTTATTTTCATTGATTCCTCCATCTCCATGAGTAGCTAAATTTCTATTAGTACTCGGTCGAGATGATCCAAGGAATGATATAAGTCATGAAATAATTTAGAATTTCTCTTTCTCTTTTCTAAAATGCTTAAGATTTATCCTTGATTATAAGATAATGAGATTTTATTTTTGATATATAATTCTTGTTCTTGTTTTGGTAATTTAGTTAGCCGAGAGGCTCGTAATGCGAATCAATCACTCAAGGATAAAAAAGTGTAGAATGCAATCCTAGAGAGAGGACGACATGACCCTTCCGGATTGGTGTAAAAGTCAATAGTGGGATTCACCACGTAAAGCGAGCTTTAGGGGTTTCGATTATAGAACGAGAGTTTGGTCGATCAACCTAATCTCAGGTGGACGTATTCCTCGAGAGAGGTGCATTCATAATTAAGGAATCCCCACGGTTAAGAGAATGCAATTTTTATTCTTTTTTTTATCTCCTAGGTGTTTCAAAGATCTAGTGCTAGTCTTTATACCCATTGCTTAATCTTAATTTTAATTTATCACTTTTCTTGCAACCCAACCCAAAGTTTATTGATAAAATAATAGCGATCTTTCAAAGTATAATTACTCAACCACCCTAAGTCTAATACGACCTTGGTTTTTATAAACCTACACTACTTTTGATACGGTACACTTGTCGTTGTCATTTGCGGATATAGTTTTGTGCGCATCACATTTTTGGCGTCGTTGCCGGGGAACTCTGTTTGATAATTTGAAAAAGAAATCATTATTAATTTTATCATTTCCTAACTTCTCCCCCCCCCCCCCCCCAAATTCTATTTTTTTAATTTAACTTTTCCTCTTCTCTATTTCTCCTCTAAAATTCCATTCATTTAAGTGAAGGTTGTTTTCTTTTTATTAAATGAGGTTATCTCAATTGGCCGTAAAGGTTGCCGAGCTTCAAAACAAAGTTAATCTTTTGGAAGCCGCATGAAAGCGGTAAACTAGTTGTAAGTATTGTTGTGTGCCTCATCAAAATGAAGAATCTTATTTTCAATATTATTCTCAAAATTTATATTATGAAAATTATTTTTCTCAATCTTATACAAATAATTTTGATAATAATTACGATCATAATTTTCCCTCTTTTCATGAAAATACATTTTCCAACTTTGATGAAAATATTTTTCTAATTTTCACGTGAATAATTTTTTTGTTTTTAATATTTTTTCTTCTAGCTCTGAAGTAGATTATTCTTGGTGGCAAGCTCACCCGGATAGTTTTTGGAGTGATGAAGATTAATCTTTAGATCCAAATTTTTTTTCTTCTTTTGCGCCGCAAGTTTCGTACTCTAATTTTGGGGATTTTCCACCAATTCAATTCGATCTCCCCCCCCCCCCCCCCCCCCCCCCCCCCCCCTCCCAGAAAAAAAAATTAGATGAGAACATTATTTCATCTAGTGCTTTTTCTCCATCTTTGGATAACTTAGTTATGGAGGAACAGGTGATTTCATGTAATCCCATAGATTCTTTTACCGAAAATGAAAAAAATTTGTTATACCAATAATTTCTTAATGTTATGGGCACCCTGGATGAAATAGAAGAAGAATAAGTTTCTTCCCCTACTCCACCCGGATCATCTTTTGTTTGTCATGAATTTTCACAAAATTCTTCAATTTTAGTTCAACTGAAAATTCATGTGGCTCCACTTTGTAGTACAACCGAAAATTCTTCAATTTTAGTATTTAGCACTACATCTCTTTTTAATTTTAAATGGCCCCACTTTGTAGTAAATTGGCTTAACAACCTTGGATTTTTATTATATTCTCTTCTAACTTTCAAGATCTTAGGAAGCTTCATTCCACTAAAAAGTTGCTCTCAAAATAGTTTTATTGAAAAATTAGAAATATTTCTTTATCCCCCACCCTTTGTTGGCAAATTAAAAAAATATAATGAAAGTTCATATGTCATGGGAATAAGAGGATGAAATTCATTATCCCCTAAACATATGCACCCGAAATCATTTAAAAGACTATATGACATGAAGTAAGAGGATAAAATTCATTACTTCTAAACATATACATTGTGGGTTTTTGTTTGAAGAGAAATTTGTAAAAGATTATATGGCATGGAAAATAAGAGCATAAAATTCATTATTTTCCTAAACATATACAATTTTATTTTCAAATTAGGTGAAAGAATAAAATTCATCACCTCTATTTTAGTATCTCTTCATTTTTCCAGTTTGATTTAAAACCCATCCTTAGCCAATTTCATTGGTTCTAGTTCTAAATTAGATTATTTAGAGAGCGATATTTTTTTAGGTGTCTTTTCCTTAAGCATCTTTTTGTTAGAGTTTCTATAATTTCAATCTAATTTTGTATGATTATTTTTACAATTTCGTTTGCTAAATAGTTATTTTGAGAAGTCTTCTAGCTGAGCATGTCTATCTTCTAGAATTAACACCACAATTTGAGACTTAATTCTTGAATTTCTAGAATTTATCTTTGACTTACTATTGATTTAACAAATTTTTAGTTAGTTAAAAATAATATCAATGTCTTGTAGTTTATCTCTCATCCTTTTGCTCTGGAATAGCAAAAGCTCAAGTATGGGGGTGTTTGATGAGTAGTTTTTATACTCGTCTTTTAGTATGATTTTATTATTATTTCAACATCAATTTAGAGAATTTATACGAAATACCCTAGAAACATCATTTCTTTTCAAACTTATTGTTGGAACATGGTCTTCCGCATCTCCTAGGTTTGAGAATAACAAATCCTATGTGTATTTGATCGTGTGTGTTTAATTGTGCAAGAAACAAATCCATATGACTCAAGGATAACATATGAAGGTTGCCCCTAAATTTGAAGCCAGAATTCCAACATGCCCACTAGCACCGGCAGTAGCACCTAGCGCAGGCTCTTGATCTGAGTAGAGCAATTTTGGGAGCAGTTTTAGAAGGCACTGGTGCCAAGCGGTATCGAATAGCGCGGGCGCTATCGAGGGGCACTTGAGGAATGTCTGGAGGCTTTCATTGGATTGAATATACGCACGCAGATATTGTTTCCTAATTTAGGATAGGGCCGACAGTAGCGCTAGCTTCAAGGCTATAGAAAGGACCCCTCTCATCCCATTTTCAACAGAGAATTTTAAGAGAGGTTGAGTGCTAAACTTCCAGAGCCTTATTCTGCCGAAAAGTGATCTCCCACCAAAGCTCTGCGAATTTCTGAAGTAGGATTTCTTCACGCCAGATCCGAATGATGATCGCTTCAACAACGCTTATTCTTCAACGGTTCTTCGCCTCCAACATCAGAAGTTCTTTAAGAGGGAGTTTTTAATATTGTTGTTACTTTCATTCTTGTAATCGCTTAGTAAATTCGCCTCGTGTTAGAGACTAGGTCTGGGTAGGAATTAGGGCAGAAATTTGACTCGTGTTGGCAACTAGGTCTTGGGTGTAGATCTAGGGGGTGCTCTAGGCTGTGTCCGGGAGAGGATTGGCTAGAGCGGATTGAGGCCGTATCTGGGGAAGGATAGGCTAAAGCCACCGGTTCGTGGTGATAAGAGTTGGGATAGAAAATGAAAAAGATATTTACTATTCGCCTTCGATTTCTAGCGTTAGAAGAAGTCAAGTTTTGTAATCCAACTTTTCATACTAATAAAATCATGTCTCTATTTTGTTTCTCTTGATTTGTCTTTATTTTGCACTATTTTGATCTCCTGATATTTCAAGTATTTCAAAATACACCAAAAGTTTTAAAACACTTATTCACCCCCCCCCCCCCCTCTATAAGGGCGCCTACCAATCCAACTAGTGGTATCAGAAGGGTTTTTAATCCAAATCGGTCTAACAACCGGGAATAATGGCCTCTCATGTTAACGCTTTTCTAGAGGGTCAGGGTATTAGTAGGCCACCTCTTTTTACTGGGTCAGATTTCAACTACTGGAAAAATAGGATGATGTGTTTTCTTATGACCATGGATGTAGAGGTTTGGAATATGGTAGAAGTTCGGTACTCTCCTACTACAATTGTAGTAGGAGAGGCTACGATTCAAAAATCTAAGGATAAATGGGACGATAACGATAAACTAAAGTGAAAAATAATGCAAAGGCAATGAACACTTTATATTGTGCTTTAAATCGAACTGAATTTAATCAAATTTCTGCATGTATATCTGCTTGTGATATTTGGAACCAATTAGAAGTTACTCATGAAGGTACATCGCAGGTAAAAGATGCAAATCTATTCCAACTAGAATCAGAATATGAAAAATTTTGGATGAATGCAGAAGAAGACATCAACTTGATGTACACACGCTTCACCAAGATCATCAATGCTTCAAAAGCTCTTAGAAAGATCAACTCGGACGGCGACTTGGTCAAAAAAATTCTTCGCTCTCTACCTCTGAGGTTCAATCCAAAGGTGATGGCCATCTCGGAGTCACACAACCTAAGAATGCTCCAGATCAAGAACATTATTGGGAATCTCAAAATCCATGAGGTAGAACTCCAGATTCAACACGATGTATACAACAAGGAGCCAAAGAAAAGGCCCTGGCAAAAAAATCAAAGAAGGATAGCATCGAAGAGGATGTTGAAGATGAAGAAGGTCTCCTGGTGAAGAACTTCAGGAAGTTTATTAGAAATCTGGAAAGAAGGAACACATTCCAGAAATACTTCCAGAAGGATGCTCGGCGAACAGGGTCTTCCTCTTCATCAACGAAAGAAAAGGGAAGTGAAGACGAAGAAGAAAGACCACCACCAGAGTGCTATCATTGCAAAAAGACCGGGCACATTCGGAGCTAGTGCCCGAAGTATCAAAAGGAGCAAAAAGAACGATACAAAGTGAAGGAGAAAAAGAAAGTGTTGAAAACCGCAACTTGGGATGATTCTTCCTCTGAAGAATCAAGCGGATCTGAGTCAAGCAGCGAGGAGGAAGCAAACTTATACTTAATGGTAAAAAACAACGATGATGGCACCAGTGTTCTTAGTGACACTGAGGTAACTCCTCCCACCTTCGAAGAACTTTATGATGAATTTGTTCTAACCTGCAAAGCCTATGATAAAAGTATAAAAGATAATATTAATTTAAATCTTGAAAATGAATCTATCATCAAAGAAAATCAAGCTTACAAAATAATTAATTTTCTTTGAAAAGAGAAAGGTTTCATGTCAAGAGTGTGAGCACTCCTTATGTAAGGCAAAATAACTTGAAGTTTCTCTTTCCAAGGCCCTCTCACAAATCAAAACTCTTACAAAAGAAATAGGATACTTAGAGTGAAAATTAAAAACCTCTCTCTTACAATTTGAAAATAACAAAAAGGGCTTCGGAAATAAATGTGTCATGCTTGTTAAAGAAAATTCATCTCTTAAAAAGCAAACTCATGACCTTAATATGGCCATCAAAAATTTTGGAATTGTCAAAAATCCCTGGACATGATTTTGGGAAACCAATGTTATGGCTCTGGAAAATTTGGGCTCGAATATCAAAGTGACCACTACCGCCCGGCGCTAGCCAGTAACGTCGGCGGTAGCCCATCATTTAAAAGTTCTTCTGTTTTTCTAAAAAAACAAACCTCATCCAGTAAGAGTAGTGTAGAATTTCAGAAAAGGGTCTCAACCCCCATTATTTCGTGTGCAAACTGTCATAGGTTTGGACACACGTCTAGCTCTTGCTGGAAAATAAAAAAGGGATCTTTAAAGAAAATCTGGGTACCTAAGGCATCAACCTATTCTATGGATAGTACCTCTTGGGTATCCAGATCTTTACTCTCATCTTCTTTTTAGACTTGCAGGAAGGCTAAGGAAATAGAGGACATGTGGTACTTGGACTCGGGCTGCTCCAAGCACATGAAGAGTGTTAAAATTATTGATTTGAACTGTTTAGGAGTAAGAAGGAGTTGCATCAACTGAGTTATAGCCAAACAACCACAATATGCCACACAGCAACACAAAACTTTATTGAATCACAATACTTGATTACAGTGCAGGTATACATGGCGAGACATGATTCATAAGAATCACGAAGGAGAGAGAAACAAAACACACCAAAAACAAATCTGGCAGCTTGACAAGCAGAGACCGCACAAACCGCTCGACTTCAGAAATCGCTCGGCTTGACCTGAGACCGCACGAACAGAAAACAGGCAAGACCATAGCTCTGAACACCCAGCTTGACCTGCACTGCCAGACCGCCACCTCAGACCGCACGAACTGGAGCTTATTGAATTGAACAAAGAACTGAAGTTGTCGCCAGACCGTAACTCTGATCTCCTAACCGCTGAAGGTCGCCTGATCACCGAGCTCACTGCGAACAACACAAGAACAACATAAACCAGTTCGCAGACAAGCCGCTGTCGAACTGTTTATTCGAGCCGCTGAGAAATCACCAAGGAAGGAGACTGCAACCTGTTGACCACAAACCTGTGAACACAACAAACAGTCAACTCACTTCCGAGACCGCCCGACCTCAAAGTGAGACCGCATGAAACAACCCAGGTTCTAGTTCTTACAGTTCTCATTTTGAATGACGGGCCATGCACCCCTATATATAGGAGGGTAGACGGATGTCGTCACCGCACAGAAGAGATATAATCACCACCTGTCAGATCGCGAGCGGTCTCACAAAGCAGACCGCGCGATCAGACCACTTGGACAACAGCCTTTCCAAGATCGCAAGTCAACAGCAGACCGCGCACAAGCCGCGCAAACACAAGACCGCTCCTTCCTTAGATTACCAAGAGCAAGCCAAGAACATCTGGCTGACTTCAGACAAGTTGCCAGATTGACATGCATAAGCCGTCCGGTCATAGCGGTTACACAGAACAGACCGCCCGGTCTTCCAACAAGGAAGACTGGCCAACCAAGTAGAACAATTCGGGAACAGACCGCAGCAAACAAGAACAGACCGGCTGGTCACACCAGACCTCCAGAGACAGACCGTTAGATCTAGACCGGCATAGCACCAGAGTAGATACCGCGCGGTCTCTGCGGTCACCAAACATCAGACCGTCGGCCACCTTCCACTCCACTTCAATAATTTCAACACTCCCCCTTGAAGTGGGAAGTGGAAACTAGCCCGAGTAAACTCCACAATTGAGTAAACGGTCCCTTTGCCAGCGGCTTTGTGAAGATGTCTACAACATTGTCCACACTCCGCACATGCTCGACCATAAGAGATCCTCCCAACACCTTTTCACGAATGAAATGGTGCTCAATCTCAATATGCTTGGTCCTCGCGTGACAGACTAGATTATTAACCAGCTTGAGAGCACTCTCATTGTCCCCGCATAGCATAGTGGGACCTCGAACCTCCTCATGAACGTCCTCCACCAACCTCCTGAGCCAAATGGCTTCCTGAGCTGCCAAGGCCGAAGCCTTGTATTCCGCTTCTGTGGTAAATACAGACACTGAGTCCTGCTTTTTGCTGCACCAAGAAATAGCTGTGGGGCCCGTCATAGAGACATAACCAGACGCTGATCTCCGATCATCCACGTCTCCCCCGTAATCAGCATCCATGAATCCATGCAACTCCAATCTTGACCCTCTCCTATATAGGAGACCCAAATCAGAGGTCGACTTCACATACTTCAAAATTCCTTTTGCCGCCAGAAGATGAGGCTTCCGTGATTCCGCCATGTACCGACTCACCTTGCCAACTGCATAGGCAATATCAGGCCTTGTGATCGTCAAGTAGATCAAGCTCCCAATCAGAGCTCGGAACACCAACGGATCAGATAGAACTCTCCCCTCATCCTTCCAAAGTTTATGATGTTGTTCTAGAGGTATAGAGCTGCTCTTCCCTTCCTCCATGCTGAATCATAGAATGATCTGCTCCGCATATCCAGCCTGAGAAACAAGCACTCCGCTATCCCGCCTCTGCACCTTGAGTCCAAGGAAATTGTGAAGCTCACCCAGATCCTTCATCTCAAATCTGATGGAAAGTTCGGCTCTCAGCCTTGCTACTGCCTCCTTCGAGTTCCCGGTGACAATCATGTCATCCACATACAGCAGAACAATAACCCGAAACGCCCCCTCCTTCTTGACGAACAAGCTAGAATCAGAGTGTGAAGCAAAGAACCCGCAGAAAAAAAGATACTCCGTGATCTTCCCATACCACGCCAGAGGCGCTTGCTTCAACCCATACAGGGCCTTCTTCAGTTTGCAGACGTAGTCCGGACAATCCTCTGAGATGAATCCTGGCGGTTGGATCATAAAGATATCCTTGTCGATCTCGCCGTATAAGAAGGCATTCTTAACGTCAAGCTGCCAAATCTCACATCCACTGGATGCCACCAAAGCAATAACAAATCGAACCAAAGTCATCTTTGCCACTGGACTGAACGTCTCATCATAATCTTCTCCATACTGCTGTGAGAACCCGCGAGCCACAAGGCGAGCCTTGTATTACTCAATCGTACTGTCAGCCTTCTTTTTGAGCTTATAGACCCACTTGCATGTCACAGGGGTAATGCCCTTGGGCCTGGGCACTAGAGACCAAGTCTCATTCTTCTTGAGAGAATCCATCTCCTCTTGCATAGCAATGTCCCACTGCTTCACGCCTTTGGCCTTCTCAAATCTCGACGGCTCCCTCTCATCCAAGGGACCAGCAAAGAAACATGAGACGAAGCTCAACATGTTTCCTCCTGTGTATCAATCTGGTGGCTTGATAGTCCTCTTCGACCTCCTAAGAGGTTTCTCCTGACTAACCACCTCCTCAGCTGCTTCTTCTATGCTAGTTCCTTTTCCAGATGAACATGGAGCATTGCTCCCCCTGCTTCCAGAACCTGAAGCCTCCATCTCAGAGCTTGACACAACTGGAGCTCCTGGTGAAACAGGTAACTCCACTTGAAGATTTTCCGCAGTCTTTCCTTCTTCATCAACCCTGCTCTCTGGTAGTTCAACTCCTGAACTCCCCTTGTAGGAAGTCACCTCATCGAACACCACATCCCGAGATACAATCGATCTCCGTGTCTCTGGATCCATGCATCTCCATCCCTTCTTATGCTCATCATATCCAACAAAGACTAGCTTCCTTGCTTTCGCATCTAGCTTTGTCTGAAGAGCATCAGGAATATGCACATAACAGGTTGACCCGAACACCCGAAGGTGTGCAACACTCGGCTTCTCCTTGAATATCAGTTCGTGAGGGGTCTTCATGTTGATAGGACTTAAGAGGCATCCTGTTGATGACGTAAGCCGCACAAGACATTCCCTCTGCCCAGAAGGACTTTGGGATACTCTTGGCATGAAGCTAGCATTTGTAAGTTTCCGTCAGATGACGGATCTTCCGCTCAGCAATGCCATTTTTCTGTGGAGTATGGGCACAAGTGAGCTCTCTCTGAACACTGTGTTTCCTGCAAAAACTTGAGAACTCACCAGAGGTGAACTCCCCACCATTGTCAGTTCTCAACTTTTTCACCCGCAGGCCTTACCGACCTTCCACCAGCTCCTTGAACTCCACGAACTTTGCAAAAGCTTCCGACTTCTCTTTCAGAAAATACACCCAGACATATCTGGTGTAATCGTCAATCAACACCAACATATATCTGTTGCCTCCAAGGCTTGGGGTGGCAGTCGGTCCCATCAAATCACCGTGAATGCACTCCAACAGCGCTTTGCATCTTGTTTGCGATTTATCAAATGGAAGTCGATGAGACTTACCAAACTGACATCCCGCACAAACATGACCGTCTCCATAGAAGGACAAGCTAGGCAAGCCCTTGACAAGGCCCCTTACCGCCATAGCCTTCAATTTGTCCACGCCTACATGCTCCAACCTTTCAGGCCAGATAGCCGCGCTATCATTGGTCTTCAATTTATCAACATAGTTACTTGTCGATAACACGAACAAGTCCTTTACCCTCTTTCCAACATGGATAACATCTCCCTTTATCTCCGGTTGAGTTTTAAGAAACATCACTTCTGTTGGGCCAAACCGAACCTGATAACCGGCATTAACCGCATTGGTCACAGAGAAGAGATTCTTCTTCATACCAGGCACGTGATAAACACTCCTCAAAGTGAGTGGACCCTTATCACTGCACAGAGAGACAACACCTTCTTGTTCTACTGCATGAACAGAATTATCAGGCATAATGATTGCATCGTTACCAGAGTAAGGCGCCAAAGAAGAGAACTTTGATTCATCCCCGGTGAGGTGATGCACATACCCTGAATCCATGATCCAATACTCTTCGAAGTTGATGGAAGCCAAGGCCTTAACGGGCATCGCCGTCATATTGGCCGCAAAGGCTCCTCCCCATCCAGCTTCATCAGACTTTGGCTCCTCCTTCTCCGCTGCATGTCCAAGCTAAAGATTAACCAGGCAATCCTTCTTGAATTGGCCGGTCTTATTACACCTGAAGCACCTTGGTCCCTCTCCCTTCTTCTTCCCATCAGACTTAGAAGTATAACCCCTATCCTGCTGACCTGAAGTAGAGGGTCCATCATGACCTGGCTTCTTCTTCTCCCACTTCTTCTTCTTCTTCCCAGAGAACAACACATCACTATCTCCCCCGGAGATAGAAGTCCCCGCCATCTGTCTTGCCAAACTTTCCTGCGAAGCAAGTAAGTTTTCCAGCTCCAACAGAGATGGTTGATTTGCCCAACCCTGAACTGAAGTCACAAATGCAAGATACTCCTTCCGCAACCCACAGATAATATGCCTCTTCAGTTTTGCCTCCGAGATGGGCTCATTAGGGTCCAATGCAGAAATCTCTGTTGTGAGGTTCTTCATCTTGAGAAAGAAGGTAGAAATAGAAAGATCGCCTTGAGAGGCTTTCGCCAACTCATTTTCAAGAAACTGTAGCCGAGCTACATTCTTCTTATTAAATAACCCGTCCAAAGACGTTCAAATCTCAGCAGCAGATTTACATCCAATGATGTGATCAAATAGCTCTGGTGAGATAGCCCTCTTGAGTGTGAACTCTGCCTTCACATTAGTCCTCGTCCAAAGTCTCACCTCTGCCATTTTATCTCCTGCTAGAAACACTTCTTGTGTGTCTTCTCCTCCAACTATCTCCCATAGATCCTCCCCAAGTAAGTAACTCTCCATACACGACCTTCACTTCTTGTAGTTAGTCGATGTGAGGAGTTCAATACCAAGCCCTCTTGCGTATCCAACTTCCATGGCAACCTATGTGGTTGCTTCTTCACAAAGATGATGGCAACTCAAGTTGAACACTGCTTATCCACTCTAACAACCTGGCTCTGATACCATGTTAAAATTATTGATTTGAATCGTTTAGGAGTAAGCAGGAGTTGCATCAACTGAGTTATAGCCAAACAACCCCAATATGCCACATAGCAACACAAAGCTTTATTGAATCACAATACTTAATTACAGTTCGAGGTATACATGGAGAGAAATGATTCATAAGAATCACGAAGGAGAGAAAAACAAAACACACCAAAAACAAATCTGGCGGCTTGACAAGCAGAGACCGCACAGACCGCTCGACTCCAGAAATCGCCCGGCTTGACCTGAGACCGCACGAACAAAAAACAGGCAAGACCGCAGCTCTGAACACCCGGCTTGACCTACACTGCCAGACGGCCACCTCAGACTGCACGAACTGGAGCTTATGGAATTGAACAAAGAACTGAAGCTGCCGCCAGACTGCAACTCTGATCGCCTAACCGCTGAAGGTTGCCTGATCACCGAGCTCGTTGCGAACAGCACAAGAACAACATAAACCAGTTCGCAGACAAGCTGCTGTTGAACTGTTTATTCGAGCCACTGAGAAATCACCAAGGAAGGAGACCGCAACCTGCTGACCGCAAACCTGCGAACACAACAAACAGTCAACTCGCTTCCGAGACCGCCCGACCTCAAAGTGAGACCGCACGAAAAAACCCAGGATCTAGTTCTAACAGTTCTCATTTTGAATGACGGGCCATGCACCCCTATTTATAGGCGGGTAGACGGATGTCATCACCACACAGAAGAGATACAATCACCACCCGTCAGATTGCGAGCGGTCCCACAAAGCAGACCGCTCGATCAAAGCACTTGGACAATAGCCTATTGATGAGTAATATTTATGTGTATTTTAATTATAGTATTTAGGTAAGTTTTAATATAATTTTGTAAATATTATTTATATTTTAGTTTAAAATCACTTCTTTTATAATCTGTGTTCTAAATGAAGTTTTAATTTTATTTTTGCAGAATTTTGGGAAAAATTGGAGAAAATCAAAAGTCGCGCCCCAGGTCACGCCCGTGACCAAGGGCGTGTAAGCATAGAATCCTCCCAGCGGGCTGCCGTCGAGACGTGGAGAGGCATTGATGGAGTTGACCCAAGTCACGCCCTCAGTCATGCCCATGACCAAGGGCGTGTGACATAAAGATTTGCGTTCGACAAAATTGGAGCTGCGTTCGACGAAATTGGAGCTGCATTCGACGAAAGCTCTTTGCCCCTGTGTTCGACAAAATAGGAGCTGTGTTCGACGAAAACTCTCTGCCCCTGCGTTTGACGAAATTGGAGATGCGTTCGACGAAATTGGTGTTGCGTTCAACGAAAACTCTCTGCCCCTGCGTTCGACGAAATTGGAGCTGCGTTCGACGAAAGCTCTCTGCCCCTACGTTCGACGAAGCCTGAGCTGAGTTCAACGAACGTGCTCTGCCTCGCCGAATTCTAGCCCATGCTGCATTAATTGAAGCCGCCCAGGTACACGCCCGTGACACGAAAAGTCACGCCCGTGACTTTCCCACGTGATCCCTGCACGCCGCCGAGCCGCAAGCTAGCCCATGCTGCATTAAATGAAGCGGTCCAAAGTCACGCCCGTGACCTAAGTTACACGGGCATGTAATGTCTGAATTTCTCCCACCGTCATGCAAAGTCCACGCCACTGTCAGATCCAATGTCAGCAATGTTTACACGCCCTTGGTCACGCCCGTGACCGAGGGCGTGTAACTTGAAATTTTTTCCTATAAATTCAGAGGCTGTCCCTTGAGTTGAAGTACAGAATTTTGGAGATGGTGAGGTGCTGCTAGAGCTGTTAGGGAGTTTTCATGTTCATGTTCATGTTTTTCTTAAGCTTTCATGTTCTCTCTTTTCCTTTCATACAATGTTTTAACATAACTTTCATGTACTAGTTTTTCTTAAGCTTGTAATCTTAATTTCCCTTGCTTTGTACTCTTTAATTAAGGTTTGTAATAGTTTGGGTTTTCAATAAATTTAAGTTTGCTCTCTTTCATGTTCTCTTTCTCCTTAGTAATTTCTTTTTCATGCAATGTTAATTTTTCTCTCCTTAGTAATTTCTCTTTTATGCAATGTTGATTTTTCTTTCCTTTCATGCAATGTTTAATCTCTTCATTTAGCTTGCATTTTGTTTTTTTTAGTTAAGTAAAACAACCCTCAAAAAATCGTTCGATAAGATAATGGTGATTTTACTCGAAGTAGAAGTAATCAACGTGCCCCGTGAAATACGACCTTGGTATTTCTAAATATCCTACTATAGACGATAAGGTACACTTGCCTTAATCAGATATAGTTTTGGAGAAAATCTTCAAACCTTCACTTAATTTCAAAACACGAAATTTAAATATCAAGTTTTTGGCGCCGTTGCCGGGGAGCTTGCGTAGATATTTTGAAAAGAGGATAGCTATTAATTTTATCATGCTTCTTTTTATTTAATTTTGTTTTTTCTAAATTTCAAAAAGAAAAAAAATTAGTTTTTCCTCTTCCTTTCTTCTCTTTTTAGTGTATGCCCCGAGGTAGCGCTTCGATTATTCCTTTTGATCCAGAGATCGAGCTAACCTTTTTGAGGCACCGCCGTTCTCGATCAGGACAATCAAGTAGAATTTGAAGAGTCGATCGAGGACACTAACACAGCGAATATGGATCATAATCTTAATCCTCCTAATCTTAACGAGCCAAATCCTGATGAGGACGCGCAATGGACCATGTCCTATTATGCGCGGCCGAATTTGGGTGGAACATAGTCAAGCATTGTTCGCCCTGCGGTGACGAACAATAATTTTGAGATCAAGTCCAGCATCATACAAATGGTGCAACAATCAGTGACCTTCGATGGTCAACCGGACGAAGATCCAAATTCGCATATTTCTTACTTTCTTGAAATTTGTGATACTTTTAAAATCAATGGCGTCACTGATGACGCCATTCGATTGTGTCTTTTTCCTTTTTCTTTGTGGTCTAAGGCCAAGTAGTGGCTGGGCTCCCTACCAAGGCGATCCATCACTACATGGGCCGAAATGGTGGAAAAATTTCTCAATAAATATTTCCCGCCTTCAAAGACCGCTAAATTGCGCACGGATATTGCGTCATTTATGCAAATCGACTCGGAGACTCTCTATGACACATGGGAGAGCTTCAAGGAGCTTTTGCGTAGATGCCCTCACCACGCACTTCCCACTTGGCAACAAGTGCAAATTTTTTATAATGGCTTAAATCTCTCAACGAGACAAATGATTGATGCGGCCGCCAGGGGGACATTAAATAACAAAACCTCGAACGCCGCTCAAGAGCTTTTCGAAGAGATGGCCATGAATGCGTACCAATGGAACATGCCCCGAGCGCGGCCTAACAAGCCAGCCGGAATTTTTGAAATCGGTGCAAACGCAAATTTGGCTTTACAAGTTGAGAGCTTAACAAAGCAAGTGGCGGAGATGTCTACTTCCTCTGCCACTCCTCCTTGGGCTAATAACGTTTTAATTGAAGAACATGTTGACTACATGGGAAATCCACCTCGGCCTTCCTATAACCCCAACACCGCTCCGTATAACAACACATACAATGCGGGTTATAGGAATCATCCGAATTTCTCATGGAGCAACCAAGGAAATGCTCAGCGTCCTATGAATCTAAATCAACCTCCCCCTAATCAACTTCTTAACTTAACTCCGCCTCTAAATTTAATTTCTTAAAATTTTAATCCACCCGGTTTTCCACCGCAACAGCAAAAACTTTCTCCGCTTGAAGAGGTTTTTGCAAAATATGTTGCTACAAATGAAACGAACATCCGGAACCTTACCGGGTCGATAAAAAATTTAGAGAATCAAGTGGGCCAGCTCGCAAAGATGATTTCTGAGGGTCAGCAAGGAGCACTATCGGGAAATACAGAGCAAAATCCAAAGGAGAGCGCGCACGCGATTACACTCCGAAGCGGGAAGGAGGTGGTTTCAAAAAAGAACGAACCCAAGGTAACTTCCTCTCCTCCTCCTCCTATTCTTAATTTATCTTCGAATTTTCCCGCTACGTTAGCTCCGCGCGCTTCTACATCTATTATTCCATATCCGTCTAAGTTTAAAAGCGAGTGCACCGAAAAAAATTATAAAAAGTTTTTAGACGTTTTAAAGCAAATTCATATTAATTTACCCTTCTGCGAGGCTATCTCTCAAATGCCTAAATATGTGAAATATCTTAAGGAGTTGCTCTCCAATAAGAAAAGATTAGAAGATATTTCGCATATTTCTTTAAACGCAGAATGCTCCGCGGTTGTACTCAATAAATTGCCTCAAAAAGCAAATGACCCGGGACGGTTTTCCATCCCGTGTTTATTTGGCAATTCGTTAGTAAAACACGCCTTAGCGAATCTTGGAGCAAGCATCAATCTCATGCCATTTTCACTATTCAAAAATCTTGGTCTAGGAAATCCTAGCCCCACTCGAATGAGTATTCAATTAGCGGATCGTTCTTTAAAATATCCGGTAGGAATAGTGGAGGACGTGCTCGTCAAGGTTGACAAATTCATCTTCCCGGTGGATTTTGTCATTCTTGACATCGAAGAGGATGCCGAAGTACACCTTATACTCGGCCGCCCCTTCCTTGCCACCTCCCGCACTATTATAGACGTAAGTAACGGAAAGCTCCTCCTACGGGTTGGAGACGATGAAGTTACTTTCGGCATAAATTCCTCGATGCGGAATACATTAGAAAACGACGATTCGTGTTTTTACCTGGAAGAGTGTTGTGAGTTCGATTCATCCCCCGAGTTAGTCTCATCAGCAAGTAGTGATTCCGAGCTCATCGAGCTCTTTTATCTTGAAGAAGAAGTCTCTCACCCCACACCACCATTACTTCTAAAAAAATTAAAAATTAAAACTTCTTATGAAGAGCCACCCGTATTAGAGTTAAAACAACTCCACCCTCACCTCCAATATTTATTTTTAGAAAAAGAGTCTAAGCTACCCGTCATCATTTCATCCGATCGTAGCAACTCAGAAATTTCTGAGTTGTCTATAGTCTTAAGAAAGCACTGCCACGCAATTGCGTGGCAAATATCGGATATTAAGGGTATAAACCCTTCCTTCTGCACTCATAAAATCTTTCTCGATGATAATTCCCACAACTCAGTCCAGCCTCAACGACGACTAAACCCGAACATGAAAGAAGTCGTTAAGGCCGAAGTTATTAAACTTTTAGACGCGGGAATCATCTACCTGATAGCGGATAGTACTTGGGTTAGCCCAGGACAAGTCATACCGAAGAAAGGTGGTGTCACGGTAGTTGCGAACGAAAATAATGAATTGATCCCAACTCGTACTGTTACGGGTTGGCGGATGTGCATCGATTATCGAAAACTAAATGATGCCACCCGTAAGGATCACTTTCCGCTACCTTATATCGATCAATTTTTAGAGCGCCTTTCAGGTCACTCCTACTCCTGTTTTCTCGATGGTTTGTCGGGATATTTCCAAATCCCGATTTCACCCGACGACCAAGAGAAAACCACTTTCACTTGTCCCTTTGGCACCTTCGCCTATCGAAGGATGTCATTTGGTCTTTGTAACACGCCAGCTACATTCCAAAGTTGTATGTTGGCAATATTTGACGAGTTGGTAGAAGAGGTGATGGAAGTGTTTATGGATGACTTCTCCGTGTTTGGAAACTCATTTAAAAATTGTTTAAAAAATCTCGAGCGCGTGCTGCAACGTTGTGAGGAAACAAATTTAGCACTTAATTGGGAGAAATGCCATTTTATGGTCAAAGAAGGATTAGTCCTTGGCCATAAAATTTCGGGCAAGGGGATCGAGGTCGATAGGGCCAAGATCGAAGTAATTGAAAAGCTCCCCCCTCCAACAAACGTAAAAGCTAATAGAAGTTTTCTAGGCCACGCGGGGTTTTATTTGCGCTTTATACAAAAATTTTCAAAAATCACAAAGCCGTTAACCCATCTTCTCGAAAAAGAATCCTCCTTTATTTTTAACGATGAATGCCATTTGGCCTTTAAACTTATCAAAGAGAAACTTATAAAATCCCCGATTCTAGTCAACCCAGATTGGTCGCTCCCTTTTGAAATCATGTGCGACGCGAGTGATATTGCGGTTGGTGTCGTTTTAGGCCAACGGGTGAGTAAGTATTTCCACCCGATTTATTATGCGAGCAAAACACTCACGTCGGCAGAAGCAAACTACACCACTACCGAGAAGAAACTCCTAGCAATCGTTTTCTCTTTTGATAAGTTTAGGTCGTATATCACGCTTTCCAAAGTTATCGTCTTCACAGATCACTCTACGCTTAGGTATCTCTTAAGTAAATCGGACGCCAAGCCTCGTCTTTTGCGATGGATCCTCCTCTTGCAGGAGTTTGATTTAGAGATCCGGGATAAAAGAGGAGCCGAAAACTTGGCGGCCGATCATCTTTCTCGATTAGAAAATCCCTCCTCGAAAGCATTAATAGAAGCCGACATTAACGATAAATTTCCCGAAGAGCGCCTCCTTGCTCTCGAAAATATTAATTCATCTTCTACCCCCTGGTTTGCAGATTTGGCTAACTATTTAGTAGCTCGGGTCCTACCAAAAGAATTCTCGAGTCAGCAAAAGAAGAAATTCTTTTCTGATTTAAAGAATTGTTTTTGGGAGGACCCCTTTTTATTCCGTGTTTGCGCAGACTAGGTGGTGAGAAGATGCGTCTCAAGTGAGGAAGGCCTTAAAATTTTACGTCATTGTCACGAGGGACCAACCGGTAGTCATTATCAAGCAAACCGAACCGCGAGGAAGGCGCTGGAGGCGGGCTTTTATTGGCCCACTCTCTTCAAAGATGCTCACACCCTTGTGAGTACTTGCAACAACTGCCATCGGTCGGGGAACATCTCCCGCCGGGATGAGATGCCACAAAATATTTTCTTAGAATGCGAAATTTTTGATCTTTGGGGTATTGATTTTATTGGTCCTCTCCCTCCCTCTTATTCAAACAAATATATTCTCGTTGCGGTCGACTACGTGTCGACGTGGGCGGAAGCGCAAGCTCTCCCCACCAACGATGCGCGAGTCGTCGTTAATTTCTTAAAAAAATTATTTTCTCGATTTGGCACGCCACGCGCTATAGTGAGTGATCGGGGCACCCTTTTTTGCAATAGTCAATTTACAAAAATCTTAGCAAAATATTGTGTCACACACAAATTATCCACTGCATATCACCCACAAACGAGTAGCCAAGTCGAAGTTGTTAATCGAGAATTAAAATGAATTTTAGAAAAAATGGTTTCTATTAATCGGAAGGATTGGGCAATAAAGCTCGATGACGCGCTATGGGCCTATCGAACAGCGTTCAAGGCCGCTATCGGTTGTACACTGTATCGAATGGTTTATGGCAAGGCTTGCCACCTTCCGGTTGAACTAGAACACTGCACATTTTGGGCGCTTAAATTTTTAAATCTCGATTCCACTTTAGCGGGCGAACAAAGAAAATTCCAAATAAATGAATTAGATGAGTGGCGAGCGAATGCATATGAGAGCAATAAATTATATAAGGAGCGAACAAAGTTTTATCACGATGAACATATAAAATTTCCGAAAAAAATTTCGCCGGGCGATCTCGTCCTCCTTTATAATTCTCGCCTTCGCCTTTTTCCGGGAAAACTAAAATCCCGATGGACCGGACCCTTTATTGTTAAAGAGGTTTGGTCCTATGGGACAATCCTAATGTCCCACCCGGAAAAAGGTACCTTCAAAGTAAATGGGCACCGCCTTAAGTTATATCTTCCGGGAGAGCTTGCTAACGAGAAGAGTGAATCTTTATCTTTTCATCCTATAATATGATCGGCAAGTGGGTCAAGCTACGCGACCTTAAACAAAACGCTTTTGGGAGGCACCCCAAAGTTATCTTTTTATTGTTTTTTCTTTTTTTAACATGTTTTGTAGGTAACCGACGCTTCCCCCGCATCTTCATAACCAGGGAAGCCCTCTTAACCTCTCCTTCGTTTCTATTATTATTTTTGTTTTGTCATGCATTTTTTTCCTTTTACTTCATACTTAGTTTTAAACATTGGGGACAATGTTTAACTTTAAGTATGGGGGTGTAAATAGTTCTTTGTAAATAGTTGTTAAATTAGAAAATTTTCAAAAAAAAAATAAATATTTTCTTATGTTTTCTTCTATTTTAGCACTTGTAAAACCCAAAAAACTCAAAAATAATCTAGAAAATCGAAAAATTTAAATCTTGGAAAGGGACGTTTGGGACCTCACCCCATCTCACCTCCTAGTACTGTGAGAACCCTTCACGAGGTATACCTCGGGAAGTCCAAGAATTAACAAAAAAAATTAAGCTTTTTAGTATATGTTTTTATTGTTTATTTCTTATCAAAAATCCAAAAAAATATATAAAAATTTCAAAAAAAGATAATATCAAAATTCAAAAATATGAAAAACTTAAAATACAAAAAAAAATATAAAAATCTTATACCTCTCCTATTTGTTGTTTTTGTGAGTTCTTAGAAATCTAGTTGAGAATGTTTATAAGCATGTTTAGGTTTTTAATTAGCTAAAATTTTGCTTACCACAGTTTGTTAATTTTAAATTTGAGGTAATTTTGCTTTAAGAATCATCTTATGATTTTAACTTGATTAGAGAATTTTTTTAGCATGACTTCTCTTTTTATTTCTAAATGGCTTCATTTTGTAGTGAATTTGCTAAACCTCTTTAGATTTCAATTATATTTTCTTCTAACTTTTTAGATCTTAGGAAATTTAATTTTACTAGAATTTGCTCTCAATATAATTTAAAGCTAGCTAGATTTAATTTCCTTCCCTACCCCCCTTTGTTGGCATAAAAAAAAGAAGTTTAAAAGATCATATGTCATGGGAATAAGAGGATAAAATTCATTATTCCCTAAAAATATGCACCCAAAATCATTTAAAAGATTATATGGCATGGAGTAAGAGGATAAAATTCATTACTCCTAAACATATCATTTTGGGTTTTTATTAGAAGAGAAAAAAAAAAGAGAAAAAAAAATATTCATGATGAGGATAAATTCCATTACCTCCATTCAAAAAAATTCTCTTCTTTTGCCAAATTTTATGAAATCCCCCTTAGCCAATTATCATTGTTCTAATTTTAGTTTAAGATTATGGAGAGAGCAATATTTAGTAAGTTACTTTTCCTTAAGTTTCTTTTAAGATGGAGTTCTTATAATTTTAATTTAATCTCATTTTATAATATCTACAATATTGTTAAACCAATTAATTTTCTTGAGAAGTCCTTGCCTAAACATTTTCCCCTCTTTTCAAATCATCATCATAATTTAGGACTTAACTCCTCCTTGAATTTACTCTTAACTTAACTTTTGGTTTAAATGAAATTTTAGTTTAAAATTAATAATTTTAAGAATGTCTCATAAATTAGGTCTCACACTTTTGCTCTGGAATAGCAAAACCTCAAGTATGAGGGTATTTGATGAGTAGTATTTATGTGTATTTTAATTATAGTATTTAGGTAAGTTTTAATATAATTTTGTAAATAATATTTATATTTTAGTTTAAAATCACTTCTTTTATAATTTCTGTTCTGAATGTAGTTTTAATTTTAATTGCAGAATTTTGGGAAAAATTGCAGAAAATCAAAAGTCACGCCCCAGCTCACGCCCGTGACCCCAAGTCATGCCCGTGACCAAGGGCGTGTAAGCATAGAATCCTCCCAGTGGGCTGCCGTCGAGATGTGGAGATGCATTGATGGAGTTGACCCAAGTCACGCCCTCAGTCATGCCTGTGACCAAGGGCGTGTGACCTAAATATTTGCGTTCGACGAAATTGGAGCTGCGTTCGATGAAATTGGAGCTGCGTTAGACGAAAGCTCTCTGCCCCTGCATTCGACGAAATAGGATCTGCGTTTGACGAAAGCTCTCTGCCCTTGCGTTCGACGAAATTGGAGCTGCGTTCGACGAAATTGGAGCTGCGTTCGACGAAAACTCTCTGCCCCTGTGTTCGACGAAATTGGAGCTACGTTCGACGAAAGCTCTCTGCCCTTGTGTTCGACGAAGCCTGAGCTGAGTTCGACGAACGCGCTCTCCCGCGCCAAATTCTAGCCAACGCTACATTAATTGAAGCCGCCCAGGTACACGCCCGTGACCCGAATAGTCACGCCTGTGACTTTCCCACGTGATCCCTGCATGCCACCGAGCCGCAAGCCAGCCCATGCTGCATTAAATGAAGCCGTCCAAAGTCACGCTCGTGACCCAAGTTACACGGGCGTGTAATGTCCGAATTTCTCCCGCCGTCACGCATAGTCCACGCCACTGTCAGATCCAATGTCAGCAATGTTTACACGCCCTAGGTCACGCCCGTGACTGAGGGCGTGTAACTTGAAATTTTTTCCTATATATTCAGAGGCTCTCCCTTGTGTTGAAGTACAGAATTTTGGAGATGGTGAGGTGCTGCTAGAGCTGTTAGGGAGTTTTTCAAGTTCATGTTCATGTTTTTCTTAAGCTTTCATGTTCTCTCTTTTCCTTTCATGCAATGTTTTAACGTAACTTTCATGTACTAGTTTTTCTTAAGCTTGTAATCTTAATTTCCCTTGCTTTGTACTCCTTAATTAAGGTTTGTAATAGTTTTGGTTTTCAATAAATTTAAGTTTGCTCTCTTTCATGTTCTCTTTCTCCTTAGTAATTTCTTTTTCATGCAATGTTAATTTTTCTCTCCTTAGTAATTTCTCTTTTATGCAATGTTGATTTTTCTTTCCTTTCATGCAATGTTTAATCTCTTCATTTAGCTTGCATTTTGTTTTTTTTTAGTTAAGTAAAACAACCCTCAAAAAATCGTTCGATAAGATAATGGTGATTTTTCTCGAAGTAGAAGTAATCAACGTGCCCCGTGGAATACGACCTTGGTATTTCTAAATATCCTATACTATAGACGATAAGGTACACTTGCCTTAATCAGATATAGTTTTGGAGAAAATCTTCAAACCTTCACATAATTTCAAAACACGAAATTTAAATATCACCTGTCCAAGACCGCAAGTCAGCAGCAAACCGCGCACAAGCCGCGCGAACACAAGACCTCTCCTTCCTTAGATGACCAAGAGCAAGCCAAGAACATCTGGCCGACTTCAGACAAGTCTCTAGATCGACCTGCATAAGCCGCCTGGTCACAGCGGTTACACAGAACAGACTGCCCGGTCTTCCAACAAGGAAGACTGGCCAACCAAGCAGAACAACTCGGGAACAGACCGCAACAAACAAGAACAGACCGGCCGGTCACACCAGACCTCCAGAGACAGACCGGTAGAGCAAGACCGGCAGAGCACCAGAGCAGAGACCGCGCGGTCTCTGCGGTCACCAAATATCAGACCGCCGTCCACCTTCCACTCCACTTCAATAATTTCAACAAAGAGCAACAAAGCAAAGTTCCTTAGCCTAGAAAAGAAGAAATGAGGGATCATAACCTTTGGAGATAACGGTAAAGGAAGGATCATGGGAGTAGGTACAGTGGGTAACAAATCATTTCTTATCTCTAATGTTCTTTATGTAAAAGGATTAAAACATAACTTAATATCTATTAGTCAACTGTGTGATAAAGGATTAGATGTCTTATTTGAGTCATCCACAAATCTTTGCAAAATATTTAATCCTAACACAAAAGATGTTTTACTAACTGCACCTAGAATTCACAACGTATATATTGTTTCCTTTCATGATCTTTCCAAATCATCTATAAAATGCTTTATAACTAAAAATGATGAGTTAGAACTATGACATCGACGTTCGGGTCACGTTAGTACAAAAGCTCATTTTAAAACTAACCAAAAAGGAATTGATTAGAGGATTGCCTAAATTGAATGGAAGTTTATCTTCACTATGCTCTCCATGTCAAAAAAGAAAATTTACAAAATCTTCTTTTACAAGCAAAAATGAAATTTCTACTACAAAACTTTTGCAATTAATTCATATGGATCTCTTTGGTCCCATTAGCACCGCAAGTCTTGGTGGTAGAATATATACTTTTTTTCTAATAGATGATTTCTCTAGATATTGTTGGACTTTATTTCTCTCTTCCAAATCTGATGCGTTTTGCGAATTTTCAAAATTATGTACTCGTATTCAAAATGAACTAGATTTAAAAATAAAATAAATTCGCTCAGATCATGGAGGAGAATTTGAAAATGAAAATTTTAAATCTTTTTGTGAAATGTTAGGTATTAAACTTGAGTTCTCCGCTCCACGCACACCTCAACAAAATGGGGTTGTAGAAAGAAAGAATAGGAAAATCCAAGAACTAGCACGTACTATGCTATCTGAATATAAATTACCTAAGTCCTTTTGGGTCGAAGCCGTAAGCACATCATGTTATGAAATGAATAGAGTCATGCTTCGTCCATCTTTAAATCTCACGCCATATGAACTATATTATCAAAAGAAACCTAACGTATCATATTTTAAAGTATTTGGTTGTAAATGTTTTATTATAAATATAAAAGATGGCATAGGAAAGTTTGATGAAAAATGTGAGGAAGGAATATTTCTTGGATACTTTTCAACTAGTAAAGCTTATCGAATATTTAATAAAAGAACGAGTAAGTTTGAAGAGTCTATTAATGTAAAATTTGATGAATTTATTCCTTGTGTAGAAATACTTCCTACAGGTACAAATGATGAACCTTTGCCATCTTTGGAGCTCGACGAAGAGGAACCTTCAAAAGAAGAGGAGGAGGAGGCCAAGGAAGATGAATATGTGCCCCCAAGCGTCTTAAACTTCTCAAAAAATCATCCAAAGGAGCTAGTTATTAGGGAACCATCTATTGGGGTAAGAACTCGATCTTCTCTTCATGAAATGTTTTCAAATATTTCCTTTACTTCCGAAATTGAACCTAAAAACGTTTCAACCGCTTTAAATGACGAATTTAGGTTTTTGGATATGAATGAAGAGTTATATCAATTTGAAAGAAATAATGTTTGGAACCTGGTAGAACGTCCATCTAATCATCCCGTGGTTGGCGTAAAATGGATCTTTAAAAATAAATTAAATTGTGAATCTAGGATTACAAGAAATAAAGCTCGCTTAGTCGCTCAAGGCTTTTCTCAAATCGAGGGGGTAGATTTTGAAGAAACTTGTGCACCTGTTGCTCGCTTAGAATCTATACAAATATTTTTGGCATTTGCGAGTTTTAAAAGGATAACATTATTTCAAATGGATCTTAAAATTGCTTTTTTAAATGGGTTTATAAAAGAAGAGAAATTTATGTAGAACAACCCCCCCCCCCCCCCCCCCCCCCCGGTTTTATAAATGAGAAATTTCCAAATCATGTTAATAAATTAGAAAAAGAGCTTTATGGTTTAAAACAAGCGCCCCGTGTATGGTATGAGTGACTTACATCGTTTTTGTTAAAGCACGGTTATGTCATGGTAAGTGCCGATAACACACTCTTCATTAAGCATAATAACAATGATTTAATCATTTTACAAATATATGTTGATGATATCATTTTTGGCGCCACTAATAAAGAGTTGTGTAATGAAGTAGTCTTAGTAATGAAAAATGAATTTGAAATGAGCCTTGTAGGAGAACTCTCTCATTTTCTTGGTTTTCAAATTTCACAATGAAATGATGGTATTTTTATTTGCCAAACAAAATATGTTCATGATATGCTTAAACGATTTGGATTTGAAAATCTTAAATAAGCTTCTACACCTATGAGTGCCTCTTTAAAACTAGGAAAAGATGAATATGGAGTTTCTATCGATCAAACTTTATATAGAGGAGTGATTGGATCTCTTCTTTATTCAAGTGCTTCTAGACCTGATATAATGTTTGTCGTATGTTTATGTACTCGCTTTCAAGCCAATCCAAAAGAATCTCATTTAAAAGCGGTAAAACGTATTTTTAGATATTTATTAGGGTCATCAAAATTAGGATTATGGTACCCACACAATGATTCATTTACATTACACGGCTATTCGGATTCGGACTACGTTGGATGCCCACTTGATCGAAAAAGCACTAGCAGTACCTGTCATTTCTTAGGACCCTTTTCAGTTGCATGGTCTAGTAGAAAACAATCTTCGGTCGAACTCTCCACCACGGAGGCCGAATACATCGCTCTTGGGAGTTGTTGTGCACAAGCATTATGGATGAGCCAAACTCTAGAGGACTTTGGATTTCATCTCAAAAACATTGATCTCAAATGTGACAACAAAAGTGCCATAGATCTTAAAACCAATCCCGTACACCACTCTAGATCCAAACACATAGATGTTCGTCATCATTTGATTAGGGATCATATCAAGAAAGAGCATGTAAAAGTAGGTTTCATTGGTACGGACTCCTAACTTGCTGACATATTCACTAAACCTCTTCCCGATGCAAGATTTTGATTACTATGACTTCAATTAGGTGTCCTAGATCTTTCGAGTTAAATAACATTCTTTAACGCAATGGTTTTATGCAATTTTTACCTATCTAAACATCTTCAAATCTCCTGAAATTTCTGCATAAAACTAAATTTTGGACACTTAACCAATATCAAAAATTAGATTTTTCAAAATCCTAAAATTTAGTGTATTATTTCCCGCGCTACCGCTAGCGCACCTGCCAGATTTTTTGTATTTTTAAAATTTTTAAAAATCCCTAAAAATATGCTCTATTATATGAACTACTTATTTTTTCCCACACTTGCCGAGTCAACGTATTGACGTCGGTGTGAACGACCATCCAATACCGGAGACCCACCACCTTCGTGCACATGCAAACATGATATACTATCATTTCACTTGAGTTAAACCTAAGTGCTTTTGACACGCTAGGGAAAAGACGATCCTTCGTCAATCCCAAGCACTACCTTACCCTTAACTCACCAAGCACTTTTAATATATAACTCCTTTTTGGTGACCTAAATCTCTTCATCCTGACCATGTACACCAACTACATGTCATTCCCACTTAGTAGGCCATTAGTTACCCAAGTTCCACAATTTTACTAAACGCAGACCAAACTAACTATATGAAGCTTACCACTATAGGTACTCCATATATTCATCCAACTGACTCAAGATATTTACTGGAGGTCTATTATGATGTTATAAGACTAAATCCAGAGAATGATATTTTTCCTAATTTATTTAGCATTTATTTTATTTTCTCCAAACATTTGCCAAGTATGAAAATGAGCATGAAGTATAAGGGATTCTTATGATATGGCTCTCCAAAAATTATGATAATTCTATGATGACTAAATAGCATCATAAACAGAATATCATATTTGTACAGTAAGAAATTGTCCTCTAATTTCATTATTTAACATCTGTCCAAAATTGTAGTTTTATGATGGAACCACCAAAAAAACTCAACACTAAAATTCTGGGAAAATTACCAAACTCTTGTATTCATCAGAAAAGGCTACTGACTAAGTTTCAGGATTTAAGGGAATCATTTTCTTACTTAAATAAATACTTTCAGAAAACCTCAAATTAAATAAATTGTGAAGTAGCCTACTTATTTAATTCTTCAAAAATTCTATAAAAACTCACAGAGCTTTCTAATGCTCTGAAATATCCTATCACCAATTTGCACAATTTAACAATGAGTATTGGACCCTTAATTATTTTTCTTAAGTCTAAATAAAAATAGGTGCCTGGTGAATGAAGTACTGGTTAAATCATTCAATTAAATACACAAAAATTACCAAAGGTGTATATCATGATAACATAGACACTACCCAAGTTTAATTATCATCCAAGGCATTTTGATCCTGTAATCATCTCTTATAAGAAATTTCTCTAAAGGGATTATGACCTAATTCAAAGGGAATAATTGCTCCCAAAATTCTTATAAAATTACCCAGGGCCTATTTATACCCTATGAACTTATCCACCAAGTTTCATAACCATCCAGGGACTTTTGACCACATGGCCTTCACAAGGTTCTAAATGCACACCTAGGAATAAAACTAGTGTTCTAGGGCTTAATCACCTCTACACCACCCCAAACCACTCATGGGGATACTTTAGGTGATCCTAAACCAGTGGACAAGGTTCCATCTCATGGTGAGGAGATTTGACCACAAAATTCCAAGATAAACACCATGCCCTAACTTTGTCCCAACTTGACCTAACTTGGGTTTACAAATTACCCAACCAAAATAGTCCCAATTGGGCTGAGATTTTTACCTGGAACATACCTTTACCCTAAAATGCACCCACCAAAATTTGGAGGGCATTGGAGGTCTTTTGTCCCACTAATTAATTAATATATTATTTATGAAATTATCTCAAAATCCTTAGAAAAAGGTTCTCCTAAAAATCCCATCTTTTAGTATGTTATGTGGGTGCATGAGACTAGCCTAGGTTTTAAATAGCAAGGCTATAGCATCTACCAATAAAAATATATGAAGGAAAGAGTGACTGCCCTACCTTAGGGACCAGTCCCACCATTTTGTCTCTACAGGGAACTACAGTACTCCTCTTGGGCTGAAACAAATTTTAAACTAAATTAGGCTCTAAGGGCTACAACTTTGGTGTTGGACACTTTTTAATCAGAGGTGGTCTAGTATTTTTAACAATTAAATTAAACTACAGCAGAAAGGGTGTGACAGAAATCATATAAAAATTTAATTATATAACTGTTTCTGCGTTCGATGAAATTTTATCTGCGCTCGACGAAAGCAGAGCAAACTGCGTTCGACGAAAGATATACAGTGCTCGACGAAAGCTAAACACCTCCCGTTCGACAAATTATTCATTCGACAAATTATTTCCTACGGTCGAATAAGTTGACATCTAACTGTGTTCGACTAAGTTAACGTGTAACAGCGCTCGACGAACGCTGAACACATCAGCGTTTGACGAATTATTCGCTCGGATAAATCAGAGCATAACAGCGCTCGACTAATACAGAGTTAAACAGTGCTCGATGAAAACCTTTCGTTCGACTAAATTTTAATATTCAGCGCTCGACTAAATTCTATTATAACAGCGCTCGACTAAAGCTGAACACCTCCCGTTCGACGAATTATTTGTTCGACGAATTTCTTACAGCGCTCGACGAAATAAATGATATAAATGTAAACATTAATGTAAAGATCTGACGGCTCTCTTTCATCGTCCCCAATCTTTGGACGGCTCACGACAGCCCGTCCTGGGCCTCTTTACAGGGTGATTTCTCGGCCACCTACGCCTACTTCCGGCAAGCCAATGGCACCACCACCTTCGTTGAGGTGGTGGCTGGCGATAGGGGTGGTTGGCCGGCCGGAGGTGGTCGGATCGTGATTTTTGAGGAGGGAAAAAGAGTACGTTCCGCACCCTTTCGGAAGTACAATCTGGGCTCTTTTGATCTCAGATCAATCCCCTAATTTTGAAGAGGTCTAGCACCAGGGGAGGAGAAGAGGATCGGACCTGAGTAGGGACTTGAAGTCATGAATTCTGACGAGTCGCCATTGATGGTGCTGCAGCTTTCGGTGCCATGCCGATCTAGGATTTCTCTGCACGATTCTCACTGGAAAATTGGGAAAACTCTTCCTCTCTGAGCACTTAAGGAAATAGGAGGGATTTCAATCTGCTGGATGGCTTTATTTCTAAAATCCATTAAGGGCCATTAAGCTAAATTTCGGTTTCTTCCAATTTTCTCTTAATACAGCCCCCCTGGCCATAGAAACCCCAGATTTTGTTTGTTACTGATGGGGGAAGGTGAATGATCATCAATTGGGAGGGAAATGAAGGATCAATTGTAATAAATCTCCATGAATGCTCTCTTTCTCTCTTTCGGATTTGGGGGAAACTTCTCTTTTCTCTCTCCTAGTCACCTAACACAGATTCCAAGAGGTAAATTCAGAAATCAGTAGGCCCACTAGATGGTGGATCTCCTTAATTGGGCCTAGCCCAAATAGATTGGGCTAGATTAGGTTAAATTGGGGTATTTTGACCTACATTAAGCTTGAGTTTGACATTGGTCAAATTGACCAATTGGGTTGACCCCAAAGGATGTCTTGGGCTCCATTGACTTCCCTTAAAGGTTAGGAAGGTCTAGGTAGGGTCAATTTGACAAGGTGAGGGTGAATTGCCCCTTATTAGGGCACTTTGACCAATTTAGGGTTTAGGGCAAATTGGTCAAATTGGAGGCCCCAGATGGGGCTTTTTGGTCCATTAGGATTCTAGTACCCATACAATGGTAGGGGCATGATCAATTTGGCATGGTGGGGGCCAATTGACCTTAATTGAGCTAGTTTGACCAATTTATGGTTAAGGTTGACTATTGTCAAATTGGCCTCTTAGGTTGACCCCAATGGGTCACTGGTGCTTCAAGGAGACCTCTAATGGTTTAGGGATGATATTGTGGGGTCAAGGTTCAAGGTGGGGTCCTAAATTCCAACCCTAGGCTTGGTATCTGAAAATTGCTATTTGCAGACCACTTGGGTTTTCTCCTTCTCACCTATGTTCACAAGGTCTTGAGCTCTTCCTATGGTTTTGTCATGACCTAGTCATGACAAAACCAACTTGGGGGTCTAGCTATTTGGGGGATGTTACAAATCCTAATAAACAAAAAAAATAATTTCGTCCTCGAAATTCAAGCTAGGCTTGCGGGGTTTTTCACTAAGAGTGACTGAACGTAACATCCCCTAAGAATTGAAACTATTCCTGGCTCAAAGAGCATCGACTATCTTTGCCACACCAGTTCTAGTGGCTCTCAGGTGTGCTCCTCCTTTCCATAATTTCTCCACAGGACCTTGACCAGCGGGACCTCCTTGTGCCACAAGACTCGCATCGTCGTATCATCTATCCTGACCGGGGTGACCTAGCTACCTTGGTCAATCTATCCTCGATGTTCCAAATAAACATGTGCCCAGAGTGAGGATGTGGTAACATGTGTATGAAATCCTTAATTATATCCTCGATTTTCCACTCTAACCTGGGCAGATTCCTATGCCTCTAAAGTTCTCTTCACACGTTCAATTTCTTACTCTTTCAGGTACGTCCGAGTAATCAAACATTTCTATTCTACAACTTTTCCAATTCTTACTATTGATGGAACTAATCGGATTGTCTAGCGTCCCAATCATCTTTAAATTTTAATGGTGGTGCACTTGTGAACCTTTCTGAGTACATGTTAACCAACAACAATTAGTATCCATGTTGGTAAGACGACTCCCAATCATTTTCTACGTGGAGTTTGATTCATAAGGTATACGGGTAAAATCTTTTGAAACCCTAAGATTTTCACAAGTCAATTTCATCAAGAAAATATCTTCACGTTTATTCCACCAAATTCCTATCACTTCCACATATGCTAGTCTCGATCACTTTCGAATGGTCCAAGGTAAGATAAACTTAGATTTTTTTATCATAGTAAACTCAAACACTATATTCTAATTCCAAATAGTAATTTTCCAAGATCTTTGCTTATTCATCATCATAGCTCCCAAGGTATAAGGGCTATTATTGTAGTTAAAATTATCTACCAAGACAGGGCGTGATTTTTAACGAATCATAAATTAATCACATCTGAAGCCCCAAACTACCAAAACTTTCAAATATAACTAAAGCTTGCACGACCTAATTTCAGTTCCCAACTTCCAGAAGGGCATCTGCATCCCTAAGTGATTAATCTTTGCAACTTACATTTCCAATGATTCAACTAAGGTCAAGCTGTTGTTCTATCTATGATGTACTTTCATTGTCCTAGTAACACCTCAGATCATCATTCCAGACCTACTTTTACACCATCTCATCTTTGTCCAAGTGACATCGAATATGATAAACCTCAAAATCATTATTGTTCACGACACAAAATTTTTCTAACTTAGGTCTAAGGGAAATCCAAGTCCGTCATTAATTTGCCCAATAAACAAAAGGTAGCCCCAATAAACAAAAGATTAGCCTCTATCTATTTTTGGGCGAAGTATCTTCAATATCACCATGTTATACTCATCCCAGGTATGCAAGCAATCCTTAGGGCACACAACCTTAGAATTGAGGTTCTATCTTGAGACTTGTTGGTATACTCCACACTTTAGACTCTTCTAGGTATCCTCTACTACAACCTTATCAGGATCAACATGTCACCCAATCCCAAATGGGTCCCTTCTAAACTTCAATTCTTATCCGACCCTCAGTGCTTGTCATGGTGGTTATCTTAATGTAATCATGTCACGGATACGAGGATTGAGTCTATGAGTCTCATACCATTCTGCTTCTGAGTCAATCTCTCTTTCTCTAGTCTCTTTGGGGTATCCTCGTACCTCCACTAAAAGTTATACCTACGGTCTATTTCGGACTAGGTCACAGTATAAATTGTTAAGGTAAGTCACGTGTCCTAGTAGGGTTGAGTCTAACTCATTAAATAAGGGACTATCTAATGAGAACTTTGCATCCAGAGGTATTCCCTACCGGGGGCAAGGTTCGCCACAGGCTACAAAAGAAAACTTGACACTCGTAGGGGAAAACTGACCAAGAAGATTCAGTTAAAAGTGGACCTTTTTTCAATGTGATTCCCATATCGGCACACCACTGCTTCCGCTGCTAGTTTGTCCTCAAACTAAGCTCGCGCGGGGTGGCCCAGGGTTTGTGGACTTCTTTTCATCGGATCGAGGTTACCTCTGATACCACTTGTAAGACCCCTTTTTTTTCTTTCCAAACACCGGGTCTTAG
The DNA here is from genome assembly GCA_033032865.1 of Dactylorhiza incarnata. Classification (NCBI taxonomy): domain Eukaryota; kingdom Viridiplantae; phylum Streptophyta; class Magnoliopsida; order Asparagales; family Orchidaceae; genus Dactylorhiza; species Dactylorhiza incarnata. The sequence goes on from JAWHQI010000014.1 coordinate 21,728,331, forward strand.
GCCCAGAACCGCCGCTTTGCGGTGGCACCTTCACTCAGAAAGGTCGTCACCACAAAATGCCGATCCTGCCAGCCAAATCGATCACAAAGAAAAGTGCATTAAAGAAGATAAGTCCACAGAATCAACATGAAAAATATAAAAATGTCCACATTATATAACTGAATAAAAAGATAACAAGGGTTACAATAATAAAGAAGAAGGAAGGGCTCATGCCCAATACATCATATCCTCACTACAAGATCACTCGCGGAAGCTAACTCCTAATCACTCACTGATCCTAAATCATGTGCTCCTGTACTACACTGGCCTACCTCCGTCTGCACCGGCCTCTAGTGCTGCTCCGTCGCCGCAGTCTCAAAAATGATAAGGTCCACCGACCGTTAGTCAAAAAGACTAAGCCAATCCCCCACCCCTCCCCCGGTGACTCCTAGGCACCGAGCGGGAAGGATGAAGCGGAGGACAACAAGGGATATAATCAAAAAGCAGATGACGGGGCATGATCTACAGGAAGAGTTCTACCACTACTCAAGTATATATAATTATAAATAAAACAATTAATAAGCATAGCAAGAGCAGGTAAGGAATAAGTAAAGTGCAGTAAATAAGGACATGTATATAATAGAAAAGTAACCATTGATTTATAGGAATGCCCACACAAACCTATAGACCAAGGGGTCGTTTAGCAAGGCCTATCGTATAAGAAGTCCAATAACCGACTTATACGATAGGAGTAGGGGTTGAAATGCAATGTTTATGCTATGACATGCAAGGAATGCTGTTATGCTATTTTCATACAAGTGCAGCTCACCCACTTTGACTCTATGCGCATAGACCTTTAGTTCTCCCTTTTTGGAGCTAGCAAGACTCCCAGGATACTCCCGTAGTGGCAAACGGAAGCGGTGGGTTGGGCCTCGCCCACCTCTAGGTTGGTATTCACACTACCCTACCTAGACCAATCGTACGCCTCAACGCAAAACTGCGAAGCATCTGCGTACTCTTACTGGATGGACCACCAGACTTTCAAGGCTAAGTGCAAATTCCACACTTGCCGAGTCAACGTATTGACGTCGGTGTTAACGATCGTCCAATACCGGAGACCCACCACCTTCGTGCACATGCAAACATGATCTACTATCTATCTCCGTGCGATAGGCTCCCCGGGCTAACTTTCCCATCATCAATAACCTTCCGAGCCACCGGCTCGCCGGACCAACCCGTCTGTACCCATAAACCTTAATGAGTCACAAGCTCGCCAGACTAATTAGTCTACTGCTACAACCACCGAGCCTACCGCTCGTAAGACCAAACCGACTGATATTCCCGTGATAACGGGGTGTGGGTGAGAGTATTATTATGTTAATCTTGTATAACAACTTCTTACTCCTACGACTGATGGTTAATCTTGGACTTCCCAAGGATTACCCTGTAAGGGGCTCGCTACTGTACTAGGAACTGTAGAGGGATGACACCCCAAGGTTCCCTTTCTCAAGACACTTAGTGTTGTTAGTATCTACCAATAAGAACACCCCTCTTATCATTTCACTTGAGTTAAACCTAAGTGCTTTTGACACGCTAGGGAAAAGACGATCCTTCGTCAATCCCAAGCACTACCTTACCCTTAACTCACCAAGCACTTTTAATATATAACTCCTTTTTGTGACCTAAATCTCTTCATCCTGACCATGTACACCAACTACATGTCATTCCCACTTAGTAGGCCATTAGTTACCCAAGTTCCACACTTTTACTAAACGCAGACCAAACTAACTATATGAAGCTTACCACTATAGGTACTCCATATATTCATCCAACTGACTCAAGATATTTACTGGAGGTCTATTATGATGTTATAAGACTAAATCCAGAGAATGATATTTTTCCTAATTTATTTAGCATTTATTTTATTTTCTCCAAACATTTGCCAAGTATGAAAATGAGCATGAAGTATATAGAATTCTTATGATATGGCTCTCCAAAAATTATGATAATTCTATGATGACTAAATAGCATCATAAACAGAATATCATATTTGTACAGTAATAAGTTGTCCTCTAATTTAATTATTTAACATCTGTCCAAAATTGTAGTTTTATGATGGAACCACCAAAAAAACTCAACACTAAAATTCTGGGAAAATTACCAAACTCTTGTATTCATCAGAAAAGGCTGCTGACTAAGTTTAAGGATTTAAGGGAATCATTTTCTTACTTAAATAAATACTTTCAGAAAACCTCAAATTAAATAAATTGTGAAGTAGCCTACTTATTTAATTCTTCAAAAATTCTATAAAAACTCACAGAGCTTTCTAATGCTCTGAAATGTCCTATCACCAATTTGCACAATTTAACAATGAGTATTGGACCCTTAATTATTTTTCTTAAGTCTAAATAAAAATAGGTGCCTGGTGAATGAAGTACTGGTTAAATCATTCAATTAAATACACAAAAATTACCAAAGGTGTATATCATGATAACATAGACACTACCCAAGTTTAATTATCATCCAAGGCATTTTGATCCTGTAATCACCTCTTATAAGAAATTTCTCTAAAGGGATTATGACCTAATTCAAAGGGAATAATTGCTCCCAAAATTCTTATAAAATTACCCAGGGCCTATTTATATCCTATGAACTTATCCACCAAGTTTCATAACCATCCAGGGACTTTTGACCACATGGACTTCACAAGGTTCTAAATGCACACCTAGGAATAAAACTAGTGTTCTAGGGCTTAATCACCTCTACACCACCCCAAACCACTCATGGGGATACTTTAGGTGATCCTAAACCAGTGGACAAGGTTCCATCTCATGGTGAGGAGATTTGACCACAAAATTCCAAGATAAACACCATGCCCTAACTTTGTCCCAACTTGACTTAACTTGGGTTTACAAATTACCCAACCAAAACAGTCCCAATTGGGCTGAGATTTTTACCTGGAACATAACTTAACCTTAAAATGCACCCGCCAAAATTTGGAGGGCATTGGAGGTCTTTTGACCCACTAATTAATTAATATATTATTTATGAAATTATCTCAAAAACCTTAGAAAAAGGTTCTCCTAAAAATCGAATCTTTTAGTATGTTGTCTGGGTGCATGATACTAGCCTAGGTTTTAAATATCAAGGCTATAGCATCTACCAATAAAAAGCTATGAAGGAAAGAGTGACTACCCTACCCTAGGGACCAGTCCCACCATTTTGTCTCTACAAGGAGCTAAAGTACTTCTTTTGGGCTGAAACAAATTTTAAACTAAATTAGACTCTAAGGGCTACAACTTTGGTGTTGGACACTTTTTAATCAGAGGTGATCTAGTATTTTTAACTAATAAATTAAACTACAGCAAAAAGGGTGTGACAGAAATAATATAAACATTTAATTATATAACTGTTTCTGCGTTCCACAAAATTTTATCTGCGCTCAACGAAAGCAGAGCAAACTGCTTTTGACAAAAGATATACAACGCTCAACGAAAGCTGAACACCTCCCGTTCGACGAATTATTTCCTGCGGTCGACTAAGTTGACATCTAACTGTGTTCGACTAAGTTAACGTATAACAGTGCTCGACGAGCGCTGAACACATCAGCGTTCGACGAAATATTCGCTCGACTAAATCAGAGCATAACAGCGCTGGACTAATACAGAGTTAAACAGTGCTCGACGAAAACCTTTCGTTCGACTAAATTTTAATATTCAGCGCTCGACTAAATTCTATTATAACAGTGCTCGACTAAAGCTGAATAACTCCCGTTCGACGAATTATTCGTTCGACGAATTTCTTACAGCGCTCGACGAAATAAATGATATAACCGTAAACATTAATATAAAGATCTGATGACTCTCTATCATCGTCCCCAATCTTTGGACGGCTCGCGACAGCCCATCCTGGGCCTCTTTACAGGGTGATTTCCCGGCCACCTACGCCTACTTCCAGCCAGCCAATGCCACCACCACCTCCGTTGAGGTGGTGGTCGGCGATAGGGGTGGTTGGCCGGCCGGAGGTGGTCGGATCGTGATTTTTGAGGAGGGAAAAAGAGTACGTTCCGCACCCTTTCGGAAGCACAATCGGGGCTCTTTTGAGCACAGAATAAGCCCCTAATTTTGAAGAGATCTAGCACCAGGGGAGGAGAAGAGGATCGGACCTGAGTAGGGACTTGAAGTCGTGAATTCCGACGAGTCGCCATTGATGGTGCTGGAGCTTTCGGTGCCATGCCGATCTAGGATTTCTCTGCACGATTCTCACTGGAAAATTGGGAAAACTCTTCCTCTCTGAGCACTGAAGGAAATGGGAGGGGTTTCAATCAGCTAGGATGGCTTTATTTCTAAAAGCATTAATGGCCATTAAGCTAAATTTTGGTTTCTTCCAATTTTCTCTTAATACAGCCCCCCTGGCCATAGAAACCCCAGATTTCGTTTGTTACAAACGGGGGAAGGTGAATGCTCATCAATTGGGAGGGAAATGAAGGATCAATTATAATAAATCTCCATGAATGCTCTCTTTCTCTCTCTTTGATTTGGGGGAAACTTCTCTTTTCTCTCTCCTAGTCACCAAACACAGATTCCAAGAGGTAAATTCAGAAATCAGCAGGCCCACTAGATGGTGGATCTCCTTAATTGGGCCTAGCCCAAATAGATTGGGCTAGATTAGGTTAAATTGGGGTATTTTGACCTAAATTAAGCTTGAGTTTGACATTGGTCAAATTGACCAATTGGGTTGACCCCAAAGGGTGGCTTGTGCTCCATTGACTTCCCTTAAAGGTTAAGAAGGTCTAGGTAGGTTCAATTTGACAAGGTGAGGGTGAATTGCCCCTTATTAGGGCACTTTGACCAATTTAGGGTTTAGGGCAAATTGGTCAAATTGGAGGCCCCGTGATGGGGCTTTTTGGTCCATTAGGATCCTAGTACCCATACAAGGGTAGGGGAATGGTCAATTTGGCATGGTGGGGGCCAATTGACCTTAATTGAGCTAGTTTGACCAATTTATGGTTAAGGTTGACTTTAGTCAAATTGGCCTCTTAGGTTGACCCCAATGGGTCACTGGTGCTTCAAGGAGACCTCTTATGGGTTAGGAATGATATTGTGGGGTCAAGGTTCAAGGTTGGGTCCTAAAGTCCAACCCTAGGCTTGTATTTGAAAATTGCTATTTGCAGACCACTTGGGTTTTCTCCTTCTCACATATGTTCACAAGGTCTTGAGCTCTTCCTATGGTTTTGTCATGACCTAGTCATGACAAAACCAACTTAGGGGTCTAGCTGTTTGGGGGATGTTACATTGGACACTTAACCAATATCAAAAATTAGATTTTTCAAAATCCTAAAATTTAGTGTATTATTTCCCGCGCTACCGCTAGCGCACCTGCCAGATTTTCTGTATTTTTAAAAATTTTAAAAATCCCTAAAAATATGCTCTATTATATGAACTACTTATTTTTGTATTTCTGTTTTTAATAGATTTTTGAAAAATTAAAACAAAAAAATACAAATGCTAAATTACAAAAAAATATTTTATTCACTCCCTTTCATTGTTTATGTGTCTGATTTCTATTCCTATATGTAAAGATCAAATACAAAAATATAAAACATAAAAAGTATCAAAAAGTATCTTTTGAACTTAACTTTTCTATTTTCATGTATCTTGCGAAAGGGAGATTTGGGCTATCATCCCATCGCATCTCCTAGTACTGGGCGAACCCCTCACAGGGTAGACCTCGGGAAGTCCAAGATCAATTATATGAGTTCAAACGTTAAAAAAAAATATTTTTTTCAAAATATCAAAAAAATCGTATGGATTTTATTGTTCATATCAAGCATGGTCTAATCTATCATTTAGTCCTTCTACAATGTTGAAATTTATCTTTTCAAACTACCATGAGCAATGTTATTATCATGCTTTGATATATCTAATCACATGTGCATCAAATTGTATTGTAAAAGTTGTGTAGAATCGAGCTTAGCATGCCTCTAAGTATGAGTAAATATTTTATGGTTGATAATGATACTCATTCACTCACTTATTTTGGCAAAGTTTACATGTTTTTTTAATCTAAGAATGATTGCTTGTGTATTGTAATTATACAATGAATTAAATTTGAACAAGTATCTTACCTACACTACTTTTATTTGCACTCTTAAAATTAAGAAAAGTGGTTGTGCTTTCCAAATTACATTGGTTTGCAAAACAAGTGTATTCGGAGAACTTTGTTCAAAACAAAAAAATCATGAAATAAATTTACGAAGATAACTCCACCAATCACTACTTGAACCTCCTGATAAGTCTTAATGAGTATTGTGAGGTTGAGCACCTTGGAAAGAATAGTAAAGTGTCTTGTGCAAACCATAAACTTTTTCCATACACCACTTATTCTTTTCTTTGTGCATTATAGTGTGTGGAAGTAAAATTAATTGTATTTTATTGTGCACTTTACTCTACATATGTCTTGTATTTTTGATTAAATCATTTGTTCACTCTATTCAAAATACACTTATGTGCACATCATTATCTTCCATAACACTTCTTCTCATAAGAATTGGACCCTAATTGCTAATTTTGTACTCTCTTTATATTTAAAATGCACTAGATAACCTAGCATGCCCTTTACAATGTTTGGTATGTCTTGAATTTGTGAATTGAAATAACATTGTAGTAGTCTCTTTGCGATATTTTTTTTTGCATGGTTACTTTATTGTCAAAATTTTAAATGAATAATGATTTACAAAAACATTTCCTTTGGAACTTAAACTCATATTTTTTCTTATGATTTATTATGATTACAAAAAGATGTTTCTAGTATTTCAATAAGTCTTCCGCATCATTACCATATACATTTTACCTTGAGCTTTCATGCTTATTTAAAGTCTTCTCTTTTGTGAGCATCATTACTAGAATCTTAAAATTCTTTTCCTTCAACAAGTGATAGACTTACTTGGTAAACTTTATAGTGGTTATTCTAAACATGCATATTATTTCTATGCTAAAAACTCTGATTAATCTCTATGAAAATTTTTATGCTTAAAACTCCTTATCATTTCATTTCCTCTACAAAGCTCGATCATGCCTTATCTTGTTATCAAAAATCCTCTTTATGTCTCTTGCTTCCTTTCCCACTTTTGCTAATAACAAAAGGGGGAGAACTAAAATGATAAATAAAAACCGCTATCAAAAGGGAAAACTAACATAATTAATAATTAAGATGATAGCTTACATATAAGGGGAGCATTCACATAGGGGAACATGTATTTAGGCGGAGCAATTCTATATGCTATAATGACAATTATCCTAAGTCATCAATCTCACACATACTCAAGTAGGTTTTATCATGATTTATGTATTAATGCTCTGATTTATCATTAATGGATTTGTTATTATCAAAAGGGGGAGTTTGTTGGAACATGGTTTTCTGTATCTCCTAGGTTTGAGAATAACAAATCCTATGTGTATTTGATCGTGTGTGTTTAAGTATGCAGGAAATAAATCCATATGACTCAAGGATAACATATGAAGAAATTCCAACATGTCTATAGCGCCGGTGGTAACACCTAGCGCAGGAGCTAGCTCTGATTAGAGCAATTTTAGGAGCTGTTTTAGAATGCACTAGCACCAGGCGATATCGGATAGCGAGCACTTGAGGAATGTCTGGAGGCTTTCCTTAGATTGAAGATACGCAAGCGGAGAATGTTTCCTAATCTAGGATAGCGCTGGTGGTAGCGCTAGCACAGGCGCTAGCTTCAAGGCTATAAAAAGGACCCATCTCATCCCGTTTTCAACATAAAAGTTTAAGAGAGGTTGAGTGCTAAAATTCCAGAGCCTTATTTTGCCGAAAAGTGATCTCCCACCAAAGCTCTGTGAATTTCTGAAGGAGGATTTCTTCACGCCAGATCTGAATGACGATCGCTTCAACAACGCTTATTCTACAATTGTTCTTCGCCTCCAACTTCAGAAGTTTTTTAAGAGGGAGTTTTTAATATTGTTGTTACTTTCATTCTTGTAATCGCTTAGTAAATTTGCCTCGTGTTGGTGACTAGGTCTGCGTAGGACTTAGGGTAGAAATTTGCCTCGTGTTTGCGAATAGGTCTTGGGTGTAGATCTAGGGGGTGCGCGAGGCTGTGTCTGGGGGAGGATTGGCTAGAGCGGCTTGAGGCCGTATCCAAGGAAGGTTAAGCTAAAGCCACCGGTTCGTAGGGATACAAAATGAAAAATACATTTACTCTTCGCCTTCGATTTCTAGCGTTATAAGAAGTCAAGTTTTGTAATCCTACTTTTCATGCTAATAAAATCATGTCTCTATTTTATTTCTCTTGATTTGTCTTTGTTTTGCACTATTTTGATCTCCTAATATTTCAAGGATTTCAAAATACACCAAAAGTTTTAAAACCCTTATTCACCCCCCCCCCTCCCCCTCTAAGGGCACCTACCGATCCAACACTTATGTACTAACTAAAGTTTATTTAATATTTCCAAGTTTTCTGGGCATTTAGAGCAAAAATTGCAAGTACACAACCAGGGTCATGGGCATGAGCAAGGGCGTGACAGCCTAAGATGTGTTCCAGACCTACTGCCATCACCCCGGTCTCATTCCGTGAAGATTTGCCAAGTACATTGCGTGACCAAGGGCGTGACCCAGGTCACGACCATGACCCGACTCCCGCAGCCAGATCAGCCTGCCATGTCAATTAAAATTGCACACCCCAGGTCACGGGCGTGACCAGGGGCGTGACATCAAGACACGGGCGTGATCTCCACCACACCACTTTCCTGTCGATGACTTCCCACCAGGCACAATTTTGAAGAGTACATGCCATAGACTTTACTAGGAGATATAAAGATCAGGCATTATTCAGCATTAAGATACAGACTATTTTGCATAGAAGGCTAATGCTAGGCGTTAACCTATAACACTGGCATTATAGGCTAACGCCTGGCGTTAACTACTTAATGCCGAGACAGTAGATGATTTCATGCATTTTTGAAAAAAACTTTTCTTTGATTTTGAATTATTATATAAAGGCCTTCTATTTTAAGCATGTTTTATTTGTTCAAATAAGTTTTTATATTTTTATTTGGTTTTCAAATACTTGTGTTTTACAAAATCATTAAAGCTCAAAAATGATAAAATATGCAAAACACAAGATAAGCATGTTCGTTCAAAACAAGAATGCATGAATAATATAATCATACAGAGTGCATGCAAAATATACGATATAGGAATGTCCTAGAATATAATACCCAAACTATATGCCTATAGACTAGCCTCGTACTAAGTGACGGATGGGCATGAGGAGCTGCACACATTCCATGGGTTGGGGTGTTAATCTCATATGCACACACTAGAGAACGCTCAACCTAGCACTCTATCCCCCAGTGCCTCGCAAGGCCCCACTAGAACCCTCCCTGGTTAAGGACAAGACATGACTTAGAGGTTAGGTCATCTAATGCATACAATCCTACGCCCTCGCTATTGTGAGACACATAATGTGGGTGAATGATCATGGACATCCTAAGCATTTTGTCCTATGGAAACATAGTTATTTTATCTTTCCATTTTTCTACCCCTTTTTTTTTAAATTAATTCATTGTGGCAATAAGAGTTAACTAGCATGGGTGATAACATTTATAAGTTGATAATGCTAGAATGATGAGTTTAAATGTAATGTTCTACCATATGTTTATTTGTGATAATGTTGCATGTATTTAAAAATAGTATTTCAAATTTTACACCTAAAATGAAATGATGATTATATTTGATTTGCTCTTATTTGTATAAAGTTGATTCTAGGGTTTACCTATTAATGAGATACATGCACACATAATTTATTCATATAATTTTCATGATCACAAATCACATGTTAGAAGCAAAATAAAAGGATCTTTTGTAGTTATGTTTAATGTTTGAATTTAAAAGATCTTTTAATATTGCATGATCATTAATTTTATCATATTGAAATTTAGGTACTCATGATTAATTATTCATAATTATGTGGGTGAAGTGTGTAAAATAATTAATATTCATCATTTTTCAAAATATTTTAGAGAAAGAATGTGGGGTGAATAATGAATAAAGTGAGAAACTATTTTTTTGTTATTTTGAAAAGTTTTTGTAAATTTTCTCTTTGAATTTTTGAATATTAACCAAGAGATATATATATAATTTTCTTGACTTTCAAATTTTATTATTCTATTTTTTCTGTAACATAAAATCACATGGTATTACTAGCATAGCCATTGATTTCTACTTATAGTAAGTGATGATGCTAGATGAAAAGTTATGATAACAAGGTGCAATGTTATGTGAAGATTATAAGCATATTATAAATTTGCATATATTCAACATGGAGCTTCAACCTAACTGTTCATAGACATAGAATGATGTGATTTAATCTTGTGAGTTAATTTCAATAAGTATATGGTTGATCTTATGGTCATTGGAATTGTACTTAGGAGCCTGTGATGTACAATCCGTTGACACAAAAAATGCTGAAAAGGAAAAACTGAGATAACTCTAAACGGAGTTGAATTTTGCCAATTTTGATGGTCGAAATGAAGTCAAAAAAGCAAAGATGGTTTGACATTGCATAGATCTTCTCGACCTCGTCCAGAAAAGCTATTGTTGGCGAGATTCTGACAAGCGGATCAAAAGTTATGATCGTTTGAAGTTTGGGTCAAAATCTCGCATATTTTTGTAAATTTGATTTTAGTTTTTGTTTAAAAAACATATGATTTTTGCAATTTTTCAATTCGGATTTTTCATGAATATGATTAAACATATTAGAGTCTATCAAATGACACATGGATAATAAATAAATAATCAACCACTTGTGCATTTTATACATTTAGCCTAAGACCCCTAATTTTCCTTTAAATCCCCTTTTTGACAATTATTTTATTAGTCTTGATAATATAAAAAAAACTTTGGCATTTAATTTATAATGATGATATAAGACTTATAAAGGTAATAGATTTAGAAGGTTAAAAATAAAAAAGGATAGATAAGTCACTTGAGAGATGATATGACTCTTATTCAATTTCATTCACTTTGATTCATTAATGAATTTGTGGTTTAATGTGTGAAAGTCATATCACATGTTATACAAAGTGACCATAGCATGATGGTTAAAAAAATAAACAAAAAAGAAGTTTAAGCATATCATGAAGTAGAGTTGATGATATTTCATATTTAATTATTTCTACTTCATGCATTTGTATGATACCTAATGAATATGAGATTTAGGTATCCAAAGGGGACCAAGTGGGATGGTTCCTTTGGGTACCCAAATACATCATGTTTGCTTTTGGGAAGATGGAAATGAATGAGCCCTTTTGAGTGGAGTTTATGTTCATCTTTAACTTTGGGTCTCCATTCAAACCTTGGTTTAATATTATTTGTATGCATCAAAATTCCATTATGATTGCCTTTATTTTGAAGAGTATAATTGTAATGATGATTGAAAATATTTTTCATAGGAAATTTGTGCACTTCTATCTTTAAGTTGGGAGAAAATTGATTTTGTAAATAATAGTGTTTGGGATTTTGATTTACAAATACTTTGTGTTCCTTACTCCCATTTTTAGGCTTTGTCAAGATATTCATATTCATATTCAACTTGCTTGCTTGATATTGTGAATTTGTGTGTTGTGAATTTTTATTCATAATTTTCATAAGTAAGTTGATTTTTTATTTTAATTCATCATTCTTGATCATAAGATTATGTCTAGCTTTATTATAAGCTATTGTGCTATTTTTTTTTGAGTGGAAACAATTGAATCAATGTGAGTTTGATATTTATTTCTTAATTCATCAAATATTTCATACATTTCTTTAATTTCAATTTTATAACATTTACACATCACAATCATTTGTAATATATGACTTTTCTAAAAGTAATTTTTCATTATGTTCTTTTTCATATACCTTGAGTTTCTCATTAAGAATATTACAATCAAGACAAGGCTTTGAGGTTTCAATTAGAGAGCAAGAGTGAGAAGCCACATCAAAATTAGATTCTACATTAACATTAGCTTTTAACCATTTATTTTCTAAACGTAACTATTTGTTAGCATTCTTTAATTTCATAATTTTGCGCTTTATAGTTTGTAGCAATTGTAATATAGAAATAGAATTACACACAATATGAGATTTTGATTTCCTTACAGCGCTTGTGGATGAGGCGAGATTTGAACATATAGTTCCTTTGTCATCTTCATCTTCCACATCCAAACAGGAGTTTCCATCATTCCTTCCGCTTGATGTGTCTTGCATATTCTCTGGTTCTTGGGTTTGTTCCATACCTACAGAAGGAGAATCATATGTTTTTTCAAGAAAATTCCAAATATCATACGCGGTAGGCAAATTATAAATAAGTTTGAAAATATTATGATCTAACGCACAAAATAGACAATTTATGGACTTAGCATTTAAAATGATTTCACTTCAATTTAACACGTTAGGTGGCTTTTCAATAGTGATATTCCAAACTTTTTCATCTAAAGCTTTAAGAAAAATTTTCATTAATATTTTCCACCCTTTATAATTTTTGCCCATAAATAAAGGTGGTGATAATACTTTTTCATTTATATTAAAATTTTCCCCACTAGTAGAACGAGATCATGATCAAGAGACGCCATTATTCCCGGTTATTAAGCCGATTTGGAATAACCTAGCTCTGATACCACTTGTTGGATCTTGAGGCACACTTAGAGGGGGTGGGGTGCGGGTGAATAAGGGTTTAAGAAAACTTTGACCTTTTATAGAAAACATTTATTATATTTTCAATTACTTGAAAAGTTAGGAGATCAAAATAGAGATTTTGAATAAAGATCTAAATTGTTTTATGATAAAAGAGACTATATTAAAAAATTTAGAGAAAGTGAAGAATAAATCAATTTTATTACACAAAGCGAGACATGATTATCATTTATAAAATTGATTATAAAATATGATTTCTATGACGCTAGAAATCGAAGGTGAAATATGAAAAAACTCTTTTCATTTTATAGACCGACTCTTCTCACTAAGAACAGGTTGGCTTTAGCCGATCTCTCCCCAGATACGGCCTCAAGCCTCTCTAGCCTTTCTATCACCAGAAAGGCCTCAAGCACCCCCTAGATCTACTCCCTAGACCTAGTCACCAACACGAGGCGAATTTCTACCCTAAGTCCTACCCATACCTAGTCGCCAACACGAGGCGAATTCACTAACCGATTATAAAGATAAATATAAAAGATAAATATAAAACTCCCTATGAGGTAATCTGATGGAGACGTTGAAGAATTGCTAAAGATCGTTGAAGTCCAAGTGTGCTTTCTTTGCGTTGAGTTAGCATGTTGATCCAAGCTTCCTCTGATTCCTCCTTTTTGAAATTGAGTGGGAGATCCTTTGTGTTCTGGAAATACAGCTCTCTCAGAGTTTCTGAAGAGCTGGAATAGGGCTCCTTAGCATTGGTTGTTGGAGAAGATGAAATCCACCTATTTATAGGACTGGAAGCTAACACCGACGTTAAGGATAACGCCTAGCATTGTCCTAGTATGGAAATGTTTTGATGGCTTGGATCTTCAAAATAGGAAGAAGATTCTGCATCTTTGGAAACAATCATTTTAGGCAACCTTAACGCTGACGTTAAGTCTAATGCCTGGCATTGAGTCAAATCATTCCCAAAATGCTCCTGCAATCACGACAGCTTCCCTCCATGCCATTTTCATCTTGGTGGGAACGAGTCAATGCCGGCATTAAGAGTTAACGTCGGGCATTAGCTTTCTTCTATTCTTTTCAGCTTGTGAGCAAATCCAGACAAATAACAGCAACCTAGTGTCATCTTTGTTCAAACCTGCATGCTGAAAACACAATGGCAAACAAGATCAAATACATGTAGGATTTGTTATTCTCAAATCAAAGGGATGCGGAAAACCATGTTCCAACAAAGTCCACAGTAAAGAATAGGAATGACTGATATATATGAAAGAGTTTGGCACTAAGGCCGTACAACCAAATGTGTTTCTCTTTTTACATGATTTCTAAACATCGGCACGCAAGCCGACAATACATATAGGTAAACACGCAAAACACTTTGGCCTTCGAGGGCCTGCAAAGCGCGGCAGCTGGGGTTCCAACTCGCTATTTCCTGCTCATCTAACCAGGACCTGTAAGGCACAATCCACCAAGCAGTGGGAAAACAAGTAACCTGTTGGGGCCTCGGCGCAACCAACTCGACCAAAAGCCCGGACTGTTGGTGAAGGCGCTACCTATCCTTAATAGAGCTTGTCACCCAAGCAGGATCCACGAGGCAGACAGTTAGGTCCGTGGGGGACACACCCTTCCGCTTCGACTAGTGTCGCAACACCGGGGCAATTGCTAAACCGCAGTTCCAACAATCCCCCCCCCCCAGCAACGACCCGGGGTTTCAAACACGCGACCCTCTCTGATACCACTTGTTGGGGACTCGGCGCAACCAAATCGACCAAAAGCCCAGACTGTTGGTGAAGGCGCTACCTATCCTTCATAGAGCTGGTCACCCAAGCAGGATCCACGTGGCAGCCAGTTAGGCCCGCGGGGGACACGCCCTTCTGCTTCGACTAGTGCCGCAACACTGGGGCAATTGCTGAACCGCAGTTCCAACATAACCAGTCAGCATTAGCTGACCAAGATTATGATGACGCCACCCCATGCTCGAGGCAGTGGTTCTCCTTCCCTGCAAGCAAGCAATAGCAGTAGATATTTCACAGGTGTGTTTAAGCACCGCATAGAAATAATCACCACACACATCGACTCAGGGCCGCACGTATTATGCTCTCAAGGCACAACATCCACAACTTCTTTTCCACTTGGATGGTCAAATTGAGCTAAGCCGTACTCACCAACGTTTTTTGGCATCATCCATAAGACGGTGTACTGAGGGGCTCCCTCACCACCGACCACTATGGTCGGGTTCACATCCGGCTAGGCTCGGCTCAATCATCATGAACACAAGATGCAGGTAAGCTTTCACCTCAACCCGACAACGATAAAACCACACTGGGTCATCAGAACAACCTCAAGGGCTATTTCTATACGCACCACGTGATATTTCGTATCATTGGCACTAGCGTTGGTGCTAGCACTAGCGCGGGCGCTAGCCAACAGAACTTATTTCTGCCAGCTCTTTCGGGTATTTCTTGGAGGTAGCCTCCAGGTCTCCCAGCAGCACATCACAGCACTGAGAACCCAAAAGCAAGCATACATACTCGGAGTCTTCTCTGGAGTGCAATATAGAATATCAACATCACCAATCCAGACCAACCTGTCCAAATGGGCTTCACACAGTATGCATATGTCCGTACAACAATCTGAACTCTATATGCAATTTTTTACAGGGATACTCCATATCGACCCGTCGGAAGAGCCTATCCACTAATTAGTGGAAATCTTCCTGCTACTATGTAAATCAAAGGACTAGCATGTCCAGAGATTAAGGAGGAGAATCGTTACCCTTGTTGCTCGTTTTGGTGCCATCGGACCAGGATTCCTCTCCATTGGGTCGAAGATGGTACATGCACACAAGAAGCCTTCAACCTTGGACTTGCCTAGCCAACATGACTTCCTTCCTCTGATTTCTGCATCCTAGCCTTAAGAGAAAACTACGACCTAAAGGCTATATATAATAAATCGCTACCGCCGGCGTTAGCCACTAGCGCCTGATGCTAGCCTAGAGGCGGTATGGCTTAGCCGCTTAAGGATTCGTCGAGAAATGCTACCGCTAGCGCTAGCTTTCGATGAGCCGAATTTACGAGCACTCAGCATGATTCGTCGGAATACATTCGTCGGGACAAAAAGTCGTCGAGAAAGCTACCGCTAGCGCTCCCGCCAGCACTAGCACTCGACGATGCGTCTTGATGCTTTCGACGATACACACAAGTCCCTTCGTCGATATGCTACCAATTCGACGATAAGAATAACCGCCGCCGCTAGCCCTAGCGCTAGCTCCTTAGCTTATCACACCATGAATTCTTTGCACCTTAACATTGGTGGTCTTATAATCCTCCCCCCCCCCCCCCCCCCTTAAAAAGAATTTTGTCCTGAAATTCTAACGGTGCAAACTACTATAAAGATACAAAAGTTAACTTTGTACCTTAATAGAACAATTCAGTGAACTCCTCAAGAATGGTCTGCTCTCTCTCCCACGAAAGCTCCTCACGTCCGCAATTGTCCCAGCAAACTTTGACCATTCTGATCGATTTGTTCCGTAATTGCTTAATTTCAGTATCTGCACTCTGAATGGTCTTGACCCTTGTCGCTAGCCCACTTTCGATCGGCACTTGAACATCATCAACAAGCATTTGGGTAGGCTCTTGCAAAGCCTTCCTCAGCATGGAGATGTGGAACACATCATGCAAACTACTCAGCTCTGTCAAAAGAGAGAGCCGATAGGCAGCTTCACTAACACGCTCCAGTATCTCAAACGGCCCAAGGTATCTGGGACTCATCTTTTTCAAGCGTCGAATCCTTGACACACCCTTGAACGGTTTTATTTTGAGATAAACCCAGTCGCCCATGGCGAACTTGACGTTTCTGTGTCTAGCATTATAATACTCATTTACCTATCTTGTGCAATCATCAATCTCTCCTGAATTGTCTGAATAGTCGAAGTAGCATCTTCGACTTCCTTTCGCATAAACAGCTTAGTCTCGCTCGTCTCCGCCCAAGTCAAAGGTGTACGACACTTCTAACCATAAAGGGCTTCAAAAGGCACCATTTGCAAGCTTGCTTGATAGATGTTGTTATAAGCGAACTCGATCATAAAAAGATGATCCTCCCACCTTTTTACGAAATCCAAGGTGCACATTCAGAGCGTATCCTCCAAAGTCCTGTTGGTCCGCTCAGTCTGCCCATCTGTTTATGGGTGGAAGGCAGTGCTAAATTTCAGCTTGGTACCTAACAGTTGGTGGATTAGCCTCCAATCTTTCGACATGAAGCGCCCATCTCGGTCACTTAATATGCTACGGGGCACACCGTGCAATCGCACTATGCTTTCAACATATAACTTTGCATGCTTTTCCACTGAATCATCCCGCCGGTTCGGAATGAAGTGCGCAACTTTCGTCAAACGGTCCACAATCACCCAAATGGCATCGTTCTCGGACTGTGATCTCGGCAAACCATGCACGAAATCCATAGAAATATCATCGAATTTCCATTCCGGAACAGGTAACAACTTCAGGAAACCTCCAGGGTTTTGGCATTCTGCCTTCATGAGTGCGCAAGTGTGACACATGGATACGTATAAGGCGATGTCTTTCTTTAAACCCGGCCACAAGAATAGCTTCATGTCCTAGTACTTTTTTGTGCTCCCGGGGTGGATTGAGTACTTAGTAATATGTGCCTCGTACATCAACTCCTCCTGTAATTTACCAACATTAGGGATGCACAGACGACTGTCTTTCCACAAAAGACCATCTTCCAAGGAAAACTCGGTATTCGACCCATCCCTGGTCTCTGCCACATACCGCTTAATACTTTCATCAAGTTCCAATGCCAATCATACTCTGTCCGCAAGGTCACACTATATATCTATCCAGTTCAAACATGATGTGGCACTGGTTCTTTTATCCACACAAGAAATCTCCAAGGCTTCCAAGTCACTGATCAGACGTAGATCATGCATCTGAATCCAATTCGCTTGTGCAGAAGCCCTCCAAATCAAAGCATCTGCGACAACATTTCCCTTCCCGGGAATATAATGAATCTTGAAAGTATAGTCCCCCAGGAACTCCATCCACCTTCGCTGTCACATATTCAGCTCTTTCTGATCTATTAGGTACTTCAGGTTCTTATGGTCCATAAAGATGTCGATCTTCATGCCATATAAATAATGCCGCCAAAGTTTAAGAGCAAATATCACGGCTGCTAGCTCCAAGTCATGGACCGGATAATTCCTCTCATGCACTTTCAGTTGGTGAGAGTCATACGCAATAACCTGACCATGCTGAAGAAGAATGCAGCCTAAGCTTCTCCCTGATGCATCGTTGTAGATTTCAAAGCCTTCTGTACCATATGGCGAACATAGGATTGGCATCATGGCCAGACGACTCTTCAGCTCTTCAAAAGCTCGCGCGCACTCTGGCGACTAAATGAACTTCTGATATTTCCTAGTCAATGTTATAAGAGGCAGAGCTATCCTCGAGAAGTTCTCTACGAAGCGCCTGTAATAGCCGGCAAGTCCTAGGAAACTCCGGACTTCCGCCACTGTAGTCAACACAGGCCACTCCCGTATTGCAACTATCTTTGCAGGATCCATTGCAATTCCCACTCCACTGACCACATGACCTACGAATGCCACAAAGGACAGCCAAAAATCACACTTTGTGAACTTGGAATATATCTGACTTCGCCTCAGGGTATCCAATAGAATGCGCAAGTGAATCGCATGTTCTACTTCTGACTGAGAGTATACGAGAATATCGTCTATGAAGACAATAACAAACTGGTCTAGACACTCTCGAAACATTCAGTTCATTAGATCCATAAATACTGATGGTGCATTCATAGAGCCAAACGACATCACTGTGAACTCAAAGTGCCTGTAACGGGTACAAAACACCTTCTAGGGAATGTCATATTCACGAATCTGCAACTGGTAGTAGCCAGACTTCAAATCCATCTTTGAGTACACAGTCAATCCAACTGACTGGTCGAACAAGTCATCGATTCGCGAAATCAGATACTTATTTTTTTATGTCAGCTTGTTCAATTTGCGGTAGTCTATGCACAGACACAAGCTTCCGTCCTTCTTCTTCTCAAAGAGGACCGGTGCACTCCAAGGGGATGAGCTTGGACGTATATAGTCTTGCTCTAGCAACTCCTGCAATTGAACTTTCAACTCCTCCATCTCTTTTGGAGCAATTTGGTACAGTGAGCGTGCCACAGGTTTGGCACCTGACAATAGCTCAATAGCGAAGTCAATCTCACGCTGAGGTGGAGCCCCAGGAAGATCTTTGTGGAAAAAATCTGCATACTCTGATACGATTGGGACATCACACAAACTGGGCTTTGGCTCATAAGTCTCCAATAATGTGAATAACAACTCTGCGCCTTTGCAAACCGCCTTGACTACTTGGAGAGCAGACATGAACATCTTGCTCGATCCTCGCAAACCAGTAAATATAGTCTCACATTCAGTATTCTGCCCTAGCATGACCTCCTTCAAGTTGCAATCAAAGTATGTACGCTGCTTCGAAATCCAGTCCATGCCAGAGATCACATCGAACTCAGATATTGGCAGCATCGATTCTTCAAAGTCAAACTCATGACTTCTTATCCGCACCTGAACACTACAAACTCTGTCCGCATGCATTCGACACCCATTTGGCAGCACGACATCTAGTATGTCCTTTACCATGAATAAAGGCACTCCAACACGCGGTATGAAGTCCTCCGACAGAAAGTAGTGGGATGCTCTAATGTCGAATAAAGCTCTCGCCGGACAGTTTCGAATTAGGACAAAACCTAATACATACAAACAGGGTATACAAGCACTCTCACATAAGGTATAAAAGACAAAGTTATAAATGCTATATACTAAATCATACATGTCACGACATCGATTTGCTTCGCGGCCTCTTGCTGACCAAGATTATATATCCACGGTTGAGTTGGGGTGTAGTGGGATGCAGAAGACTCCACTGCCTTCCCTTTCTCCACCGGATAAGCCACAACTAGCTTTTTGCTGGCGGAATAGTCTCGAGCAAAGTGGCCCACTTTGCCACAATTAAAACATGTCACTGGACCTCATCCAGTAGTTTCTCCTGAGACAGAAGAGGAAGTCGGTTCCGAAAACCTGGACTTCTTTTTGAATTATCGGGACCCAGACTTTGACAAGCTAGGTACTTAAAACTCTGTCATTGCCACCGCTCGGTCCTGGTTCGCTTGGATCTGCTTCAGGTCCTTCTCGAGGGATCTGGCGGTATTGAGCAACATCAGAAAGCCCTGTGTCATCGGACCTGACAGAAGCACCTACAAATCATCACGCAGACCTTCATAAAATTGGTTGGTCTTTCGCTCTTCATCATCAAAGGAAGAGCCCACATACCTTCCCAATCGCGTAAACTCGTGGAGGTACTCATCGACCGTTCTATCCACTTGAGACAACCTTTAAAGCTGGTTCTCCATTTAGATGTGTTGACCAGAAGGGAGATACCTTGCCAAGAACACTCACGAGAACTATTTTATCGAGATGTGTGTCAGTTTCCTGCCGGCCTACTGATGCCTTTCCAAACCTTCCCACAGCCTAGCCTCCCAATCCAATAGAGAGGCAACAAGGGTTACCTTCTACCTTTCATTCGTATCTGTAGCTGTTAGGGTTCTCTTCACCCGCGATAGCCAATCTTCAGCTTGTGTTGGTGTTTCCACCCCTTCAAACGTAGGAGGGTGGAAACTCAGAAACTGCTTCAAGTGAAGGTTTATCGCCCGTGGAACCTCAACCGGTACTGCCGGTACTGGTCTTTCCACAACAGGCTCAACTGCGTCAACCGGTTGTTGGGCCACCCGAAGGGCAGGAGGCTGTACATGCCATCCTGGTTGCGCATTGATCATGATGACCATTGCATCAGCAAGCCTTCGTATTGTTTCATCAGAATGAGGAGGCGTAGGCATCTCAGCAGATGCACTACTCTCGGCAGTGCGTCGTGGTTGGGACTTCCCCGCACCACTTTTTGTCACCTATAATCATGTCGGACATAATTTAGTGACTAGTAGCATGAGCAAAATAACAAGTAAGGAACACGCAGGTTCCACAATCATGCTAAAAGATATATAATAGTAGGTCCGGCCGGGACCCCACGCCATATAAGGTGAACAAGCAAGAGGGTTACGTATTTAGTTAACCAACCAACAACGTCTCAGAGTTATGATAGTGCATTATTTATAGTTATTTTTATATAGTATTTTAGTAGTAATTAATTAGTTTTTATATAATTTTAGTTTAATATATATCTAATTCGCTTTATTTTGTGTTTTCAGGTAATCTGGGGCTGCTAATAGCAAATTCAAGCTCACAGCCATGTTCAGGGGAAGAATGGAACAAGTCTGCAAAATTCTTCAGTACACGCCCTCGGTCACGGCCATGACCAAGGGCGTGACTTCAAGTCACGGCCATGACTCAACCCAGCCATCTTCCAGCTGCCTGATCATGCCGCCAGCCCAATTTAGTATTACACGCCCTCGGTCACGGCCATGACCAAGGGCGTGACATCAAGTCACGGCCATGACTCAACCCAGCCATCTTCCAGCTGCCAGAACACGCCGCCACATCATTTCCAGCCTACACGCCCCAGGTCACGGGCGTGACTACATGTCACGGCCATGACCTAGGGGGTGACCATTCCCGCAACTGCCAGAATAACTCCAAATCGCGCCGTTTCCCGCCGTTTCCAGATTCGGTCAAGTCACGCCCTAGGTCACGGGGGTGACCGAGGCCGTGACCCGTCGAGATGATTAATTTTGGCGGTTTTTCTTCCCCAACGTTCCCGGGCTTTCAAGACGCAATTACGCAGCTTACACGCCCTTGGTCACGGGCGTGACCAAGGCCGTGACTCAGCAATTTTCTGCCTATAAAAGCCAGCTGCTGCCAAAGTGATGGGCATCCGATCCTAGCTTAGATTGGGTCATTTTTAGATTAGTTTTTCAGTATTTTCTTATTGTATTTTCTTTATGCAGATTTACTTTATGTCTTGCAAATTTCAATTCATAGTTTAGATTTCCAATTCCTGCAATTGTAATTCTCTTTACTTAGTTATAAAAATGTTTCTCTTTTCAAATATGTTTAGCTGAATTTATAGCATTTGATCGGATGAATTCTTAAGCTTTTCTTATTTTGTAATCTCTCATTGTCGTAGCTTTAGTTTAAGAATTATTACGATCCACTTTTGATTTTTCTCGATTGATCTCATATTGCCGGTATATGAATATCAATTCTTGATCCATTTTCTAGTGATCGAGAGATCCATGAATTTGTGTAGATCATTCATTAGTGGAAAGAGTTGCATGCATTCCTCGAGAGAGGGTGACACAAATCTTTCGGATTGGAGTCAAATCCAATAGTGGGGCTCACCGCATAAAGCAAGCTTAGGGGTTTCGACTGGCCGAGGGGTCTTAATCGATCAACCTAAGGTTAGGTGGTAGTTCTCTCGAGAGAGGCTCTACCATATTTTGGGAACCTCCACGGTCGAATTATTCTATCGCTTTTGGTTATGAATTTAGATTTTACAATTTATTTAACTCAAGAAGGATTTCCGATCAAATGCTCTTTTTTCTTTTCTCTTTTATTATTCTAAAAATCTTCTTAAATCTAGATAAAATAATATTAATTTGCGTGAGTAGAAGTAATCAACAACCCCGTGGAATACGACACTTGATATTTATTTCTAAATATCCTATACTATGAATGATAGGTGCTCTTGCCTATAGTTCGTAGAATTTGGAGAAATTTTATATCCTAAGTTTTACGTATCAAGTTTTTGGCGCCGTTGCCGGGGAATATTTTTGTTGATATTTTGAAAGCGTGAATTTTATTACTTTTATCATTCTCTTTCTCCACCCCCATTTCTCTTTTTGATTTATTTTCAAATTTCATTTTATTAAGTGACGATTGTTCAATTTTCTTTCTTCAAAAATGTTATCTCAATTGGCCGCCAAAGTTGCCGAGCTTCAAAATAAAGTCAATCTTTTGGAAGCCGCACGGAAGCGCCAAGTTAATTGTAATTTTTGTGGAGCACCGCATCGAAGTGAGGATTGTTATATTAATTTTTACTCTCAAAATTTTTCTTATGGAAATAATTTTGAGTTTATTTATGAAAATAATTATTCAAACTTTGATGAAAATAATTCATCTAGTTTTCATGCGAATGATTTTTCCGATTCTAATAATATTTCTTCTTACTCCGATATTAATTATTCATGGTGGCAAGATCACCCGGATAGTTTTCGGTGCGATGAAGGAAATTCAGTCAATCAAGATTTTCATTCCTCCTCTTTTACCCCACAAAATTCTTTTTCTTCTACTCTTGGGTATTCTCCAGATTCTATTTATCAAAATTTAAATATTTATACCCAAGCTCAAGAAGAACTTCTTTACCACGAATTTAAAAGAGTCATGGAGACACCGGACGAAATTGATGAAGAACATGTTTCTTCACCTCCTCCGCCCGAATCTCCTCCTATTTTTCATGAATTTTCTCTCTCGCCAATTATTCACTTTGAAAGTGAAATTCATGAAAATATTGTGTCCCATGAATTTAGTCCACTTGGAATTTCAAATAAATTTTTGGATACGAATTTTATTTTTGAAAATGAACAACCGGAGCTTAATCATGTGTTTTCACAAGAAACTCCTCCTTGTGAAATATTTTCTGACTCGCTTAATTTTGATTCTTTTTCTTCTAACGATTTTCATGTAGAGGATGAGCCGGTGCAACCAAACGTCTTCACCGATCCATTTGCCGCTCATCTCCAGCAATCCAAATTACCTAAGGTATGTATAGGTAATTTGGATTCACAATTTCGCGCTAACGGAAAACAAAAGAATCAGGATTATAGCGGAGGAGTCGCCGGGCAACAGTTTTCGGCATTTTCACCTCAGCGTGAATTAAGGGAGTTGCCTGTGCATTTTCAATTTGAATATCCTTTTAGCTAATCCTTAACGTCTAGCTAAAAGACGTTAAACAAAGCGCTCTTGGGAGGCACCCCTTGCTTATCTTTATATTTTTGCAATTTTTCTTTTATTTTATGCATTTTCTTTTCATGTTTTTGTCTTTTCATCCTTGTTTATAAACATTGGGGACAATGTTTATCTTTAAGTATGGGGGGGTGTTCTCTTCTGTTTTTTTTATTCAAAAAAAAATTCAAAAAAAAAATTGCGAAAAATGCTAAAAATCATAAAAAAAATGTTTCTTTGTTTTCCTTTTCAATTTTGTTTTAAAAATATGAAAAATACAAAAAAAAAAATTTAACTATTAATCTAATAAAATAAATTTTGTATTATTAAATTTCTCCAAACTTCATTTATGCAAAATTAATTTTAATTATGAGTTGTCTTTATAGGCTTTTTAAGGAGTTTTCTTTTTATGAATTTTTAAATCATATATTTCTCTTCAAAATATGTTAGATTTAAATTTTAGATGAATTTGATTTAATGAGTTTTTCATTATTTTGATTTGTTTAGAATATTTCTTAGTTTTACTTTCTCTCTTTAAAATATCATAATTCAATTTTGTAGTAATTGTGTTAAATATCTCTAGATTTTACTTATATTAACTTGAACTCATAGTTTCTTGTAGATTGCTCAAATTATTTTCTATGCTCTTAAAATGTATCTTTGGAATTTTTTTTTTTTAGCCTTTAAACCCTAGCCCTTCCCCTACCTTTTTGTTAAACCCATTATTTGGCATATAAAAAAAATTTTGAAAAGATCATATGTCATGGAATGAGAGGATAAAATTCATCATTCCTAAACATATGCACCCAAATCAGTAAAAGATTATATGGCATGGAGTTGAGAGGATAAAATTCATCACTCCTAAACATATACATTTGGGATATAAAAAGAAGAAGAAATTAAAAAAAAAGATGGAAATGAGAGGATAAAATTCATCATTTCCCATATACAAAGTAACTTCTTCAATGCCAATTTTACCCCATTTAGCCAAGTTCACTTGTTTATCCAAGATATTATTGAGAGAGCATAGTTAATATTTTGTAGTTTTCTAAAAGTTTCTCATGATTGGAAGTTTCTATAATTTTAATCTTGGAATATTTTGCTTAATTCAATGCAATTTTGTTTATGAAGATTTAGTTAGAGAATTTCAAAACTAAAATTTATTCTACTCATTTCAATTTATGAATTATTAATTATTTCTTTAAATCTGAATTTTAATTTCTTAACTTATTTTGACATGAGTTTTATGAGATTTGAAGTGCATAATTAGAAGTAAATCTTTTTGGAAATGTCCTATAAATTCCTCTCATACTTATAAATTAGTTTTTGCTCTGGAATAGCAAAAGCTTAAGTATGGGGGTATTTGATAGTGCATTATTTATAGTTATTTTTATATAGTATTTTAGTAGTAATTAATTAGTTTTTATATAATTTTAGTTTAATATATATCTAATTCGCTTTATTTTGTGTTTTCAGGTAATCTGGGGCTGCTAATAGCAAATTCAAGCTCACAGCCATGTTCAGGGGAAAGAATGGAACAAGTCTGCAAAATTCTTCAGTACACGCCCTCGGTCACGGCCATGACCAAGGGCGTGACTTCAAGTCACGGCCATGACTCAACCCAGCCATCTTCCAGCTGCCTGATCATGCCGCCAGCCCAATTTAGTATTACACGCCCTCGGTCACGGCCATGACCAAGGGCGTGACATCAAGTCACGGCCATGACTCAACCCAGCCATCTTCCAGCTGCCAGAACACGCCGCCACATCATTTCCAGCCTACACGCCCCAGGTCACGGGCGTGACTACATGTCACGGCCATGACCTAGGGGGTGACCATTCCCGCAACTGCCAGAATAACTCCAAATCGCGCCGTTTCCCGCCGTTTCCAGATTCGGTCAAGTCACGCCCTAGGTCACGGGGGTGACCGAGGCCGTGACCCGTCGAGATGATTAATTTTGGCGGTTTTTCTTCCCCAACGTTCCCGGGCTTTCAAGACGCAATTACGCAGCTTACACGCCCTTGGTCACGGGCGTGACCAAGGCCGTGACTCAGCAATTTTCTGCCTATAAAAGCCAGCTGCTGCCAAAGTGATGGGCATCCGATCCTAGCTTAGATTGGGTCATTTTTAGATTAGTTTTTCAGCATTTTCTTATTGTATTTTCTTTATGCAGATTTACTTTATGTCTTGCAAATTTCAATTCATAGTTTAGATTTCCAATTCCTGCAATTGTAATTCTCTTTACTTAGTTATAAAAATGTTTCTCTTTTCAAATATGTTTAGCTGAATTTATAGCATTTGATCGGATGAATTCTTAAGCTTTTCTTATTTTGTAATCTCTCATTGTCGTAGCTTTAGTTTAAGAATTATTACGATCCACTTTTGATTTTTCTCGATTGATCTCATATTGCCGGTATATGAATATCAATTATTGATCCATTTTCTAGTGATCGAGAGATCCATGAATTTGTGTAGATCATTCATTAGTGGAAAGAGTTGCATGCATTCCTCGAGAGAGGGTGACACAAATCTTTCGGATTGGAGTCAAATCCAATAGTGGGGCTCACCGCATAAAGCAAGCTTAGGGGTTTCGACTGGCCGAGGGGTCTTAATCGATCAACCTAAGGTTAGGTGGTAGTTCTCTCGAGAGAGGCTCTACCATATTTTGGGAACCTCCACGGTCGAATTATTCTATCGCTTTTGGTTATGAATTTAGATTTTACAATTTATTTAACTCAAGAAGGATTTCCGATCAAATGCTCTTTTTTCTTTTCTCTTTTATTATTCTAAAAATCTTCTTAAATCTAGATAAAATAATATTAATTTGCGTGAGTAGAAGTAATCAACAACCCCGTGGAATACGACACTTGATATTTATTTCTAAATATCCTATACTATGAATGATAGGTGCTCTTGCCTATAGTTCGTAGAATTTGGAGAAATTTTATATCCTAAGTTTTACGTATCAAGTTACAAATAAGCGGAAGCATAAGTTAATTATTTCTTGAACCAGATTACACATGTCCACAGTAAAGAACAGGAATGACTAATATATATGAAAGAGTTTGGCACTAAGGCCATACAACCAAATGTGTTTCCCTTTTTACATGATTTCCAAACATCGGCATGCAGGGCGGCAATACATGGAGGAAAACACTCAAAACACTTCGGCCTTCGAGGGATTGCAAAGCGTAGAAGCTGGGGTTCCAACTAGCTATTTCCCGCTCGTCTCTCCAGGACCTGTAAGGCACAATCCACCAAGCAGTGGGAAAACAAGTAATCGGTCATCTTTAGTTGACCAAGATTATAACGACCTCACCCCATGCTCGGGGCATCGGTTCTCCTTCCCTGCAAGCAAGCAATAGCAACAGATATTTCACAGGTGCGTCTAAGCACCGCATAGAAACAATCACCACACACGTCGACTCAGGTCCGCACGTATTGTGGTCTCAAGGCACGACATCCACAAGTCTGTTTTCAACTTGGATGGTCAAATTGAGCTAAGTCATACTCACCAACGTTTTTTGGCATCTTCCATAAGACGATGTACCGAGGGGATCCCTCACCACCGACCACTATGGGCGGGTTCAGATCCGGCTAGGCCCGGCTCAATCATTGTGAGCACACGATGCGGGTAAGCTTTCACCTCAGCCCGATAATGAGAAAACCACACTGGGTCATCAGAACAGCCTCAGGTGCTATTTCTATACGCACCATGTGATATTCTGTATCATTGGCACTAGCGCCGACGCTAGCACTAACACGGGTGCTAGCCAACAGAACTCATTTCTACGTATTTCCTGGAGGTAGCCTCCAGGTCTCCCTGCAGCACATCACAACACTCAGAACCCGAAAATAAGCATACATACTCTGAGTCTTCTCCGGAGTGCAATATAGTATATCAACATCACCAATCCAGACCAACCTGTCCACATGGGCTTCACACAGTATGCATATGTCCGTACAGCGATCCAGACTCTATATGCAATTTTCTACGGGGATGCTCCATATCGACCCATCGGAAGAGCCTATCCACTAATTAGTGGAAATCTTCCCGCTACTATGTGAATCAAATGACTAGCATAATAGAGATTAAGGAGGAGAATCGTTACCCTTGCTGTTCGTTTCGGTGCCATCGGACCAGGATTCCTCTCCACATGGTCGAATATGGCACAAGCACATAAGAAGCCTTCTACCTCAAACTTGCCTAGCCAATAGGATTTCCTTCCTTTGATTTTTGCTTCCTAGCCTTAGGAGAGAGATAAGATCAGAGAGAACTTAAGAGAAAACTATGGCCTAAAGGCTATATATAATTAACCGCTACTATCGGTGTTAGCCACTACACTTGGCTCTAGCCCAGAGGCGATACGGCTTAGTCGCTTAAGGATTCATCGAGAAATGCTACCGCTAGAGCTAGCGCTACTACCTGCGCTAGCTCTCGACGAGCCGAATATACGAGCACTCAAAATGATTCATCGGAATACATTCATCGGGACACAAAGTTGTTGAGAAAGCTACCGTTAAGGCTACCGTCGGTGCTAGCACTCGATGATGCATCTTGATGCTTTTGACGATACACACTGAAAGTGCACAGTGTGCCTCTGAGATTCCTCTAGAGGGGGGTGAATAGAGTTTTAAAATATTTCTATCCTAACTGTGTTTAACAATAAATTACTCTAACGAATTATGCTTAACAAACCAGGCAGAATAAAGAATGCAGGAAATAAAGTGCAGAATAAAAGACTGGATAGCACAGACACAATGAATTTTATAGAGGTTTCCCAAAATGTGGGTAGTCCTCTCTTCTACCACCTGGTAAGAATGCACCACTGTGCCTGAGTCTTTTGATTAGGATACTCTTAGAACCAATGATCTTTTGACAAGGAGATCATGAACCACCATATCTTTTGATAAGGAGATCTTGAACCACCGGATCTTTTGATAAGGAGATCTTGAACCACTGAATCCTTTGAAGAGGGATTAATAAAACTCTTTTACAGAATGAGAAAGAAGAAGGGAGAAGGTTGAAGGAATTCTGTTCTCATAATTCTTGAAGATGGTTGTATGAAGATCAGCCTATGAGTTGTTTCAAAGGATCTGCTCTTGATTAGCCCCTGCTTTTGATAGTGATGATTTGCAGAAGCTTTGTATTGTCAGATCCTTTATTCTTCTTCAGATTATGATCTGGCTGCTATGAGATTGTGATGATGAGCAGCTCTCAGATCCTCTGCTCTATTTTATGAAGAACAGCAGAGCCTTCCTTTCCTTTTTGTTTTCTGTGTTAGAGTTTTTGAGAAAGGGAGAAGATGAAGAAGCCCTAGTAAATGAAGGAGATGGCTGATAGTCATTAATGACCTTCCCTGCCTCTGTCTCCTCTTGTCTTTTTATTCTCCCTTTTTCAAATTCGAATATCTTTCTCTTTCTGATATTTTTGATAAGGTAATCTGCTTATCACTTTCTCTTTCTTTCCTCTTTAATTCTCGGCCCGTCCACCTGGAAAGAATATGTTTCCAAGAAAACTTTTTGTCTTCTTCTTTGATGCTCCTTTCCATTTCATGCAATTATTGAGCCGTTGGGGAACGGTCTTGAAGGATGTGGGCCATGAAAGAAGGATCAGAAAGATAGCTGAAAAGATATACTTTTACATAGTGTATTCGACGTAACGTCGAATTCATTTCTTCTCTTATCGACGCAACTTCGAGTTCTTATAGAAGCAGCTTCAATTTCATCTCTGCTTTGATTGAGCTATGTAAGTATACGTTGCTTCAACATCTTATCAAAGTGTACGTCGAGTTGACTGCCTGTCTTTGAACTATATCTTCTGCGTCGAGTTAAAGTCGGCGTTGCGTCAACTTTAGATGACTTCGACAGATAACCTCTTCTACGTTGAGTTGAAGTAGAAGCTGTGTCGACTTCTCCAATTGCTTCAACAAGTCCCTGACCTCTACGTTGATATCTATTCGACATAGCGTCGACTTAAGTTACTTCGACAGAAGGTTGAACCACTTGGACTTCTAGTCAGAGCAACGTCGTTATGGACTCGACGTTACGTCGAATTCTATTTGACGTAAATGTTAACTTAGCCCAATTTTTGTTCCCTTGATCTGGTCCTGATACCCTATGTTGAGTATGACATCCTAAGACAACTAATGACCATATTACCCTCACTATACAATGGGTAATTTAAATCCTAGTAGATAAAATCACTTTTAAGTAATTTGTTAAGTTAAATCAAAAGGGGTTTTTCCCAACAATCTCTCCCTATTTATCTTAACAAATTTTATAGATTTGAGTAAAGTGACTTTATACATTTCTTTGCATAATCAAACATACATGCAAGTTAACATAGACACAGAGAGGAAACAACCTAAATTATAGACAGCAGATTTCCATATCAAGAAATTGTGTAGCATTGTTTTTCCCACCAAATGTATAAATTATCTGATATCTGAGTTTCAGAGATCCTTCTCAGGAGTTCTTCTCTTCTTAGGGAAGAATTTTGGAGTTGTATACCTCTTGGCCATTCTCAATGGTGCATCTTCATCATCTTCAGGATCTTCATCATTGTCTTTGGAAAGCTCCCCCTGACTTTATGCATTTGTTTTAGCTTCATGGGCAGCTTCCTCTGCTATCTGAACAACTTTATCTAATGGATCTTCATCTTGAATACCATCTTGAGCTGTAGCTGTGCTTACAGCAGCCATCTCTGCATCTGGGTCCCTCTGGACATCTGGGGTAGGCTCCCTATGTTTTGCTGCATCAGTTTGCTCAATATTCATCCTTTCTTCTTGGGGCTCCCTTTATATGTCAGAACTTGCATTACATCTGCCATATCTTTGTCACTTAACTCCCCCTGAACATATGCATATGTTCCTTTATCATTCAATATTTCTGGAGCAAGCTCCCCCTGATCTCCAGGCACCCCCTGGATCTGTGCTTGTTGGATTATAGTAGTTTTGTCTGGAGCTTCATTTTCACCACCTTTATTTTGTCCATTCAACTCTAGAACATGTCTTTCTTCCTCCAAAATGTTCTCCCCCTTCTTAACCTTGCTGGCCAGAGAGGTTAAGAATTTCTTTGTGACCATGGAGGAAGATATAAACTCCTTGAGGCTCTGAAATTTTTTGTGATAACTTAATAACTCACCCTCTATCTGTGAGTATTTATTGTCAAATTTCCTGGCCTGAGAGGCGACTTGATCTGCAAAAGTTGAGGAGGCAATGGCCACTACTTTGGAAATGATCTGATCAAGATCAATTATGGGTGATGGAGGGAACTCTTCTTGGATAGGGGAGAGAGGATGGTAGAACTCAGGAGAGAAGTGAGTTGATGGTGGTGGATGTGGAGCATGTTGATGATCTGGAATGATATTGGATGGTAGTTGATAGGTTGGCTGAAGAGAGGGCTCAGTTGCTGAGAAGGATTGGGATTATTGTTGTTATTGTGAATGGGGGCTGGAGTATCTTCTTGATGAGGCTCTAGAATAGTGTCCATTGAGATAAGATCATCCCTTGGGGGATCTAGAATCTCCCTGTTTGACTCTAGAGGAGGTGGAGATGGAGGAGGAGATGCTGGAGCTTGACCAGGCTTTGAGATTTGCCTGGTCCACTTAGAGAATATCCCTATATTTATTCTCTTCCCTGGTGTAATTGGCACACCCTTTGACTTACACACATTTGGATAGTGGTGAAGCAGTATCTGACTCATGATTCTCATAAAAGCATTTTCCTTATGAGTATACTTATGCCCAATCATTCTTAGGAGTCATTTCCCCCAATTAATCCCCTTCTTTAGAACTCGAGCACCCACTATCTGAAGTTGTTGCTTTGGAACAACATCATGTGCTGATATTTTACAGAGCAAAACTTTCCCTACAATATCTGCAAGGAATCTGTATTCTTCCCCAAGGTCACAATCAGGTTTTGTATTTTGCCTTGATGGAGGAGCTGTAAGCTGGAAGAGTTCCAAGCAAAAGACAGTTGTCGATTCTACGACAGAAGCCGAGTATATTGCTGCAGCAAATGAGGGTGTATGGATTAGGAAATTCATCGGCGAGCTAGATGTAGTTCCTAGCATTGTTGATCTCGTAGTTCTCTACTGTGACAACAACGGTGCAATTGCCCAAGCTAAGGAACCTAGATCTCATCAGCGCTCCAAGCACATACTTCGGCAGTTCCATCTTATTCAAGAGATTGTCGATCGAGGAGACGTGAACATTTGCAGAGTACCGACTAAAGAAAACATAGCGGATCCACTGACAAAGCCTCTTGCGCAAAGGAAGCATGATGGTCGTGTTAGATTAATGGGTAATAGATACCTGAATGATCATCTTTAGTGTGAACCTTGTGGATTGTATGTTTGTTGGTTGTTTATTTATTTGATAAATTGTGATTTGTACTATGTATTTCATTATACATTTATGGCAAGTTCTTTTATTATGTCAACTGTTTCTATATTATAGATTGATTAACGTAATGAATGCCCTTAGAGTGTTTGTTTCCATAGGAATTCAAGTGTGTGACTTGAATGTGAGGGCCTATATTTAAATGAAGCTTCATTCTTAAATGGTCCCTGGTCGTGGTATCATCCTAGAAATTAGGGCGATGATGAGACCATAAGACTAGCATATGCATTGAC
This sequence comes from Dactylorhiza incarnata, assembly GCA_033032865.1. Lineage (NCBI taxonomy): Eukaryota > Viridiplantae > Streptophyta > Magnoliopsida > Asparagales > Orchidaceae > Dactylorhiza > Dactylorhiza incarnata. The sequence goes on from JAWHQI010000014.1 coordinate 21,760,642, forward strand.
TGATGACCGGTTCTCACAGGTCATGATATTGTGATATCAATTCATCACATGGGTACTTGTTAGGAACAAGTTGTATTGGACAAACCCACCGTGAGATTACTTTGTGGATTGTTATATGAACGTGTCACAAGTAGGTCTCAAGTAACAATGGTGTTTGTGATTCTTTGACCTGAAATCACAGCATTCATCAAGTGAGGAAGAGCATACTTTGATGTTATCTAAAGTCTTCCTTGAGAAAGGCTGATGATAAGGGCGGTTATTGGGTATGTTACAAATTATTTGGGTGTTTGTCTGTAGACAGAAATGAAATTTGTCATCCTATAAGACAGGAGTTACATCCATGGGTCCCTTGATGGAATGAGACTGAGAAATGCATGGCCATGTTGGGTTGAGCCAATATGTGATATTGAGCTTACCACTCTCTAAAGGTCTATTCTAGATCAAGAAAGCAGGGGTTGGACAATTATGAGGGTGACTCGGTCCATGCCTCTAGTTCAATCCGGATGTAAAGGACAAAGGGACATGACAACGTTGATACATTGGTCACGAACAGGCTTGTTTTAGTTATGAACTCTTATTGCTTGAGTAGCAATGATGCATTGCTAGACTCCACTCATTGTTTGTGAGACTTATGATTAATAGCTTCTAGATCAAGTGGGAGACTGTTGGAGTTTCTACGGTGATTCGGAAGTAATCAAGTAGTTAATCTTACTGCCAACGCGATATGAGCCTATAGGGTCGCACATAAGAGCGTTTGGAGACGTTGGAGAAAGGATTGTGTTGTTCTTGCTCATATTGGATATGAGTGATAGGACCAATCCTATGACTATTTGGAATATAGTTAGTTCGGGGAGACTTCTACTAGATATTGTGAATATTGTATGGAGCATGTCTGAAAAGTTTCAAGACGATATTGTGAATATTGTCGAGAAGACTTCAAATGACATTGTGAATGTCGTCGTGACAGATAGCCTGTTGTCGGGATCACAAGCCGATATTGTGAATATCGACTTGTGAACAATGTCGTCGAGATTGTCTCGATTACATGGACTAACGGGGAATTCATCGAGAAGGTCTCGGAGATTTCGTCGAGAGTGTCTCAGCCCACAATGCGTCATCAACCTTTTTGGACCACTCCTTCCTGTTTGAATGTATAGATTTTTCGATTATTCTTTTGAGCTCGCAGTTCGATACTTCCACTTGTCCGCACGTTTGGGGGTGGTAAGCTAACAAAATCTTGTGATGGACCCCAAATTTCTTCATGAGCTGCAAGAACTGCTTGATGTAGAAATGGCTCCCTCCATCGCTGATAATAGTTCTCGGCGTTCCGAACCTGGAGAAGATATTCTTATGGATAAAATGTAGTACCGTGACGGCGTCATTTGTGGCAACTGCCTCAGCTTCCACCCATTTTGAGACGTAATCAACCGCCACAATGATGTAGTGCTTACCATGAGACATTGGGAACGGCCCCATAAAGTCTATCCCCCAAACGTCAAATGGTTCGCAGACTAGCATATTATTAAGGGGCATCTCGTCACGCCGGGAGATGTTTCCTGTCCTCTGGTACTCGTCGCACTTGGTGATGTAGACATGAGCGTCCCTGAAGAGAGTCGGCCAAAATAATCTGCATTGTAAGACCTTTCGTGTTGTCCTAGCAGCCCCAAAATGCCCACCAGCTTCTCTGTCATGGCAGTGTTGCAGAATAGACTGGAACTCAGCTTCAGGAATGCAGCGTCTGATTTTCCCGTCACTGTATATGTGAAATAAGAGCGGATCTTCCCAGAAATAGTGTTTTGAGTCAGAGGACAACTTCTGTCTCTGCTGCGGTGACTGATCGGGAGAGAAAGTTTTACACGCAAGATTGTTTGTGATATCAGCGTACCATGGGTTTGTTGAAGGATGTGTAGTGATTGTGAATAGCTTCTCGTCCGGAAAATAATCGGTCGTTTCCTCCTCTTTGTTGTTGGAAGCCTCAGCCATCATGTCGTTCTCCAGCCGCGACAAGTGATCCGCGATTACATTCTCTACCCCCTTCTTATCTTTGATTTCCAAATCATACTCTTGTAGAAGTAGAATCCAGCGGATTAAGTGCGGTTGGGCCTCTTTCTTGCTGAATAAGTACCTAAGTGCGGCATGATTCGTGTACATTATTACCTCGGAAAGCACCAAGTAGGAGTGAAATTTCTCGAAGGCGAAGATCACAGCTAGCATTTCTTTCTCCGTGGTGGTGTAGTTGTCTTGAGCGTTATTGAGAGTTCGACTGGTATACGCAATGGTGTGAAAGGTTTTGTCGTTCTTTTGACCAAGCACTGCCCCCACGGCCATGTCACTAGCATCGCACATGATCACGAATGGCAAACTCCAATCAGGTGCCACCAAGATCGGGGCGGAGATAAGTTGCCCACGTAAGGTTTCAAAGGCTTGCATACAAGCTTTATCGAAGTAGAAAGGGACATCTTTCCTAGCAAGTGAGAAAGAGGTTTTGAAATGGTTGAAAAGTCCTTTATAAACCTCTGATAGAATCCCACGTGTCCGATAAAGCTGCGGACACCCTTCACAGAAGACGGCAGAGGAAGGTTCTTGATAACACTAACCTTCGCCTGATCCACCTCAAGACCCTGGTGGGAAACCTTATGCGCCAACATGATTCCTTCGCGCACCATGAAGTGGCATTTTTCCCAATTCAAGATGAGGTTGGTGTCCTCACACCGCTTCAAGGTCTTGTCTAGATTAGCGAGGCACGAATCGAAGTTGCTGCCGAATAAAGTGAAATCATCCATGAAGACTTCAAGAAAATCTCCCACCATGTCAGCAAAGATTGCGAGCATGCATCGTTGAAAAGTTGCAGGAGCATTGCAGAGTCCAAATGGCATTCGCTTAAATGCGAAGGTACCGGAAGGGCAGGTGAATGTCGTCTTGTCCTGATCAGCAGGGTCGATTAGGATTTGATTGTACCCGGAGTACCCATCCATAAAACAGTAATAGTCTTGCCCTGCCAACTTTTCTAACATCTGATCAATGAAAGGGAGCGGAAAGTGGTCCTTGCACGTAGCGTCATTTAGTTTGCGGTAGTCGATGCAGACCCTCCATCCAGTGATCACTCGGGTAGGTAGTAACTCATTTTTCTCATTGGCGACGACGGTGATCCCTCCCTTCTTTGGCACAACCTAAACTGGGCTGACCCACTTGCTGTCGCTAATTGGATAGATAATGCCTGCATCCAAAAGCTTTATCACTTCTGCCTTCACTACCTCTTGCATCTTCAGGTTCAGCCGCCTTTGGGGTTGAGCTGTTGGCTTGTACTGATCTTCAAGAAGGATCTTATGCATGCAGACGGTGGGGCTAATTCCCTTTATATCGGCAAGGGAACGTCTGAAGACTCTTTGGTATCTAATTAGCATACTCACCAATGCAGCTTCGTCGGCCACATACAAAGTTGCAGAAATAATCATATGGTGCGTGGTATTTTCTCCTAAGAAGACATATTTCAGAGAGTCAGGTAATTGTTTGAGAGCTGGAGAGGTGTTTAAATCCGATGGCACAATGAATGATTCTCTGCTCGGATGTAGATCCTCGAACTTGTCCGAGGATAAACCTTCATTGCCCACGCCATCTTGGTGCCAAAAAGTCTCACAATCCTCCAAACTCATATCAAACTGACTATCCAATTCTTCGATCGGCTCAGCCGGTTCACAATCTGTAATCTCAAACAGTTGCGCCGGATTGTGGACATTAAAAGATATGGCGTCCTATCCCAATCTGAGAGTGATCTCCCCCTGCTCCACATTAATGATGGCACGAATCATCGCAAGGAAGGGATGCCCCGAGATAATAGGGACTCTAGCATCAGCCTTCATGTCGAGGATGACGAAATCAGCTGGAAAGGCGAGGTCGTTAACCACTATGGTAAGGTCTTCCACTATCCCGGCCGGTTTCTTGATCGATCTGTCAGCTAGCTGTAGCATCACTTGCGTCGGCTTCAAAATCCCCTCACCTAACTCTTGAAAGATGGAAAGCGGCATTAGGTTGATTGAGGCTCCAAGATCACAGAGTTCTTGACCGAATCGGTGGTGACCGATTCTGCAAGGAATAGTAAAGCTGCCAGGGTCCTTACGCTTTGTGGGGACATCGATGATGAGGGAGGAGCACTCCTCAGTGAGATCAATGGTTTTGAGGTCCTCCAGCACCTTCCACTTCGAAATCAGGTTTTTCAAGAATTTAGAGTAACCCGGTATCTGGGAGATGGCCTCAATTAGCGGTATGCTAACTTGCACTCCTTTCATAATTTCCAGGAATCTGCGAAATTGCTTCTCGGACTTCTCATTCTGTAACCTGTGAGGAAATGGAGGGCTAACAATACTCTTTGAGGGTTGTGCCTCGCTCGCAGAATTAGGCACAGTAGGCATAGGAGTCGACTCCCCTGCCACATCTACATTAAGCATGTCCGTAGGATTCGCAAGTGGTACCTGTAGTGCAGGTGTTTCCTAACGTGGGGGATTTTTTACACTCCTGCCACTTCTTAACTTCATGGTGTTCACAGACTCGGGCTGCTGATCCACAATCCCAGAAACAGCATCTGCGAGAGTACTAATAGTAGAGTGGAGCTGCTGGATTGCTGCAGACTGGTCATTCATTTTGTGCAGCATATCTACCACGAAAGTAACCAACAATTCCGTCTGCTGTGACGGAAGACATTCCTCTGCTCCATTAAGTGTTATTGCGTTGACTTCAACAGTGCTAGGAGGATGAGTAGAGTGGCTCCAATACTGACTAGTCTGCACTATATTCACAACTATTTCCCAGGCGTCCTTCCCCAACTTGTTAAACAAGGCGCCTCCAGCTGCAACATCAAATAGCAAACAGAACCTGTCCAATACGCCAAAATAAAAAATCTGAATCAGAGAGTCTTCTGACAAGTCTCACGATAACATTCCCTGTGTAAGGATTGAAATCGCTCCCATGCGTCAACTAATGTCTCTTCCTTTCCTTGACCGAAGGCAATAAGTTCCTTAAACCTATCCATAACTCGCATGCGATGCTGAAAATCAAACAGGAACCTCCCTTCAAATTGCTTCCAAGAAGTTGTCTCACTCTTTTGTGTATCCCGGTACCATCTTTTAGCTTTATCCTTCAGAGAGAATGAAAATGCCAGGATCTTTTGTTGGTCGTTTTCGACTCCATTGAATATACACGTGTAGTAAACTTCTAAGAATCCCTGCACATGGTGTACTGCATCTTCATGTGTATCCCCACTGAATTTGCAGTTCTCAGATATAAACTCAATAATGTCAGTGGAGATCTCGGTCGCATGATTATTTACTTATGCCTGAATCCTGAGATCATTCAAACTTCCCTGATAGATATGTTGCTGGACAGAAGTCATGATAGACTTGCTTTCAAGACAATGGATTAGCGCACAACTTAAAAAAATTTGAAAATAACAGAGGCAGACGAGGAGAGATAAGATAATGTCTCTCGTAACGATTTTCACAAACACGAATTGATCACGCCTGCATTCCCTGGCAATGGCGCCAAAAACTTGACGCGCGATTTCAGCACCGCTAATTAGCTAGCGCAAAATGTGGTACGACGACAGTGCACCAGTCGTTGTCAAGTAATAAAAGTAGGGAGGAATTCCCCGAATATCGTTCCCAAAGGAATGCAGGATGTCGTGAACGAGACGTGTGGTGAGTCGATTGTTACACAAGCGAATAAAGTAAAACGGGGGCGTTGTGGTTGGTGTACTAAGCTATTGCAGAAATAAGTAATGCGGGTCAAAACTCCGCTTCGCAAGGCGGGATGGATGCAACGGTCGCGATGCCGTGCTTCGGAAGGCGCATGGACAGAGAGTAACTGTGACTAGTGAGGGTTGCACACACCTCTTCACAAAGTGGGGGTGAGTGCAGCGGCCGCGATGTCGTGCTTCGGTAAGTGGGTGAAATAGCCACAGTGTGGGGTTTCGTGAGGGTCGAAGGCACCTCTTCACTCTCAACTCTAGCTTTTGCTAGAGTGAGCTAGCTAGAACGTATGTGTGGAAGTGGAGTGGTGGCGGAGCGCATCACAACAAAGCATCAAAATGAAGAATGAAACAAGAAAAAGCTTTTATTCATAGACAAATAGAAAGCACTCAGTTCATTACAACAATCCAAAGTACATTTCCATAAAAGAGAGAGAAGGTAGAGGAAACCACGAGATGAGAAGCCTCGCCGTAGATCTTGGTCGGAATGGGGGGTCGTCACGCCTCCTCTGAGCTCAGTCATTGGTTGCTTCCGGGGTTCAGAGGTTGTCACTACCTCTAAGCATCACCCGTCTTCTTCTCAGAGCTGGGTTTCTTCCACTTAGCTCAATGGAGATGCCGCACCTTCAAATGCTTGTTGTAGATTGCGGAGAATGCTTCTAGGACCCTTGATGGAGCTTAGGATCGATCGATGAAGCTTTCCCAAGGAAGGGGATGGATGGATGGAGCTTGGAGAGTGAAAATGGAGGAGACTTGAGGAAGAATTCGCACCCAAATCGTTCTGTCTTGACCTAAATCGCGGATCCGGCCTTTAAATACGGAGCAAAAAAAGTACAGCGCACGATCAGGGGCACACGACCAGTGGTCGTGCGCGAAGGACTGCTTGTGATCATGCGCAGTCAACCTGTAGCAGAGGAAAAGGTAGGGAAAATACGCACGGTCAGGAGCGCACGACCAGTGGTCGTGCGCGAAGAAGGCCTATGATCGTGCGAACCGCTCGGGTAGATAAGGGGAATTATCGCACGACCAGTGGTCGTGCGTCTGATCGTGCGTGAAGGAAAACGCGCGATCAGTGGCTTTTTAGGCTAAAATTCGCCCCAACCCATTCCGAGCGTTCACATGATCATTGTACCTGCAGCAAACTCAAGCATACCCGCTGGGGTATAGAAACAAAGCTCCCTAGCGGTCATAAAATATGCACTAAAAGAATAAAAGGGAACCATCCAAGATAACACACAGAACTAGGCAATGGAAGGTACTATCTACGCAAATGAACAACTAATCCAATATGATCGATAATCAACCTAATATGCAGTACCTATGCGTGATAATAAGCCTAAATGAGTCCTAAAACATGTATATAATGGAGACTCATCAATAATTCGACACCCAATAAACGACAATCATGCTCACGACTCAACACTTTCTAAATTAGATCTAATGGATACCCAACTCAGTGACTAATTTGCCCAATAAACAAAGGGGTAAGCCCCCAATAAACAAAAGATAAGCCCAAATAAACAAAAGATAAATTACTATCTATTTTGGGCTAAGTATCTTTGATATCATCATGTTATATTCATCATAGGTAAGCAAACAATCCTTAGGGCACACAACCTTAGACTTGGGGTTCTATCATGACTTGTTGGTATACTCCATACTTTAGACTCTTCAAGGTACCCTCTACGACAACCTTATCAGGGTCAACATGTGACCCAATCCCAAACGGGTCTCTTCTGAACTCGAATTCGTATCCGACCCTCTGTGTTTGTCGTGGTGGTTGTATCAATGTAAACATATCACTGGTACGAGGGTTAGATCTACGAGTCCCATACCATTCTGCTTATGTGTCAATCTTTCTTTCTCTAGCCTCTTTGGGGTATCATCGTACCTTAATCAACTTTATACCTACTGTCTATTTTAGGCTAGGGCATGGTATAAATTATCATGGTGAATCATGTGTCCTAGTGGGGTTGAGTCTAACTCATTGATTAGAGGTTTATCTAATGAGATCTTTTGCAGCCAGAGGTATTCCCTGCTGCGGGCAGGGTTTGCCGCGGGCTACAAAAGAAAACTTGCCACTCGTAGGAGATTTGGCCAAAAGACTCAGTTAAAAGTGGACTTTTTCATGTGATTTCCCCATATGGGCACACCATTGCTTCTGCTTCTTAGTTTGTCCTCAAACTAAACTCGCGCGGAGTGTCCCAGGGTTTGTGGACTTCTTTTCTTCGGATCGAGGTTTGCTCTGATACCAGTTTGTAAGACCCCATTTTTTTTCTTCGAAAACCCGGGTCTTATGCCCAGAACCGCCGCTTTGCGGTGAAACCTTCACTCAGGAAGGTCGCCACTACAATACGCCGATCATGTCGGCCGTATCGATCACAGAAGAAGAAAAGTATAAACGAACAAAAAGAAGTTCAAGTCCACAATCACATGCTATATATAATAAATGTCCACATGGTATAACTGAAATAACAAATTTACAATAATAAAGGGCTCATGCCCTGTACATCATGTCCTCACTACATGGTCACACGTGGAAGCTAACTACTAATCCCTCGCTGATCCTGAAACCGGTGCTCCTGTAATAGACTGGCCCGCCTCCATCTGCACCGGTATCTAGTGTTGTTGCATCTCTTCGATCCCCTAAAATGATATGGTCCACCGACCGTTAGTCAAAAATACTAAGCCTTATGTTCCCCACCACTCCCCCAATGGCTCCTAGTCACCGAGCGGGAGGATGAGGCGGAGGACAACAAGGGGTATAAACAAAGAGTAGATGACGGTGAATCTAACTATGGAAAGTTTTACCACTACACATGTGTACATAGATAATTGAAGCAGTAACATAAAGCATGGTAAAGGTGAAGTAAAGAACAGCAAGTAAAGGTAGGTGTTGGGAACAGTGCCCAGCAACGTTCCTGATTTGAAGAAGTGCTCGGCTCAATGTTAAGTGCATGATGTATTTAATGCTCCATCTAGCTCATGCTTGCAGAGATCGACAAATGTCAAGTACTTTAACTATTTCTGAAAGTACTATATATATATCGTCAAGAAGAAGGGAGATCGTCGAACGCAGAATGGAGATCGTCGAACTCAGAAGGAAGATCGACGACCGCTGAGATTTGGCGTGTTCATCGAACGCAGAAGCAAGATCGTTGAACTCAGAAGGAAGATCGACGACAGCTGAAATTTGGCGTGTTCGTCAAACGCAGAAGCAAGATCGTCGAACTCAGAAGGAAGATCGTCGACCGTTGAGACTCGACAAGATCGTCGAACGCAGAGAAGATGCAGTATCATCGACTTCATCAAAGTGGGCTTGTCGTTGAGAAGAACAGATATCTTCGTGAAGAAGCCTTGTCGCTGAGAAGGCTAAGTATGACTGATGTTGTTGGACATCGTCGTAAAGAAGGCATGTCGACTGGAGAAAGACAAGCTGAAGACTAGTAGATGCTGAAGCGTCGACATAACATCACTCATGTCGTCGAGAGAACAACATGATTACGATGACAGACAGCAAGAAAGAAGATCTCAATGACACAGTCAGAGAAAGCTTATCGTCGTATATGCAGAATCGCCAGGATATCTTGTGTCGTCGAGATACCACCATCAGTGGCAGAAGTAATAAGACTTGAAGGTCTACTAAACCCCAAGGCATCGACAAAGTCTTGTCGTCGAGATATTGATGAGTCCTGATCATATACACATATTTGTCTCATCTAGGCCGGTTTTCTAGTCGTTTCACTGCACTTTAGCCCTGTTTCAGCTCATATTTGTCTTTCTATGCTAGGTGCACTTCTTGGCCTAATTTGGTGTGTTTTATGCTTATTCCGTTTTGATAGCCTTATCATTTTGTTGAGTGCCACTTTCAGTGGCCTGATTAGCATTTCTGTAGAAACAGGAGTCGTGCAGGTGTTCCTGGTAAAATTCTGTACAGGAACACTACGCACGATCACTGGTTCGATTGCGCACGACCACTAGTCGTGCGCCGCTGATCGTGTGCACTTAACCCTTTTTTCTGAGTTCTGTCTCGGACAGTGCGCACGACCACCTGCGATAGTGCGCACGACCACCGGTCGTGCGCCACTGTTCGTGCGCACGTAACATCAATTTCATGAGATCTGTTTCGACCAGTGCGCACGACCACCTACGATAGTGCGCACGACCACCGGTCGTGCGCCTCTGGTCGTGCGAACATGGTATTTTATAAATTCTTACTTTGCAGGCTCCACCCAGGCAGGCGCACGATCACAAAATTCCAGCGCGCACGACCACTGGTCGTGCGCCAATGACCGTGCGCAGTATTTATTCCAGCACCTATATAAAGTCCTGATCCACAGATTAGGGATACGGGGGGTTCCGGGAGCGCGATTTACCATCCGTACGCCGCCGTTTTCCACTTCCAGCCACCTCCACCTCATCTTCTCCGCAAGGGGAAGTCATCTCCAGCCATTCTAAGCAATCCTCCATCGTCCGGGAGCATTCTCCGCCCTCCGCAAGCACTCAAGCAAGCCATCTCCAGTTCGGTCCGGTGAAAAGAATAGTCATCCTGAGGTAGAAGACGACGGAAGCACGTGGAGAGGTCGTGACAGTCTCTCAACGCCGAAAGCACAGTCCGCCCGAGTCCGGAGGTAGCTTGACAAACTACCATTCCGACCGTGAACGGCCGCTAGTCTTCGTCCATTGGTCAATTTCTTCCTCCCCCTTTTGTTGTACTTCTTTGAATCATTTAAACTTTAATATCATGATGTTTAGTTTAAATGCAATGGTTGTTTCTTATCCATTCTTCAGTATTTGCTTGTGATACGTCTCACCTTCACTCACTCACTCACGCACTCATCGTGGTCGATTCGCGTTAGCAAGAGCTAACGGCGATTTGCAAAGAGGTGTTTGCGACCCTCACTCCCCGCACTAGTGATCACTTCATTCGCATGCGCACCGTCCATCCGCCTCACGAAGCTCGGCATTGCGGCCATTGCATCCATCTCACCTTGTGAAGTGGTGATTTCGACCCGCATTTCTTTTATTGTTGTTAACGGTAGAAAACCAAATCAAAACCCCACTTTCTGTGATTGTTCCCGCTTGTGTAACAATTGTCACACAACGCAATTCGTTCACCCAACCTGCATTCCTCAAGAGTCCAACACTCGGGGATCCTATTCCCAACATTTATTACTTGCGCGACCGGTGCACTTGCCGAACATCGCATCAAGTTTTTGGCGCCGTTGCCGGGGAATGCAGACGTGATGAATTCGTCTGCGTGAAGAATCGTTGCACGAGGAACTATTCTCTTTTATTATTTCTCTTTGTTTACCTCTGTTGTCTTTGTTTCTTTTTTTTTATACGCACACTAATTACCTTTGTTCGTCTCATCGTGCGCTGATCTTTTGGGTTTCAAGTATTTCTAGCATGACCTCCATCAGGAATACATCTATCAAGGAAGTTTAAGTGATTTAAAGGTTCAAGCACAAAGGAATGATCACGACTTCGGGATTTCCTCCGACATCATTGAGTATATGACTGGGAATTGCAAGTTCAGTGGGAATAAGCATGAAGATGCGGTACAACACGTGCAGGACTTCTTAGAAATTTATTATACATGTATATTCAGTGGAGTTGAAAATGACCTGCAAAAGATCCTGGCATTCTCATTTTCCCTACATAATAAAGCCAAAAGTTGGTACTGGGATATCCGGAAAAGAGAGGCGACCACATGGAAGCAGCTCGAAGGGAGATTTTTGCATGAGTTTCAACACCGTACTTGAGTTTTGGACAAGTACAGGGAACTCATAACCTTCGGTCGGGGAAAGGAGGAGACGTTAGTGGATGCCTGGGAGCATTTTCAATCCCTGCATAGGGGATGCTACCGTGAAGACCTATCAGAAGTCTTTTTGATTCAGATTTTTTATTTCGGCGTGCTGGACAAATTCCGTCTGTTATTTGATATGGCAGCCGGAGGGGCCCTGTTTAATAAATCGGGGAAGGACGCGTGGGAAGTGGTCGTGAATATAGTTCACACCAGCCAGCACTGGAGTCATGTCATTCTTCCCCCCAGTACTGCTGAAGTTAATGCAGTGACATTCAATGGGGCAGCGGATCATGTGCCGTCAGGGCAAACGGAACAGTTAGCAACCTTGGTGGTTGGGATGCTGAATAAAATGAATGACCAATCAGCAGCAATTCAACAGCTTCACTCTACTATAGGGACTCTTACCAATGTCGTTTATGGGCTTGCAAGTCAGCATCCGGAGTCTGTGAAGAAGCGGTAGAGGTGTTGACAATCTTCCTCGACAGGAACCACTTGTGAGCTCCACTGACAAGTGCAATGCAGACATAGCCGAGAAGCAGACTCAGATTCATATTGAGCCGGACCCCGTGAGTGAGGCACAACCCTCGAGAAGTGTTGTTCACCCCCATTCCCCCACAGGTTACGAAACGAGAAATCCAAGAAGCAATTCTGCAAATTCTTGGAAATAATGAAAGGAGTGCAAGTGAGCATCCCACTGATTGAAGCAATTTCTCAAATGCCGGGCTACTCCAAGTTCTTGAAAGACTTGATTTCGAAGCGGAAACTGTTGGAGCATCTCAAGACTATCGATCTCACTGAGGAGTGCTCCGCCATCGTCTCCAATATGGCCACGAAGTGCAAAGATCCGGGCAGCTTTACTATTCCTTGCAGGATCGGTCATCACCATTTCAGCCAGGCGCTCTGTGATTTGGGAGCATCAATCAACTTGATGCCGCTCTCTATCTTTCGTGAACTAGGTGCAGGTACCTTGAAGCCGACGCAGGTAATGCTACAGCTAGCTGATCGGTCGATCAAAAAACCGTCAGGAATTGTCGAGGACCTCACAATAGTAGTAAACGGTCTCGCTTTTCCAGCCGATTTTGTCATCCTCGACATGAAGGTTGATACTAAAGTACCCATTATTTTGGGGCGGCCCTTTCTTGCTACAGCTCGTGCTATCATTAATGTGGAGCAGGGGGAGCTCACGCTCAGATTGGGGGAGGACATTATATCCTTCAACGTCCACAACCTGTCGCAACTCTTCGAAATCACGGAATGCGAACCAGCAGAGCCGCTTGAAGAATTCGACGGCCAGATCGATGCGGGTTTGGATGACAGCGAGATGTGTTGGCGGCGCCAGGACGTGGGCAATGATAGTGCACATTTGGACCAGCCCGATGTTTCGCATTCAATTGGAGAGCCATCCAGTGATTCTGCTGATCCAAACATTTATCCGGCTCTCAAACAACTACCGGATTCTCTAAAGTACGTTTTTCTTGGAGAAAATGCCATGCATCCAGTGATTATTTCCGCAGCTCTTTCCGCCGCCAACGAAACCGCATTGGTGGGTGTGCTGAGAAGGTACCATAAAGTCTTCGGACGCTCTCTTGCAGACATTAAGGGAATCAGCCCTACGGTCTGCATGCATAAGATCCTCCTTGAAGATCAGTACAAACCCACAGCACAGCCCCAAAGGCGTTTGAACCCGAAAATGCAAGAGGTAGTGAAGGCAAAAGTGATAAAGCTCTTAGACGCTGGCATCATTTACCCAATCAGCGACAGCAAATGGGTCAGCCCAGTTCAGGTGGTACCGAAAAAGGGAGGGATCACCGTTGTTGCCAATGAAAAGAACGAGTTGCTACCTACCCGAATGATCACCGGGTGGAGAGTCTGCATCGATTACCGCAAGCTGAATGATGCTACATGCAAGGACCATTTCCCACTCCCCTTCATTGACCAGATGTTAGAAAAGTTAGCGGGGCAGGACTACTACTGTTTCTTGGATGGGTACTCAGGTTACAATCAAATCTTAATAGACATGTCTGATCAAGACAAAACAACATTTACATGTCCTTCCGGTACCTTCACGTTCAAGAGAATGCCATTCGGACTGTGTAATGCCCCTGCAACTTTCCAGCGCTGTATGCTCGCTATTTTCGCTGACATGGTGGGAGACTTCCTCGAAGTTTTCATGGACGACTTTACTTTGTTTGGCAGCAGCTTCGATACTTGCCTCGCGAATTTGGCCAAGACTTTGAAGCGGTGTGAGGACACCAATCTTATCTTGAACTGGGAGAAATGCCACTTTATGGTGCGCGAAGGAATTGTGTTGGGGCATAAGGTTTCCTGCCAAGGGCTCGAGGTGGATCAAGCGAAGGTAAGTGTTATCAGAAACCTCCCTCCACCTACGTCAGTGAAAGGTATCCGAAGTTTTCTTGGTCATGTGGGATTCTATCGAAGGTTTATTAAAGACTTTTCATCCATTTCAAAGCCTTTATCTAGCTTGCTTATTAAGGACGTCCCCTTCCACTTCGACGATGCATGCATGCAGGCCTTTGAAACTTTACGGGGACAACTCATCTCGGCTCCAATTTTGGTGGCACCCGACTGGAATTTACCCTTTATTATCATGTGTGACGCAAGTGATGTGGTCGTGGGTGTTGTACTCGGTCAAAAGAAAGACAAGACTTTTCACACCATTGCGTATGCCAGTCGAACTCTTAACAGTGCGCAAGCAAACTATACCACCACGGAGAAAGAAATGCTAGCCGTGGTCTTTGCCATTGAAAAATTTCACTCATACTTGGTGCTTTCCGAAGTAATCGTGTACACGGACCATGCTGCACTCAGGTATCTTTTCAGCAAAAAAGAATCCAAATCGCGTCTAATTCGTTGGATTTTACTTTTGCAGGAATACAATTTGGAAATCAAAGACAAGAAAGGGGTGGAGAACGTGATAGCTGATCATCTTTCGCGTTTGGAGTACGACACTCCCAACAGCTGTGTGGAGGAAACGAACGATTATTTTCTGGATGAAAAATTATTCGCAATCACTACGCCCCCTCCAATTGCCCCATGGTACGCTGACATCGCTAACTACTTGGCTTGTAAAACCTTCTCTCCGAATCTGTCCCCTCAGCAAAGACGGAAGCTTGCCTCTGACTCAAAATATTATTTTTGGGAAGACCCGCTCTTATTCCACACATGCAGCGATGGAATTATCAGGCGCTGCGTTCCTGAAGCCGAGTTTCAGTCTGTACTGCAGCACTGCCATGACAGAGAAGCTGCCGGGCATTTCGGGGCCGTTCGAACAGCACGAAAAATTTTGCAATGCAGATTATTTTGGCCGACCCTCTTCAAGGACGCCCATGCCTATGTCACCAAGTGTGACGAATGCCAAAGGACCGGAAATATCTCTCGGCGTGACGAGATGCCCCTCAATAACATGCTGGTTTGCGAACCATTTGATGTCTGGGGGATAGACTTTATGGGTCCTTTCCCCATGTCTCATGGTAAGCATTATATCATTGTGGCAGTTGACTATGTCTCAAAATGGGTGGAAGCCGAGGTGGTTGCCACGAATGACACCAGCACAGTGCTACACTTTATCCACAAGAATATCTTCTCCAGGTTTGGGACGCCGAGAACTATTATCAGCGACGGCGGAAGTCATTTTTGTAATAAGCAGTTTGGGCAGCTCATGAAAAAATTTGGGGTCCATCATAAGATTTCATTAGCATACCACCCCCAAACATGTGGACAAGTAGAAGTATCCAACCGCGAGCTCAAGCGAATAATCGAGAAATTGATACATTCAAATAGGAAGGAATGGTCTAAAAAGGTCGACGACGCATTATGGGCTTACCGGACCGCTTTCAAAACACCTATCGGCATGACTCCTTTTCAACTAGTTTATGGCAAGGCATGCCACCTCCCTGTGGAGCTGGAGCATAAAGCATTATGGGCAACCAAACTGTTGAACATGGACATTGGAGCCGCGGCCGAGGTGCGTCGTTCCCAACTCAACGAATTAGAAGAGCTCCGGCATTTCGCTTATGAAAACGCTCGCATCTATAAAGAGAAAACAAAAAAATGGCATGATCGACACATCATCCCGAAGGAGTTCAAAATTGGGGACCAAGTGCTGCTTTACAACTCCCGTCTCCGCCTCTTTCCAGGAAAGTTAAAATCGAGGTGGAGCGGTCCTTTCTCAGTGACCGATGTCTCTCCCTTTGGTGCCATCGAAATATCAGGGGGTAAGGGAGACAAATTTAAGGTCAACGGGCATCGACTGAAGTTGTACGATGGCGCCATTATAAACAAGGAGTGTCAGCTGGTGACATTGGGAGACGGGCACCATAAAAGCGCCTACAGCTGATTTTCTTTTTATCTCCTATTTTGTGAAACTCTCTGTTTTATGCACTTTTTATTTAATTTCTGTGCTCTGTAAACAATTATAATACAGGTATTTGGTCCAGCTTAAGGACATAAAATAAAAGCGCTGCTGGGAGACAACCCAGATTTGCTGATTTCTGTTTTTCTAACATGTTTCAATTCAGTTTTTATACATTTTCGCTTTTGTTTTGCGGAGCTCACCCACCTTGCAGGTATTCATTGCACATCTTATAAGGTGGTGGTTGTGATTCTTCGTATGGTGGTGGGGCGGCCTCGGTCAGTCACGCGTCTTCTGGTATGCTCACTAGCTGAGCATGGGGTAACCTCTCTCCCTTTCTCTTTCTGATTTTCATTTTAATATCATGTGATGTACTTCTTAGGTTAAGTCTGGGGGAGAGCTAGTATGTGTTACCCAATGCACGTGCACACTGCATATGCATACTAGAAGCTTTTATTGATTTATTTCGTTTAGATCATTGCATCACACACCACTTGCAACCACTTGAGCGCGTGCTTAGCTGTGTGTGTGCCGCGAGTTAAACTCATTTCTTGAGCAAGATTTGGGCAAATCATCGTGCTGACTTAGGATTGTGAAACGGAGTAAAATGTTGACTCCTGCAGTGTCCTAGTCGAGTGCTCTCGTTTCATATAGAAATTTGAGTAGATTTAATTTTTCTGTATGCGTATAGTTTTATATTTTTCTATTTGCGTCAATACTGTTTATTCTACTCAAAAATGGTGAATTCGGTGTGAATCAAACGGTAGCTTAGGGATGTGTGTAGCCGGGCATTAGGTTTGCATTGCTCGAGTCGGGAGGACGGATAGTCTTTTTTGTTGGCTAAGAACTTGCCCCAAGCTATTCTCGAAGCATGGGTATAGGTTAGTTCAGTGCACGAACGTGATGTAGGCCTTCATTTTGGCCCGGTTGAGCTTTGTACCAATCCTAACGTCTTATCCTCGTTAGCCCCGTTGTGCCTACCCCTTCTTTTGATTCAGCTCCACCATTATTTCACCAAAGCCTCATAGTCGATCCTAGTCGCGCACCCAAGTCGAGCTTTAGTATTTTATATATTCATTCAGGGTGTTGATGTGGTGAATATTTTTGTGAAAATGTGGATGTGCTTCAATGTTTAATCTGCTGATTTTGTTGTGAAAAGAAAAGAAAAAAAATAGAAAAGAGAAAAAGAAAATTGAAAAAAAAAATGGATAAAGAAAGAAAAAGTTTAATTGAAAATAATTGTTGATTTGTATTTGGGAGTGGGCAGTGCACACACCCATTGTTAAAAATTTAAGTCTGGGGGTGTGGTGTACTCGCATATATTTGGGTTAGCGGATAGATTATTTTTTTGTTTATGCTAGCTCATTTGGGTTTGGTGCATAGCCTCCATGTTTATCCTTGTTTACCTCACTGAAACCCAAGCCCCATCTTCACCTAAAGTCCTACTGATTCGTGAGTGAGCCAAACCAGTGCCGTGGAGAGAGTGCGAACAGGCAAGCCTATGGTCAACGACATTGGTGGATTCCTTTGGAGGTTGTCCTGAGCCCCGATCTTTGGCAATGCTCACCTTTGCGATTAGTTTATTTTCTCCCTACGTGTGACCGGATGATTCGCCGTGATTCTATTTTTGAGTAGTAATAAATTTTTGATACGCATTTGAGAAAAGTACAAACTGTTATGCATACTTAGAAATTTCCTCTGTTATATTTTTATGCGTGCGAGCACGTGACTTCGCATGGTACTCGGTGTCGCAATTTCTCTGTTAGCTAGTTGTTTTTCCCCGTCTGCTTAGATTTTGTTTGCTCGGGACGTGCAAACAGGTAAGTCTGGGGGTGTGATGAGTCCTGATCATATACACATATTTGGACTCATCTAGGCCGGTTTTCTAGTCGTTTCACTGCACTTTAGCCCTGTTTCAGCTCATATTTGTCTTTCTATGCTAGGTGCACTTCTTGGCCTAATTTGGTGTGTTTTATGCTTATTCCCTTTTGATAGCCTTATCGTTTTGTTGAGTGCCACTTTCAGTGGCCTGATTAGCATTTCTGTAGAAACAGGAGTCGTGCAGGTGTTCCTAGTAAAATTCTATACAGGAACACTGTGCACGATCACTGGTTCGATTGCGCACGACCACTGGTCGTGCGCCGCTGATCGTGTGCACTTAACCCTTTTTTCTGAGTTCTATCTCGGACAGTGCGCACGACCACCTGCGATAATGCGCACGACCACCGGTCGTGCGCCACTGTTCGTGCGCACTTAACATCAATTTCATGAGTTCTGTTTCGACCAGTGCGCATGACCACCTACGATAGTGCGCACGACCACCGGTCGTGCGCCTCTGGTCGTGCGAACATGATATTTTATAAATTTCTTACTTTGCAGGCTCCACCCAGGCAGGCGCACGATCACAGAATTCCAGCGCGCACGACCACTGGTCGTGCGCCAATGACCATGCGCAGTATTTATTCTAGCGCCTATATAAAGTCCTGATCCGCAGATTAGGGATACGGGGGGTTCCGGGAGCGCGATTTACCGTCCGTACGCCGTCGTTTTCCACTTCCAGCCACCTCCACCTCATCTTCTCCACAAGGGGTAGTCATCTCCAGCCATTCTAAGCAATCCTCCATCGTCCGGGAGCATTCTCCGCCCTCCGCAAGCACTCAAGCAAGCCATCTCCAGTTCGGTCCGGTGAAAAGAATAGTCATCCTGAGGTAGAAGACGACGGAAGCACGTGGAGAGGTCGTGACAGTCTCTCAATGCCGGAAGCACAGTCTGCCCGAGTCCGGAGGTAGCTTGACAAACTACCATTCCGGCCGTGAACGGCCGCTAGTCTTCGTCCATTGGTTGATTTCTTCCTCCCCCTTTTGTTGTACTTCTTTGAATCATTTAAACTTGAATATCATGATGTTTAGTTTAAATGCAATGGTTGTTTCTTATCCGTTCTTCAGTATTTGCTTGTGATACGTCTCACCTTCACTCACTCACTCACGCACTCATCGTGGTCGATTCGCGTTAGCAAGAGCTAACAGCGATTTGCAAAGAGGTGTTTGCGACCCTCACTCCCCGCACGAGTGATCACTTCATTCGCATGCGCACCGTCCATCCACCTCACGAAGCTCGGCATCGCGGCCGTTGCATCCATCTCACCTTGTGAAGCGGTGATTTCGACCCGCATTTCTTTTATTGTTGTTAACGGTAGAAAACCAAATCAAAACCCCACTTTCTGTGATTGTTCCCGCTTGTGTAACAATTGTCACAAAACGCAATTCGTTCACCCAACCTGCATTCCTCAAGAGACCGACACTCGGGGATCCTATTCCCAACATTTATTACTTGCGCCACCGGTGCACTTGCCGAACATCGCATCAGATATTGTCCATATCGTCGAGATACTATCGGTATCAGCTTGAAGATGGAAATATCGTCGAGACAGAATTCAAACGTTGCAGACGCGCTGTCAGCATTTAATGTCGCTGCCTGATTGTCCAATCAGCGCGTGCTCTTATGGAATGGGCGTCTGACATTAAAGGACATCACATGTTACCGTTATGCAGCTCATCCGTCCTATAAAAGGGAACAGTGATGCCCTAGAAAAGAGGTCTTCGAAGAAAGAAAAAAAGAACAAGAAAGTATCCCGCCGCTACACTTTAATAGAACAGTATTCTCGGCGGAGAAGAAGAAGATCAAGTAGAGAGCAAGAATCAAGTGCTCTCTGAAGAATCAGTCATCATCATCGACTGAAAAGTAGCCGATCAACACCAGGCAAAAGAAGTGAAGGCTGAAGAAGATCCAGTGCTGAATCTCCAGATCAAAAAGCATCTTCTTCAACCTTAAGAAGCCGATCTTCAACAGGCTAAAGTTGCCAATCTTCATCCGGCAGAAGTAACAGTCTTATTACTGTAATCTCTTGTAAAGGCTTGCGGGCCTATTTTTCTAGCTTGAAGGCTTGAGAGCTGTGAGGCTTGAGGGCCAGGGCAGTGGACTTGCGGGTCCGACACCGTCTAGCTTGCGGGCTGGAGAGCTGTGAGGCTTGAGGGCCAGGGCAGTGCACTTGCGGGTGCGATTTGTCGAGCTTGCGGGCTCGGGGGCAGTAGGGGCTTGTGGGCCTATGCTGTTGGGACTTGTGGGTCCGTGTTGTAGGGCTTGAAGGCCTGAGTGTCGAGCTTGCAGGCTCGGGGGCAGTAGGGGCTTGCGGGCCTAGGCTGTTGGGACTTGCGGGTCCGAGTTGTAAGGCTTGAGGGCCTGAAAATTTGGCAGAGTTTGTCGAGCCTAGCACACTGCTGGGTAGGCACAGAGGGACAGAGGACTACTCAAGACACCCGGTCTTGAAGAACCTCTATAGATCGTTGTGTGTTTTCTGTGTTGTGCTTTCTACTTTTAGATCTACTAACCAGAAATCAAGAACACCAAAAAGGGGATAATATAATTTGAAAAACCTATTCACCCCCCCCCCCCCCCTCTAGGTGATAAAGTAGACACCTCATAAACAACAAGTGGTATTAGAGGTAGGTTGTTCAAAGATAAGCTTAATAGCTTGAACAGATCTGCCATTGGTGTCCAAGTATCATAGCTATAGAGTCAAGACTAGCTATCTGTTCCAGGGAGAACTTTGCCCTTTGGAAAGTTAGAGCAAGAGTATACATGGAGGCAATGGATCCCAGAATGTTTTTGATTATTCAAGAAGAACCATGTACCTCAATAGCTATGATAAAAGATGAGGTTCTTCTAAGCAGCATGGAGAAGGAAGCCAGAAACATTCTAGCTAGTGCAGTAGATCTACCAACACTCCAGAAGCTAAGTCATTGCACTACAGCAAAGGACATGTGGGATTCCATAGAAGTCCTTATGGAAGGGTCAGAGGAAGATTTTGAAGAAGAAACCTCTCATGAAGAGGTATGTATCGGAGCACCACTGACCACTTCAGACAGTGAATCAGAAGATGAAGAATGCTCTGGAGTAGGAGAAAGAATAAGAACACCCTTGAATCTCACAGACAGTAACTCTGAGGATGAGGAAGTCTGTGGGTTGATGGCTCTATCAGATGAAGAAAATCATGATGAACCACATCATGATCAGGTATGCACCACTCACACACCTTTACTACTTGCTTCATTTTCATTTAAGAAGACCAAGAGTGCATCAGGTGATTGTTCATCATCTGAAGATGATGCGGAAGACTGCTCATCTTGCAACAATAAGAATCATACTGATCTATTAGAGCAGTTTGGTGATCTTTTGGAGGCTCTGAGAAAGAGCAAAAGGCTTGTTAAGGAACAAGCTAGGGAGCTAGAATCACTCAGACCTTTTAAGGTCGAATCGGATAGGAAACTGGGTATGTCCTACAGCAAGTACACATATCCAAATGAGCTCAACAAAATCATAGACAAGCTTTATGATGAAAGAAGCCGAAGGGAAGAACTTATCAAGAAACTTAAGAATGACCTTCTTAAGGAAAGATGCTTGGTGGCTCAATTCTCTAAGCCCAAAACCGTACTGCCCATCATTGACACCTTCTCCTCCTATGGAAATAGGAGGGGATTGGGTTACAATGAAGGGTCAATAGATGCTGGGAATGGAGAAAGAGGCAAAACTAAAGCAGAGCCTCATACCACCTTTCAGAAGGCAGTGCTTCCCTCAAATAGGTATGATCAGGACAGTGTCCATGGTCACTGGATGAATGGAAGCTCCACTAGTCATGAAAATGCTCCTGACTATGGAAAGAGAAAGGGCATGGGGATGAGTGCATTAAAGGCTCCCCATGGGGAAATTCAAATGGCCCATCATGGACCATTTGTATTTGGTGTCCCAGCCCCACTCTCAAGGATAAAGGTGCAACATTTTCTCAATCTCTTCCAGATAAGAAGCAGACAAGTAGCCCAGTATGATCAATTCTCACTTGAACATATCTGATGCCATCAACACCATGTCAGCTACCAAGCTGACATCTGTTGCTGACAAACAGATAAAATCAAGAAGAAACATTGATACTAGAGCAGCTAGTCAGCTCTTGGCTGAGAGAGATAGGAAGAATGTTGTTGCCTTCTTTACTGAACATACTTCAAAAAGTATTCAGAAAAGAAGGTACAGCATCCATGAATGTCGGTGTTGTGGCAAAGTGGGACACTTTGCCATCGACTGTTGGCACAACCCTAGTGTGCTTAATGCAAAGGAGAGACCTCCTGGAAGGGCTGCGGTGAGTAGAGGGATTCCCTATTATGCTAACAAGAACCTAGGACCCAAGTCACCTTGGGTTCCTAAGGGATATTAAATCTGTCTTGTAGGGTAGTCCATTTAGCCATTAAAAAGCAAACAAGGCTAATGGACAATATGTGCTCCAGGCTCAGCTCTGGACTAAGAAAAACTTACCACATACCAAGGTGCACTAATCTAGGGGGAGCTAGAAGTAAAGATAAGTGGACATTCCATCAAGTGGGAGCCACTAGCTCAAGGAGACTTAGAGGCCAAGGTGAAGGTAACCATGTTAATGTTTAACACATAAACTCATCTTCATCTAATATAGTAAAAGTAATTTTCAAAAACCATATCGTCGGAATGATCATTGGTATCGTCGAAAGATCTGCATCACGACGATATCCAATCGTCAGCGGACTCTTAATTAGGTCTAAGCTCAATCATTACAACTAAACTCGAGTTAGTCAGACATTTAACAAATGACACTTTAACTTCCAACTCAGACACTATAAATAAGGTCAAATGTCTTAAGGTTAAAACACTCTCTACATTAGCCCTAAAAAGCCGTCGTGTTCTCCACGCCTTCTAAGAGTGAACGAGTCTACTGTGCTGAAATCCTCCGGGGTCAAGCAAAAGATGGCGCCAAAGAAGGAAGATTTTCTGTTCGAATGAAGTGAAGTGGTGAGGAATGGATTCTCAGAAGGATCAGAAGAAATCCAGAGCACCATTAAGCTGCTCGAGACCATCGGCCTGGAGTTCTCCCTCTCTGAGCCAACAGTAATATTAAAAAGAGAAGTGCTGGAGTTCTACTCAAATGCCAAGGGTATCTCGAAGGGAATGACTGTGAAGAGCAAAATTAATGGGATAAAGGTTAAGGTGAATCCCAAAAGATTGAACAGGGCTCTTTAGTTTCCATCCTTTGCCAAGGGGGAGGAAGATGACAAGATTACTCAGGAAGACCTTGTCAAGGCTCTGGCTTGGTGCGGCCATTCGAGCAAAACCTATGGATCTCTCGAAAGGAAAAGCTTAAATCAACAAGGAAAGCTGTTGGCAGACATTGTGGGAAAAGCTCTCATCTGCAAGGTAGGGTCTCATGATAGGATATCCAAGCCCATGTTCGAGATGATGGCAAGGATAATCCTAAGTAAAAGGACCAACTGGGGTCAGCAAATCTTCAAGAGGATACAAGAAAGCTTTCAAGCCCCAAATCTGGGAAGGATTTTATCACTATACTTTCTGCTTTCCTACCCTGAAAATTTTAACAAAAAGTATGGAGTAAAAATCCATCACATGAAAAGGATGGATATCAGAATATTGGAAAGATGGGAAAAAGTTCTGACTAGGCCTCCCAAGAAGTTGAAGACTGCAGAAGATGTGAAAAGGAAGGTAGGAAGCTCCTCTGAAGAAAGTGAGTCAGGCAACAGCTCACCTCCATCTGACTCTGAGGCAGTTGTGGAGACAAGGAACGTCGTCCTCCAGAGCTCTGCTCCAAGTCAGGGATCCAGGACAACAGCAAAATCAAATCAAGGTAGTGCTGAAACTGAGGGGGAGAAGGACAATGAGCTCCCTGCTCAAGTTGAAGAAGTGATCAATAAGATCATAGGAGCTGAGGACACTGGTCATTCTGAATCAGCAATGCCAGGGTACAACCAAGAGAACCCTGCAGATGGAACTAGCAAACACCAGCAAAGTCCTGAAGTGGAGAATGAGCCAAACCACTCACCAATAAGAAAATCTCTATCTACAATAATTGAAGGGGATGAATAAGAGGAACAAGATGGCTCACCTCCAGAGGTTAGTCCAGTCGAGCTCCCACTATTATCTCAGATAAAGATGCTCCTGGAAGAGCAAAGATTAAAACTTGAAAGTTATGTCACCTCTGCTATCAATGATCTAAGAAGAGAACTGTCTGCTGAAACGACAACCCTAAGTAATGATGTGAAAAATCTGCACGAATTCACTGCCCGTACTCACAAAGGTATATCTAACCTAGGGGCTAATCAGTCAATGATTGTCGGCAGCATAGAAAAGGCCTACATTGCATCCACCAAGAGGATGGCTGAACATAAAACTGATCTCAAAGAAAGTCTAGATCAAGACAATAAAGATCTAGACAGTCATCTGCTTGAAACCAAGAATCACTCGGAAGCAGGTATCCACATGCTCAAGAATAAAATACTGGCATCCGAGGAGAATCTCCACAGAGGGATATCTGAAGAAGTAATAAAGGGGGAGAGATCAATGATAAAGGCCAGTAGTGATCATGTCATCTGGACCACCAACACCATCAGGGAAGCAATGAATCTCCCTCCTCTATATTATGATGAACCTGCTGAA
The DNA here is from genome assembly GCA_033032865.1 of Dactylorhiza incarnata. Classification (NCBI taxonomy): domain Eukaryota; kingdom Viridiplantae; phylum Streptophyta; class Magnoliopsida; order Asparagales; family Orchidaceae; genus Dactylorhiza; species Dactylorhiza incarnata. The sequence goes on from JAWHQI010000014.1 coordinate 21,785,089, forward strand.
GATCAACATACAAATATTACTGATGAGGGTACAAATATTACTGATAAGGGTAAAGAAAAGGAAGCACTGGAGGATGAAGAAACAAAAGTGAGGAAGAGAAAGTACAGGGAAGAAATGGAGAAAAAGGATGACTATGAAAGATGGAGTCCCATATCAAGGACCATCATTCTAAAAGCATGGGAGCAAGTGAAAGTTAACAAAGGTGAAAGATACAATATATACAGTCCTCAAGAATAGGATAAGCATGAAGATCAAGAAGAAGTAAGGAGAGAACACAGATGAAATAAGCAAGCAGGAAGTATTCCAGCTGACACTCTTGAACCTTTAAAATATCATCCTAAACCGTTTGAGTACTTCATCAGGCAAGCTGATAAGGTGCAGGAAGCCAGTGCCAAGAAAGCAAAGGATGTTGCTGATATGAGAGCACAAGAGGAATAGATGGCTAAAACTTTAAGGGGGCTAAATGTAGAAATGTCAAAACTTTTGAAAACATTTGGCACTATTTATAAATGAAGTGACATTTGCCAAATTTCTGTGTTCACTCATGTTTAGCTGAAATATCATTACTACTTGTTATCTGCTTGAAATGTTAAACCTTTTTATGTGAATGGCATTTATCATAGAGTGAGTTATGACTTCTTCAAATAGGGGGAGAATGTTGGGAACAGTGCCCAGCAATGTTCCTGATTTGAAGAAGTGCTCAGCTCAATGATAAGTGCAAGCTGTATTTAATGCTCCATCTAGCTCATGCTTGTAGAGATCAACAAATGTCAAGTACTTTAACTATTTCTGAAAGTACTATATATATATCGACAAGAAGAAGGGAGATCGTCGAACACAAAATGGAGATCGTCAAACTCAGAAGGAAGATCAACGACCGCTAAGATTTGGCGTGTTCGTCGAACGCAGAAGCAAGATCATCGAACTCAGAAGGAAGATCGACGACCGCTGGAATTTGGCGTGTTCGTCGAACGCAGAAGCAAGATCGTCGAACTCAGAAGGAAGATCGTCGACCGTTGAGACTCGGAAAGATCGTCGAACTCAGAGAAGACGCAGTATCATCGACTTCATCAAAGTGGCCTTGTCGTTGAGAATAACAGATATCTTCATGAAGAAGCATTGTCGCTGAGAAGGCTAAGTATGACTGATGTTGTTGGACATCGTCGTAAAGAAGGCATGTCGACTGAAGAAAGACAAGCTGAAGACTAGCAGCTGCTGAAGCGTCGACATAACATCACTCATGTCGTCGAGAGAACAACATGATTACGACGGCAGATAGCAAGAAAGAAGATCTCAACGACACAGTCAGAGAAAGCTTATCGTCGTATATGCAGAATCGTCAGGATATCTTGTGTCGTCGAGATACCACAATCAGTGGAAGAAGTAATAATACTTGAAGGTCTACTAAAGCCCAAGGCATCGACAAAGTCTTGTCATCGAGATATTGTCCATATCGTCGAGATACTGTCGGTATCAGCTTAAAGATGGAAATATCGTCGAGACAGAATTCAAACGTTGCAGACGCGCTGTCAGCATTTAATGTCGCCGCCTGATTGTCCAATCAGTGTTTGCTCTTATTGTTGAAACTCATTTCTCGATCTCTATGGAGTTCGGGGCCCTCACCGAGATGAGGGGCGACCAACCCTTACTCCTCCCAAGGGAGAGCTCTAGGTTGAAGGTTGAGGAACTATGGACTGGAACAAGGGCTTAGTGGGGAGGTCCCACCACATACCCGGAAGCCCCTTAGGAACTTCCCCTCCCAAGCCACTATTAAGCTTGGGCACCACTGGAGGCTCTCCTCACCCCCCCTAGAGAGACTTGGGGAGGGAGGGAGAGAGAGAGAGAGAGAGAGATAGCCTAGAATGAGCGTTCTCCAAATGGTGCCCCCTTGGTCATATTTATAGGATTTCTGGATTTGGGCTGCAAATAACCAAAAACCGGTCCCTGAAAATACAAACATACCCCCGGAAGTGGTTGTGGATAGTCAAGTACCGTTGTTCTGAGATGCTAAACGTAGACCGCCTCCTACTTCGGAGCTGGGGCGAGCCAGGGGGCTGGCCCCCCTCCCTGCTCGCCCCCTAAGGACTCTGGGCAAGCCAGGGGGCTGGGCCCCCTCCCGGCTCGCCCCCTAAGTGTCTGGGATGAGCCAGGGGTCTGGCCCCCCTCCCGGCTCGCCACCCAAGGTCTGTGGGGCGAGCCAGGGGGCTCGGCCCCCTCCCGGATTGCCCCCTAAGGGTGTGGGGCGAGCCAGGGGGCTGGCCCCCCTCCCTGCTCGCCCCCTAAGGGCTCTGGGGCGAGCCAGGGGGCTGGGCCCCCTGCCGGCTCGCCCCCTAAGGGTCTGGGGCGAGCCAGGGGGCTGGCCCCCCTCCCGGCCCGCCCCCCAAGGGCTCTGGGGCGAGCCAGGGGTTGGGCACCCTCCCGGCTCGCCCCCTAAGGGTCTGGGGCGAGCCAGGGGGCTGGCCCCCCTCCCTGCTTGCCCCCCAAGGGCTCTGGGGAGAGCCAGGGGGTTGGGCCCCCTCCCGGCTTGCCCCCTAAGGGTCTGGGGCGAGCCAGGGGGCTGGCCCCCCTCCCGGCTCGCCCCCCAAGGGCTCTGGGGCGAGCCAGGGGGCTGGGCCCCCTCCCGGCTCGCCCCCTAGGGGTCTGGGGAGAGCTAGGGGGCTGGCCCCCCTCCCTGCTCGCCCCCTAAGGGCTCTGGGGCGAGCCAGGGGCCTGGACCCCCTCCCGGCTTGCCCCCTATGCGTCTGGGGCAATCCAGGGGGCTGGCCCCTCTCCCTGCTTGCCCCCTAAGGGCTCTGGGGCGAGCCAGGGGGCAGGGCCCTCTCCTGGCTCGCCCCCCAAGGGCTCTGGGGCGAGCCAGGGGGCTGGGGCCCCTCCCGGCTCGCCCCCCTCTGCCCCTGCTCTTCCTGCCATGGACTATGTTACCATACAATGTTCTAAAGGACTCCTGGGTCTCGGAAAAATACTCGGCGAATACGGGGTTGTACACCGGGGGTTCGCTCGGTGAATTCAGGGTTGTACACAATCCACGCTCTTTTCGAGCGAGGTACGCGCTCGGAAAGAAATGTCCAACCCTGTATATTCGACGAGCGTCGTTGGGAATCTGGCTAACGGAGCTACTTTAAGAGAAAATATAAAGCCTCCTCGAGAGGTCCTCCATCCCTGCCGGCTAGAGAGAGTCCGGCTAGCGGAGCCATCCCGGGACCTTAACCAACCTGAATCACCTGCCTCGCCGAGTGAGACTCCAGCCATGCCGGCATCAACAGGCCCGGTCAGTGGTCTCTGCTCGGGGCCAAAGTCGACACACTCTAGGAGCCGAGCTCAACTAGAGGTGGATAAGAGTCGACACCCTCCAGGCCATTCACTAGACGAGCGAGCTCAATTGGAGGTGGAGCATGTTTCCTTCCTGCCCCGAGCGGTTCTCGGCCCTGCCAGCTAAGTGGGAGCCTTGTCAGCGGGCCAGCATTGGGGGGGAGTACAAGGTCGACACACTCTGGGAGCCGAGCTCAACTAGAGGTGGATAAGAGTCGACACCCTACAGGCCATTCGCTAAACGAGCGAGCTCAACAGGAGGTGGATATTTTTTCCTTCCTGCCCCGAGCGGTTCCCGGCCCTTCCAGCTAGGTGAGAGCCTGGTCAGCAAGCCAGCATCGGGGGGCAGTACAAGGTCGACACACTCTAGGAGCCGAGCTCAACTAGAGGTGGATAAGAGTCGACACCCTCCAGGCCATTCGCTAGACGAGCGAGCTCAACTGGAGGTGGATACTTTTTCCTTCCTGCCCCGAGCGGTTCCCGGCCCTGCCAGCTAGGTGAGAGCCTGGTCAGCGGGCCAGCATCGGGGGGGAGTACAAGGTCGACACACTCTAGGAGCCGAGCTCAACTAGAGGTGGATAGGAGTCGACACCCTCCAGGCCATTCGCTAGACGAGCGAGCTCAACTGGAGGTGGATATTTTTTCCTTCCTGCCCCGAGCGGTTCCCGGCCCTGCCAGCTAGGTGAGAGCCTGGTCAGTGGGCCAGCATCGAGGGGGAGTACAAGGTCGACACACTCTAGGAGCCGAGCTCAACTAAAGGTGGATAAGAGTCGACACAATCTAGGAGCCCGACTCAACTAGAGGTGGATATTTTTTCCTTCCTGCCCCGAGCGGTTCCCGGCCCTGCCAGCTAGGTGAGAGCCTGGTCAGCGGGCCAGCATCAGGGGGGAGTACAAGGTCGACACCCTCTAGGAGCCGAGCTCAACTATAGGTGGATAAGAGTCGACACCCTCCAGGCCATTCGCTAGACGAGCGAGCTCAACTGGAGGTGGATATTTTTTCCTTCCTGCACCGAGCGGTTCCCGGCCCTGCCAGCTAGGTGAGAGCCTGGTCAGCAGGCCAGCATCGGGGGGGAGTACAAGGTCGACACACTCTAGGAGCCGAGCTCAACTAGAGGTGGATAAGAGTCGACACCCTCCAGGCCATTCGCTAGATGAGCGAGCTCAACTGGAGGTGGATATTTTTTCCTTCCTGCCCCGAGCGATTCCTGGCCCTGCCAGCTAGGTGAGAGTCTGGTCAGCGGGCCAGCATCAGGGGGGAGTACATGGTCGACACACTCTAGGAGCCGAGCTCAACTAGAGGTGGATAAGAGTCGACACAATCTAGGAGCCCAGCTCAACTAGAGGTGGATATTTTTTCCTTCCTGCCTCGAGCGGTTCCCAGCCCTGCCAGCTAGGTGAGAGCCTGGTCAGCGGGCCAGCATCAGGGGGGAGTACAAGGTCGACACACTCTAGGAGCCGAGCTCAACTAGAGGTTGATAAGAGTCGACACCCTCCAGGCCATTCGCTAGACGAGCGAGCTCAACTGGAGGTGGATATTTTTTCCTTCCTGCCCCGAGCGGTTCCCGGCCCTGCCAGCTAGGTGAGAGCCTAGTCAGCGGGCCAGCATTGGGGGGGAGTACAAGGTCGACACACTCTAGGAGCCCGGCTCAACTAGAGGTGGAGAAGAGTCGACACAATCTAGGAGCCCGGCTCAACTAGAGGTGGATATTTTTTCCTTCCTGCCCCGAGCGGTTCCCGGCCCTGCCAACTAGGTGAGAGCATGGTCAGCGGGCCAGCATCGGTGAGTGAGTACAAGGTCGACAGACTCTAGGAGCCGAGCTCAAATAGAGGTGGATATGAGTCAACACCCTCCAGGCCATTCGCTAGACGAGCGAGCTCAACTGGAGGTGGATATTTTTTCCTTCCTGCCCCGAGCGGTTCCCGGCCCTGCCAGCTAGGTGAGAGCCTGGTCAGCGGGCCAGCATCGGGGGGGGGAGTACAAGGTCGACATACTCTAGGAGCTGAGCTCAACTAGAGGTGGATAAGAGTCGACACCCTCCAGGCCATTCGCTAGACGAGCGAGCTCAACTGGAGGTGGATATTTTTTCCTTCCTGCCCCGAGCGGTTCCCGGCCCTGCCAGCTAGGTGAGAGCCCAGTCAGCGGGCCAGCATCGGGGGGAGTATTTTTTGTGAAAAACTTTCATTATCTCAAACATCCTAATACATGTGAGGAAACTAGGCATGGAAACAAAACATTGCATTACATGATCTTAGGGATAGAAAAGAAAACTTAGGCATGAAAACCGAACTGAGTCTCCCACTCCCAGGCCTGGTCTTCCTCGACTTCTTTTGGTAGTTGCTGTTGTTGCCCTGGATCCCTTGCTTCCTTCATTTCTAATAACTCAGGGCAGGCGGATGTCGCGTGACCCTCCTCATCGTGAAAGTCGTAGTAAGGTAACTCAACCATATCTCTCCCTTTCCCTCTTCTTTCTATTTTCCTGGCCCCCTCCTTCTTCCCCGACCAATTGTCGTGGCTTGCTGAGGTGTCGGAGTGGGTATGCTCGATTCCTGCCTCCATCTCGATCGGTTGGCTCTTCTCCTCGGAAAACCCTTTCTTCCTTGCTCTCGCGGAGTCGAATTATTGACCTCTGCGCTCGCCGGGCTATGGGGTAGCCGCCGCCCGGGGTGGTCTCGCCCGCCATCATTCATCCGACTCCTTTTGGGGTGGGGTGAGTGGGGGTCGAATGCCTCCCCGCTCACCTCCCTTTGGGGCTGAGCTAGAAGGGGCGGGGCGAGCTGGGAGGGTGCCTCCCTCCTGAGCTCGCCCCCTTGAAGGGGCAGGGCGAGCTGGGAGGGGGCCTCCCTCCTGAGCTCGCCCCCTTGAAGGGGCGGGGCGAGCTGGGAGGGCGCCTCCCTCCTGAGCTCGCCCCCTTGAAGGGCCGGGGCGAGCTGGGAGGGCGCCTCCCTCCTGAGCTCGCCCCCTTGAAGGGGCGGGGCGAGCTGGGAGGGCGCCTCCCTCCTGAGCTCGCCCCCTTGAAGGGGCGGGGCGAGCTGGGAGGGCGCCTCCCTCCTGAGCTCGCCCCCTTGAAGGGGCGGGGTGAGCTGGGAGGAAGCCTCCCTCCTGAGCTCGCCACCTTGAAGGTGGGCGAGTGGGGGTATGACACCTCCCCACTCCCCCCCCCCCCCAACTGATACCTCTTTCTTGGATTGTTGGCTGAGAGTTCCCTCTTCCATCTGCCCGGGGGGGACCTCTGGACCATCTCCTCTTCTACCTCCGATTATCATGGCGAAAGCAACCTGGAAGGTCTGTAAGACCTCTTGCCTGAAATCTTCGAACATCTCCAACGTCACTCCAACCATCAGGGGTTGCGAGTGACTTGGGTCGGATCTTCCTCCACCTCCGGCCATGGAGCTCATCTTGAGAATTTCTTGAATCGGTCACACTCCACGCTCACCGCACCAAAATGTTGAAACCGATTTCTCGGTCTCTATGGAGTTCGGGGCCCTCACCGAGATGAGGGGCGACCAACCCTTACTCCTCCCAAGGGAGAGCTCTAGGCTGAAGGTTGAGGAACTATGGACTGGACTAAGGGCTTAGTGGGGAGGTCCCGCCACATACCCGGAAGCCCCTTAGGAACTTCCCCACCCAAGCCACTATTAAGCTTGGGCACCACTGGAGGCTCTCCTCACCCCCCTAGAGAGACTTGGGGAGGGAGGGAGAGAGAGAGAGAGAGTTAGTCTAGAATGAGCTTTCTCCAAATGGTGCCCCTTGGTCCTATTTATAGGATTTCTGGATTTGGGCTGCAAATAACCAAAAACCGGTCCCTGAAAATACAAACATACACCCGGAAGTAGCTGCGGATAGCCAAGTCCCGCTGTTCTGAGACGCTGAACGCAGACCGCCTCCTACTTTGGAGCTGGGGCGAGCCAGGGGGCTGGCCCCCCTCCCTGATCGCCCCCTAAGGGCTCTGGGGCGAGCCAGGGGGCTGGGCCCCCTCCCGGCTCGCACCCTAAGGGTCTGGGGCGAGCCAGGGGTCTGGCCCCCCTCCCGGCTCGCCCCCCAAGGGCTCTGGGCCGAGCCAGGGGGCTGGGCCCCCTCCCGGCTCGCCACCTAAGGGTGTGGGGCGAGCCAGGCAGCTGGCCCCCCCTCCCTGCTCGCCCCCTAAGGGCTCTGGGGCGAGCCAGGGGGCTGGGCCCCCTGCCGGCTCGCCCTTTAAGGGTCTGGGGCGAGCTAGGGGGCTGGCCCCCCTCCCGGCTCGCCCCCCAAAGGCTCTGGGGCGAGCCAGGGGGCTGGGCCCCCTCCCTTCTCGCCGCCTAAGGGTATGGTGCGAGCCAGGGGCTGGTCCCCCTCCCTGCTTGCCCCCCAAGGGCTCTGGGGCGAGCCAGGGGGTTTGGCCCCCTTCCGGCTCGCCCCCTAAGGGTCTAGGGCGAGCCAGGGGGCTGGCCCCCCTCCCGGCTCGCCCCCCAAGGGCTCTGGGGCGAGCCAGGGGCTGGGCCCCCTCCCGGCTCGCCCCCTAAGGGTCTGGGGCGAGCCAGGGGGCTGGCCCCCCTCCCTTCTCGCCCCTAAGGGCTCTGGTGCGAGCCAGTGGGCTGGGCCCCCTCCCGGCTCGCCCCCTAAGGGTCTGGTGCGAGCCAGCGGGCTGTCCCCCCTCCCTGCTCGCCCCCTAAGGGCTTTTGGGCGAGCCAGGGGGCTGGGCCCTCTCCCGGCTCGCCCCCCAAGGGCTCTGGGGCGAGCCAGGGGGCTGGGCCCCCTCCCGGCTCGCCCCCCTCTGCCCCTACTCTTCTTGTCATGGACTATGTTACCACACATTATTCTAAAGTACTCCTGGGTCTCAGAAAAACACTCGGCGAATACGGGGTTGTACACCAGGGGTTCGCTCGGTTAATTCAGGGTTGTACACTTATGGAATGGGCGTCTGACATTAAAGGACATCACATGTTACCGTTATGCGGCTCATCTGTCCTATAAAAGGGAATAGTAATGCCCTAGAAAAGAGGTCTTCGAAGAAAGAAAAAAATAACGTGAAAGTATCACGCCGCTACACTTCAATAGAACAGTATTCTCGGCGGAGAAGAAGAAGATCAAGTAGAGAGCAAGCATCAAGTGCTCTCTGAAGAATCAGTCATCATCATCAATCGAAAAGTAGCGGATCAACACCAAGCAAAAGAAGTGAAGGCTGAAGAATATCTAGTGCTGAATCCCCAGATCAAAAAGCATCTTCTTCAACCTTAAGAAGCCGATCTTCAACAGGATAAAGTTGCCAATCTTCATCCGGCAGAAGTAACAGTCTTAATACTGTAATCTCTTGTAAAGGCTTGCGGGCCTATTTGTCTAGCTTGAGGGCTGGAGAGCTGTGAGGCTTGAGGGCCAGGGCAGGGACTGGCGGGTCCGACACCGTCTAGCTTGCGGGATGGAGAGCTGTGAGGCTTGAGGGTCAGGGCAGTGCACTTGCGGGTGCGATTTGTTGAGCTTGCGGGCTCGGGGGCAGTAGGGGCTTGCGTGCCTAAGCTGTTGGGACTTGCGGGTCCGTGTTGTAGGGCTTGAGGGCCTGAGTGTTGATCTTGCGGGCTCGGGGGCAGTAAGGTCTTGCGGACCTAGGCTGTTGGGACTTGCGGGTCCGAGTTGTAAGGCTTGAGGGCCTGAAAATTTGGCAGAGTTTGCCGAGCCTAGCACACTGCTGGGTAGGTGCAGAGGGACAGAGGACTACTCAGGACACCCGATCTTGAGGAACCTCTATAGATCGTTGTGTGTTTTCTGTGTTGTGCTTTCTACTTTTAGATCTACTAAACAGAAATCAAAAACACCTAAAAGGGGATAATATAATTTGAAAAACCTATTCACCCCCCCCCCTCTAGGTGATAAAGTAGACACCCCATAAACAACAGTAGGTACATAATAGAAAAGTAACCATTGATTTATAGGAATGCACATACAAACCTATAGACCAATGGGTCGTTTAGCAGGGCCTATCGTATAAAAAGTCCCATAACCAATTTATACGATAGGGGTAGGGGTTGAAATGCAAAGCTTATGTCATGACACGCAGAGTTATGCAGTTTAATGATATGTTCATACAAGTGCAACTCACACACTTCGACTCTATGCGCACAGACCTGTAGTTCCCCCTTTTTGGATATAGCAAGACTCTCAGGATACTCTCGTAGTGGCAAACGGAAGCGGTGGGTTGGTCCTTGCCCACCTCTAAGTTGGTATTCACACTACCTAACCTAGACCTATCGTACGCCTCAACACAAAATCGTGGAGCATCTGCGTACTCTTACTAGTTGGACCACCAGACTTTTATGGCTAAGTGCAAATTCCACACATGTCGAGTCAACGTATTGACGTCGGTGTGAACGACCATCCAATACCGAAGACCCACCACCTTTATGCACATGCAAACATGTTTATCATCTATCTCTGAGCCATAAGCTCCCCGGGCAAACCCGCCCGTCACCAAAAGCTTCCGAGCCACCGGCTCGCCAAACTAATCTGTACATGCCAACAACCACCGAGCCTACCGCTCGTAAGACCAAACCTAACTAGCCTCCTTAACCATGGGGTGTGGGTGTGTGCATTATTAAGTTAATCTTGCACCGCCATTTATTCCAACATATTAGGGTTAACCATGGACTTCCCGAGGAATACCCTGTGAGGGGCTCGCTATGGTACTAAGAACTATAATGGGATGACACCCCAAAGCTCCCTTTCCAAGGCACTTAATGTTATTGGTAACTACCCATAAGGATACCCCTCTTATCATTACCCTTGGTTTAACCCTAAGCATTTTATGACCCACTAAGGGGAGGACGATCTTTCATCAATCCCGAACACACCCTTTCCCTTAGCTTATCGGGTACACTCTCATCTCATAACTCCTTTTGGTAACCTCAAATCTTCTCAACCAGACTAGGTACACCAACTACTTTCCGTTCCCACCTATTGGTCTTCAATTTAATCAATTTTACAATTTTTCTATACGCAAATCAAATGAGTTATGTAAGTTGCATAAGAGGAGGTACTCCAAATATTCATCCAACTGACTCAAGATCATTACTGGGAGTCTATCATGTTATTCTAAGACTAAATCCAGAGAATCATATTTTTCCTTATTTAATTGGCATTATTATAATTTCTCCAACATTGGCCAAGCATGAAATTGAACATGAAGTGTAATGTCTTCTTATGATATGGCCCCCATAAAATTATGGAAAGTCTATGAAGTCAAAATAACAGTAAATACATAATATCATAATTTTGCAATAAGGGGTTGACTTTTAATTATAATATTGAAGAATTACCCCCAAATTAGAATTTAAAGAAGGAACCACCAAAAATACTTGTCTAAAAATCATAGGAAAATTACCAGTCATTTATATTAATCAGAAAAGTCTATTGGCCAAATTCAGAATTTATCAAGACTAATTAATCACATAATTAAATATTCCAAGTAAACACATACTAGGGAAAATTGTGTAGGAACCTACTGATAAATAATTCCAAAAATTATACAAAAATTCACAGAGCTTTCTAATGCCAAAAAATGTCCTGCCACTAAGTTTTATAATTTTACAGAGGGTATTTGGCCCTTAATTATTTATCATATTCCTAAGACAAAATAGATGACTTGTGAATGAAGTACTAATTAAATCACTTCAAAAATTACACAAAAATTATCAGAGGTCTATATCATGATTTAATGTAATATACCAAAATTTCATCAACATCCAAGATAAATTGAGCATGTAAATTCCTCTTATAAGGGAGTCAGAGGGGATAAGTGTTCCTAAAATTCCCATAAAATCTCCTAAGGCATATTTACACCCCATGAACTTATCCACGGGACATATGCCCATATGTCCTTCACAAGGCTTAAAGTGCAACCCTAAGGTTAGAACTAGGGTCCTAGAGCATATCCACCCCACATCATCCCAAATTACTCATGGGGGTGTCTTATGTGATCCTAAACCAGTGGACAAGGTTTCACACCACCTAGATGAGATTTGACCACCTAATTCCTTCATGTGCACTTTTGGCCTAGTTTGACCTAGTTTGACCAAACTTGGGTTAAATTAATACCCAACCAAATCAGTCCCAATTAGGCTGAAATTTTTACCAGGGTCATATAATAACCCTAAGAAGCACCCACCAAAACTTGGAGGGGATTGGAGGTCATTATACCCTATAATTAAATAATATATGAATTATTAAATTATTACAAAACCTTAGAAAAATATTCTCCTAATAGTCCCATCTTTGGATATGTTAAGGGTGTAGGTACAAATATCCTAGGTTTCAATTTTCAAGTCAATATCATTTCCCAATCAAATGTTATTCAATAAATGGTGGTTGTCCTACACTAGAGACCAGTCCCACCAAAATGGCCCTACGGGGAGTTACAATACTCCTTTTGGGCTGAAAAAAATTTTAAACTAAAGTAGACTCTAAGGGCTACAACTTTGGTGTTGGCCACTTTTTATGTAGAGGGCCTTATGTATTTTCTATATTTATTTCTATCTACTTCCAATAATAATATAGAAAATAAGGTGATAATAATATATGTTATTAATATCTCCTGTACAGGGAGATGGAGGGCCATGATTTCGTCTTCAAACTCCAGCCGACGGCCATGATATCTCCGACCTAGAGCAGCTTCTAGGCCTATTTCCCATCCAACCAGCCACCTCACCGGCCGTACACTGCCACCACCACCTCAACGAACGTCGGGCGGTGACACGGCCGCCGGAGGGGCGGTTTCTGGCGAACCCGACCGAGATCTTTTCATGGAATTTTAGATTTTTGCTCACCTAGATCGGGCTCAATTGAGCCTGATTTCTCACCTATTTTGATCTAAGATCTATCCACAGAGGGAGAGGAGAAGAACCAGACCTCCAATCGGGCATGATGGTGGTTGTTTCCCGGATTTGCCATGGCCGCCCCCTTCAAGTTGTGCTCCTTGCCGATATCTTGATTCTCCACCAAATGTTGCAATACAAGGCACTATTCCGACTCCCTTCCACCTTCTGAAGCTAATGGTGGAGTTGGATTTGAGAATGAGGGGATGTATAGGGGGAATTTGAGGGGAATAAAATTCGGCCATGCCATTAATGACCATTATAGGTGAATTCGGCCAACTGAATCTCATCAAATCCAGCCACCATATGGCCTGGAAAAACTCCTAACCTTCTTGTAACAGTCAGGGGAGATGAATCCCCATCAATTGGGGGGCCTTTGGCCTCCCTTAGCCACGAATGACATTACTTCCTCTCTTTCTCTCTCCACTATTTTTGGGGGAAATGGGGGTTTCTCTCTCGTGGCCGAATTTCTTGAAATTGAATGGCCAATTCAGTAGCACCCAACCCCATTAGGTGGTGGACCACCTCAATTGGGTCTAGCCCAAGTGAATTGGGCTTGATTAGGTCAAAATAGGTCATTTTGACCTAAATTTAGGGTGGAGTTGACTTTGATTAATTTGACCATTTGGGTTAATCCCAATGGGTGGGTAGTGACCCATTGGTCTTCCTTAAGTGTTAGGAAGGTATAGGTAGGGTCAATTTGGCAAGGTGGAGGCCAATTGACCCACAATAAGGCAATTTGACCAAAATAGGGCTAGAGTTGACTTAGGTCAAATTGGCCAAATTGGTGGCCCCATGATGAGGGTTTTTAGTCCATTGGGTCCCTAATATCATTATAAGGGTAGGGGCAAGGTCAATTTGGCATGGTGGAGGTCAATTGACCCTAATTAGGCTACTTTGACCAATTTAAGGTTTGGGTTGACTTTGGTCAAATTGGCCTCTTTGGTTGACCCCAATGGGTCCTAAATGCTCTAAGGGACCCTCCAAAGGGTTAGGTGTGCCATGGTGGGGTCAAAGGGTCAAGGTGAGGCCCTAAAATCCAACCCTAAGCTTGGTAATTGGAAATTGCTATTTGCAGACCAAGGTGGTTTCCTCCTTCCTTCCTAAGCTTTTTTGCTCCCTTTGTGCTTCCTATGGTTTTTTCATGCCCTAGAATGACAAAACCATCCTAGGGGCCTAGTTGTTTGGGGGATGTTACACAATAAGTAAAACAATAGTAAAGAAAGGCACTAAGGAAAACAATAATAAGAACAAGTAACCTTAATTTATAGAAATGCACATACAAACCTATAGACCAAGAAGTCGTTTAGCAATGCCTATCGTATAAAGAGTCCCATAACCAATTTATACGATAGGGGTAGGGGTTGAAATGCAATGTGTATGCCATGACATGCAGAGTTATGCAGTTTATGCTATGTTCATACAAGTGCAACTCACACACTTCGACTCTATGCGCACAGACCTTTAGTTCCCCCTTTTTGGAGCTAGCATGACTCTCAGGATACTCCCCTAGTGGCAAACAGAAGCGGTGGGTTGGGCCTCGCCCACCTCTAGGCTGGTATTCACACTACCTAGCCTAGACCTATCGTACGCCTCAATGCAAAAACCACGGAGCATCTGCGTACTCTTACTGGCTGGACCACCAGACTTTTATGGCTAAGTGCAAATTCCACACTTGCCGAGTCAACGTATTAACGTCGGTGTGAACGACCATCCAATACTGAAGACCCACCACCTTTATGCACATGCAAACATGTTTACCATCTATCTCCGAGCCATAAGCTCCCCGGGCTAACCTGCCTGTCACCATAACCTCCCGAGCCACCGGCTCGCCGGACCAACCCGTTCGCACCAATAAACATTACTGAGTCACAAGCTCACCAGACTAATTAGTCTGCTGCTACAACCACCGAACCTACCTCTCGTAAGACCCAACAAACTAACCTCCTGTAACCACGGGGTGTGGGTGTGTGGATTATTAAGGCAATCTTACATAATAGTTTATTCCTACAGTTTATGGTTAATCTTGGACTTCCCGAGGATTAACCTGTAAGGGGCTCGCAACGGTACTAGGAACTATAATGGGGTGACACCCCAAAGCTACCTTTCCAAGACACTTAATGTTATTAGTGACTACCCATAAGAAAACCCTTCTTATCATTACACTTGGACTACCCTACGTATTTTATGATCTTCTAAGGGGAAAGACGATCTTTCGTCGTCCCGGACACAACCTTACCCCCCTTAGCTTATCAGGTACACTCAACATATAGTCCCCTGATGGTGACCCCACATCTTCTCTACCAGACTAGGTACACCATCTACCTTCCATTCCCACCTAATGTTCCATAAATACTCCAGTTTTTACAGTTTTATTATATGCATACCAAATGAGTTATATGAGTTGCATAAGGGGAGGTACCCCACATATTCATCCAACTGACTCAAGATTATTACTGGGTGTCTATCATGATATCCTAAGACTAAATCCAGAGGATCATATTTTTCTTTATTTAATTGGCATTTATTATTATTTTCCTCAACATTGACCCAGTATGAAATTGAACATGAAGTATAAAATCCTATTATGATATGGCCTCCACAAAATTATGAAAAATCGATGAAGTCAAAATAATAGTAAATATGTAATATCAAAATTTTGCAGTAAGGGGTTGGCCTCTAATTATAATATTGAATAATTAAAGCAAATCAGAATTTAAAGAAGGAACCACCAAAAATACTTGTCTAAAAATTATGGGAAAATTACCAGACCTTCATAATAATAAAAAAAGTCCACTGGACAAATTTCAGAATTTATCAAAACTAATTAATCACATAAATAAATATTTCAAGTAAACCCATACTAGGGAAAATTATGAAAGAACCTACTGAAAAATAATTCCAAAACTTTTACAAAAATTCAGAGAGCTCTCTATAGCCATAAAATGTCATACCACCAAATTTCATAATTTTCCATAGGGTATTTGGCCCTTAATTATTTATTATATTCTTAAGACCAAAAAGATGACTTGTGAATGAAGTGCTAATTAAATTAATTCAATAATTACACAAAAATTACTAGAGACCTATTACATGATTATGAGGGTACCACCAAATTTTCATCAACATCCAAGATCATTTGAGCATGTAAATTTCTCTTATAGGGAGGTTCACAATAATTTACACCCCATGAACTTATCTACCAAGTTTCATGACCATTCAAGGAAATATGCCCTTATATCCTTCACAAGGCTTAAAGTGCAACCATAAGGTTAAAACTAGGGTCCTAGGGCATATCCAACCCACATCACCCAAAATTACTCATGGGGGTGTAATAGGTGATCCTAAACCAGTGGCCAAAGTTTCACACTACTTTGATGAGATTTGACCACCTAATTCCATCATGTGCATTTTTTACCTAGTTTGACCAAATTTGACCAAATTTGGGTTAACTAACTACCCAACCAAACCAGTTCCAATTGGGCTGAAATTTTTACCAGGGTCATATAATAACCTTAAAGAGCACCCACCAAAATTTGGAGGGGACTGGAGGTCATTAGCTCCCATAATTAAATAATATATGAATTATTAAATTATTACAACAACCTTAAAAAAATGTTCTCCTAAAATTCCCATCTTTGTATATATCAAGGGTGTAGGTACAAATAGCCTATGTTTCAATTTTCAGCTCAATATCATTTCCCTATCAAAATATATTCAAGAAATGGTGGTTGTCCCACCCTAGGGACCAGTCCCACTAAAATAGCTTTACAGGGAGCTACATTACTCCTTTTGGGTTGAAACAAATTTTAAAATAAAGTTCACATCAAGGACTACAACTTTGATGTTGTCCACTTTTTCATTAGAGTGCAGTTAGTATTTTTAGTAATTAATACAAGGTACTGCAAAATGTGTGACATAAAATACAATTATAATATAACATATATATTGATCCTTGCACAGATCTTGAAGCATGATGAGTGGCCACGGCTCATCTTCTTCCTCCAGCCGACGGCTGAGGATGGCCCATCCTGGGAGGTTTTGGGTGTTGATTTCCCGGCCACCTATGCATGTTCACGGTCGGCCAATGCCACCACCACCTCCGTTGAGGTGGTGGTCGGTGATAGGCGGTGGTTGGTTGGCCGGAGGTGGTCGGAATCAGGTTTTAGAGGAGGGACAAAAGCTCAAAAATGAGCCTCTTTCGGTGGCTTGATCCGAGCCCGATTTGGCTCGAATAAAGCCCCAAGTCGACAGAGATCTAGCACTAGAGGAGGAGGGGAGGATCGAACCTGATTCGTGTCCATTTGCCTAGCCGATCAACGGTTCACCAAGGGAGCTTGGGTGGATTTTGGATCCATGCCAATCCAAGCCTCCACTGCATGATTCTCTCTGGAAGAAGAGGGGTTTCACCCCTCTCCCTCCTCTGAAGGTGTTAAAGGCCTCAGTTGGAGGCAGGAGGAGGGGGGGTTCACTTGGTGGCCATTAAGGCCATTAATGGAGGATTTCGGACAAGCCCTATTCTTACCCAATTCAGCTCCCCTAGCCATGGAGACCTCACGATTCTTCTTGTAACTAAAGGGTTAGGTGAATGCTCATCAATTGGGGGAGGATTGAAGGGTCAAATGCATTCAATCACCATGAATGTTCTCCCTCTCTCTCCAATTTGGGGGAAACCTCCACTTTCTCTCTCCTAATCACTATTTACAAAAATTGAGTGGTAACTCCTGGTGATTATCAGCCTCCTAAGCTAGTGGGCTACTCCAATTAGGCTTAGCCCAAGTGGATTGGCCTTGATTTGGGCCAAATGGGAGATTTTGACCTAAAATTAGGGTGGAGTTGACTTTGGTCAATTTGACCATTTGGGTTGAACCCAATGGGTGGCTTATGACCCATTGTCCTCCCTTAAGGGTTAGGAAGGTCTAGGTAGGGTCTATTTGGCAAGGTGAGGGTGAATTGCCCCTTAATATGGCACTTTTGACCAAATTAGGGCTAGGGTTGACTTAGGTCAAATTGGCCAAATTGGAGGTCCCACGATGGGGCTTTTTGGTCCATTGGGTCCCTAGTATCCATATGAGGGTAGGGTCAAGGTCAACTTGGCATGAGGGAGGCCAATTGACCCTTATTAAGCCACTTTGACCAATTTAGGGTTAGGGTTGACTTTGATCAATTTGGCCTCTTTGGTTGACCGCAATGGGTCACTAGTGCTCTAAAGGGACTCCTTAAAGGGTTAGGTATGCTATGGTGGGGTCAAAGGGTCAAGGTGGGGCCCTTAAGTACAACCCTAAGCTTGGTAACTAGAAATTGCTATTTGTAGACCAAGGTGCTCTTCCCCTTCAAGCCTAAGGCCAAGTGATCTCTTCAAGCTTCCTAGGGTTTTGTCATGACCTAGTCATCACAAAACCACTCTAGGGGTCTAGTTGTTTGGTGGATGTTACAGAGAGTATACCTTAATATCGTCTATAAAGACAATAACAAATCGGTCTAGACACTCTCGAAACGTTCGGTTCATCAGGTCCTTGAATACTGATGGCGCATTCATCAAGCCAAACGACATCACTGTGAACTCAAAGTGCTTGTAACTGGTACTAAACACCATCTTGGGAATGTCACATTCCCGAATTTGCAACCTATAGTTGCCAGACTTCAAATCCATCTTTGAGTACACAGTCGATCCAACTAGCTGATCGAACAAGTCATTGATTCGCGGAATCGAATACCTATTCTTTTATGTCAGCTTGTTCAGTTCATGGTAGTCTATGCACAGACGCAAGCTTCCGTCCTTCTTCTTCACAAAGAGGACCGGTGCACTCCAAGGGGATGAGCTTGGACGTATATAGCCTTGCTCTAGCAACTCCTGCAACTGAACTTTCAACTCCACCATCTCTTTTGGCGCAATTCGGTATGGTGAGAGCGCTATAGGTTTGGCATCTGGCAATTGTTGGATTGGTAAGTGACCTTAGAGGGGAGGTGAATAAGGGTTTTAAAAACTTATATTATATTTTGAAATACTTAAACATTAAGAGATTGAAATAGTGATTTAGAATGAAAATCTAAATTGTTTTATAATGAAAGAGTAAGAAATAAACAATTTAGAGAAATGATGAGTAAATCAATTTCATTACAAAATGAGACATGATTATTATTGAAAAAAATTGATTACAAAACTAGATTTCTATGACGCTAGAAATCAAAGGCGAATAAGTGAAAATCCTTTTTTGTTTTCTATCCCGACTCGTATACCAACGAACCGGTGGCTTTAGCCTATCCTTCCACAGATACGGCCTCAAGCCGCTCTAGCCAATCCTTCCTCGGATATGGCCTCGAGCACCCTCTAGACCTAACCTAGATCTAGTCGCCAACACGATGCGAATTTCAGCCCTAAGTCCTACCCAGACCTAGTCGCCAACATGAGGCTAATTTACTACACGATATAAAAGAGATGAAACAAATAACAACAATATAAAAAACTCCCTATATGGATCTCTTGGAGAAGTAGACGAAGACTCGCAGAGTATGATCGTAGTCGATGTGGTCTTTCGTCACGTTGATAAAGCGTGTTGAAATCTTCTCCAATAATCTCCTTAAGCCTTCATGGTTTGTGGGAGTATCTTTCTGAATCTTCCTCTCTTTGTTGTGGCATGAAGCTCTGGAATTTAGGATCTTAAGAGGATGAAGAAGTTGGATCCAAGGGGTCCATTTTATAGCCTTGGAGCTAGCGCCTGCGCTAACGCTACCGTCGGCGCTATCCCAGATTAGGCAATATTCTCTGCATGAGAATCCTTCATTTTAAGCAAGACGAGTGCCTTCCTCTTGTGCTTTGAGCTACCGCCTGCACTAGTAGATACCGCCCGCGCTAGCTGCTACCGCTTATGTTAGCTTCTATCGCCTGGCGCTAGCACCTTCTATAACTGCTCCCAAAATTTTCTTAAATCCGAGCTAGCGCCGGTGCTAGCGGGCATGTTGGAATTTTGGCTTCAAATTTTGGTGTAACTTTCTTATGTTATCCTTGAGTCATGTGGACTTATTTTCCTGCACACTTAAACACACAAGATCAAATACACATAGGATTTGTTATTCTCAAACCTAGGAGATGCAGAAGACCATGTTCCAACAAACTCCCCATTTGATAATAACAAATCCATTAATGATAAATCAGAGCATTAATATATAAGCATGATGAAACCTACTTGTGTGTGTGTGAAAGTGATGACTTAGGATAATTGTCATTTTTGGTATTTAGAATTGCTCCCCCTAAATACATGCTCCCCCTAAGTGAATGCTCCCCTAATATGTAAACTATCATCTTAATTAATCATGTTAGTTTTCCATTTTGATTGCGGTGAATATTTATCATGTTAGTTCTCCCCCTTTTGTTATTAGCAAAAGTGGGCAAGGAAGCAAGAGACATAAAAAAGGATTTTTGATAATAAGATAAGACATGATCGAGCTTTTTAGAGGAAATGAAATGATAGGGACTTTTAAGCATAAATACAATTTTTATAGAAATAAATCAGAGTTTTTAACATAAATATTTTCATAGAAATAGATCAGAGTTTTTAGCATAAAGATGAAAAATATAACATTTGTCAAGTAATCAATATTATCATGTTAGTTCTCCCCCTTTATATAAGAGTTTTAAGCATAAAAAGGTAATGATTTCCAAGTAACCAATCTACCCAGAAAATATGTCTACACATTAGCCCCGTACTAAATGACGGATTGTCATGAGGAGTTGCATACATGTCGTAGGTTGGGGTGTTAGTCTCATATGCAAACACTAGAAAATACTCAACCTAGCACTCTTTCCCCACAGTGCCTCGCAAGGCCCCACTGGAACCCTCCCCGGTTAAGGACAAGACATGACTTAGAGGTCAGGTTATCCAATTTCTATGACCCTACGCCCTCGCTATGGTGAGATGTAAAATTATGGGATAATAATAATTGGAAACATTAAGCATTTGAATCTAATGATAAGTTCATAGTCTATGGGTTTATATTTTTATTTGAATTTTTTGAAAAACTCTCATAGCTATTTTGAAATCCATTAATGAATTTGAGTTTTTAGCATAAAAGTGATATTCGTGTCAAAACAACCAATATAAATTCTACCAAGCAAGTCTACCATTTGTTGAAAAAAGGAATTTTGAGATTAAAGACTTTGATATAAGCATGAAAGCGCAAGGTAAAAAATACATGGTGATGATGCAGAA
Source organism: Dactylorhiza incarnata (assembly GCA_033032865.1). Classification (NCBI taxonomy): domain Eukaryota; kingdom Viridiplantae; phylum Streptophyta; class Magnoliopsida; order Asparagales; family Orchidaceae; genus Dactylorhiza; species Dactylorhiza incarnata. Next base: position 21,805,445 of record JAWHQI010000014.1, read on the forward strand.
GACTTATAAAAATACAAGAAATATCTTTTTGTAAACATGACGATTCACAAGAAGATATATGAGTTAAATTCCAAAAATGAAGATGTTTTTGTAAATCAATTTGCATTTAAAATCTTTAAGTTTGACAATAAAGTAACCAAGCATGAAATAATGTTTTCAAAAATAGATTACTACAACGTTATATTAATTTACAAAATCAAAACATACAAATTATTGTAGAGAGCATGCTAGGTTATCTAGTGTATTTATATATATAAAGAGAGTATAGAATTTTAGCATTAGGATCCAATACTCATGAGAAGAAGTGTTATGGAAGATAAAGATGTGCACATAAGTGTATTTAAGAATAAGTGCACATAAGTGTATGGAACATACAAGACATATGTAGAGTAAAGTGCACAATAAAACACAAATAATTTTACTTCCAAACACTTCAATGCACATAGAAAAAAAATGTACAACAACCAAGGTGCTTTGCACACACAATGCTCATTAAGACTTATTAGGGTGCAAAGTAGTGCTTGGTCACACACTTTATTTTTCAATATCGATTTTTTGTGATACGGTGTACTTAAGAATAAGTGGTTTAAAAAATGAAGGTTTGCACAAGACACTTTACTATTCTTTCCAAGGTGCTCAACCTCACAACGCTTATTAAGACTTATCAGGAGGTTCAAGTAGTGCTTGGTGGAGTTATCTTTGTCAATTTATTTCATGATTATTATTTTTGTACAAAGTTCTCCGAACACACTTGTTTTGCAAACAAATGTATTTTGAAAGGACAACCACTTTTCTTAAATATTAAGAGTGCAAATAAAGGTGGTGTAGGTAAGATACTTGTGCAAAGTTTAATTCATTGTACAGTTACAATTCACAAGCAAGCATTCTTAGATTAAAAGCACAAGTAGACTTCGCCAAAATAAGTGAGTGAATAAAAATCATTATCAACCATAAAACATTTACTCATACTTAGAGGCATGTTAAGCTTGGTTCTACACAACGTTTTCATTATAATTGGTGCACGTATGAGTAAATATATCAAAGCATGATAAAAACAATGTTCAAAGTAGTTTGAAAAGAGGAATTGTAATGTTGTAGACGATCTAAATGAGGGATTAAATCATGCTTGATTTTCACAATAAAGTCCAACAGGATTTTGATATTTTGAAAAAATAATTTTGATTTAAAGTTTGAACTCTTAAGATTGATCTTGGACTTCCCGAGGTCTACCCTGTGAGGGGTTCGCCCGGTACTAGGAGATGTGATGGGATGATAACCCAAATCTCCCTTTCGCAAGATACATGTAAATAGAAAAGTTTAAGTTCAAAAAAACTGATTTTTGATAACCCTTTGTTTTATATTTTTCTATTTGCTTTTTGCATATAGAAATAGAAATTAAACAAGTAAACAAAGAATCGAAGAGAATAAAATATTTTTTGCAATTTTGGCTTTTGTAAATTTTTTATTTTAATTTTTCAAAAATCAATTAATGGCATAAATGCAAAAATGAGTAGTACATATAAAATAATATATTTTTATTGTTTTTTCAAAATTTTAAAATTACAGAAAATCGGACACTCGAGCTAGCGCCGGCGCTAGCGCTAGCGCAGCCAACAGTACATTGTTTTTCAAGGTTTTGGAAATTCTGATTATGGATCTTGATTAAGTGTCTCAAGAGTAGTTTCATGCAAAAATTTCAGAATTTTTGGAGATGTCTAGATAGTGCAAATTTCATGAAATGTTGGCAATTTTTTATATGACTTGACAACGCCTGATATATGTATTTTCTAGTATCTTCATTTTGATTTTTAAGTCATATGTTTATCAATATAATGTAAGTTGAAAATGATAGGAAATGTAAGCACAAGATATCAGTTCGAATAAGCCAAATAAGCATGATTTAAACAATTAGTATGTGATGATGTTTATGCAAAGAATAACATGGATATGCCCTAAATAAGAATACCCAGCATGTATATCTTGGTAAACATATAAGATCTAACATAGATACTAATATTCTCTAGGTGACAATGCTAGTATGATAAGTTTGAGATTAATGTTATGCCAAAGTATGATAGTGTTTCAGTTTATATACCTAGAATGAAGTGAAGATTCTATTTGATTTGACCTTATTGATATCAAGATGATTCTAAGGTCTAAACTTGAAATAAATCACAATACACGCATAATACATCAACCATGGTATGCAATTATAATATCAATTGTCATCATATAATTCATATAAATGTGAAGAAAAAATATTGAAAATTGAGCTTTCTTTTAGATCTTGATCTTTCTTGTAGATCATGTTATTTCTCTAATTTGGTTGATGAAGGCTAAATAGCTTAATAGTCTAATAACTTGATTTAATTTAAAATATCTTATAGCAATTTTATAGTTCAGTTTATATGAATACTATATGATATTTATAGGCAATGATTTTAATAGTAACAGATTGTTCATTTATAAATAAAAACTGGCTTTTACTTTTGATTTGTAAACTTCATTTAAACTTTAAGGGACAAAGTCAAATTTCAAATATTATATTAGGTGACCATGGCATGGTGGCATAAACAATGAAAGAAAGTAAATAAAAAGGAACATTAGGCATATCATGAAGTAGAGTATTTTGTAATTCATTTTGGTTTATTTCCACTTCATGCAAATGAATGATACTAGTAGATAAGAGATTTGGGTATCCAAAGGGAACCAAGTGTAACGGTTCCTTTGGGTACCCAAATATAGCGTGATAATTTTTTGGGAGACAAAAATGAATGAATCATTTCAAGTGGAGTTAATGTTTCATTTTTTATTTTGGGTCTCCATTCATATTTTGATTTAATATTATAATTATGCATCAAATTTCCATATTCATGAAAATTAGGCTTAAAATAATGATGACTTTTGAAACCATTTTTCATAGAAATTTTTTGCACATTTGAATTTAATTTTGGAGATACATAATGAGGATTAGAATTAATTTTGCTTATATGATTAAACATTCTACTAGGTGCATGTTTAATATATTTTAAAATCCTAGTAGAGGTTTTACTAAAAGATTTTTTATTGCTTGAAATTTTTTGCACAAATAGTTTTAATGATTCTAGTTTATTAGATAAAATATTATTTTCATTTATCAATTTTTCATTATGCTCTTTTGAAATTAAAAGTTCTTTTTTAAAATCCTTGAATTTTTCTTTAATATCATTGCAATCAAAACAAGGCTTTGAAATATCAATTAAAGAGCAAGATGGAGAAACCACATCACAACTAGATTCTACATTAGCCTTTAACTTTTTATTTTCTAAACGTAAATTTGAATTAGCATTTTTTAATTTCTTAATTTTACGTTTAGTAGATTGTAGTAATTATAGCGTAGAAATAGAAGTACAAACAATAAGAAATTTTGATTTCTTTACAGCGCTTGTGGATGAGGACAGGTTTGAACATGAAGTTCCTTTTTCATCATTATTGCATTCCTCTTCCATGGATGAGTTTTCATCTTCCCTTATGTTAAATGTGCATTCTACGGATTCATCATGTCAGGAGCTTTCCTGAATACTTGTGCAGGCTTGCATATTCTTCGGTTCTTGTGAATGTTTGATATCTGTAGATGGAGAATCATAAGTTATGTTAAGAAAATTCTATATCTCGTATGCAGTAGGAAAAGTATAAATGAGTTTGGAAATATTTTGATCTAACACACAAAATAGACTATTCAAAGATTTTGCATTTAAAACCATTTCATTTCTATTTAATACGCTACGAGGTTTTTCAATATTATTCCAAACTTTTTCATTTAAACCTTTAAGAAAATTTTCCATTAATATTTTCCATCCTTTATAATTTCTTTTTTCAAATAAAGTTGGTGCTAGAGATTTTCCTTCTTCATAAAAATTTCCCTCACTAGTTGAAGCGAGATCATGAGGCGTCATTATTCCCGGTTGTTAGACCGTTTTAGAATAACCTCCCTCTGATACCACTTGTTGGATCGGTAAGCGCCCTTAGACAGGGGTGAATAAGGGTTTTAAAACTTATATTATATTTTGAAATACTTAAAGATTAAGAGATTGAAATAGTGATTTAGAATGAAGATCTAAATTGTTTTATAATGAAAGAGTAAGAAATAAACAATTTAGAGAAATGATGAGTAAATCAATTTCATTACAAAAATAGACATGATTATTATTGATAAAAATTGATTACAAAACTAGATTTCTATGACGCTAGAAATCAAAGGCGAATAAGTGAAAATCCCTTTTTGTTTTCTATCCTGACTCGTATCCCCACGAACCGGTGGCTTTATCCTATCCTTCCCCAGATACGGCCTCAAGCCACTCTAGCCAATCCTTCCCCGGATATGGCCTCGAGCACCCCATATACCTAACCTAGATCTAGTTGCCAACACGAGGCGAATTTCAGCCCTAAGTCCTACCCAGACCTAGTCGCCAACACTAGGCGAATTTACTACACGATATAAAAGAGATGAAACAAATAACAACAATATAAAAAACTCCCTATATGGATCTCTTGGAGAAGTAGATGAAGACCCGCAGAGTATGATCATAGTCGATGCGGTCTTTCGTCACGGTGATGAAGCGTGTTGAAATCTTCTCCAATGATCTCCTTAAGCCTTCATGGAATTGTGGGAGTATCTCTCTGAATCTTCCTCTTTATGTTGTGGCACGAAGCTTTGGAAATTAGGATCTTAAGAGGATGAAGAAGACGGATCCAAGGTGTTGGATCGGTAGGCGCCCTTAGAGGGGGGGTGAATAAGGGTTTTAAAAACTTTAGATTTTATTTAGAAAACTTTGAAATAATAAGGGATCAAAATAGTGATTTTGAATAACGATCTAAATTGTTTTATAATGAAAGATAGGATAATAAACAATTTAGAGAAATGAAGAACTAATCATTTTTATTACACCAAAAGAGACATGATTTACTATTAATAAAAATGATTACAAGAACTAGATTTCTATGACGCTAGAAATCGAAGGCGAATAATAAAACTCTTTTTGTTTTCTATACCGACTCGTATCCCCACGAACCGGTTGGCCCTAGCCTATCCTCCCCGGATTCGGCCTCAAGCCGCTCTAGCCAACCCTTCCCCGGATATGGCCTCTAGCACCCCCTAGACCTAGCCTAGATCTAGTCGCCAACATGAGGCGAATTTCAGCCCTAAGTCCTACCCAGACCTAGTCGCCAACACGAGGTGATTTCACTAACCGTTACAAGAATAAAGATGTGAAAATAAAAACATCAATAATGAAAACTCCCTCTAAGAACTTCTGAAGTTGGAGACGTTGGACCGCTGTAGTATAAGCGTTGTTGAAGCGGTCGCTGGTCGGATAAAGCGTGAAGAAGTCCTCCTTCAGAAATTCTCTCTAAGCTTTTGGTGGGAGTATCTCTCTGAACCTTCCTCTCTATGCTGTGGCACGAAGCTCTGGAATACTGGATCTCAAGAGGATGATAAAGACGGAGCCAAAGTGTCCATTTTATAGCCTCAGCGCTACCGCCGGCGCTAGCCCGGATTAAGTAATGTTTTGCGCTGCAGGATCTTCAATCCGCGGCAACATTTTGCTCTATGCCTCTTGTGCGCCACGCTACCGCCAGCGCTAGTAGCTACCGCCGGGCACTAGATCTTTCTAAAAACACTGCCAGAATTTCGCTAATCAACGCTAGCGCCAGGCGCTATCGCTACCGCCGACGCTAGTGTCCATGTTGGAATTTTGGCCTCAATTTTGGGGGCAACCATCCTTGAGTCATGTGGACTTTGATTTCCTGCACACTTAAACACACAAGATCAAATACACATAGGATTTGTTATTCTCAAACCTAGGAGATGCGGAAGACCATGTTCCAACACAAGGGGTTTTTTTTATAGCCTTGGAGCTAGCGCCTACGCTAACGCTACCGCTGGCGCTATCCCAGATTAGGCAATATTCTCCGCATGAGAATCATTCATTTTAAGCAAGCCGACTGCCTTCCTCTTGTGCTTTGAGCTACCGCATGCGCTAGTAGATACCGCCCGTGCTAGATGTTACCGCCTGCGTTAGCTGTTATCGCCTGGCGCTAGCACCTTCTATAACTGCTCCCAAAATTTTCTCAAATCAGAGCTAGCGCCGGCGCTAGAGCTAGCGCCGGTGCTAGCGGGCATGTTAAAATTTTGTCTTCAAATTTTGGCGCAACTTTCTTATGTTATCCTTGAGTCATGTGGACTTGTTTTCCTGCACACTTAAACACACAAGATCAAATACACATAGGATTTATTATTCTCAAACCTAGAAGATGAGGAAGACCATGTTCCAATAACAACAGCTCAATAGCAAAGTCAATCTCTCGCTGAGGTGGAGCCCTAGGAAGATCTTTTGGGAAAACATCAGCATACTCTGATACGATCAGGACATCACACAAACTGGGCTTTGGCTCAGAAGTCTCCAATAAAGTGAATAACTACTTTGCGCCTTTCTGAACTGCCTTGACTACTTGGAGAGCAGACATGAACATCTTGCTCGATCCTCGCAAACTGATAAATGTAGTCTCGCGTTCAGTATTCTGACCTAGCGCGACCTCCTTCAAGTTGCAATCAATGCATGCACGCTGCTTTGAAAGTCAGTCCATGCCAAAGATCACATTAAATTCAGATATCGGCAGCATCGACGCTTCCAAGTCAAACTCATGACTTCATATCCGCACCTGAACACTATAAACTCTGTCGGCATGAATTCGACACCCATTTGGAAGCACGACATCCAGTCTATCCTTTTCTACAAACGAAGGCACTCCAATACGCAGTATGAAGTCCTCAGACAGAAAGGAGTGGGATGCTCCATTGTCAAATAAAGCTCTCGCCGAACAGTTTCGAATTAGGAAAAAATCTAAAACGTACAAACAGGGTATACGTGCAATCACACACAAGGTATAAAAGACATAAAGCAATAAATGCTATATACTAAATCATACCTGTCACGACATCGCTTTGCTTAATGGCCTCTTGCTGGCAAGAATATATACTCGCGGTTGAGCTGGAGTGTAGTGGGATGCAGACGACTCTGATGCCTTCCCTTTTCTCCGTCGCATAAGCCGCAGCTGCCTTTTTGCCGCCACGACAGTCCCGAGCAAAGTGGCCCACATTGCCACAATTATAACATGTAACTGGACCTCCTCCAGTAGTTTCTCCTGAAATAGAAGAGGAAGCCGGTTCCGAAAACCTGGACTTCTTTCTGAATCGCCGGGACCCAGACTTTACGGAGCTTCGTACTTTAAACTCCATTGTTGCCACCGCTCGGTCCTTATTCGCATGGATCTGCTTCATGTCCTTCTCAAGGGATCTGGAGGTATTTACCAACGTCAGAAAGCCCTGCGTCATCGGGCCTAACAGAAGCACCCACAAATCATCATGCAGACCTTCATAAAATCGGTTGGTCTTTCGCTCTTCATCATCAAAGGACGAGTCCGCATACCTTCCCAGTCACGTAAACTCGTGGAGGTACTCATTGACCATTATATCCCTTTGAGTCAACCTTTGAAACTGGTTATCCATTTTGATGTGTTGCGCAGAAGGGAGATACCTTGCCAAGAACACTCTCGAGAACTCTTCCATCGAGATGTCTGTCAGTTGCCTGTCAGCATACTGATGCCTTTCCAAACTTTCCCACCACAGCCTAGCCTCTTCATCCAACAGATAGGTAGCTAGGGTTACCTTCGGCCTTTCCTCCGTCTCTGTAGCCGTTAGGGTTCTCTGCACCCGAGATAGCCAATCCTCAGCTTACGTTGGCATTCCTACCCCTTCAAACGTAGGAGGGTGGAAGCTCAAAAACTGTTTCAAGTGAAGGTTTATCGCTCATGTCGCCTCAACCGGTACTGCCGGTACTGGTCTTTCTACAACAAGATCAACTGCGATAACCGGCTCTGGGGCCACCCCAAGGGCAGGAGGCTGAACAGGACGTCGTGGTTGCCCATTGATCATGGCGACCACTGCATCAACAAGACTTCGTATTGTTTTATCAGAAGGAGGAGGCATAGGCATCTCAGTAGATGCACTACTCTCGGCAGTGTGCCGGGGTTGGGACTGCCCCGCACCACTTCTAGTCCCCTATAATCATGTCGGACACAATTTAATGACTAGTAGCACAATAAAATATCAAGTAAGGAACATGCAGGTTCCACAATCATGCTAAAACATATATATATGCATTCCTAAGTGGACATTCTGGTTTATTTAAATGAGTTAAACGGTGATGCACATACATGCCTGCCACCCCTTAAAGGAATTCGACCATGAATTCGCACGGAAGGGATCGAGACCCGTACTTGATACCAAATTGTAACACCCCACCCATTGCACACAATATAACAGTAGGTCCGACCAGGACCCCACGTCATATAAGGTGAACAAGCAAGAGGGTTGCGTATTCAGTTAATCAACCTACAACATCTCAAAGATTGCACAATAACGAAAGCATGAATTCATTACATCTTGAACCAGAATACACATGTCCACAGTTAAGAACAGGAATGACTGATATATATATATATATATTGTTGGGAATCTTGTCCTCATGATTCGTGATTTGAAGAAGTCACCAAGTCAAGACTATGTTACCTTGTATTTAATGTCATATTTAGTTCATGCTTGCAGAAATGTGACGATATGTGCAGTACATCAATAATCTGTCTAAGTATTACATCGTCGAAAAAGGATGAACATATCGTCGACAAGAATAGGCACATCGTTGAAATGATGAGTAAAACAAAGAAGAATGGTTGTGTCTGATGACGTCGAAAAGGCTCAAGCATGTCGTCGACAACAGCAGACGTATCGTCGACAACAGCAGACGTATCGTCGACAACAGCAGATGTATCATCGACAACAACAGGCATATCATCAAAAAGATGCAGAGCAAGGCAAAATGTTGATATTGTTGTGACATCTATACGACGATATCAGAATGTCGAGATAAAGAAGAAGACTCAAAGATGTCGACAATGTCGTCGACAAGAAGCCTTGTCGTCGGAAAGGCTATGTGAGACTGATGGTGATTGACATCGTCGTAAAGAAGGCGTGACGTTGAGAAGACTGAAGAAGTTCATTTGAAGACAAGCAGTTGTTGAAGTATAGTCTGTCGACATGATATCATTCATGTCGTCGACATAATAAGGTGGTCTAAGCGACATTGCGCAGATAAGGAGTTCTCGCCGATATCAGTTTGATGACTTCGTGTCATCTTAAGCTCAAATGGAGAAGTGATGTCTAGTATCGTCGAGATGTCACTATCTGATGAAGAATTGAAAAAGAGACTAATTCAAGGCATCGAAAAGTCCTGTTGTCGAGATATTATCCATGTCGTCATAACAATAGAAATATCGTCGAGAAAATTTCAAAAGTAGCCAGACGCGCTGTCAGCTTTTAATGTCGCCGCCTGATTGTCCAATCAGCGTATGCTCTTGAGGGATGGGCGTCTGTCAGTAAAGGACATCATATGTGACCGTTATGCGGCACATCCGTCCAATAAAAGGGAACAATGATGCCCCAGAAGAAGTAAAGAGAAACAAACGAAAAAGAATCCCGCCTGGCAACACAACAGTATAAGCGGCGGTGAAGAAGAAGAAAGAAAAAGAACGAAACGATTATTCTCTATTCTTCAAGTTGCAGTCAAGCCACACCGACTGATAAGTTTCTCTCAAGAAAGGTAGCCAGTCAACCGGCAAAGATAGAAAGCTTAAAGAAGATTTGCACCATTCAGATTGAAAATCAGAAGCATCTTCTTCAAGTCAAGAAGCCGATCTCCATCAGGCAGAAGAAAAAGTTTCCTTTACTGTAATTTCTTGTAAGGCTTGCGGGCCAAGAATTTGTAAGATCTGTTTTCAGATCAGAGTGTTAAGCTTGAGGGCTTGAAATCTGTGAGGCTTGAGGGCTAGGGCAGAGGGACTTGCGGGTCCAAACTTGTCGAGCTTGCGGGCTCGGGTGCAGTGAAGGGGCTTGCGGGCCTAGGCTATAGGCAAGAATTGCGGGTCTGTGCTGTGTAGGGCTTGAGAGCCTGAGTGTCGAGCTTGCGGGCTCGGGTGCAGTGAAGGGGCTTGAGGGTCTAGGCTGCAAGGACTTGTGGGTCCGAACATGTTGAGCTTGCGGGCTCGGGTGCAGTGAAGGGGCTTGCGGGCCTAGGTTGCAGGGACTTGCGGGTCCGAGCTGTAAGGCTTGCGGGCCGAAGATATTGGCGGAGTTTGCCGAGCCTAGCACACTGCTAGGTAGGCGTAGAGGGAAAGAGGACTACTCAAGACACCCTATCTTGAGGAACCTCTATAAGTTCTTGTGTGTTTTCTTTGTTGTGCTTTACTAATCTATAGATCTATTAACCAGAAAACAAGAACACCTAAAGGGAATAAAATAATTTGAAAAACCTATTCACCCCCCCCCCCCCCCCCCCCCCCCCCCCTCTAGGTGATAGAGTGGAATCAGCACCTGAAAGAACTGGAAGCAAGGAAACAACACAAGATGTCCTTTCCCCATGGTCCTCCTCCGCCTCTGAAGAAGATACTGAAGCCCATTCACTTCTACAAGAGACAGAAGAAGAAAGAAGTAGAAGGAGCCAGCTGCAGCAAGCCCTAATGGCATAGATAACTAGCATTAATTTTAATCCAAGAACATTCGATCGTTTTGTATGAATAGTTATAAATGAACAATCCACTTATATTAATATTGATATATATATATAGGAATACTTATCAGACATACATTTGTGATTATATTGCTGCATCCTGCTCCTTATGTGTGTGGTATTCATGATTGCGCAATTACTATTATACCCAATTATTCCTTGCAGATAAATGATAACATGCCTAAAACCTTACACACTTAACCAGCAAAATGTCGTACAAATATACATGTGTCTGTGCTAGACATCAGACACAGACTTTGCAGGTGCAAGGAAGAAAGGAAGAGTACCTCAGGGACACGCCAATTCTTTGGAGGAACACTAACCTCTCAATACCGATCCCTCATATGTCTGTTAAGAATACTTACAGGGGACGTGCTAAGGGGGACGTGCTAAATAAGTTTGCTCACGACGATAACAAAAGTCGTGGACACAAGATGAAACACTTGGATGAACAGTGACTCAACGAGGGGGAGCTTGGATACGTGTCTACCTGAAAATAATCTACAGTAAAGAAGTCAGAAAGGGGGAGAATGACATCATTGTGTACAAGATAAGGTGCTCAAGAAGACCTCAAAGATAGGGGGAGCTACAGCCTGATGTACGTACAAATTCAGCACAAGATAGGTCAACTCTTACATGCTCATACCTATTATTTAAGATCATCTTGTTTATTATTAAGTTAACGTAGTCTTAAGTTGGGATTCTGACTTCTTCAAATAGGGGGAGATTGTTGGGAATCTTGTCCTCATGATTCCTGATTTGAAGAAGTCACCAAGTCAAGACTACGTCACCTTGTATTTAATGTCATATTTAGTTCATGCTTGCAGAAATGTGACGATATGTCCAGTACATCAATAATCTGCCTAAGTGTAACATCATCGAAAAAGGATGGACATATCGTCGACAAGAATAGGTACATCGTTGAAATGATGAGTAAAACAAAGAAGAATGGATGTGTCTGATGACGTTGAAAAGGCTCAAGCATATCGTCGACAACAGCAGACGTATCGTCGACAACAACAGATGTATCATCGACAACAACAGGCATATCGTCAAGAAGATGCAGAGCAAGGCAAAATGTTGATATAGTTGTGACATCTATACGACGATATCAGAATGTCAAGATAAAGAAGAAGACTCAAAGATGTCGACAATGTCATCGACAAGAAGTCTTGTCGTCGGAAAGGCTAAGTGAGACTGATGGTGATTGACATCATCGTAAAGAAGGCGTGACGTTGAGAAGACTGAAGAAGTTCATTTGAAGACAAGTAGTTGCTGAAGTATAGTCTGTCGACATGATATCATTCATGTCGTCGACATGATAAGGTGGTCTAAGTGACATCGTGCAGATAAGGAGTTCTCGCCAATATCATTTTGATGATTTCGTGTCGTTTTAAGCTCAAATGGAGAAGTGATGTCCAATATCGTCGAGATGTCACTATCTGATGAAGAATTGAAAAAGAGACTAATTCAAGGCATCGACAAAGTCCTGTCATCGAGATATTATCCATGTCATCATAATAATGGAAATATCATCGAGACAATTTCAAAAGTAGCCAGACGCGCTGTCAGCTTTTAATGTCGTCGCCTGATTGTCCAATCAGCGCATGCTCTTGAGGGATGGGCGTCTGTCAGTAAAGGACATCATATGTGACCGTTATGCGGCACATACGTCCTATAAAAGGGAACAGTGATGCCCTAGAAGAAGTAGAGAGAAACAAACGAAAAAGAATCCCGCCTGGCAACACAACAGTACAAGCGGCGGTGAAGAAGAAGAAAGAAAAAGAACGAAGCGATTATTCTCTGTTTTTCAAGTTGCAGTCAAGCCACATCGACTGATAAGTTTCTCTCAAGAAAGGTAGCCAGTCAACATCCGGCAAAGCTAGAAAGCTTGAAGAAGATTTGCACCATTCAGATTGAAAATCAGAAGCATCTTCTTCAAGTCAAGAAGCCGATCTCCATCAGGCAAAAGAAACAGTTTTCTTTACTGTAATTTCTTGTAAGGCTTGCGGGCCAATAACTTATAAGATCTGTTTTCAGATCAGAGTGTCAAGCTTGAGGGCTTGAGATCTGTGAGGCTTGAGGGCTAGGGCAGAGGGACTTGCGGGTCCAAACTTGTCGAGCTTGCGGGCTCGGGTGCAATGAAGGGGCTTGCGGGCCTAGGCTATAGGAAAGACTTGCGGGTCTGTGTTGTGTTGGGCTTGAGGGCCAGAGTGTCGAGCATGCGGGCTCGGGTGCAGTGAAGGGGCTTGAGGGCCTAGGCTACAGGGACTTGCGGGTCCGAACGTGTCGAGCTTGCGGGCTCGGGTGTTGTGAAGGGGCTTGCGGGCCTAGGCTGCAGGGACTTGCGAGTCTGAGGTGTAAGGCTTGCGGGCCGAAGACATTGGCGGAGTTTGCCGAGCCTAGCACACTGCTAGGTAGGCGCAGAGGGAAAGAGGACTACTCAAGACACCCTGTCTTGAGGAACCTTTATAAGTTCTTGTGTGTTTTCTGGACTGTGCTTTACTAATCTATAGATCTATTAACCAGAAAACAAGAACACCTAAAGGGGATAAAATAATTTGAAAAATCTATTCACCCCCCCCCCCCCCCCCCCCTCTAGGTGATAAGTTGACACCCAATATCAAACATATATATATATGAGTTTGACACTAAGGCCATACAACCAAATGTGTTTCTCTTATTATATGATTTCCAAACATCGGCACGCGGGCCGACAATACATGAAGGAAAAACACTCAAAACACTTCGGCCTTCGAGGGTCAGCAAAGCGGAGCAGCTGGGGTTCCAACCCACTATTTCCTACTCGTCTCGCCAGGACCTGTAAGGCACAATGCACCAAGCCGTGGGAAAATAAGTAACCAGTCAGCTTTAGCTGACCAAGTTTATAATGACCCCATCCCATGCTCGGGGCGGCGGTACTCCTTCCCTGTAAGCATGCAATAACAATATATATTTCACAAGTGCGTCTAAGCACCGCATAGAAACATTCACCACATATGTCAACTCAAGGCCATACGTATCGTGCTCTCAAGGCACACTCCATCCACAAGTCCTTTTTCAACTTGGATGGTCATTTGAGCTAGGCCGTACACACGAAGTTCCGGCTAGGCCCTACACACAAAGTTCTGGCACTCTTTTGAGCTAGGTCGTGCACACGAAGTTCCGGCATCTCTTTCATAGCCTGGTGCACCATGGGGCGACCTCTTCACTACCACTATGAACGAGTTCAGATCAACTATTCCCGGCTCAATCATTAAACATAACTAGCACGATGCGGGTAAGCTTTCACCTCTGCCCGATTAAAAGACAACCTCACAGGGTCATCACCACAGCCCCCGAGGCCATTCACAATCACTACACGCGATCTCAAGGACCACTAACAGTAGCGCCGACGCTAGCACTAACGCCGGGCGTTAGCTAACAGAACAGATTTCTGTCATTTCTTTCAGGTATTTTCTGGAGATCACCTCGAGACCTCCCTGCAGCATATCACAACACTCGGAACCCAAAAACAAGCATACATACTCAGAGTCTACTCCAGAGTGCAATATAGCAACATAAACATCACCAATCCAGACCAACCTGTCTAAATGGGCTTCACATAGTATGCCTATTGTCACAACCAGCATTTTCCCAACATTTACAAGGCTATCAGAGTAGGGAAAGCTACGCGTTGTGATGCCACGTCACGTAGGGGATGCCTACTGACGTTAAGGCAATTCATCCTTCATCACAGTCCAAGCAATGTTATTATTAACTCAAAGAGATTCAAATAAAATTTATGCAGAAAAATTTAACAAGCCGCGTCCCTCGGCTTGGTGGATCAACTAGTCCACGCTTTTAAAATATAATTTTACGCAGCGGAAAGATATTTGATTTAATTACTTAGTGGCCTACTTGAACATGAAAACCTAGTGAGGTGCACCATGCAAGATCAAATGTGTGGATTTACTAGATATAAAAGTAGATTTATCACGCGCAGAAATTAGTGAGATTAACCTTTCAAAATATGATATGTAATGCTACTATTACCTTAGCATATCTAACCAGGGGCCGTAAAGCCAACCAATATCTAACCATTCCAGAACAAGTGTTCAAAAGTAAACAACACGTAACAGCAGCAGTGAAACAAAAATCTAACTAAACGGCACCACGGGCGTCAACACCTGACAAGAACCCATGGGCCGACAAGTTCACAACATACTCTACCTCAAGTGAGTCAGAAGACAGCAACTAAAACAGCTCTGCACTAACACCTGCTACTGTCCAGAACCTGAGGCATTCAAAGAAAGAACACCTCAGAAGCAAGTACAAGTAGTGCAGAAAATAAGAAAGTAAGCAAACCTCCGTGAGACCGGAGGGAAACAGTAGCTGCAAGGGTCAGTGATGACAAGGCTACCAGCAAATAATCAACAGGAAGAGAAACAGCAGAAGTATCTAATCATCAGCAAAAAGGAAACAGCAGAACAACTAAAAATCAGCTGAATATGCTCACCAAACAAAGGTGAGAACACAGGCAAGGTCAGAACTCGCCATCAGCAAATATTCATCAACATTCATATTATTAATCATGTTACTCTTGTTCAGAATTATAGAGACTGATCAGCTCATCCAAAAGAAGAGCACCGCACCGGGGGCAAAACCACACCGCGTACGGCCTCCCAATCAAACGCTTAAGGGAACACCGCACCGGGGGCAAAAACCACACCGCGTACGGCCTCCTAATCAAAAGCTTAAAAGAGCACCGCATTGGGGGCAAAACCACACCGCGTACGGCCTCCAACAGAATTTATTTTTTTTCATGCAATTTCAAAGGGAAAGGGGCGAGGCCCAACAGAACATATCATACCATAAGGCAAGTAGCAAATGAGAAAATCAAGGAGATATGAAGCTAACAAAAAATCTTTTTTTTTTCTTTTATTAACCGGCATAATATCAAATTATTAGCAGCAATAATAGAGAAAAAATGGAGATATGGCGCAGTTAGATCAAGAGCACCGGCTTGGAGCGGTTATATGGTAAAGAGAGAGAGAGAGAGAGAGAGAGAGGGCAAGAACACCACTTGTCTTAGGTTTTGCTGGAAAAACTCTCTGAATCGCTCCCCGTTGTAGATCGGGTTACGAGGAGGCGAGCGAAGTCAAGATCTACAAGAGATCGGGCTAGAAAAGGTTAGGGTACAAAAGACCTAATGAAAAAGTTTCACGAAACGGAAGGAAATTACCACGAGGACGAAGCTCTCGTTGAGAGCTTTCCGAATCTATGCTCGGCTCGCGATTTCGACCACCGAAGCTCCGTCGGCGGCGTCCGGAAGATTCAAGAAATCGCCACTCCCGTCGCTCGCTTTTCTCTCTGGTTCAGACAGAATGAGAAAGAAGCAGAAGCTGGGTTCGTTTTCTTTTAGGCAACATCACATAATTTTAATAATAATAATATCATTATTATTATTATTATTAAAAGAATGAAGGGGTCGACGCATGCATGCAAAAAGGAGAGAGGGAAGTCGACGCAAGGGGGGAGAGAGAGGTCGACGCATTCATGCAAATATATATATATGGAGATCGACGCAAGCATGCAAAAGGGGAGTCGACGAGGTCGACGCAAGCATGTTCATGAATGTATATATATATATATATACATTCTGAATTATAATAATAATAATAATATTATTATTATTATTATTATTATTATTATTATTTTATCACTAAAAATAAACGAACGCCGAATCCAACAAAAATTTCGCCTAAAGTGAACGGCGGCGCTACGAATCCAACGGCGAAATTGGAATCAAAATCCGACGTGCCATTTTCGAGATATGAATGGCGGAAGTTACGGCGAGCTTTAAATATATACAAAACTTCTAAAATGCGCCGAGGCTCCAAAATGGCTCGGATCGCGACGAAACTTGATAGACAAGTCTAAAATTAAATAATCTAAATTCCTAACGTAAAATTTTCCAATTCCGGGTCGTCGAAAAATTTGGTCGACTTGACCCAAACGGACGCGAAAATGCTCAAACGGCAACGCGCCGCTAACTCGACGTTAGAAGTAACGCCCCGACGTCATTAACACGTCATCACTGAATTAAACAAATACCGGAAAAATCAGGGGCGTTACAGCCACTCCCCCTAAAAGAAAGTTTCGTCCCGAAACTTGACATAAGGGCAGAAAACAACATTAAGATAGGTACATGGTGTAGGAAAGGAGATTTAAGATGGACAATTAATTGCACAGGAACAACACTTGGGCAAGATATATAGTACAGGAAAATAAATCCATCTAAGCTATTTAAACGAGAAGATGAATGGTGCAGAAAGAAGATTTACCTGAGCTAATTAATTGAAAAGGTGAGGATGAGACTCTCGCATTGCTGACTCCAGCTCCCATGTTGCGCTCTCGACGTCATGATTCCGCCAAAGAACTTTCACCATGGGGATAGATTTTCACCGCAACACCCGCTCTTGGGTCTCCAAAATGCGAATAGGCTCCTCAACGTAAGACAAATTGGGCTGAATATGAGGTACCGAATCGAGGACTTGACGATTGCTGCGGACACATTTCCTTAACTGACTCACATGAAACACATCATGGACGCCAGGGAAGGTAACAGGTAACTCCAATCTATAAGCAGACACTCCGATTCGCTCAACGATCTGAAATGGCCCAACATATCTGGGATCCAACTTGTGGTTCTTCCCAAATCTTTTAACGCCCGGCATCGGAGAGACCTTCATAAAAACACTGTACCCAACCGCAAACTCCAGATCCGCCCTTCTTTGATTGGCATACTTTTCATACCGCTCCTGAGCAACGCGGAGCTTCTCCCGAATATTGGTCACCGCCTCTTCCATTTCCATCAAGGCTTCCGGACCTAGCAACGGTCTCTCACCGACTTCGGCCCAAAACAAGGGAGTCCTACAGCGCCTCCCATACAACGCTTCAAAAGGGGCCATCTGCAGACTTTCTTGAAAGCTATTATTGTAAGCAAACTCCATGAGTCTGAGGCGCTCGTCCCAAGCTCCACCATGCTCCAAAATGTAGCACCTGATCATATCTTCCACGATCTGATTAACTTGCTCCGTTTGACCATTAGTCTGCGGATAGTATGCGGTCGAAAACCTGAGGTCGGTGCCCAAAGCTCCCTGTAAGCTCTGCCAGAATCGCGATGTAAACCTGGAGTCTCGATCTGACACGATACTCATTGGAACCCCATGCAAACGAATGACCTCATCCAAATATAACTCTGCTATCTTCTTCATAGAATAGCTGACTTTGAAGGGGACGAAGTGCGCACACTTCGTCAATCGATCAACTATAACCCAGACTGAATCATGTCCACGAGGGGACCTCGGCAAACCCGTAATAAGGTCCATCGATATACTTTCCCATTTCCACATGGGGATTTCCAAGGGGGTCAGTTTTCCTCCAGGCCTGCCATGATCGGCCTTCACCCGCTTGCATGTGAAGCACTCCGATACAAATTTGGCAATGTCGTTCTTCATGCCCGACCATCACACGATTTGCTTCAGATCTCTATACATCTTGGTGGAACCCGGGTGGTAGGCCACACTAGATCCGTGAGCCTCCCTGCAAATCATAGCTCAGATATCTTCCACTGCCGGGATACAGAATCTACCTCTATACAAGAGGGTACCCAGCTCATCAATGGAGAAATCAGATAATTCTCCTTTCTCGGTCCTTCCTCGGAGATGCTGAAGATCTGGGTCTTCTTTCTGACGTAACCTTGTGAGGGTGATCCACGAAGGCTCTTCTGCCTTCAAACGAGTGCGCTCGCCATGGCTCACCGCCGAAATATCCATCAAGAGAAACTCCTCAACTAAGGCTTGAACAGATAAATTGAAGATCTGAGCCGTCTTCCTACTCAACGCATCGGCCACCACATTGGCCTTATCGGGATGATAAAGGATATCCACTTCATAATCAGCAACATATTCCAACCACCGGCGTTGGCGCAAATTCAGCTCCTTTTGTGTGAATACATACTTCAAGCTTTTATGGTCGGTATAAATCTTGCACACAGCGCCATATAGTAAGTGTCTCCACAGCTTCAGGGCATATATCACCGCCGCAAACTCCAAATCATGGGTAGGGTAATTCTTCTCATGAACCTTCAATTGCCTAGATCCATAGGCGATCACCTTCCCCTCTTGCATCAGAACGCATCCAAGTCCGATGTGGGAAGCATCAACATACACCGCAAACTCCACTCCCTCGATAGGCAGAACGAGAATTGGGGCAGAACACAACCTTCTCTTCAGCTCTTGGAAAGCCTCCTCACACTTATCACTCCAAATGAAGGCGGCATTCTTCTGCGTAAGCCGGGTCATCGGAGCGGATAATGTGGAGAAACCCTCCACAAATCTCCTATAATATCCGGCCAAACCCAAGAAACTCCTGATCTCCTTTGGAGTAGAAGGTCTCTTCCAATCCATCACCGCTGAAATCTTGGCGGGATCAACGGAGATTCCATCCTTGCTCACCACATGTCCTAAAAAGGACACCTGAGGCAGCCAAAACTCGCACTTGCTCAGCTTAGCATACAACTTATGCTCTCTTAAGACAGACAGAACCAGACGCAAGTGATAGGCATGCTCCTCATCACTGCGAGAATAGACGAGAACGTCATCGACGAAAACGACCACAAAACGGTCAAGAAAGTCCTTGAATACCCGGTTCATCAGATCCATGAACACAGAAGGCGCGTTGGTCAAACCAAAGGACAACACGAGGAACTCGAAATGCCCGTACTGGGATCTAAAAGCCGTCAGAGGAATGTCTGACTCACGAACCCTCAACTGGTGGTAGCCTGAACGAAGATCAATCTTCGAGAATTTGGTGCACCCACGCAGCTGATCGAATAAATCATCAATCCGCGGCAACGGATATCTATTCTTGATCGTCACCTTGTTCAACTCCCGATAATCGATACACAGCCTCATGGAACCATCCTTCTTCTTCACAAAGAGAACAGGAGCAGCCCATGGAGAAGTGCTCGGTCTAATGAAACCACACTCCAGAAGTTCATCCAACTGAACACGCAATTCTTCTAATTCACGAGGCGCCATGCGGTACGGGGCCTTGGCAATGGGTCGGGTGCCTGGTTCGAGGTCTATGGAAAACTCCACCTCTCTTTCGGGAGGAAGAGCGGAAAGCTTGTCCGGAAAAACATCGGGAAACTCTCGCACCACCGGGATACCCTCCACGGTTGGCTCCACACGAGAAGCATCCACAGCGCAGATAGAAACCAGAAAACCCAAACAACCAGAGGTTAAAGCTCGGCGAGCACGTACCACAGAAGTAATCGGAGAACTCTCCCGAGGTAAACCATAAACGCTCAAAGGACGTCCGTCACCCAACTTGAAATCTAGCCGCTTCTCCTTGCACTTGATCACGACATCATACTTGGACAACCAGTCCATCCCGAGAATCACGTCGAAATCTGCCAAATCTAGCATCTTCAAATCTGCCAGAACCTGGACACCACCCAAAGAAATGGGGCACTCCCGGATACCCCGATCTGACGTAACCTGATCTCCAGACGGAAACTTAACGGACAAGGCATCATCCAACAGGTCGATAGACCATCAGTGCCTATCAACTAAACTCCTAGAAACGAAAGAGTGAGACGCTCCAGAATCAAACAGGACACGCGCCCACCTATTCTTCACCTTGAATTCACCTAAATAAGCGTGCGTCACTAGACAACTAGTAAGCTAAATTTTAGAAAAAGGAGAACAAGTTTGGAGGAAAGGAACTAACCAGATATTACGTGCGCTGAGGTTTGAGCTTCCTCTCTAGTCAGCACATTAAGCTTGCCTTTCGCCTTGCTCACGAGCTGTGGGGGCGGCGGCAAGGTCTGTAGAGGAACCGCTGAAGTCACAGTCTGAGAGTTCGGGCAGTCGGCCCTACGATGTCCTTTTTGTCCACACTGGAAACAACAACCAGCCTTCTTGTAACACCGAGCCGCCTCATGCCCGGGCTTAGAGCAGAATGAGCACACTGGGACCGCCTTGGGCGCGTCCTGAATTGCACTAACCTTTAACGGCTCCAACGCCTCGAGCCTCTTGAAACACCTTTCGAACGGGTGGCCCCGCTTGCCACAGAAGCTATAGTGCCCCACACCCCTCTTCTTCGAGTCCGAGTGAGATGCCTTGGAACTCTCCCGATCATCCAACTTTCTCTTATCACTCTTTGTCTGCTGCCCACGAATCTTCGTCTTCTCAATAGATTCGGCCTTCCATGCGGCCTCCACCGCTTCATCATAAGTCTTTGACCCCTAGGCGCTAGCCCACTGCTGGACGTCGCCAGTGAGACCACCCAAAAATCGCTTCACTCTACCTTCCTCCGAGGCCACCAACTCGGGGGCGAATCTACTCAACTTGCTGAACTCGATCTCGTACTCACTGACGGTGAGCTGCCTCTGCTTCAGATGCAGAAAGTTGTTCATCAATCGGTCGCGCTCAACTAAAGGGAGGAACTTCTTAAGCAACAACTTCTTAAACGTCTCCCAAGAGCATCCCTCGGCGAGACCTTCCTTCTCCCTGATCGACCAACCTTTCGCCAAACCCTTAAGCTGATATGCAGCCACCATCACCTTCGAAGCCTCCGAGACACCTGAATAGGAGAACATCTCCTCCATGCTGATCACCCAATCATCCAGGGCCATGAAGTCTGCCTTACCATCATAGGTAGGAGGTCCCAAACGCTGAAAGTGTGAAATGAAGTTCATCTCCGGTGGCAATGCCACTGGAGGCACTAGGGGAGTAGGAGTGGCTGGACTCACCACCGATTCTTGCACAACAGGCTGCTGCACCGAGGCAGCAGACACCAAAGAATGAATCTGAGCCTGCATCGCGACCAACTGTCTCGTCAAAGCCTCATTGCTCTGCCGCAGGCTTTCGATCACGGACTCACTCTGACCACCAGAAGACTCTCCCTCAGGCAGGGGAGTCGATCGTGTCACTCTCCTACGAGACATGTCTACAAGAAGGATGGACATTCAATCAGAAACAGGCTTACAAAGCTTAAGCCAAACAGACTCGGAAAAATTCACGGATCGATTCGGAACAGGAAAGAAAATAACCTGCTATTGCTGTTATCTTGTTCTGGAATTTCATGAAATGATGTCATGATTAACTTAGGATGATGCACCATCATCCTATTGACTCTTGTGCTATGACATGAGTGCATGAACATTTAAATTTCTTTTCAAATCATGTGTGTACATATGTCATCTGGTATGTCTTTAACTTGGCACGCGTGCTTATGCGATGATATGAATGTATGCAGTGTTATGCATTCTAGAAAGAGGCCTTAATGCATGTTATGAGCGGCGTACACATGTAATGTTATGCATCCCATACTACATAACATTACATGTAACGAAAAAAGAAAACGTGCTAATGGGCATCCATGTAATGGTGGTTATGCATCCCATACTACATAACCGTCACATGTTGCCACCTATGGTGGATCCATATACAAACACATATTATGCATCCCATACTACATAATATGCCCCGTATACTTCTTATCATGCCCATGCACGGTTGAATCTAACCGTGCGTGAAGAAAACGCACGGACGATAATTTCATAAAATAGTTAAACAAAAAGAGGAGGTCGTGCGATTTTACTCACGCACGGGCAAAACTGCCAATGCGCAAACAAAATGCACGAGCAGTGGGAAGATCACCATCCCGGAGAACTGTAGGAAACACACGGTCGCACCGATCGTGCGTCAAGGAAATACACGATCGTGTGATTTCTACATATATGAAATCTGGGCAACATAGGAGACCTGCCCACGTGCCCAGCAAAACCACAAGCTGGGAATACACCTCCAGCAGAAGTCGAACACAAGAAAAAGAATGGGGAGCACCATGTGCTTACCCCCAACAATATAACATGCAATTGCACACCACCAATGGCCTAAACAGTGCACTTATAGTGAAAGTGTGTACAAGTGAAATACAGAATTTAAGGCCTAAAAGTGTAGTGCAAAAGAGTGAAAACTAGCCCGGATGAGTCCGTAAAATACTATATAAATCGGACTCATCAGCGGCCTCTCGACGAGTTTGTTCAAGATGAAGCTCAAAATAAAGCTCGAGAGCTTCTAGAGAGGTTGTACTGCTCGCATTGGGATGATCGCTGGCAGGCGGACACTGCTGGATGTCACAATCTTACATTCACTTGGCCGTTGAATTTACCAAACACTCCAATTTGAAGGTCGCATGTTCGTTATGATGGCACAAAAATTGTACCTCCAAACTCACACTATAAAGAGACGGGGTGAGACTGTGGAGTGCTGGTTACTTGGGTTAGAGAATGCTAAAATGGGAGTCGCTAAGCGACGATGCCTGACTGCCCCCAACGGGAACTTTGGTCGTGGGTGATATGATTGATGAAAAGGGGGTTAAAAAGAAGTCTAAAACATGTCAGGAGGTGAGATCGGAAAGAGATTGAATTCGAGACCGCTTATCCAGGTGATAAGCTTTGAGACTAATATCAAAAGTCCTTTCTGAGCACCCCTCCCCTCTATTTATAGATGCGAGGGCCTTCCCAAATAGGCAGATCAAAAAGTAACGGGCTGCTCGGGGTACAGGAGAACCGGGGCAGGGGAAAGAGGATACATGGAGTGCAAATAGCAAAAAAGAGAAGAAACCCTAGACCCCACGGTCGCGCGGTCTCGCTGGAGCTAGATTGTTAGTGCCTTGGAGTATCTGTCGGAAGCAGAACGGGCGGTCTGGGTGGTCTCCGAAAACTGTGACCGCTGTGGTCGGTAGTCTTGATCGAGGACTGAGATCAGGAACTTCTAGGCATACACCCACCCTAACCCAGATGTACAGTTCTCAACTCAAGTGGTGCCACATGCCACCCTCATCCCAACCATGGTCGCTTGAATCCTACCTGGGTAAGGAAGAGGAAGACGAGGGGGGAGGGGATCTGCTCATTTATTTATACCCCCAGCTTGCCTTCAGCCCCACACTTCCATTCCGACCACTTTGAAACCCTCCCCGCCAGTTTGAACCTCTGCCAGTGCCGAAAGAGAAAGTCCCGAGAACCACCGCCACCCCCCGTCACCAAGTATTCCTCCCTGACCTTGAAAACCTTGGATGGCCCAAAAGGAGATGGGATTCGACCACCTCCCTTGCTCATGGGATGTCCTGAATGTGGCTCCAGCAGCCGGAGCACCGCCATCACCCGAGCTCAATTTTGAGCTCGAGTGGGTGGCCATGTAGAGAGAGCTCCCTAGGGACTCCTTATCTCCCTGGGGAGCAACACCTCACCAGAGAGGGATCAACAACCCTCTCTGGGAGATCCTAAGGCGGCGACACTGCCGAATAGTAGAGATCCAACGACGCCTAAAATAATAAGCCTCTGTTTGACTCCTCTCGTTGGCTGGCGGTGACACCAGATTGACAAACCATTGCCGGAAGAAGTGCCCACCTCTGACAAAGCCACCAGAGGTGGTGGCGTGGCTAACGGTTGGCCGACCGATGGTGGAGAAGGCTCGTAAACCTTTGGCCACCGCCGACATACATGTGACGTTGGATCTCATTCCAAAGATCCAACGACCCTGATAATATCAAACAAAGAAAGTAAATCATTGGTCCCATATCGGATCAGTGCCAGATCTGCTGTGGAGCCGCTGTAAGTTGTCAAACCAGCTCTATCTTCGCTGGTAGATTATGCCAAGATCTATGCTCAGTAATTTTTCAAAATATAACTTCTCTAATTAATTTGAAGGTCTTAATGACCTCTGATTAAGAAGCCCCATATATGAAAATTATGTAGAATTTCACTAGAATTCTAAATATAATTTTGTTATTTATTTAAAAATACTATACTATTTATTAGGACCAAAATAATGGACATTAGTTCATTTTATTTATTGTTCCAGCTTGAAATAATTATAGAAATTAAATGGCGTATTTTTAGCCTTAGCCCCCCAAGGTGAAAAATGTTTAAAACTTTATAAAGAGTCTATATAAATTATTAGAAAGATATTGGACTTCGTTTGCAAAACTTGAACTCCTTGAGGCGATGTAAACTCATCTTTTCCTCAGAAATAACTCGAGTGAATTAGATGTCGTTGGGAAACAACTTAATCTCCTCAATGAAATGTAATTCAATTTAATAAGGATATATTTAATGATTATCGTGATCAATCAGCTTGAAACCAAACAACACTTGAACTCATAATATTAATAAGTTGAATGTCACAACGAAGAACTCGTTGAACTCAAATCCAATTAATACCAATTATGACTCCAATTAATACCTCCTAGGAATGGAGATGAATGCCTTGGAATAGAGATGAATGCCTCTTTAGAACAGAGATGAGAATTGAAACGCAAAGGACTTGCAGAACTTCAGAACATAACATGTTTTAGAATGTCTTTTATTCTTTCATGTACCGCTCTTTCTGCACCCTTTTTATTTACTATTGACTTTAGCCTATTGTTCAATTTTGTACTACTGCTTTTATATTAGCCATATTTAGAGTTAGCTTGGAGACGAGATATTCCTCCAAAGTTAACCATAAATAATTCTAGGACTCGATCAACTCAATTATTAGTAGAGCAGTACGATCGAGTTTGATGTCCTAGTTGCTTACTGAGTTTTTACACTATCTAGTAGGGCAAGCAACCCCAGGACTCGAATTGTAAGGCTTTGCATCAGATTCAATTCTTATATTTATAATGCTTCTTATATTTGCCCTGGAATATGATTGTTGTGAAGGGCCAGTCATGCCCATGAGCATTTCATACCATCATGGGAAGTTTGATGACTCTTTAATTGGCACTAGGGAGTAAGAACCCCAGGGAACAACGTATGTTTGGATATTACCACACTAGGCCCCTCTATTGGTTTGCCGGTTTATATATCGCAAGAAGTGGCTCACATCCCCAAGCATAAAATGATGTACTCAAGGGCCTAGGTATTGGGGGTATAAACATACCTAGAAGTGGTGGGACCAGCCACTGTCACTGTCCTACCATGACGGTGAGGCCCGCATGGTTAGCTACCCCACTGGAAGCAAAGGTCAAACTATATTGACATAGGTAGTTGTAACGAGTACTGAGTGCCCATCTTAATGCTTGCTATCTAGATGCATGAATTACCATATGTGAATAAATACCAGGATAAATACTTGGATTCTTTTACTTTTCTGCATCTACTACTTGCTTAGTTTTTACATTTGTTTCCTGCATAGATCAATATTTATTAAATTGCTTAAATTGTTTATGCTTCCACTGTCTTTTTATAATCATGTAGAGGCTCGCTCTCATCCCCAAGCCTTAGGGTTTTGGGAAAGGGGTGATAATTTCACTAATCATTGACTAATGTTGTTGTTTAACACCTTTTTAGGAGACGCCCCAGCCCGTGGTCCTGCTAAAGATTGAGGGCATACCCACGATTAAGCAAGCCCCTGCTGTAGTAGCTATGACCGCATCACCATCTGCCTTTAGAGACGTGAGATACTAGATAGTGGCAGATAGCGAGATACTTTGTACTTTTGCTCTCGCCCAGTTAGGGCCGCTGTGTATAAACTCTGGCTACGACCTTGCTTTATATATATTAGTATTTCCAAGTTTTACTTCTGCTTATGAATGTTTCTAGATGTGATGATGTTCTTATATAGCCTTACAAGGAGACCGTTCTAATCTTGAAGAACGGACATGTTTACCCATTAGGATAGCATAGAGCGTCTGCCTTGGGCATAAGATCCCTCTCGACTCAATCTTGGGGGGGGGGGGGGGGGGGCTTATAATGGCATCAAAGCATATATTGACCCATTTATGTGCGGGCGCCTTAGAATCCTTTCCTTCCCAGCACCTCTTCTTGGTTCGGGACAAGCCATGCAGCGGAAGCCTCGTGAACTCGTAGGATTAAGGATATTAGTCAAACACTTTTTGCACACCCGCACACACTACATTTTTTCGCACTAGTCAAATTTTGCTAATTTTTATGATCATTTGCAAATTTTGACTTCCTTCCTTTTACTTCTCCTAATATTGAAGTTAAGTAATGGGGAAGCTTCTACGCAAGCTCACTACCACCCTTTGACTCTGCCACCTCCTCCTATCGTACCTTTTACATAGACCAAGCTCGGTAAGACACTCACATCACTATTAGGCACTTTCCAGGCTGCTCTTACTCAGTAGTAATGACAGTTGTTCCCGAAGATAGATATGATGTCTACATTCCGGGGACTGAGACCAATAATTTACCGAGGAGAGAAGACAGTAATGCAAATGGAGGAGTGGGTTGACCGAATTGAGAAGCTTCTGGTCGGCATGAGGTGCCCAACTAATTTAGTAGTTTCCCTAGTTGTTACGCTATTAGAGGGTTACACTCG
This sequence comes from Dactylorhiza incarnata, assembly GCA_033032865.1. Lineage (NCBI taxonomy): Eukaryota > Viridiplantae > Streptophyta > Magnoliopsida > Asparagales > Orchidaceae > Dactylorhiza > Dactylorhiza incarnata. Next base: position 21,832,491 of record JAWHQI010000014.1, read on the forward strand.
TGACTGGTGGCGGGCTTTCACCACCTTTGCCTTCATAGGATGGTCCCACAACTCTATTGTGTGGGGGGGAACTTACCGATGCCTTCCTTGAGCATTTCATCTCTGACGTCGACCGAACTGAGCTCAAGGATCATTTCTTTCAGTTGTAGCATGGAGATAGATCTATTGCCCAGTAATAGTGAGAGTTCACCCGCCTAGCCCACTTTGCAGGTATTTTATCTTTGAGCGATACTGGGCTAATCGATTCTACAGTGGATTGAGTGACGACCTTCTCCATCTATTGATCATGATAACACAGACCTCATTCTACAACATTGCCACACATGTCGTAGCACTGGAGCTTGACAAGATGATAGTGGCACAGAGCCGGAAGAGACCATTTGAGGCACCAGCTACTGCTCCAAGAGACTGAGACCAGAGAACTCTTGCTCTTCGAGGATGATTCAAAGATTAACGGGAGAATAGACAAAACTGTCTGCCACCACCACAACATTAGCAAAGACAACCAATCCCACCAGCCCCACGGCCAGCCTCTCAGAGAGATGTTCCCTTTGTAGGTGACTACTACCTATGCCACCAGCCAGGGCACATTCAGTCATTCTTCCCGTAGGCCATTGTGAGACCAGGACTTGGAGCTGTTCAGAGAGAGAGAGAGAGAGAGAGAGAGAGAAAGAGAGATGACATGTAGCTGACCTGAGATGATGCGATCGCGGTGGATGGAGAGGATATATCTTGGGAGACCAAAGAAATAATTGGGCAGGACCGTTAAAGGCATGTGCACTAGACCTACAACCTGATCCTGCATTAAAATTCTTACCGTAAAGGGTTATCCTACTAAAATAATATTTGACATGGGAGCCACACAATCTTTCATATTTCAAGATTTTATATCCTCAAAGAACAATGTCTCCCGATCCGCCGGAAAGTCAATCAAAATATTGCTTTCGGACGGGTCAGACATGACCTCAACTGAAAAAATGCTCGTTTAAAGCTCTTCTTGGCAACTTCAAGTTTGAAGTCTTCTGAATTATCCTTTCACTACTAGAAAAATGACTTTTAGCCACACTTTTTTTGCCACGGGTCAAAAATCATGGCTAATAGTTAAATATTAGCCACGACTCCTAATTCGTGGCTAATAAGAAAGTTTTAGCCATGGGCGTCAAATTCGTGGCAAAAAAGAACATATTAGCCACGGTTTATCGATTTCGTGGCTAAAAAGATACTATTAGCCACGATTTTCAAATTTGTGGCTAATGTTTTAGCCATAATTCTCAATTCGTGGCAAATATAGAATTATTAGGCACGATTTTTTGCCGTGGAAAAAAATTAGTATAAGATAATTGACTAAAATTTAGTTTTTTTATTCATAGCATTTGCGTAAATATATTAATATTAATTTTATCACTAATTCTTATATTTAATTAATTTATGTCAAATACTATTCAATCACATCACGTGCTATGAGGAGATCAATCAACAATAGTCAATCTAAAACTAGAATTGTTGGCGAACCACAACAGTTGAAATCTACCGATGAATGATCCAAAATGAAGCCATTATGTAAGATGATCAAGATTGTCCTCTAATATGTTGGTTTTTGACAATTTTCTTGAGCTCCAGTTAGAGTGTCATCTTCGTTGCGTGATGATTACTATATAAGTTACCAATGACTGTTTGCAATTTTATAAAAGCAATACGAACCTCGCCATACTCATAATTATAATAAGATATTAGTTTGTTATTCTTATAGAAAAAGACGAACAAGATGAATTCCACGTACGAGTAGTTTCATCAGACAAGCTATGCGAAAGAAATATTGAAGATGTATACATTCAATGCATTAAAGTAGGCAAATAGTCTAAAGAAGGAACTGATCGCAAAAGTGACGAAAAAGACTACATCGATGCGTCGATAGAAGAACGGTCTAAAGGAGCTGAATGATGATAATGATGAAGATGACAAGAGACGCAATGTGAATTTTCGAAGATATGCACCGAGTCGCGATAGCAATGAAGAGGACTACATCGATGAGTCATTTACTCAGTCAAAGATCAAGATTAGATATCCTGACCTCGTGTACTTCAAGAGATATCCTCTACAGTGACATTTTGTCTGCGACATTTTAAAAAACGTCGCCGTTAATTTTATATTTAGCAATATGTTTTCCAAAATTGTCGCAAATACTAATTTTGTAACATTAATGAAGTTTTCGTGAAAAACTTCGACATACACGTTTAGCTTTTGTGACAAATATTTTTAAAACGTAATCAAAATATAGGAGCGCCTAAATCATAATTTTATACCACTAAATATTATTTCATGACCAAAGAGGCTGTAACGAGAAAAAAACACAAACTTCGTTATGCACAAAATAACTAATGATGCAGTTATGTATTGATGCGATTATATTTTAATCAAGAATCATCATCGCGCTAAAATATTGAGATTAGTCATGACTTGAAAATTCGAGGACACACGAATTTTGAAATAGAGGCTAGTACATATATGTATCTGTGTACACATGTCACAGATGCAAACCAAAAAAATATATTTGTATGTCAAAATTAATATGACTTTATTAAGTAATCATACACGTTGACATCCCTAAATTCTTGGATCGAGTAAATATTATATTAGTATATATGTAATTTTTTTAACATTATATCATTATATATATTAATTTATTAAAAAACATTTATTATAAGATTATATATTAAGAAACTATTATTAATTTTTTTTTATAAATCTCATTTTATTTGAAATTGCAAAACTCTTAAGAAAAAACCCTAATAAAAGGAAATCAAAAGTCATTTCTCATAAAAGCAGCACACCGATCAAAACCCTCTCTCTCTAGGTTTCGCAGAGCCTCCACTGCTCCATTTTCACTTCTTCCAGGTACTCCATTTTCGCTTCTTCCTGTTGGGTTTTTCTACAACCATACATCGTATGTAGGCGCAGCGGAAATAAAGAGAAACAACCCAAAAAGATTCGGATCGGCCATGAACATTGATTCAAGAAGTAATGAAAACTACTAGGCATAAATTAAGTTAGTGGAGTTGGATCGAATCCAACCTAGGTGCTCCAAAAAGATGAATCCTGTCAGCGGCTATGCGAGAGTCCTCACATAGAATGATGTCTACGTCTCTACAGTGATCCACACGAGCCGGGAGAGGAACGACTGCACCTTGCACTTCCACGAACTGCTAGGTTTGCTCCAGGAAGAACAATCACGGCGACGATCACCGAAAGGAGGTCTGCGTAGACGAGCGAAACTGCGGAACACTTCCATCGGCTAGGGTTTGTGAGGCGGAACTCTTCCGTCGGGTCTTCTTCTAGGAGGCGTAAGAAGAGCATACTGAACCCTTAAAACAGGTCCTATTTATACCCGAAGTATAAAAGGACTTAGAAAAATCGCTATCCGCAGTCCATACAAAAGAACCTGAGGTTTCTGTCAGCATTCGTCCAGTTTGCACGGAACAATCCGACGAATCCGACGAATCATATCAGACGGCAACATTTGCCAAGTTAATGATCTCTGTAACAATTCGTCGAGTTTCCACGGAACAATCCGACGAATCATATCAGACGGCAACATTTGTCGAGTTAAGGGTCTCTGTGATAATTCGTCGAGTTTCCACGGAACGATCCGACGAATTCCGATGAATTCGACGAATCATATCCGACGAATTCCGACAACAACATTTGCTTTACCTCCCCGATTCTATATGGTGATTGGTAACTTTTACCAACACAGTCAATCTTCCAACTTCTCCACATGCTCTTATGTGCGACCCTGCAGGCTCATATCGCGTTGGCAGTGACATTACATGTTTGACAACTTCTAGATCACAATGGTAACTCCAACAGTCTCCCACTTGATCTTGAAAGTATCAAACACAAACCTCACAAACAATGAGCGGCATCTAGCAATGCATCATTGCTCCCCAAGCAATAAGAGTTCATAACTCATAAGCTTTTATGACCAATGTTCCAGCGTTGTCTTTGTCCCTTTGTCCCTTACATCCGGAAAGAACTAGAGGCATGGACCGTGTCACCCTCATAATAGCTCAATCCAAGTTTCTTGATCTAGAACGGACTTCCAGAGAATGGTGAGCTCAATATCACATATTGACTCAACCAAGCATGGCCATGCATTTCTCAGTCCAATTCCATCAAGGGGCCCATGGATGCAACTCCTGTTATATAGGAGGACAAATCCCATATCTGCTCACACCCAAACACCCAAATGATTCGTAATGTACCCAACGACCACCCTTATCATCAACCTTCTTCAAGAAAGACTTTAGATGACATTAAAGCACGCTCTTCCTCACTCGATGAATGTTGTGACTTCAGGTCAAAGGACCACAACACCATTGTCAAATGAGACCTACTTGTGACACTTTTAAGTAACAATCCACAAAGTAGTCTCAGGTTGGGTCTGTCCAGTATAACTTGTTCACAAACAAGTACCCACGTGATGACTTGATATCACAATATCATGACCTGTGAGAACCGGTCATCAGTCAACACACATGCTAGTCTTAACGTATCATCATCACCCTTAGCTTCTACGATGATACCTCGACCAGGGACCTTTTAAGAATGAAGCTTCGAAATCATAGGCTCTCACATTCAAGTCACGTACTTGATGTCCTATGGAAGCGAACATTCTAAGGGTATTTATCACGAATTTTATTCTATCATATAGAAACAGTATATCGTAATAAAAGAACTTGCCATTAATTGTAAAAAGAAATAATTGGTACACAATTCATCATATGAATAAATGATAAACAGCCAACAGAATATATATTTTACATGCAACCCACAAGACTCCCACTAGAGTTGATCACTCAGGTATCGTATACCCATTGATCTAGTATGACCATCATGCTTTCTCTGCGCGAGAGGCTTTGTCAGTGGATCTGCAATATTCTCCTCAGTCGGCACTCTGCAAATGTTCACATCTCCTCGTTCGACAATCTCACGAATAAGATGGAACCGCCGAAGTATGTGCTTGGAGCGCTGATGGGATATAGGTTCCTTAGATTGTGCAATTGCACCATTGTTATCACAGTAGAGAACTACGGGACCAACAATGCTAGGAACTACATCTAGCTCGCCGATGAATTTCCTAATCCATACAGCCTCCTTCGCTGCATTTGCCGCAACGATATACTCGGCCTCAGTTGTAGAATCAACAACTGTCTCTTGCTTGGAACTCTTCCAGCTCACAGCTCCTCCATTCAGGCAAAACACAAACCCTGACTGAGACTTCGAATCATCCCTATCAGTTTGGAAGCTGGCATCCGTGTAACCACTTACAACGAGCTCTTCCTTTCCACCATACACCAAGAATACATCCTTAGTCCTTCTCAAGTACTTCAGGATATTCTTTACGGCTATCCAGTGACATTCACCGGGATCAGACTGATACCTACTAGTCATGCTCAAAGCAAAAGAGACATCGGGTCGAGTACATAACATTGCATACATGATTGACCCAATTGCCGAAGCATATGGAATCAACTTCATGCGGTCCTTATCTTCATAAGATTTTGGACACTGGTCCTTAGAGAGATTTACACCATGAGACATAGGCAAAAATCCTTTCTTGGACTCAAGCATGTTGAACCGCTTCAACACCTTCTCAATGTACGTACTCTGGGTCAAACCCAGCAACTTCTTCGATCTATCTCTATAGATCTTAATACCGAGTATGTAAGTCGCTTCACCCAAGTCCTTCATAGAAAAACAGTTCCCTAGGTTGTTCTTAACAACTTTCAGGGTAGGTATGTCATTCCCGATCAGCAGTATGTCATCTACATACAATATCAGGAAGACAACAATGCTTCCACTGATTCGCTTGTAAACACACGGTTCATCTTCATTCTTGACAAAACCAAACTCTTTGATCTTCTCATCAAAACGAAGATGCCAACTTCTAGAGGCCTGTTTCAATCCATAGATGGATCTATTCAGCTTGCATATTTTAGTGGCTTCATTTGGGGATACAAAACCCTCGGGTTGTGTCATATACACTTCCTCAAGGAGGTTTTCATTTAGGAAAGCCATTTTGACATCCATCTGCCAGATCTCGTAGTCATAATACGCAGCAATAGCAAGCAATATCCTAATGGACTTTACCATGGCAACAGGGGAAAAGGTCTCATCATAGTCAATACCATGAATTTGCTTGAAACCCTTAGCCACCAGTCGCCCTTTGAATGTCTGTACATTCCCATCCATGTCGGTCTTCTTCTTGAAGACCCACTTGCACCCTATGGGTCGTACCCCTTCAGGTGGTTCCACCAAGTTCCAAACTTGGTTTGTATACATGGAGTCCATTTCGGATTTCATAGCCTCAAGCCATTTGTCGGAGTCCGGTCCATTCATAGCCTCTTGGTAGGTCGCTGGTTCATCATCATGATCCATAAGCAACACATTACCTATTTGAGACACGAGAAATCCATATCTCTCAGGCTAAAATCTTGGTCTACCAGATCTACGTAGGACTTGTGTCTCTTGAGTAGGTTCTCTAGCTACAACATCTTGTAGTCCTGGCTCAGAATCCAATTCTGGTTCATTCACTACTTGTGGTTCTTGAACTTCTTCAAGTTCTACCTTTTGCGTCTTTCTTGACAAGAACTCTTTCTCCAAGAAGACACCCGTCCTTGCGACAAACACTTTGCCCTCAGACGGTAGGTAAAAGTAATATCCTTTCATTTCCTTAGGATATCCCACCAGATAACACTTATCTGATTTGGGTTCCAGCTTGTCAGGCATTTGACGTCGTACGTATGCCTCACAGCCCCAAATTTTAATGAATGACATACTAGGATGCTTCCCAGTCCATATCTCATATGGTGTCTTTAGAACCGTTTTCGTCGGAGCGCGATTCAGTGTCATTGCAACAGTCTATCAAGCAAAACCCCAAAAAGAAACGTGCAAGTCTGCATGACTCATCATCGACCGTACCATGTCTAACAGAGTATGATTTCTCCTCTCAGACACACCATTATGCTGCGGTGTCCTAGGTGGAGTGAGCTGTGATACAATACCACACTCTTTCAGATGATCACGGAACTCATGACTCAGGTATTCGCCACCTTGATCAGATCGGAGTGCTTTAACCTTTTTACCCAATTGGTTCTCCACTTCATTCTTAAACTCTTTGAACTTTTCAAAAGTTTCGGATTTGCACTTCATAAGATACACATATCCGTATCTACTGAAATAATCAGTAAATGTAACGAAGTAGAAATACCCACCTCTAGCCATAGAACTCATGGGTCCGCATACATCACTATGTACTATACCCAAAAGATCCTCAGCCCTCTCAGTATAACCAGTGAAAGGGGCTTTAGTCATCTTGCCTAACAAATAAGACTCGCATCGCTCAAATGATTCATAATCATATGAGTCCAATAGTCCATCTTTATGGAGATTGGATATGCGCTTCTCGTTTATATGGCCCAAACGACAATGCCAGAGATATGTAGGATTTGAGTCATTTGTTCTTAGTCTTTTATTATTATTTACATTATAGATCGGATGGTCCAGGTTCAAAACATAAAGACCATTAAACAATTGAGCTACAACATAACAAACATCATTCTTAAATATAGAACAACAATTGTTCTTAATTATAAAAGAAAATCCAATCATGTCTAAGCATGAAATGGATATAATGTTTCTAGTTATGGCCGGAACAAAATAACAATTATTAAGTTCTATTACAAGCCCACTGGGTAAAGAAAGACGGTAAACCCCTACGGCTACAGCAACAACTCTTTCTCCATTGCCGACGCGCAGGTCCACCTCTCCTTTACTCAGCAATCTTCTCCTTTTCAGTTCCTGCACATTTGTACAAATGTGAGAACCACATCCAGTATCCAATACCCAAGATGAAGGAGCAGAAAGGTTTATCTCTATAACGTAAATATTCGAAGCGGAAGTCATACCTCCCTTCATTTTCTGCAGACCCTCAATGTACGAAGGACAATTCCTCCTCCAATGACCAGCCTTGCCACAGTGGTGGCATTTCCCTTCCTTCACGGTGCTCTTCTTTTTCAGCGTAGAAGATTTGGGCTCAAGATGTGACTTAGGTCCCACCTTCGTCTTCTTGAAGCCCTTGGACTTACCCTTGCCTTTATGTACCATCAATATGGGACTAGCAGGCTTGGCCTTCTTCATATTTATCTCGGCAGTTCGCAACATGCCTAGGAGCTCGGGCAGTGTCTTGTCTATTTCATTCATATTGTAGTTCAAGATGAACTGCTCATAACTATCCGACAACGATTGCAGGATAAGATCTGTGGCCAACTCTTGACCCAGAGGAAAACCCAGTCTCTCCAGGTTCTCAATATACCCAATCATCTTGAGTACGTGAGTACCAACTGAGTCTCGAGCTCCCATTTTGCACTGAAATAAGTCCTTCGTGACATCGAACCTCTCTTGACGAGCTTGCCCTTGAAACATTTTCTTTAGGTGCTCGTCAATCTCCTTGCACCCCATGTTCTCGTGTTGCTTCTGAAGCTCAGAGTTCATGGTGGCAAGCATAAGACACTCGGCGTCTAAGGCGTCATTGGTATACTTCTTATAAGCATCCTTATCAACACGGGACGAGTTCCCGGTCGGCACCTCGGGGGCTTCTTCTTCCAAGACGTAGAGCTTTCACTCTTGCCTGAGAACAATTCTCAGGTTCCTATACCAGTCCATGTAATTCGTCCCACTTAGCTTGTCCTTCTCAAGGATAGCTCTCAGGGACAAGGTGGAATGTGAACCACTTGCCATGGAATTCTACAAGAATTCATGCAAAATTTAATCAGTACCAAAATTTTAAAATACAACTTATCTTAATTTGGACTTCAATTATATATTCCCACTATTTTATTCAAATCGATAGCCCTCACTATCAATTCAGAGAGTCCATGCGAGCTACTCTCTTAGTGGACAAGATCCGTATTTCACCAACACCACTAGTCCGCTTTGGCGTTCCTCTCATAATGCGGTTATTTAGGTAGGCAACGCTTGCCAATTGCATCCTCATGCAACTCTTGTATGGCTGGTGAATAACTCCTTATTAGCATCCATCATATGGTGCATGCCAACCCTATGCCTCTAGGCACTCAACCTTTGAGGTCACCTAGTTAAGTTAGACCCGATGTCGATAGTGGGATATCACAATTATCCTCTCGCACCCTTACCAAGATAGATTAATGCACCTTGCTTTGGCAAGCCCACACTTCATCGATCGAGGCAGGAAGAGTGTCATCCATCGGAAGGCATCCGAACACTTAATATTTGATGAAGGGATTTTAATTTTTAATAATAGGTTAACACTTAACCATGATCAACATTTGATCAAAGTGCACATCCACAGAAAAACAAGCTTTCTAAAATCCACATGCATCCCTTATGTGCACAACATAAGACTATCAACCTTTGATAGACGGAAGGGTAAAATCTGGACATTTAGAACTCTTCCAAATCTTTAGATTTACATGCATTGGACAAAGGCAAAGACAACTCGACTTAAAGCAGTAGACAAGCTCGTCTCTCATTGTTGGATTCAAAATCCAAAACAATACAAGGGTTCATTAACCACTTGAGGGACGGTTACTGCTAAGGAGACAAAAATTTCTAACAATTTGAAATTACCACGAAATCCCAGACGTTCCTGGCGGGGTTCCAAGGGGCCGCACCCCTGGCAGGGTCTTAGGGGCAGAGCCCTTGCGGGGTGCGGGGCAGAGCCCCGACCAAATTTTTGAAATCCCACCACCAGAAACCACACAAAATCATATCAAATGTGATATTCCAAGAAGAAATCTTGACATTTAGAACGCCTCCAAATACCTAGATTTGCACGTACTGGAATAGCCTAACTTCTGAAACAACATTCATGACCGGAACCTCGCTCTGATACCACTGTTGGGTTTTTCTACAACCATACATCGTATGTAGGCGCAGCGGAAATAAAGAGAAACAACCCAAAAAGATTCGGATCGGCCATGAACATTGATTCAAGAAGTAATGAAAACTACTAGGCATAAATTTCCTTAGTGGAGTTGGATCGAATCCAACCTAGGTGCTCCAAGAAGATGAATCCTGTCAGCGGCTATGCGAGAGTCCTCACGTAGAATGATGTCTACGTCTCTACAGTGATCCACACGAGCCTGGAGAAGAACGACTGCACCTTGCACTTCCACGAATTGCTAGGTTCGCTCCACGAAGAACAATCACAACGACGATCGCCGGAAGGAGGTCTGCATAGACGAGCGGAACGGCGGAACACTTCCGTCGGCTAGGGTTCGTGAGGTGGAACTCTTCTGTCTGGTCTTCTTCCAGGAGGCGTAAGAAGAGCATACTGAACCCTTAAAACAGGTCCTATTTATACCCGAAGTATAAAAGGACCTAGACAAATCGCTATCCGCAGTCCATACAGAAGAACCTGAGGTTTCTGTCAGCATTCGTCGAGTTTGCACGGAACAATCCGACGAATCCGACGAATCATATCAGACGGCAACATTTGCCGAGATAATGATCTCTGTAACAATTCGTCGAGTTTCCACGGAACAATCCGACGAATCCGGCGAATCATATCAGACGGCAACATTTGCCGAGTTAAGGGTCTCTGTGATAATTCGTCGAGTTTCTACGGAACGATCTGACGAATTCCGACGAATCCGACGAATCATATCCGACGAATTCCGTCAGCAACATTTGCTTTACCTCCCCGATTCTATATGGTGATTGGTAACCTTTACCAACACAGTCAATCTTCCAACTTCTCCACATGCTCTTATGTGCGACCCTGCAGGCTCATATCGCGTTGGCAGTGACATTACATGTTTGACCACTTCTAGATCACAATGGTAACTCCAACACTTCCCGCCTCCATTTTCGCTTCTCCCCGCCTCCATTTTCGCTTCTTCCCGCTGCTCCATTTTTGCTTCTTCCCGCTGCTCCATGTTTGCTTCTTCCCGCTGCTTCTAGGGCTTCATATCGCGCGCCTCCTCTCCAGCCCTTCACACTGGAAGCTCATAGGGTTTCCATGATCGAGCCCTCGCTCCATGTTGTGTCCTCCCACCGCTACATGGTGCCTTCGGATTGCTTCGCAGAAGGAGTAGCCCCTTTCTCCGGCGAGTTTCGACTAACAGGAAGAACATCCACATAAGTCATTTCTTCGGAGCGATCAAGCTTCTGTCCTTGCTATCTGATTTCCCAGGTCTTGCATCTCTGAGTTTATTCTTCCTCTCCAACTCCCATCTCTTCCTCATCCTAATATTTATGGAATCTCCCATCAACCCTAAAGTTTTATTTTGGGTAGGAAACAACCCTATTGTTAGAACTCTGCCTCTTGCACTCACACTTGAAGTAAAGGTAGCAAACTCCAATTTGAAGTTGATCTAGGCTAAATGTTTCCTCCTTGAATTCTGTTATTTTCACCTTATTTTTAAGCTAACTATTAACTTATTAAGTAACTCTTATTTGCAGGATGGTCTGGTTTCTCGTCAGCAGGCAGAATCTTTTTTTTAGACTGGAGCATTCGAATATAAGCTTGAATAGCTGGAGCTTCAGAAGCAAACAAACTCTTTGGTAAATCATGTTATGTTGCATTCTCTGTTCTGAAAAAATGTAATTGCCCAAAAAACAATTTCTAACTTAGTGCCTTCCAAAACTTCTTGAATCATATATACTATGACAATCCCATTAGCTTGATTCTTTATACATGTATGATCCGGTGATGGCCAATTGTGTTGCAACTTGCAAAGCTCTGTTCAGTTGACAATAGGTTTAAGCCGAAGTTATTTTGTTTTCAACCAATTCTTGTTCGTTGGGTATGAATATAGTGATTTTGTAGAAGAATTCACAACTCAGAGCATCAAACTAACATTGATGTTCTCAAATAAATATTTATATCATAATTTTTTAGAAGCTTTAACCACCTTAATTTTATGATATTGAAATTTTTAAGTGAAAATATGCTAAAGATCTTATATTCTGTAAAGCCAACATGCAGTTTTATAGCGATATTATTTCCTAAATTCGATGCAAGGGCAATTGTTGCCGAAAGTAATTTAGTGCATGTACTTCTTGAGTTCTTGAGGTATATTGAATCATTGATATATGACATTCATCTGACATGCTATCTACCTTTTGGACATACCAAAATTGAACATTTCATCACATATCATATTTAATTGTATCTAATGCAGTAGATGCATGGTGTTGTGATTGGCTAGTTCTAGGAAAGGGTTAGGTTTCATTGTGTCTAGAAATTCTATTGGAGGATGAAAATTGTGCCATTTGTTCAACAATTAATACAAGTTTATATGAGTTTTCTAATTTCAGATTTTAATCTAGATCATGGGGAAGCTTGTTAGGTTTCCCTTGAACTATTTTCTCCCAAATAGCATATTCAACTTCATTGGAAAGCTTGTTTTACATCCTTCTTACTGGTGTACCTCCATTTTGGGGAGGTCTGTGATCTTCCAAGTGATTCTGATTAAAAAATACTATATAAAACTTTTTTAAAATAAATATGCTATGCTGATTTTCTATCTATGCAGAGAATGAATAGAGTGTATTTGAGGCTATTCTAAGTTTCCATGTAGACCGTCCTTCTGCAGCTGCTATTCTGGGTAACAATAGCCGAAAATTCCATTTCAGGTTTGGGCATTAGAGTGTGAACAATATCCAAAAATTTCATTTCAGGTTTGGGCATTAGAGTGAGAACAATAGCCGAAAATTCCACGCGACGATGCATATTCCGGCAACAAAGATCTCGACATTATCGCAGAAAATCCAAACTCCTTTCCGTAGAAGTGCGAGAACATAACACACATGATCTTCATAGGCCACCTATCTGTAAGACCTAGAATCTTTGCCTTTTCATAAATTTCCTAAATTTTAAGCTATCAAAATGTTATTTTTCCAGTGAAATTTTAAGCTATCAAATTAAGCTATGCATGTCTTGATTTTTATTGAACATGAGGTATGCTCTGCAAGAAACTTTTAATTTTCAATTTATTTTTTGTGGAAATTTTTTGTATATATCATATTTATTTTGCGTAAGGGTTGAGATTGATCAAAAGTTACTGAAACAAATACAATTAAAATTTATTTTAACATTTTTGAATGGTAATTAGATTTGAATATAAAGTTTCATAAAAATTTCATTGAGTCTCTTTACTGCTGCGCCTCCTTGCAGGAAGGGTGGCATCCAAAAATGGCAAATTTATAATGTTTCAAGGTATTTCTAGATAAAGCTTTACCGCATTCATTAATGCCTTTATTCTGGAATTTCTTAAATAGATTTTAATTGCATTGTCAAACTCTGTAATTCATTTTACTTAGATCCTCCATGGTAGCTTCATATCCTAACACTGGATTGTGCATATATATATATGATGGCAGCAATAGTGTTATTTTTGAAGATTCCTTTAAAGGTTATATACGATTGTAACTCCTACAATTGCGCTTAATTTCTCTTATTTTTTTATTAGTTTCTCCTACAATTGTAACTCCAATTTTTTTTAAATACATATGCAGTTTACTGGAACTACTGCAGCATGTCTACAACCACAGCTCAGTGGATGTTACTTCAGCTAATAACCAGTCCTCTTGTCCTTATACTCCATTCCTATTAACATAGCCATGGCTACTCAAATTTCATGAAATCTTTTTTAGGTTCTAATAAATTCAGGTTTCAGTCTTCTTCCTACCCCTAAATTGTAGTCTAACAATCCATGCAGTTGTTTCCACCCATTCTTTATCACCAATAATGTTAGACTTCGATCCAGGTATCCCAAAATCATTTAATTTCAGCTCATTTGTTCTCAATAATTCTGAAACCAGTAAAGTAGTAGTTTTGATTGTTTTGAATTTTCCTCCGTCCAACGAAATTATAATGAAAGCATTTTAGTTCCATGACCTTCGCAAGTTCTTGCTGATTTTGTTGAATGTTTATTTTTCCTTACAAATTCTAGAGAACTTAAACTTGTTTGTGAATTTAGCTTGTGTGCTCACAGTTTAATTAGTTCATTTATCATTTCAAAATTCTTGTTCTTCCTTATTCTATTAAAGCGTCGCTAAAACAAATATTCCGATTTTAGGACTCCATTACTTCCTTAATTATTCTATTATTCCGCTCGATCTTCAGGCTGCCGAAAGAGAAGATGAACTCCGCTCGAGCTCCAGGACGCCGGAAGAATGTGAACTCCACTCTATCTCCAGGCCGGCGGAAGAAGGTTGAACTCCGGTCGTTCTCCACGTCGCCGGAAGAAGGTTGAACTCCAAGCGATCTCACTAGCTCTCTGCCCCTCTCTCCCTACCGTGCAATCATTTCCTGGCCGTCGCCCATGCCACCCTAGCGCTCTCTCTCGTTTCGAGGTCGTCATACAGGATGGGTAGAAATCTTTTATTATCTCTATCCATCATGTGGTTTTTTAATTGTTATATCACCCCAAGCTTTATGTCACTACCACTAATATTGAGAGCCCCTATCTTTTGTAGGATCTGATGAAACATATGGCATCACCACGGAGGGCACCACATTCGCTCATACTGAGCCCCTTCAAGAAGATTCGGGTCCACCCAAAACAGACTATGAGAAGGAAATCCTTCACAAGAAAGTAACTAAGCATGGTACTAGAATATTTTGAAAATTATTATGTTCTAGCCCCTTGGTCTTGAAATAGAATATTTTTTCTGATTCAGAATCATTTTTAAGCCTGCTGAAATTTCTACTTGTTTATACTAAATTTGAACTTTGATACTAATCTGCATCTATCCATTTCCATTACTAAATTTTGTATAATTTTTTTAAAACGCTGCGTTGGCTGCTTTTTTTAAAAAAATTGCCGCAACATTGGCGGCGTTTTAAAGGAAAAGTGCCGCCAATGCTATGATGTTTTTTTAAAAAAAATAAAGGTTGTAGAATTGGCGGCGCTTTTTAAAAAAATGCCATGGATTCTTGTATTCGTGACGCTTTCCGAAAAACGCCACAAAGTTCTACCGCTACGATCCATATTGCGAAGATTTTGCGGCGTATTTTAAAATGCCGTGAAAAATAATGCGGTGCTCCAAAAGCGCCGCGGAAGGCCAAAAAAATGTCGCAGTATCCCAATTTTGTTGTAGTGTGTATACTTAACTTTAATATTATTTTTTACTTGCTTTGATAGAACTAGAACTGATGGATTGAGGTTCTCTTAAGTGGTTGCTCTGCAATCTGGCGGGGTGAAGCCTTCCTTTGCCTTGGCTTCTCTGAATTTGATCTCTTAAGCGGCTGCTCTACACGTTTCTATTTTTTCCAGTGTACTCATTTTTGTATAAGTTTATTTTTTTTCAGTGTACTCATTTCAGTCATGTATGCTTTGCAGATGTATTTTTTATTTTGGAAAGTATTTCTCATTGGAGATATTTTGTATTTCTCAGTCAAGATGTAAATTGAGATAGGTAATTTGTGAATTTAGAATCTATAAAGGTGGATTTGAAAGAGGTGCATGATAAGTTAGGCAATTCGTCAATGTTTTTCATTGTATTAGTCCATTTACAATTACCAGAATTAAAATTAAATTTTAAGAACTTAATTTATAGTCGGCCCTCTGAATGCCGTTGTACGTCAAATATGTTTGCGGGTGCAACCCGTTGGCCTACGGGCGAACCCCGCTTAGATGCGGGCGAAGCTTGCTTAGATGTGGGCGAAACCCTCTTAGATGCGATCGCTAGAATTTGATTCCTGCCCGTATTATTTGCCACGACTTCATTGTAAGTATTTTTTTTAATAAATCTGTCAAGTATTTGCCACGTTTCAAACAGTGGCAATTTTTTTTTTAAATAAATCTGCTAAGTATTTGCCACGATTTCCAACCGTAGTAAATACTTTTTTTAAATCAATTTGTCAAGTATTGCCACGGTTTATTACCGTGGCTAATAATGGACTTTTAGCCACGGCAGGGAAACCGTGGCTAATAATGGAGTTTTAGCCACAGCAGGGAAACCGTAGCTAATAGCTGTTGAAATCAAGGCTTTTAACCACGATTCAAAACCGTAGCTAAAAGTCGTGGCAAAAAGTATTTGCCACGGAATGAGCATGGCAAATACTTTTTGCCACGCTCGCATTGCCCACGCCCATTTGCCGTGGGCAGACCGTGGCTAAAAGTCTTTTGCCACGGTTTTGGACTTTTAGCCACTGCAATTTGCCCTGGCTAAAAGTCCATTTTCTGGTAGTGTTTCAATATCAGGGCTCGATATCATATTAGAGATGGATTGACTAGCAGAACACAAGGCCCAAATCAATTGCATATCTAGGGAGCTGTTCCTCCAAAACTCGGATGGGTAGTGTATTACCTTAAAAGGTATACCATCAGTCTCATGAGCCATTCTATCTTCTGCCCAAATCGCTAAAGCTGGCTGGCAAAAGGATGAAGTTTTTATAATATACTTTGAAATAACTGAGGAATCCAGGCTCCTTCAAGAAGTATCTATTGTACGTGCCTGGACATCTTCCTGCAGACTCTTCCAGAACAACCTCCCCCTTGCGAGGTTGACTTCTGAATTGAACTAGCAACTGGAGCCCAAATGGTATCCGAAACACCTTATCGAATGACACCAAAGAAACTGGCAGACTTCGGAATAAAACTTCAAGAGTTGGTTAAAGCAGGATTCGTTCGCCCGAGTTCCTCTCCCTCGGGAGCTATGATGTTATTCGTTGAAAAGAAGGATAGATCCTTGCACTTATGCATCGACTATAGAGAGCTAAACCGATTCACCATAAGAAACACCCAACCCTTGCCAAGGATCAATGAACTATTCAATTAACTCCAAGGTGCTTCTGCCTTCTCAAAAATGGACTTATGATCTGGCTACTATCAACCAGAATTCGAGAGGAAGTCATACCTAAGACCGCTTTCATCTCCCGCTACAGTCAATATGAGTTCATAGTAATGCCATTCAGATTAACTAATGCCCCATCTGCCTTCATGGCACTGATGAACAAGGTGTTCTAACCCCAACTAGATCACTTTGTTATTGTGTTCATCGATGACATCCTCATCTATTTAAAAAGTGAAGAAGCTCAGGTAAGGAACCTCCAGATGGTTTTGTTGAAGCTTTGTGAGCATTATCTTTATGCAAAATTTAGTAAATGTAAGTTTTGGCTGAAGGAGGTTTGATTTTTGGTTCATAACATTAATGGAGTAGGAGTAGCTGTAGTTCAGGCCAAGGTACAAGAAGAATAAAATTGGCCACTATTTAAATAGGCAGCGGGAATTCGTAGCTTCCTAAGATTATTTGGGTACTACTGGAAGTTCGTAGAAGGATTTTCTAAGATCGCCATGCCCCTCATTACCCTCACAAAGAAGGAAACTACATTTAGGTGTACATCAGAGTGTGAGGCCGCTTTTAACGAATTGAAGAGTCGCCTAACTTCAACACCCATCCTTACTATCCCATATGGGACCGATGGATTTCAAATCTACACGGATGCTTCTCTAAAGGGGTTAGGAGCTGTACTTATGCAACATGAAAAAGTAGTAGCATATACATCCCAACAACTCAAGCAACATGAGCATAACTACCCTGTCCATGACTTGGAATTGGGAGCGGTAGTATTTGCTTTTAAAATTTGGAGACATTACCTGTTTGGAAGCAAGTGCGAAATCTTCTCTGACCATAAAATCCTAAATTATGTCTTCACCCAAAAGGAGTTGAACCTCCGACAACATCAGTGATTGGAATTTCTCTATGACTATGACTTCACCTTACAGTATCACCCTGGAAAGGCAAATAAGGTAGTAAACGCGCTAAGTCATCGACCAATGTCCATAGCAAGTTGGATGGAGGCCCTGAATAGTGACTTACTATAATCCTTAGCTGAGATGGACATAACGATCATCACTCGCAGAGATCCAACAGAGTACCAAGCCCAATTATATTGGATGGAGATTTAGTGTTACATCTGAGATAGGATCCGAGAAGCTTAAAAGATTGATCCTGAGACCCAATCACTCAATCCATACATGATGATGTTCAAGAAGACTTCAATTTATATGATGGTATTCTGCAATTCCAGCATAGGGTATTCATTCCCGCCACTAGGGGAATTATGGAGGAAGTTCTTCGAGAAGCGCACCAGCCTAGGTACTCTATTCATCCTAGAGTAGTCAAAATGTACACCGATCTATGACATACACTGTATTGGCCAGGGATTGAAGGACATCACAAATTACGCAGCACACTGCCATACTTGTCAGATGGTGAAAGCTAAGTGTAAAAACCACAGAGGTTTATTGTAGTCTCCACCAGTGTCCGAATGGAAGTGTGAAAACATATCCTTGGACTTCATACACAGATTACTCTGATCTCGTTTAGGGAACGACTCCATATGGGTAGGAGTAGATTGCCACACCAAGGTTGTGCAGTTTATTCCAAATCATCAAGGTGATGGTTTGTGGATATTTTAGCCAGATTATTCATCAAACAAGTTGTCCAGTTTCATGGGATACCAAAGATGATTGTTTTAGATCGAGATGGATGTTTTATCTCACGAGAGTGGAGAAGGGTGCAAGCCTTCTTGGGAACCAAACAATCCTTTAGCATGGCTTTTCACCCTCAAACTAATGGACAGATGTAGAGAACAAACTGAACCATGGAGGATCTTGTTCGACTCTGTATAGTAGATTACAACGAGCCATAGGAGCAACTCTTAACATTGGTGAGTTCTCTTATAATAACAGTTATCATGCCAGTATCAAGATGGCCTTGCATGAAGCTCTTTATGGATGATGATGTCGAACACCCTTATCTTAGGCACATGATGAGGATCCCAAAATATTGGGTATTACTTACATAGATGACACCACTACATCGGTGAGACTGATTCGTGAGTGGATCTTGGAAGCGCAAAGTAGACAAGACAAATATTACGATGCTCGACATCTACATGTAGAATTCTGTTGGATGTACTGGCGCCCTTAGAGGGGGGGGGGGGGGGGGGTGAATAAGGGCTTGCACGAAATTCAACCTTTTAAAATGTTTTCAACGGGAGTACAGAGATCTGTATGCTACTGCGGGGCGGTAGAGCTAGTGCCCGACAATATCACCCTGATCCTGTGTTCTGAAGACTTCTTTTACTTTGATCCGTACATGTGATCAATATGTCTTGTTTAGTATTGTAGTCTCGATCAGTGCTTGTTAAGTAGTAATAACCAAAATTACAGTTCACATGAAAACTATTGACAAGCAGTTATATCATTTTCATTAATCAAAAACCACTATTGAGAATTTATAATTATAAAATGATGATCTCCATAACGCTGGAAATCCGAGGCGATCAATATCATAACCTTGGGTTTTCTATACCGACCCTAATACAAGGACCGGTTAGCTCTCTCCCTTTCCTCCCCAGAAAAGTCTTCGAGCCGTTGCTCACCTTCCTTCTAGGAACGGTCTTAGAGCCCACTAGATATCCCAGATCTAGACGCCCTCCCAGGACAATTCCCTATGGAATCCTCACCATATTCCGACGACCTCCCCGGTCGATTTCCACGAATTCCAAACTGGATTCAGACGTCCACACCGGACGATTTCACACCCCAAAACAATAAAAGAGAAAAGGAAAAAACTTAGAAGAGATGAGAAAGAAGGTGTGCTCCCTCAAAGTATGGGTCTGTTTGGGAGAGCTGTTGCAGATTGAAAAGTTGTTGATTGAACAGAGCTCTTTAAACAGAGCTCTTTTAGAAGCTGTTTTGAAAAACTGCAAACAGTTTGGAGAGTCCGTGCATAAGCGCTGTTGGAACAGAGCTCTTTCAAATAAAACTGTTTGGTAGAACATCTTTTTGAGAGCTGTTTTTTTTCTAAATGAAAGTACTGAAATATTAAATTAAAATATTACAATACATTTAAACATACCAATAAAAATATTAATTGTTCTCAAGCATAACTAGGCCTAAAAAGTTTGTTTAAAAGATGTCAGGAAATTTTACCTACGAGCGCTGTACAATTCTTCAGCAATATTATCTCGTATTGCAGACATATGATCAGATCCCCTAACATCAAACATATCTGTCTCAATATCATCCTCTGTTGTATGATCATCATCCTCTGGTGGTATGAATGAGTCATCAGCATCGCAAGCATTAAATTCTGGCTCCCTTCGAGATGGATGTCTACGAATGAAGTTATGCAATGCTATTGTCGCTAACACAATTGAACGTTGTTTTTGGAAATTGTATAGAGGCATTTTTTGAAGAATGTGCCACTTTTTCTTCCAAACTCCAAACGTCCGCTCTATCACACTTCGAAGAGTTGAATGTTCCTTATTAAAATGCTCATGTCTGCCATGGACGGGACGACTCCTGCGCGCAAAATATGTCAAATGATATCTTGTTTCTGGATATGGTTTTAAATATCCTGTCTTTAATCGATATCCAACATCCACTAAATAATATTTACCTGTAATTAGTTGATATGTTAAGCATAATAATATGGTAATGAATAATTAAAGCATATACGATCATTTATTGAACAAGTTACCTTAAGGGGGATGCGGAAAATGTAGTCTACCGTCTGACAATGCACGTGCGACGATAGGACTATCATGAGCGGTTCCTTACCACCCAGTCAGTGCAAATGTGAAGCACATATTAAAGTTACAAACAACCATCCATTTTGTGTTGTTGTACCATGACGTCCGATATATCTAACTTGATGATCAACGGGTATCCTCGCATCTACGTGTGTACCATCAATTGCACCAACGCAGTCCTTAAAGAATGGCATGTAACGAACATCATACCTTATTTTCGCAGGTATTTATCTAAAATGACGATCGATTGGTTTTATAACATCAACTGACAATAGCAATAGTGATTTAAGACCTTTCGAAAAATGCCTACTTATAGTTTCATTTGAGTGTTGAAATTGCTCTTTTGTTAATCTCATAGAGCCTCCATTTGCTAGGGTGTACAATGTAATTCCTAGGATTTCTTTTGAGGTTATGCGTTGTGATCCTTGTAATTCATGATCGTTTTCTAGTTTTCAAAGTAAATTAGTAAATATTCGCTTTGACATTCAAAATGCATCATCAATTCTATCTGGGTGCACTTCAAGCAACTCTTTCAACCATTTCTCCCCTGTTTGACTAGACATCATGCATGGTCTCTTCTCCCTTATGCAATTATTAATCTCATCAATTGTTGAGATAACTATATTGCAGTATTCAACATATTGCACCCGTTCTGGAGTAAGACAGGTATCTTCTCCCGAATCTTAACTGGTAGAGTCATGTGCTTCCATTACCTAAAGAAGCAAAAAAAAAAGACATCATATCAAATTTTTAAGTGGCACAAAACTTATTTCATATAATAGAAGCAACACAAAACATGAATTTAGATTCATCAAAAATAGAAACATCACAGAAGATAGAAACATCACATTATATTCTTAATAAAATAGAAACATCACAAAACATAACACAACAAAGTCTGAATAAAAAATAAACAACACATAACACAACAAAGTCTGAATAAAATAAAAACAACAAATATCACTAGTGCTTGTTCTCAAAGGCACTTTTGATCCACCATACTCTATCCTCCTCTGGAATGTTAATGAAAATCTCTCTGTTGTTTTTGTCCTTGATATGGTTCAAAGCAAAGTAATATAAACTCAAATCAACACATATCTCTTACATCTTGCAGATCAACTCCACTGCCTCCTTGATTGTGACAATTGGTTGTGGCTTCTCTGCTAGTGCAGATGCACGCAACTCATTCATATAGGAAAGTGCCACACCTTTATTCTTTCCTATTCTTCTTCGTTTATTCGTGGAGGTTGAGGCATTACCAATATTGGTTGATGAATCAAGTCGCGGAACCTCCAAGTATTCCGCTGCATTGTCTTCTTCCTCAGAAATGCGCTCCATATCAGGTGGTACACTGCCAATTGATGGTGCCCAAGAATCTTCACCTGTGGAAACAACTTGACTGAACATAATATTCAGTTTCTCCTCTAACTCGGGCGCAATACCAGCATATCAAATTTTTTTGGCAGTAGGAACAACCTATACATAATAATTATAATAATATAAGAAAATATAAAAAAACATATACTTTTTTTAAATTTATTGATTTTTAGGTTACCTTGATTTTATCCTCCCACCACTGATCAGATGCTACAATGGTTTTCTTTTCCTGGTCCCATCCCAAACCGGTCTCTCCATGTTTTAATTCTTTCCACAACTTCTAGTCTTTCATTAGATGGTCCCACTTATTCTTCATTTGCATTCGATCGTAGTTTTTTCTAGTACGCTGTTTATAAGACCCGATCAAAGTTTTCCAACCATCCTTTCTAAAGTGGGTGGTAGGCCGATTTCCCAACCCGATCTCTATAATGCAAAGATCGCAGAAGATCAAAACTTTATTTGACTCCCAAGTTGATGAGATTTCTCCCACCTTCAGGTTTCCCATATAACTGTATACCCAAAAAATATTCACACAAATAAAACATAAATACACACACACACACACACACACACACACACACACACACACACACACACACACACATACACACACACACAAAACATACATAGACACACATAGACACACAAACACGCACACACACACAGACACAGACACACACAGACACACACAGACACACAGATACACAGACACACACACACACACGGACACAGACACAGACACAGACACAGACGCACACACACACACACACACACAAACACACACAAACACACACAAACACACACACACACACACACACACACAAACACACACACACACACACACACACACACACACACACACACACACACACACACACACACACACACACACACACTGTTGATTAAAATTCCGCTTGCACGAAATAAAATCCGAACTAACAATCCGAGAAGGCAAGTATACCTATCGAACTGTAGTATAGGAACGCAAGTGTCGTATTAAAATCCGAGAACCGTTGATTACTTATACTCAAACGAATTACTATTATTTTATCTTAATAATTTTTTTTGGATGGTTTTGTCTGCTAGGTTAAAATAAAAGTTGGATATAAGTACGACTAAACGATGATTAAGAAATAGCACTCGATCTTGACTTACTTCGGCCTAAGTTGATCAAAATTCAAAAGCAAACTTAAAACTTAATAAAGTAAGGGCAGCTTGACCGTGGGGGTTCCTATAGTTTGAACATGCTTCTCTCGAAGATATGCCCAACTGAGTTTAGGAAAATCCGACCGAACTCTCGTCCCGTATTCGAATACCTAAAACTCGCTTTAAGTGGTGAACCCCGCTATTGGGTTTTACTCCAATCCAGGAGATTTACGTTATTCTCTCTCGAGAAATGTGTGTAACTCTCTTTACTCTTAAGGGCTCACTTCAGACTATCGGCCTCTCGGCTAGCCAAGAATGAAAGCAAAGGTGGGGATTATACATCGATAATATAGCTCCACTCAATTTTAATTAAGAGTAAATCTAAGGCCCAAACTTTAGAAAGTGAAAGAAGACTAAAGGATCATAACTTGATCAACTCATCCTCAGATCATCAAGATCGAGTACTATGAGGATTTAGTTACTCATGGTGGAGGGGTAGGAGAGAGAAATGATGAAGATTTTAAGAGAACAAAAGCATACCATTTTTATTAAATAAAAGTTCAACTGAGATTACAATTGCATAGAAAGGCTACTATAAAAGGAAATTACAAAGACATTACAACATTCATATGAAAACTAGAAAAGGATATGCATTGAAATAAGAGAGAGAGAGAGAGAAAGAGAATAAAATGACATGGAAAACACTGAAAATAGAGTAGTAGCACTAGTTCTCTCTCCCAAAAACTGAATGAGGAAAGCTTGGAGGTCATTTCAATTTATAGAATTTTTTCTGCCTCGGTCACGCCCTCAGTCACGCCCGTGACTAAGGGCGTGACATTGTTTAATCAATTCTGCGGCTTGGATCAGGTTCGGCGCACGATTCTGACGCGATTTGATGGGTCACGCCCTAGGTCACGCCCGTGACTGAGGGCGTGACCATTTCGGTGGTTAGCTCGGGTCATGGGCGCTGGCGGCGATCATGGGCGCTGGCAGCTGGCTGACGTGGCAGTCACGGGCGTGACTTGCGTGTCACGGGCGTGACTTGTGTGTCACGGGCGTGGCTTGCGTGTCACGGGCGTGACTTGTGTGTCACGGCCGTGTACTTTGGGCGTGTCTGACCAGATCTTCTGAATTATGTTGGCAGCAGCTTAACTGGAAACAGCAACTTACACGCCCTAGGTCACGCCCGTGACTGAGGGCGTGACTTAGGAAATTTTGCATTTTTGACCTGAAAATTCAGAAAACTTAAGTTAGCACTAAAAATAGGAAAATGAACCAAAATTGCATTTAGGTAAGCAACAATAAGCAAAAAGTAAGAGTAAATATCCTAAAAATAACCTAATTAAACTAACTAGATTTAGCATTATCAAATTCCCCCAAGCTTACACTTTGCTTGTCCCCAAGCAAAGAAATATGCTTTAGCTAATAAAATAAAATGACTAATCAAAAAGATTTAATTATGCTAAACACGAGTACCTTGCGAAATTCCAAGTAGGGAGAATAGTGAAAAGGAAACCTAAAATAAGTACTTTATTTAAGCTTAATTTTTATACCCTTTACTAACAAAAATTAATCATCCAAAATTTAACTAAAAAGTTTTTATAATAAAATTGAGCAAAGTAACAAGTGAGATAGTGCATTGAATTGTTACTAAACCCTAAGAGACAAATTATAACTATATCATTCTAAGAACAAGAATCTAAATTCATACCCAAGACTTAACTATTCTACTTTTCTTCTTTACTTAGCTAAAGCAAATTTAGGAGCATGAATCAAGAGGACTTTATTAGGACCGAAATGTTTGGTTTAGGCATATGAATTGGAATGGGAATCGAAGATAAAAGTGATTGCTATAATCACACTAAACCATAAACATGAGTTTTATAAAATTTTCGATATGAATGATAAGAGGCAATCCTTCATTATAAGCATATAGCATATTTTCTTTCTTTCTCTTTCATAGCCATTTTTTCTTTCTCTTTTTTTTTTTTTTTTTTTTTTTTTTAAAAATTTTGGCAAAGATAACTAATACAAATATGCTTAAAATATCTCCTTTTTGAGCAAATTCTTTTCTTTGAAGCTCTCCATGCAATAAACCAATCACACTCTTTTAGAAATTTAAATAAAACTCAAAGTGTTAGTGTGATTCAAATAGGTTTGGAAATTTTGGCTTTGGTGAAAAATTTGATAAGTGGAGGTGACAATAAAACATGGGAAAAGGCTCAAAAGATGCTAACAAAGGGTTTCTTTTTAAGGGTTGGCATGAAGGCTCAAACTTAAAACAAAAAATGGCCTAAATCATTTTCATTGCTCTCTAAATTTAGATAAAGCATGAGTTTTGAAGGATTTCAAAAAGTAAGCCCTAGATATTAAATAAAGACTAATGAACTTATCCTGAAAATAAGAATAATAAGCGTCTAGGATTATTCACATTTACTACACAAATCAAAAGTTAACCTTGCAAAATATATCTAAAAATGAAGAGAAAATAGTGGATGAAGAATTTTTACGAAAGTAAAGAAGATAAAAGAGAAAACGATAAGGAAAGTACAAGATTTTAGAAAAAACTTTTCAGATTAACATGCTACCTAGAATTAGAACACTACATGAGTCAACAATTTACTTGTGAAACATAATTAAAAGTAGGATTAGAAATTTTGAAATTAACTAAGGCTATATAAGATATTTTGGGAAAAACAAAACATAAAGCAAGGGGTACTATTGATTTTACCAAAATCTAATTTAGACTACTAAAAGAAAAGAAGACATTCTCCCCCAAGCTTACGATAGACATTGTCCTCAATGGAAAAGGAGAGTGAAGGAAGGGGTAATTAAAACTGAAAAACTGAAACAGGCACTTCCCTGGATTTATGGGCTTGAACGGGTGTGTGATGCCGCTCCCCCTTGCTGGCGCTTTGAATCTTCATGAAATATCATCTTGAATTTTTCTTGAAACCAGCAATGTTGAAACAGGCGATCGCCGAAGTTGAGAGTATCAGAGCCATCCAGGGCCAAAAAATTTAAAACAACAATTTTAAAAACCTTGGGTTGCCTCCCAAGAGCGCCCTCTGTTTAATGTCGTTTGAGCTCGACTAAAAGAATATAGTTCAAAAGTTAATCCAAATTATTACAGTCCAGACAAAAGAAGTTTTTCATTGTCCATGTCAACATTGTCACCAGAAAAATAAAGTTTTAGACGATGCCCATTAACCTTGAAATCACCCTTATCTGGGTGTGATATCAAAACAGTTCCATACGGATAAACTTCCTTTACATTAAAAGGACCTGACCATCTAGATTTTAATTTTCCAGGAAATAAACGTAGACGAGAATTATAAAGTAATACTTGGTCTCCTGGTTTAAATGTTTTCGGGAGCCTTAAATTTTTATCGTGAAAGCATTTCGTTCGTTCCTTATATAATTTGTTATTTTCATATGCATTGGAGCGCCACTCATCGAGTTCGTTGAGTTGGAATTTTCGAAGATCGGCGGTGGAGTGGGGATCAAAATTTAAAAATTTAAGGGCCCAGAAAGCACGATGTTCTAATTCGACCGGTAAATGGCACGATTTCCCATATACTAACCGATACGGTGTACAACCGATGGCGGTCTTGTACGCTGTTCGGTAAGCCCAAAGAGCATCGTCTAATTTATGTGACCAGTCTTTACGTGAGGTGGAAACAGTTTTTTCTAAAATACGTTTGATTTCTCTATTCACTACCTCGACCTGGCCGTTAGTTTGGGGGTGGTAAGCAGTTGAAAGCTTATGTGTAACGCCATATTTTAAAAGTGTTTTTGCAAATTGTGCGTTACAAAAGTGCGAACCCCTGTCACTAACGATGGCTCTAGGAGTACCGAATCGAGAAAATAATTTTTTTAAGAAAATAATAACGACTCGGGAGTCATTAGTAGGAAGAGCTTGGGCCTCTGCCCATCGAGACACGTAGTCTACCGCAACTAAAATGTATTTATTACCATGGCTAGAAGGAAGAGGACCTACAAAATCTATTCCCCAAAGGTCGAAAACTTCGCACTCGAGGAAATAATTTTGCAACATTTCATTTTTATTTGAGATATTTCCGGTCCGTTGGCAGCTATCGCACCGTCTCACAAACGATTGGGCATCTTTAAAAAGGCTAGGCCAATAAAAGCCTGCACTAAGTACTTTGTGAGCGGTCCGATTGGCTTGATAGTGCCCACCAGTCGGTCCTTCGTGTAAGTGTTTGAAAATATTTTGTCCTTCTTCGAAAGAAACACATCTCCTTATTACTTGGTCTGCACAAACTCGAAACAGATACGGGTCCTCCCAAAAATAATTCTTCAGGTCAGAGAAGAATTTCTTCTTTTGCTGATAGGAAAATTCTTTTGGGAGGACTCGAGCTACTAAGTAGTTGGCGAAGTTTGCAAACCAAGGAGAAGGAGTAGTGTTGATTGATAATAACTTCTCGTCGGGAAAATAATCATTAAAAGTTTGTTCATTCAAATCTTCAATAAATGGGTTATCTAATCGTGAAAGATGGTCTGCGGCCAAATTCTCAGCCCCCTTTTTATCTCGGATTTCCAAGTCGAACTCCTGGAGGAGTAAGACCCAGCGAAGTAAGCGTGGTTTGGCATCTGGTTTAGAAAGTAAATATTTGAGGGCCGAGTGGTCCGTAAAAACAATAATTTTTGAAAGTGTAATATAAGGTCGAAATTTGTCGAATGCAAAAATAACTGCTAATAATTCTTTCTCCGTTGTGGTATAGTTCGCTTGCGCGGAGGTAAGTGTTTTACTTGCGTAGAAAATAGGGTGGAAGTTTTTAGATATACGTTGACCTAAGACGGCTCCCACCGCAAAGCTACTTGCATCGCACATGATTTCGAATGGAAGGTCCCAGATTGGAGCTATCATAATTGGCGCATTTATTAGCTTATTTTTGATTAATTGAAAAGCAGATAAGCATGTATCATCAAAAATAAATGGAGTGTCTTTTTCTAAAAGATGAGTGAGTGGTTTGGTAATTTTCGAAAAATCTTTTATAAATCGCCGGTAAAAACCGGCATGTCCTAGAAAGCTTCTTATGGCCTTAACGTTGGTTGGCGGTGGCAGTTTTTCGATCACTTCTATTTTTGCTTCATCGACTTCAATTCCTCTTGCTGATATCTTATGACCTAAAACCAATCCCTCCCGTACCATGAAATGACATTTTTCCCAGTTCAGGGCGAGATTGGTCTCCTCACACCGTTCTAACACTTTTTCTAAATTTTCTAAACAAAAATCGAAGGAATCACCAAACACGGAAAAGTCGTCCATAAATACCTCCATAATACTTTCTACGTACTTGTCGAAAATGGCCAACATACACCGTTGAAATGTTGCCGGCGCATTACATAAACCAAACGGCATTCTTCGATAGGCGAAGGTGCCGAAAGGACAAGTAAACGTCGTTTTCTCCTGGTCCTCGGGCGAGATGGGAATTTGGAAGTAGCCCGAGAGACCATCGAGAAAACAATAAAAGCTATGGCCGGATAATCGTTCTAAGATTTGATCGATGAATGGCAAGGGGAAATGGTCCTTGCGGGTGGCGTCGTTCAATTTGCGATAATCAATACACATACGCCACCCAGTCACCGTCCGTGTTGGGATTAAGTCATTATTATCATTTAACACTACCGTGATACCTCCTTTTTTAGGAACTACTTGAACGGGACTTACCCATTTGCTATCTGAAATTGGATAGATAATTCCTGCGTCTAATAATTTCACGACCTCACCCTTTACTACTTCTTTCATGTTTGGGTTTAATCGGCGTTGAGGTTGGATAGAATTTTGTGAATTATCTTCCATTAGAATTTTGTGCATGCAGAAAGATGGACTTATGCCCTTAATATCAGAAATCCGCCAAGCAATTGCTTGGCGGTGTTTTTGTAAAACTTTTAGCAATTTGGCATTTTCAGATCCACTTAAATAGGCCGACACTATTATTGGTAACTTAGAGTCTTTTTCTAAAAATTCATATTTTAAATGCTTGGGTAGTTCTTTAAGTTCTAAAGTGGGAGGTTCTTCGTATGAAGATTTGAAAGACTTTTCTTTTTCAAAAGTAATTTCTTCAAAAATTTTTGATTTAATTTGAAAATTTGAGGGGGCGGGAGCAATGGCCATTTTCATTTCTTGTAATATTTCAGTGGAGGTGTTTGAAGATGAACAAAAAGAAGAAGAACCAGTTTCAGAAATACAAAAAGAAGGGTCTTCACTTAACACATCTAAGAAAAAACATGAATCGTCATTTTCTAGGGTATTTTTCATAGAGGGTGTTATGGAGAAGGTTACTTCATCATCTCCAACTCGGAGGAATAGCTTACCATTACTCACATCAATGATGGCACGGGAGGTGGCAAGGAAGGGGCGGCCAAGGATTAGGGGAACCTCGACATCCTCTTCAATGTCCAAAATGACAAAATCCACCGGGAAGATGAATTTGTCTACTTTTACGAGCACGTCCTCCACAATTCCCAGCGGATATTTTATCGTCCTATCTGCTAGTTGTATACTCATACGTGTGGGGCTAAGGGTGCCCACTCCTAACTTTTTAAACAAGGAGAATGGCATTAAGTTGATGCTTGCTCCTAAGTCGGCCAACGCGTTCTTTACAAATAGATCACCAAAGAGGCACGGGATAGAAAAACTACCTGGATCGTTAGCCTTTTTCGGTAATTTATTTGTTAGGACGGCGGAACACTCAGCATTTAAAGTTACGTGCGATAGATTTTCTAGCTTTTTCTTATTAGTTAGAAGATCCTTCAGGTACTTAGCGTACTTGGGCATTTGTGATATCGCTTCATGGAATGGCAAATTGATGTGTATTTGCTTAAACATTTCCAGGAAGCGATGATATTGATCATCTAATTTTTCCTTGTTGAGTTGAGATGGATAAGGCGGGGCGGGGTTGTTTTTGAAAATATGAGGTGGAGTGATAAAATCTGTTTGAGTGAGTGGTGTTTTTAAAATAGGGGCGGATCTTGCCTCAGGCTCTTCGCTAACCGGACCGGATACTTGCTTTCCACTCCGAAGAGTTACAGCTTTCGCTTGCTCTTTCGGGTTGGGCTCGGTGTTAGCGGGAAGAGTCCCGGGCGGTCGCTCGGATATTATTTTGGCGAGCTGCCCGATTTGGTTTTCTAGATTTTTAACGGATCCGGCTAAGTTCCGGACGGTTGCTTCGTTCGTACTTATATATTTTGAAAACATCTCCTCCAAAGATGGAGGTTTTTGAAAGTTAACAAGGGGTGGAGGTGGTGTAAATTCATTTTGTAGAGGCGGGCGAGTTGTGTTTGCAGGATTACTCCAAGAAAAGTTCGGGTGATTACGCAGCGCAGGATTATAATTATTCGGTAACTGAAAACCAGGTGCATGAAAATTAGAAGCAGAATAATTATTATAAGCATTTCTATTGCCTACGAAATCAGCTTGTTCGGAGGTGGCTTTTGCGAATTCCCAAACCTGAGGTGCGGAAGGAGCATTCATTTCGGATATCTTTTTGCTAAGCATTTCCACTTGTAGTGCCAGCTGGGAGACGTTATCCACTTCGTACATACCTGCAGGTTTGTTTGGGCGGGATCTTGGCACATTCCACTGATAGGTGTTCATGGCCATATCCTCAAATAGTTCAAGAGCGGCTTCCGGGGTTTTGTTATTTAAGGTGCCACCGGAAGCGGCGTCTATCATTTGCTTAGTATGTTGATTTAGCCCGTTATAAAATGTCTGCACTTGTAACCATACAGGCAGAGCGTGATGAGGGCAGCGTCTTAAGAATTCTTTATACCTTTCCCAGGTATCATAAAGCGTTTCAGAATCTATTTGGCAAAAAGAAGAAATATCATTTCTAAGCTTAGCAGTTTTCGCAGGTGGAAAATACTTAGTTAGAAATTTTTCAGTTAACTGGGCCCAAGTGGTGATAGAACCTCTAGGTAGAGTTGACAACCACTGCTTAGCCTTTGTTCTTAAAGAAAATGGGAAGAGTCTTAGCCTAATTGCATCATCTGTAACACCATTTATTTTGAAGGTGTCACAGATTTCAAGGAAGCTAGCAATATGTGCATTCGGATCTTCATCTTGTAATCCGTCGAACTGCACGTATTGCTGCACCATGTGAATTATGCTTGGCTTTAGTTCGAAATTATTATTATTTATGGCAGGGCGGACTATACTAGTTTCCGTCCCTTCCAGGTTAGGCCTTGCATAATGGGACATAGTCCATTCAGGGGCCGCAACCATGTTGGGGACTTCATTTTGGTTAGGTTCGCCCATATTGACAACCGACTCTGAATCCTCAGCCAGTTCTTGGAATGTAGGATCTTGAACTTGCGATTTTCTCCGAAGAGTACGCTCAAGTTCTTGGTCCAAGTCTACAAGTTCTGACGGATTCGCTCGGGTCATAAGCTAGAAAGAGAGAAGGGAAAATAAGATTGAGAAATTCGAAAAAGGTCTCTCTCTTTTTTTTTTTTAATTTTGTTTTTTTTTTTTTCAAGAAAGAGGAGAAAAAAAAGGTGATAAAAGTAATAGATTCGTTCTTTCAAAATATCAACAAAATGCGAGTCCCCGGCAACGGCGCCAAAAACTTGTTGATTAAAATTCCGCTTGCACGAAATAAAATCCGAACTAACAATCCGAGAAGGCAAGTATACCTATCGAACTGTAGTATAGGAACGCAAGTGTCGTATTAAAATCCGAGAACCGTTGATTACTTATACTCAAACGAATTACTATTATTTTATCTTAATAATTTTTTTTGGATGGTTTTGTCTGCTAGGTTAAAATAAAAGTTGGATATAAGTACGACTAAACGATGATTAAGAAATAGCACTCGATCTTGACTTACTTCGGCCTAAGTTGATCAAAATTCAAAAGCAAACTTAAAACTTAATAAAGTAAGGGCAGCTTGACCGTGGGGGTTCCTATAGTTTGAACATGCTTCTCTCGAAGATATGCCCAACTGAGTTTAGGAAAATCCGACCGAACTCTCGTCCCGTATTCGAATACCTAAAACTCGCTTTAAGTGGTGAACCCCGCTATTGGGTTTTACTCCAATCCAGGAGATTTACGTTATTCTCTCTCGAGAAATGTGTGTAACTCTCTTTACTCTTAAGGGCTCACTTCAGACTATCGGCCTCTCGGCTAGCCAAGAATGAAAGCAAAGGTGGGGATTATACATCGATAATATAGCTCCACTCAATTTTAATTAAGAGTAAATCTAAGGCCCAAACTTTAGAAAGTGAAAGAAGACTAAAGGATCATAACTTGATCAACTCATCCTCAGATCATCAAGATCGAGTACTATGAGGATTTAGTTACTCATGGTGGAGGGGTAGGAGAGAGAAATGATGAAGATTTTAAGAGAACAAAAGCATACCATTTTTATTAAATAAAAGTTCAACTGAGATTACAATTGCATAGAAAGGCTACTATAAAAGGAAATTACAAAGACATTACAACATTCATATGAAAACTAGAAAAGGAAATGCATTGAAATAAGAGAGAGAGAGAGAGAAAGAGAATAAAATGACATGGAAAACACTGAAAATAGAGTAGTAGCACTAGTTCTCTCTCCCAAAAACTGAATGAGGAAAGCTTGGAGGTCATTTCAATTTATAGAATTTTTTCTGCCTCGGTCACGCCCTCAGTCACGCCCGTGACTAAGGGCGTGACATTGTTTAATCAATTCTGCGGCTTGGATCAGGTTCGGCGCACGATTCTGACGCGATTTGATGGGTCACGCCCTAGGTCACGCCCGTGACTGAGGGCGTGACCATTTCGGTGGTTAGCTCGGGTCATGGGCGCTGGCGGCGATCATGGGCGCTGGCGGCTGGCTGACGTGGCAGTCACGGGCGTGACTTGCGTGTCACGGGCGTGACTTGTGTGTCACGGGCGTGGCTTGCGTGTCACGGGCGTGACTTGTGTGTCACGGCCGTGTACTTTGGGCGTGTCTGACCAGATCTTCTGAATTATGTTGGCAGCAGCTTAACTGGAAACAGCAACTTACACGCCCTAGGTCACGCCCGTGACTGAGGGCGTGACTTAGGAAATTTTGCATTTTTGACCTGAAAATTCAGAAAACTTAAGTTAGCACTAAAAATAGGAAAATGAACCAAAATTGCATTTAGGTAAGCAACAATAAGCAAAAAGTAAGAGTAAATATCCTAAAAATAACCTAATTAAACTAACTAGATTTAGCATTATCACACACACACACACACACACACACACACACCCCACACACACCCCACACACACCCCACACACACCCCACACACACCCCACACACACCCCACACACACCCCACACACACAAACATACTCCCACACATATACCCCCCCACACACAAACATACACAAACACACATATTCACATTCAGAAACACACACACACACACACACACAAACATACATATTCACATTCACAAACACATACACAAACACACACATACACACACTCACAAACATATACACACACAAACATACACACACACACACACAAACATACATACACACACACACATAAATAAAATATTCACATACAAACATAAACGCACACACAAACACGCACACACACACAAATAGACACACAGACACAGACACACAGACACAGACATAGACACACAGACACACAGACACCCACACACGCACACGCACACGCACACGCACACGCACACGCACACGCACACACACACGGACACACACACACACACACACGCACACGCACACGCACACACACACACACACACACACACACACACACACACACACACACACACACACACACACACACACACACACACACAAAAACACACACACACACAAACACACAAAAACACACAAAAACACACAAAAACACACAAAAACACACATAAACATACACACACACACACAAACACACAAACAAACAAACAAACAAACAAACACATACACACACATACACACACAAACACACACACACACACATACAAACATAAACATAAACACATACACAAACATATATTCACATTCACAAACACATACACAAACACACACACATTCAAAGCATACACGTGTAAGAAAAGCTGGAGGTAAGCAAATCTGGAGGGCACAAATTCAAAGCTACACAAAATGTACACAAAATTCAAACAATCACATAAACATGTACACAAATTCAAAGCATTCACATAGACATGTACACAAAAAACATACAAACACTGAAGAGGAGGGATGAATTTGGAAGTATACCTAAAACTGGAAGAAGCTCTGGACGTGGAGGAGGAAGCAAATCTGGAAGTGGAAGAGGAGGGATCCAAATAGCCAAAGGAAGAGGAGATGGTGGTCGGACACTGGGGTGTTAGGCCTCGTCGAGGAGTAGAACAATGAAGAGGAGGACCACTGATATTTAGGGCTCGGTTGAGGAGGAAGACGACTGGGGTGTTAGGGCTCGTTGATGACAGGGCGTATCGAGGAGAAGGGTGCTGATGTTGAGGATATGAGACGATGTTGATGAGATGGTCGTTGTTGAGGAGAAGGTGCATCCAAGAGAAGGCTCATCGAGGAGGAAGATGATGGGATCTGCGTCGAGGAGGAAGATGAGAGGGATCGTCGAGGAGAGCGTGACTTTTTTTCTCCAGAAGGAGTGAGATGGGAGCAAATTTGGGAGAGCCGGGAGTAGGAGGTTTGCGGCATTCCAAAATAGGGCTAAAACGTTGCTCTTTCAAAATTATTTTGAAAGAGTTGACCCACAAAACAGTTACAAAACAGCTCCAGCGGTTGGAAAATAGCTTTTCCATCCACTGGAGCTGTCCCAAATAGGCCCTATGTCTCCAGTTGCGATGAGCGAACAACACTTTTGATCTTCATTTAATATGTGCATGTTGGTGCTCAAATTCTCATTCTTAATCCGCACTCTGATGAACTTCTTTGTTATATCATGAGGGAAAGTGTTCTTCTCTTTTCGTGATGGCTCCTTAGTGTAGAAATGACGAAACAACCGACCTTTTCTTTTCGGTTTCAGCAGCCACACATTGGAGAAGAAAAAGAATGCTTTTATAGCTATTTTAATAAGTTACCGCCGACGGTATAGTTACCGCGCGACGGTAGCGTATTTACGCATTTTCACCAGCTGTCCAGCACCAAATCAGGAAGGTGCCAAAAAAACAATCTCTTGCTGTCTTTGGATAGCGCAATGCGATAGGCTAATGCACGGAGGTAACTGTCACATTGATTTCTTCTTGACGATAGAAAAGTATCACGTCGACACAGTCTTCTGGTCGACAATGCTAGTGCGCGACGTTAGGCTAGCACCCACGGTAGCTGTTACGCCGATATCGTCTCGATGGTTTCATCTCGACGACATGGTTCAAGTCGACGCATCCTTCAAGTCAACGCAGGCTGTCTCGTCGACAGATCTAGCGCACGTGGTAAGGCTAGCGTGCGACGGTAGGCTTCTCGATGACATGGTCTCGAAGGCATAAGTATTCACATTGATATTTTCCATTACGTCGATAGCAAGTCACATCGATATGGCTATCACCGGCGGTAGGACTAGCGCCCGATGGTAGGTCACAGAGATTGGAATTCTCGACATCTTCACACCTGAAAACCTGCACACTATACCAAAGACATGTATAATCAAATACAATATGGGATTTGATATTGTCAAACTAAAGAGATGCAAAACGTATGTTCCAACAAACTCCCCCTTTTGATAATATTAAATCCCATTCATGAGATATAAATTATTAAGAACATGGTATAGTGTAATCAACAATAATCATGAAACATGAACAAGTTTATATATAAAAAAAACATAAAGTGTGAAATTGCTCTAAAGTAGTATGACTCCCCCTACATACGTGATCCCCCTATCGATGTGCACTCTATAAGAGTATCTCTTTCTATAAGTGACCTTCCCTAGATGACTAACACATGAATAGCTCATGAACGTTCTCTATTCTCCCCCTTTAATGTTAGCAAAAGGGGTGGTCTAGATCAAACTAACATAAAATTATGAGAGATACAGCGAATTTGTAGAATAATGCACACATAATAAGTAAATCATGATAGGAATAGGGGTTGACCGAAATATAATCAGAGAAGTGAAAAAGGACATGTGTACAACCCTGTATTCGCCGAGTGGGCCCCCGAGACCCAAGGGGTCTTTTAAGACATTGTTTTCCAGCAAGGTCCCGGACAGGAAGTGAGGGGAATGAGCGACAGAGGCGGGAACCTCCCGGCTCGCCCTCCACAGCGGGGGGTAAGCTCAGGAGGGGAGCGACCTCCCGGTTCGCCCGCCCCAGCAGGGGGCGAGCCTAGAAGGGGCACAACCTCCCAGCTCACCCCACCCCAACAGGGGGCGAGCCCAGGAGGGGTGTGACCTGCCGGCTCGCCCCGCCCCAGCAGGGGGCGAGCCAGAGAGGTGGGTGACCTCACGGGCTCGTCGAGGGTTCTGGATCGTCGAGGTTCTGGCTCATCGAGGGTTCTGGCTCGTCGAGGTTTTGGCTCGTCGGGGGTTTTGGCTCGTCGGGGGTTCTGGCTCGTCGGGGGTTATGGCTCGTCGGGGGTTCTGGCTCGTCGGGGGTTCTGGCTCGTCGGGGGTTCTGGCTCGTCGAGGGTTCTGGCTCTTCGAGGTTCTGGCTCGTCGAGGGTTCTGGCTCGTCGGTGGTTCTGGCTCGTCGAGGGTTCTGGCTCATCGAGGGTTCTGGATCATCGAGGGTTCTGACTCATCGAGGTTCTGGCTCGTCGGGGGTTCTGGCTCGTCGAGGGTTCTGGCTCGTCGAGGTTCTGGCTCGTCGGGGGTTCTGGCTTGTCGAGGGTTCTAGCTCGTCAAGGTTCTGGCTTGTCGAGGGTTCTGGCTCGTCGGGGGTTCTGGCTCGTCGAGGGTTCTGGCTCGTCGAGGGTTCTGGCTCGTCGGGGTTCCCAGGGCCTGCATTTATCCTGTTCAAACAACGGGATTTGGCTATCAGCAGGCCAATCCTGGGTGCATTTTTGTAATCTCGTAGGCTAGAATCTGGCTATTGGCAGACCAAGTTCAAAATCCTATAAATAGGTCCAAG
Organism: Dactylorhiza incarnata; assembly: GCA_033032865.1. Lineage (NCBI taxonomy): Eukaryota > Viridiplantae > Streptophyta > Magnoliopsida > Asparagales > Orchidaceae > Dactylorhiza > Dactylorhiza incarnata. Next base: position 21,869,657 of record JAWHQI010000014.1, read on the forward strand.
GGGCACCATTTGGAGGGACTTCTATTTTGGCCTTCTCTCTCCCTTAGTTCCTTTGTTGGGTGGAGAGAGACTCCAAAGGTGCCCAAGCTTAGCATTGGCTTGGGAGGGGAAGCGCTCTAAGATCTTCCGGGTGTGTTGTGGGACCTCCTCGCTAAGCCCTTGGCCTTGTTCCTAGTTCCTTAGCCCCTTAGCCTAGAGCTCTCCCTTGGGAGGAGTAAGTGTTGGTGATGAGTAGTTTTTGTACTCATTTTTTAGTATTATTTTAATATAGTTTTAAATTGAATTTATATAATTTATATGTATTTTCTTATTTCATCTGTTCCTTTTTAATTTCATCAACTAATTTAAGCTTATTTTATGTTTTGCAGGTTTTCTAGGCACTTTAAGTAAAAATGTCAAGTACATGCCCTTGGTCACGGGCGTGACCAGGGGGCGTGATAGCCTAGATGTGTTCCAGACCCGATTCCGCCACCCCGGGATCATTCCGTGAAGATTCGCCAAGTACACGCCCTAGGTCATGGGCGTGACCAAGAGCGTGACATCCAAGTCACGTCCGGGATCCCGCTACCAGCTGCCAGCACGCCTGCCACGTCATTTAAAGTTACACGCCCCAGGTCACGGGCGTGACCAGGGCGCGTGACATCCAGGTCACGGGCGTGACTCACCCCGCGCTCCTTCCCGCCGAAGATTCCCGCCAGAAGCCAGATTTTAAGATTACACGCCCCAGGTCACGGGCGCGACCTAGGGCGTGACACGATTGAAATGCTCGCATTTACTCCAGAAGGCGCCCTCTCCGCTGCTTCTTCGATCACGCCCCTTACACGCCCTTGGTCACGGGCGTGACCAAGGGCGTGTAACCTCAACTTTTCAGCTATATAAAGCCAGCTCCAGCAGAAAGTTGGGAGACGACTTTGAGGATTAGACTCCTCTTTTAATGTTTTATTTTCATGTTTTAGTAGTTCTTTTATGTTCTTTTTCTAATTAGCGTTTGTAGTTTTCAATTCAAAGCTTGTAATTTCTTAATTCCTTAGTTGTAATCTCTTTTGCATTTCAATAAAATAGTTCTCTTTCTCTTTTCCACTCTCTCTTTTATGATGTATTCTTTTATTTTCGTTAATTCCTCCATCTCCATGAGTAGCTAAGATTTCTATTAGTACTCGGTCGAGATGATCCAAGGAAAATATAATTCATGATTTAATCTTTAGCTTCGCTTTCTCTTCTTTAGGTCGCTTAAGATTTATCCTTGAATTTTAATTGGTTGAGATTATATTTTCGATATATAATTCTCATTCTTGTTTTCGTAATCTAATAACCGAGAGGTTTTGAATTCGAATCGATCATTTCAAGGATAAAGAGAGTTGAATGCACTCCTTAAGCGAGGATGACATAATTCTCCCGGATTGGAGTCAAATCCAATAGAGGGGTTCACTATGATAAAGCGAGATGTAGGGATTTCGATTCTAGAACGAAAGTTCAATTGATCAACCTAAACTCAGTTGAGCGTATCCTCGAGAGAGGTATGTTCATAAATCGGGAACCTCCACGGTCAAGTAATTTATTAAGAGAATTAGAAATTGTTCTTATTATGTTTATTTTCCGCGGTGATTCAAAGATCGAGTGCTACCCTTTTTACTCGTCGTTTTAATCTTATTTTTATTTTCCTTTTGCAAAATCACTCCCAAGTTCTATTTGATAAAATAATAGAGACTTTCTTGAAGTAAGAGTGCTCAACCGCCCCGAGTCTAATACGACCTTATTTTAATAACCTATACTACATTCGATACGGTACACTTGCCGTTGTCGTTTGCAAGCATAGTTTTGCGCATCAGTTGGTCACCCCTAAACTTATTGAGGGCCCGAACTCCACAGAGACTAAGTCTTGTTCTGAAGTCTTGGTTTCAACAGATACCAATTGAAAGTGAGGTTAGATCTTAGATTTACTCTAGAGGGGGGTGAATAGAGTATTAAAAGGTTTTGGCTTAATTTTATAGCGAAATTAAAATAGTGATATATATATATGTTTATAGCAGAGTGATTTATAAAAACTAAATACAGAAAACAAATCAGCATAGCACAGCACACAGAAAATCACAACACAGATGACACAAGGATTTTTATAGTAGTTCTCCAATAAACCTGGGTACGTCTACTCTTCTACCACACTTGGTATGATCTACTAGGTTTTTGATCAGGTTCCCTATCACTAAGGGGTTTTTGATCAGGTGTCCACACACCAAGTGAGTTTTTGATCAGGTGCTCTAACCAAACCACAGGTTTTTGTTCCCTGCCACCAAGGGGTTAACTTTTGAAGGGAGTTATAACCCTATACAAGGGGGGATAGGAAGGGTTAGATGTTATTCTCTGTCAACAATCTGAGAGAAGACTCTAGTGGATTGATGGTGTAAAGCTCCTCTGTCTGATTAAAAATGTTTGACAGTAGATGGTTGGAGTTTTCTCTTAAAAAATTGATCTTCCTGTATCTTCCTGATAGCTGATAAATCTGAGAGACAAATGTTTCTCTGATCATTTGTTGCTCTTTTGAAGATCTGAACTTACAGCAGAAATACTGAGAGAAGGTGTTGATGTTCTCAGTGAATGAAATTGCTGCTTTTGAGGAAGAAGAAGATATGTAAAACTTTTGTTCTTCTTTTTCTTCCTGTAACTTTCTGAAGAATCGTTTTCTTCTCTGTCGGCTATTCTGTAATATCTTGCTGTTGTACATTGCATATTCTGATACAGTATATCTTCTTCCTTTTTCTTTTGAAATCTCTGACAGATTTGAAATTCAAATCCCTTAAATTATGGAATAAAATATTCTGCAGAGTATATCCTGTACTGCAAATCTGATGCGCCGTTTACCTTTTTTCCTTTTCCATGAACATGTCCTTTTCCGCTAAATGTCAACGGCTATAATCTCGAAATAAGAGAATAAAATAAAAGGAAATATATTATCCTTACTTATCTGGAAGAATAGAGCCGTTGTAGAAGAGATCTGAGTTCAGAGAATAGAATAATATAATCTGTCTGAAATAAATCTACTGTAGAGAAATTTTCGTCGATCTCAACAAATTTTGTCGAACACAAAGTTGAGTTTGTCGACCTCAACTGAATCTGGCTGAAAGAATTAAATTAGTCGAGTTGAGAAGATATTTTGTCGATCTGAACATCTGATACTTATTCTTCGAATGCAGAGCTGAGTTCATCGAACTGAGGAACGTCGATCGATGAGCTGAGCAAATTCGTCGACCGCTGAGACTGAATAATTTCGTCAACCGCTGAGACTGGATAATTTCATCGACCGCTGAGACTGGATAATTTCATCGACCACTGAGCAACTGAGATTGAAGATCGTCGACCACTGAGAGCAAGCCGTTCGTCGAATGCAGAGTGTAAGCCGTTCGTCGAACGCAGAGAGCAAGCCGTTCGTCGAACGCAGTGTGGAGTTCGTTGAACACAGAACCTGAATATTTTCTTGAGTTCTAACAGCCTAAAACCTTGACCCATAAGACTATACATTGTTGTCAACTTTAGTCCTAATCAGCAGATAGTGATCCTAGCCCAAATCAGTAATAGGGTTGTTCCAGCAAAGACAATGACAATGGGAAGATAGGACAATGCACTTGAAAATTGACTACAGTTTCCCCTTTACAATGCGAGGTATACATGGCGAGACATGATTAATAAGAATCACGAAGGAGAGAAGCACAAGACAATAAAAACTACAAGTCCTGGCGATCTGCCGAATAGAAGCCGCCAGAGACCGCACTACCACCAGACCGCACAACGAACTCCTGAGACCGCGCGAACAAAAGCAGGCAAGATGACCTGCGAGCTGCCAGACCGCAAACTCAGACTGCACAGACTGATGCCTTATTCCACTGCTGAAAACAAAACCTGTCCGCACTTCAGACTGCCAGACCAAGAGGTCTCCCGATCACTGAAGCTGCCCACGAACAGAACCAGAAGAAACTGCTCTAGCTGTCGCCTACCCGCAACTCAAGATCGCCTGACCATTGAGGTCGTCTGTGTTAAATTTTGAAGTGGAAGTGGTTGAGTCTGGGCGGTCTGTTCTTGGAGACCGCAGAGACCGCGCGGCTTGGTTGGTGGGTTGCCTCTGGAGTCTGCGAGCTGGGTGTGGCGGCCTGGCTGGTGTGGTCGCGTGTCTCTGGTGTTGGCGACCTATGTTCGGTCTGCCTGTTCTGCCCAAGTATCTTTGCTCCAGTGTAGACCGGGCGGTCTAAACTGAGGTTGCTACTGCGGTCTCGTACTGCTAGGTTGTCTAGCGAGCTGTCCTTCTTGGACAGTTGTGCCTTAGTCCAATAAGGTCTTAAAGAGATTGCGTGGTCTGTTTCTGGAGATTGCGTGCTTCAATAAGGTAGGTGACCATATCCCTTGTGACGACATCCATTTTTTAGCCTATAAATAGGGGTGTCGGGGTTGCCATAACTACGCAGGAAATGTTAGAACCAAAGTTGGCTTGATTATTCCGGTCTCTTTTTGAGGTCGCGTGGTTTGAGTTGTTGTCTGACCGGTTTGTCTGTTCGCAGGTTAGCGACTTGCAGATTCATCAGCATTCTCCCTTCTTCCAGCTTTGAATAAACCAGTCCTGCGGCGGTTTGTCTGGGTGGACTGTGTTAGGTGTTCTTGGACTGTGCAATGGACTCAGTTGATCAGGCGGTCTTAAGTTGCGGTCTGTAGCAGGAAGCAGTTTCTTCGTCAAGTGTTCTCAGACTCTTCTGTGATCTTGGGACTGTGCGGTCTGGGCGATCAATAAGTGCGGACAAGTGTTTTCAGCAGTTGAATAAAGTAGCAAGTGTGCGGTTTATGGTTGCTGTCTGACAGGTGCGGCTTGTGCTCTATTCGCGCGGTCTCAGGGTTAACCGTGCGGCTTGCTTGTTCGAGCGGTCTGGCGGTCTCTGCTTGGCAGTTCGCTGGCGGCTTGTTGTTTTTTGTGTCTTGTGTTTCTCTCCTTCGTGATTCTTATGAATCATGTCTCTCCATGTATACCTCGCATTGTAAAGAGATAGTAAATAACAAGTGCACGATTCTGTCTTCCCATTGTCATTGATTATCATGCTTGTGGATTGTGTTGAAGCGTAATGCATATTTTGCTTCACTCTGGACCTCTAAAGTTCTTAACATGGTATCAGAGGGAGGTTCCTGAGCAGTACTCAACGTGGTTTTCTGCTTGGTTTCCTACAAGTCTGTTGTCAATCAGTGGGATAGCAATGGAAGGAGGATATGCTATAAGTCTTGGTAGTGAGCTCCTTACGCAGACTAACTTTAAGAAGTGGAAGTCTTGCATGGAGAGCTATCTGCTTGGCGAGGACTTATGGGAGGTAGTTGGAGGAGAAGCAAGACAAGCAGTTGTTCTTGCTGAAGGTAATGTTGAGCTCGTGAAGGCTTGGAAGAGAACTAACGCAAAGGCTGAGTTCACTCTCAAGCGAGCTATCATTCCGGAGTTGTTTGACCACATCATCGGATGTAGGTCAGCTGCTGAAATTTGGACAGCCTTGGATGGCTTGTTCAATAAGAAAATGTAGCTAGGCTAAAGTTCTTGGAAAATGAGTTGGCAAAAGCAACTCAGGGAGACTTGTCTATTTCAACGTTCTTCTTGAAAATGAAGAACCTTTGCGCAGAGATATCGGCATTGGACCCAGATGAGCCTATCTCAAAAGAGAAGCTGAAGAGGCACATAATTCGCAGCTTCCAGAGGTAGTATGTGGCCTTTGTGACTTCTGTGCAAGGATGGGCCAATCATCCATCGTTGCTAGAGCTGGAGAACTCACTTGCGTCACAAGAGAGTTTGGCTAAGCAAATGGCGGGGATGTTAGTCTCTGGGGGAGAAGACGAGGTTCTCTTTTCTGGGAAGAAAAAGCATTGGGACAAGAAGAAGAAGACATTTGGAGGTGATGGTCCTTCTACTTCTTATCAGCAGGAGAGGATCTATGCTATGCTCCTAAGTGTGATGAGAAGAAGCAGGAAGGACCAAGATGCTTCAGGTGCAACAAGCTTGGTCATTTTAAAAGGGACTGCAAGGTCAATCTTCAGCCGGGGCATGCTGCATGAAAGGAGGAGGCTGGTTCAAATTCAGATGATAGATGGGGTGATGGAGCATTCATGACGGGCACGTGTGTTCAGGTTATGACTTCTATCAACTATTAGGATGATTGGATAGTGGACTCGGGTTGTGGTCATCACCTAACCGGAGACGCGTCAAAGTTCTCATCTTTGCAGACATATATAGGTAATGATGCAATCATTACAGCTGATGATACTATTCATGCAATAGAGAAAGAGGGAGTAGTTTCCTTGAACGATGATAGAGGTACTCTTACGTTGAAGAGTGTCTATCATGTTCCTGGGATAAAGAAAAACCTCTTCTCGGTGACCAATGCCATGGATGCTGGCTATAACGTTCTGTTTGGTCCAACAAAAGTGAAGTTTCTTCAAAATGTGTCAGCGGTGGAGGCTGAATTCACTCATGTCGGTAGAAGGGTGAAGGACTTGTATGTGTTATCAACAAGTTCCTATGATGATTAGATGAGGACTAATGATAACGCCGCTATCTGGCATGAAAGACTTGGACATGATGGGATGGACAAGTTGAAAGTTATGGCAGGGAGAGGCCTTGTAAGAGGTTTGCCTAGTTTGTCATCCTTCGGCGAAGGTCATGTTTGTGCAGGTTGCCAATATGGTAAGTCTCAATGCCTTCCATTTGACAAATCACAAAGCAAATGTAAAAGACCTTTGGAGTGTATTCATGGTGATCTGTTTGGACCTACCGCAACTATCAGTCTTGGAGCCAACAGGTATATGCTAATTCTGGTTGATGACTTCACTAGATATACTTGGGTATATTTTATGAAGGAGAAGTCGGAGGCGTTCGCAAGGTTTGCGGAGTTCAAGGAGCTAGTGGAGGGTCGGCTCAACCTGCGGGTTAAGAGGTTCAGAACTGATAATGGAGGGGAGTTTACCTCCAAAGAATTCTTTAACTTCTGCAGGAAGCATGGCATCCAAAGAGAGCTTTCTTGTGCTCACACTCCACAACAGAATGGCATAGCAGAACGGAAGATCTGTCAACTAATGGAGACCTGCAAGTGTTGGCTTCATGCCAAGAATATCCCAAAGTCCTTTTGGGCAGAGGGAATGTCTTGCGCAACCTATGTCATCAATTGGATGCCTCTCAGTCCCATCAACATGAAGACCCTGCATGAGTTGATGTTCAAGATATAGCCTACGGTGGAACACCATAGAGTGTTCAGTTCTACCTGCTATGTTTATGTTCTTGATGCCCTCAGAATGAAGCTAGATGTGAAAGCAAGGAAGCTAGTCTTCGTCGGTTATGATGACCGGAAGAAGGGTTGGAGATGCATGGATCCAGAGACACAGAGAGCTGTGGTCTCAAGGGATGTGGTATTCGATGAGCTGATGTCATACCAGGGTAGCTCTTCTGTTGAGCTACAAGGAAGCAGGGTAGATGGTGGACTAGTTGAAGCTGCAAGGGAAGTTCTGGTGGAGTTACCTGTTTCTCCAGGTGCTCCAGGTGCTTCTAGCTTTGGGTCAGGTGCTTCAGGTTCTGGATGCAGGGGGAGCAATTCTCCAAGTATGACTGAAAGGAGAGCTAGTCTAGAAGTTGAAGTTGAAGAGGTGGATCAGAGTAAAGCTCTGAGGAGGTCCAAGAGGACCATTATTCCACCAGATCGGTATACGGGGGGAAACTTGGTGAGCTTCGTCTCATGTTTCTTCGTAGGTCCCCTTGATGAGAGAGAGACATCTTGTTATGAAAATGTCGTTGGAGTCAAGGAGTGGGAAGGATCCATGGATGAAGAGATGGCTACCCTCAGGAAGAATGAGACTTGGGACTTTATGCCTGAAGTTGAGGGTGGTACTCCTGTGACTTGCAAGTGAGTTTTCAAACTAGAGAAGAAGGCTGATGGAAGTATTGAGCGGTACAAGGCTCGCCTTGTAGCTCGAAGTTTCTCTCAGAAGTACGGGGAGGATTATGAAGAGACGTTCAGCCCCGTTGCCAAGATGACTTCGGTTCGGGTGGTGATCGCGTTGGCAGCTTGCCAACGGTGGAAGATTTGGCAACTCGACGTGAAGAATGCCATCTTATATGGCGAGATTAACAAGGATATCTTCATGGATCAACCACCTGGTTATATATCCGAAGAGCACCCAAGGCATGTGTGCAAGCTCAAGAAGGCTCTTTATGGCTTGAAGCAGGCGTCTCAGGCGTGGTACGGGAAGATCACAGAATACCTCCAGTTCTGCAGATATTTTGCTTCTGATTCGAGCTTATTCGTAAAGAAGATGGGGGAGCTTCAGGTCTTGGTGCTGTTATACGTTGACAATATGATCGTCACAGTGGATTCTAAAGTGGAGGTAGCTAGGCTTTGTGCTGAGCTAGCTATCAGATTTGAGATGAAGGATTTGGGTGAGCTCCACCATTTCCTTGGACTCAGAGTGGAAAGGAAAGAGGGCGGATTGCTTGTTTCCCAAAAGGGGTATGCCGAATGAATTATGAAGCGATTCAGCATGGAAGGGGGAAAGATCAGCTCTACTCCACTGGAGGTTGGTATTCATCTTCGACGTGATGAGGGGAAGTTTCTTTCTGATCCTTTGGTGTTCTGGGCTTTGGTCGGAAGTCTGATATATTTGACAATCATGAGGCCGGATATTGCTTATGCGGTTGGATGGGTAAGTCGGTATATGTCAGAGCCACGAAAGCCTCATCTGGTGGTGGCGAGGAGCATTTTGAAGTATCTCAAGACCACCTCAGATTTGGGTCTCTTCTACGGGAAGGACTCAGGATTTTGCTTGCACGGTTACATGGATGTTGATTATGGAGGAGATTCAGATGATTCGAGATCGACTTCTGGATACGTCTTTATGACAGGCTCTACAGCTATATCATGGTGCAGCAAGAAGCAGGATTCTGTGTCTGTCTCTACCACAGAAGCGGAATACAAAGTTTCGTCTTTGGCAGCCCAGGAAGCCATCTGGCTTAGGAGGCTTGTGGAGGACATTCATTGGGAGGTGCATGGACCTACTCTGCTACGAGGTGACAATGAGAGTGCCCTCAAACTGGTGAACAATCCAGTTTGTCATGCGTGAACCAAGCATATAGAGATTCAACATCATTTCATTCGGGAGAAGGTGTTGGAGGGATCTCTTTTGGCGGAGCATGTGCAGAGCAAGGAAAATGTCACTGACATATTTACGAAGTTGTTGTCGAAGGAACCGTTTACACGGTTGAGGAGGTTACTTGGGCTGACTTCCACTTCCCACTTCAAGGGGGAGTGTTAAATTTTGATGTGGAAGTGGTTGAGTCTGGGCGGTCTATTCTTGGAGACCGCAGAGACCGCGCGGCTTGGTTGGCGGGTTTCCTCTGGAGTCTGCGAGCTGGGTGTGGCGGCCTGGCTGGTGTGGTCGCGTGTCTCTGGTGTTGGCGACCTGTGTTCGGTCTGCCTGTTCTGCCCAAGTATCTTTGTTCCAGTGTAGACCTGGCAGTCTATACTAAGGTCTCTACTGCGGTCTCGTACTACCGGGTTGTCTGGCGAGCTATCCTTCATGGACAGTTGTGACTTAGTGCAATAAGGTCTTAAAGAGACCGCGCGGTCTATTTCTGGAGACCACGTGCTTAAATAAGGGAGGTGACCGTATTCCTTGTGGTGGTGACGACATCCGTTCTTTTGCCTATAAATAGGGGTGTCGGGGTTGCCATAATAACGAAAGAACTGTAAGAACCAAAGTTGGCTTGATTGTGCCAGTCTCTTTCTGAGGTTGCGCGGTTTGAGTTTTTGTCTGACCGGTTTGTCTGTTCGCAGGTTAGCGACTTGCAACCTTTGTCAGCATTCTCCCTTCTTCCAGCTTTGAATAAACCAGTCCGACGGTGGTCTGTCTGGGCGGACTGTGTTTAGGTGTTCTTGGACTGTGCAGCGGACTTAGTTGATCAGGCGGTCTTAATTGATCAGGCAGTCTTGAGTTGCGGTCTGTATTAGGAAGCAGTTTCTTCGTCAAGTGTTCGTGGATTCTTTTGTGATCTTAAGACCGTGCGGTCTGGGCGATCAAGAAGGGCGGACAAGTGTTTTCAACAGTTGAATAAAGCAGCAAGTGTGAGGTCTGTGGTTGCGGTCTGACATGTGCAGCTTGTGCTCTGTTCGCGCGGTCTCAGGGTCAACCATGCTGCTTGCTTGTTCGAGTGGTCTGGCGGTCTTTGCTTGGCAGTTCACTGGCGGCATGTTGTTTTTTGTGTCTTGCGCTTCTCTCCTCCGTGATTCTTATGAATCATGTCTCGCCATGTATACCTCGCATTGTAGAGAGATAGTAAATAAAAAGTGCACTATTCTGTCTTCCCATTGTCATTGATTGTCACGCTTGTGGATTGTGTTGAAGCGTTCCGCATTTTTTGCTTCACCACGGACCTTTAAAGTTTTTAACAGCCTGATTGCCAAGCTTGTTGCGAACAACACAAGAACTATAACAATCCAGGTCGCAGACGGAGACCGCTGACGAACTGATTATTCAAGCCGCTGGAAAGTCACCATGGAAACAAACCGCTCGCTGCTGGCCGCAGACCTGCGAACACAACAAAAGGTCAAACCGCTTCCAAGATCGCACAACCTCAAATTGAGACCGGCACAAACAATCCAGGCTCTAGTTCTTACAGTTCTCTGTTAGAAATGATGGGCCCTGCACCCCTATTTATAGGCAAGAGGATGGATGTCATCACCGATGAAAGATGGATGCAATAACTGCCCATCAACTCGCACGCGGTCTCGCAACAGAACGCCCGGTCTCACAAGCACTTAGACAACAAACATCTAAGGCAAACCCGCCCAGAAACATACCCGCAGACAGAGCGGACTCCACGATCTCCTTTCCTCAGATCGCACATCGCAACAACGAGGAGACCGAAACTACTTGAGCATCCTGACTGATCATTACAGATTGCCAGAACAGACCACGCAGACCGCGCGGTCTCTGCGGTTAACAAACCGCAAACCGCCCGACTTCCCTCTTCCACTTCAAAAATTCAATAGTCTGAGTATCTTTAATTATGATTATGTTTATGTGTGGCATTTATCATTGAGGTGAGTTTTGACTTCTTCAAATAGGGGGAGGCTGTTGGGAACAGTGTCCAGCAATGTTCCTGATTTGAATAAGTGCCCAGGTCAATGATAAAAGCTCTATGTAATTGATGGTTATTGATTATATTTGTTAGTCAAGCCTATCTATACTTGTAGGTTTTGGCTTCTTCAAATAGGGGGAGATTGTTGGGAAATGTGCCCTCAATGTTCCTAGATTTGAAGAAGGAATATAAGTATAGATAAGCCAAGTTGTATTTGATGTTATGTTTAAGTTCATGTTGTGACAGATACATCAAAACAACATTACTAATGTCAAGACTATAAAAGTAATGAAAATTCACTAAGAAAATTTTCATCTGAAGGCTTAGTAGAAAAATCGTTGAGAAAGGAAACATATCGTCGAAAAAGTTTCAACAATATCGTTTTAAAGAAGCTTTGTCGTTGAGAAAGCTATGTTCAGATATCTAGATGATATCGTCTTGAAGAAGACATATCATCTTGAAGATTGAAGACATATCCTATAGAAGAAAACATCCAGACGATATCGTCAAGAAGAAGCAGTATCGTTGAGATAACAAATAGAGTCTTGAAGAAAGAAGTATGTCGACGATATCGTCGTAAATATTACATATCGTCGAGACGATCAAGACGATATTAGCTTGAAGGAAATTTATCGTCGTGACAGATGCTGAGCTACATTTAATGCGTCGATTTTTTTGGAAATTGAAATATAGGGAAAGTGCACGTCGCCTGTCTTGTGCGCTAATCAAGGAATATTAAATAATATATTCTCCACAGAATATAACTATTACACATGATTAATGAAGAATATTATTCACTTCCATATTCTGCCAGTTCCAAGAATGGCAAAGCATTTATGATAATATATTCTGCAGTTTCTATCAACATTCTTATCTGGCTAATTAATTATGAAATAATTCAACAAGGGCCTTTATGCAAAATTGGAAGAATGTAAAAGAGAGAAATTGTCGATTTCAGTACATACTTGATGCAGTTATTCTCTCTCACTCTTATTCTCCCACATACAAGCATACAAGCAGAAAAGAGAGATAAGTGCTCAACAAGAAGACTTCATTGATGTGTTGTGAAGATCAAAGAAAAAGAAAGAAATAATCTTCTTCCCTAGTTGAAAAGTTCATCTGATATTTTTTTGAAGAAGATTCTCAAGAACAGTTCAGTGATTCAAAAGAAGAAGACCTTTCATTCAAAAGCTCATATCTTGAAGCCTTCTCTTCTGCAACAAAAAACACCTTTCTTGCCTTGTAGGGTTCTTTGTGAGCTTGAGCTTGTAAGATCTTGTAACAGATCTGAGTGTTGGTAGGGTTCTTTGTGAGTCTGAGTTTGGTAGGATCTTGGTGAAGATCTGAGTTGTTGTAAGACTTGTAAAGTCTCAATTGTTGGTAGGGTTCTTTATGAGCCTGAGTTGTAAGATCTGCTTATTGAGAAGAGATCTGAGTTGGAGAAGTTTCTTAGTCTAGCACATTGCTAGATAGGTGGGAGGCACAGTGGACTACCTCTTGACACATTGTCTTGAAGGGAACCACTATAAATCATGTGTGTTTTATGTGTTGTTTCTTTGTTGTGCTAGCTAGAATTTAAAGTAGCAATTAACATTGAAAAAACCTAATCACCCCCCTCTAGGTTTACTATAGACAACCTAAATCTATCAAATATTGATTCTTTAGTTCTGTCTCACTTTAGCGGGAGCGTATGGGTGTGTGGATTATATACGCTAATCTGTAAACCACGTCTTGTTCTTAATCGGGGAGGGTTCTAGTGGGGCCTTGCGAGGCACTGGGGGGGAAAGAGTGTTAGGTTAGGTGGGGTTTAGTGTATGCATATGGGACTAACACCCCAACCTACGACATGTTTGTAGCTCCTCAAGCCCATCCATCACTTAGGACAGGGATAATGTGTGGACATATCTTAGGTGTCCTTATCTTGAAGAGTGTTTAGATAAACAAAAATCACATAAAAAAATCTGAAAAACTCAAAATCACAAAAACACGTTTTGGTTTGTTCTCTGTTTGTGTCGGTTGTTGTGTGTTTATTGTTGAATTTTTTTAAAAAATATTATCTAAAAACTGAAGATTTTCATGCTAAATGGGCATACATGACGTGAATTTGAAGCTCCATGATTACTTTTACTGTTTGATTTATGATTTATAATCCTTGTGTACATTGTATGTCTTCGTCAGGATATGTCCTAATATAAAGGTATTAACTACTGAGTGCTAATAGAATAGAAAGGTTTGTTTAATATGCCTCTAGGTATGTGTGAGGATTTAGGCTAGACAATGATATTTCACATTCACACATCCTTAGAGAATGCACTCATGTAGAAATCCAAATGCTTACATGCCATAACTCGTGATATTGAGTCTAACATTGTAGGCATGACTTGATAAATCAATATCACGATACTCTTCTGTGAGATATATGGCAATGATCTTTAGGAAAAAATTGTATTGATAAATGGGTTGTGTATACAAGTTAATGTGTATCTATCTATGTGGGTAGATTTCGTTTGATTCAAGAACCTAGTCTAAAAGAAAGAAAAATAAAATGATAAACATGATAGTGCTACAAATAATGAAAATTATATGCTATCAATCTTGTTGACAAGGATCCCCCCCAAGCACTGCTCACTTCTCCTAATAAGCCTCCACGAGCATTGTGAGGATGAGCACCTTGGGTAAGAGAATCATTACGATCTTGTGCAAACCCAGAAATTAAATTCATGCCCTACTATACTTGGTATTTATGTAAGATTCACAAACATGACATGATTTATCACTTCATTATTCTTGTGTTAACATTTAGAATTATTGAGATATAGCTTGTATTAATGTTGATTTATCTTGATGTTATTTCTATTGATGTTACACGAACATGTGTCATTGTTTAGTCTAACACTTCCATGCATAAGAATTGGACTTGAATTGCATTATCTATCTCTTGTACGTATGTACTAATACACAATTGCCATTTATGACACTTACGATATTCCTTTGAATTAGTTTTCTAAATCTTTTAACATTGTGTGCAAACTCATGTGTATTCAGTCTGGTGTAATGTGTCCGATTCATATACTTTATACCAAGTTTTTAAATTCAAAATTGTTCCATCTTAAGTGGTATTTTGATTTCCCCATGTGTTTTGTTTGACCCATGTTGTTGAAACCAAGACTTGAGAACAAGACTTAGTCTCTGTGGAGTTCGGGCCCTCAACAAGTTGAGGGGTGACCAATACTTACTCCTCCCAAGGGAGAGCTCTAGGCTAAGGGGCTAAGGAACTAGGAACAAGGCCAAGGGCTTAGCGAGGAGGTCCCACCACACACCCGGAAGATCTTAGAGCTCTTCCCCTCCCAAGCCAAGGCTAAGCTTGGGCACCATTGGAGGCTCTCTCCACCCAACAAAGGAACTAAGGGAGAGAGAAGGCCAAAAGAGAAGTACCTCCAAATGGTGCCCCCTTGGACCTATTTATAGGATTTTGAACTTGGTCTGCCAATAGCCAGATTCTATCCTACGAGATTACAAAAATGCCCCCAGGATTGGCCTGCTGATAGCCAAATCCCGTTGTTTGAACAGGCTAAACGCAGCCCTGGGAACCCGGACGAGCCAGAACCCTCGACGAGTCAGAACCCTCAACGATCCAGAACCCTCGACGAGCCAGAACCCCCGACGAGCGAGAACCCTCGACGAGCCAGAACCTCGACGAGCCATAACCCTCAACGAGCCAGAACCCCCGATGAGCGAGAACCTCGACAAGCCAGAACCCTCGACAAGCCAGAACACCCGACGAGCCAGAACCTCGACGAGCCAGAACCTAGATGAGTCAGAACCCTCAACAAGCCAGAACCCTCGATGAGCCAGAACCCTCGACGAGCCAGAACCCCCGATGAGTCAGAACCCTCGATGAGCCAGAACCTCGACGAGCCAGAACTCTCGACGAGCCAGAACCCCCGACGAGCCAGAACCTCGATGAGCCAGAACGCTCGATGAGCCAGAACCTCGACGAGCCAGAACCCTCGACGAGCCCGTGAGGTCACCCACCTCTCTAGCTCGCCCCCTGCTAGGGCGGGGCGAGTCGGCAGGTCGCACCCCTCCTGGGCTCGCCCCCTGCTGGGTCGGGGCGAGACGGGAGGTCGCGCCCCTTCTAGGCTCGCCCCCTGCTGGGGCAGGCGAACCGGGAGGTCGCGCCCCTCCTGAGCTCGCCCACCGCTGTGGCGGGCGAGCCGGAAGGTTCCCGTCTCCATCGCTCGTTCCCCTCACTTCCTGTCCGGGACCTTGCTGGAAAACAATGTCTTAAAAGACCCCTTGGGTCTCGGGGGCCCACTCGGCGAATACATGGTTGTACACAATCCCCGATCTTTTCGAGCAAGGTACACGCTCGGAAAGAAAAGTCCAACCCTGCCTATTCGGCGAGTGCCTTCCTGAGGGCCCGGCTAGCGGAGCCACCTCGGGGGAAAAATACTTAGCATCCCTGAGAGGCCTTTCGACCTCGCCGGCTAGCGAGAGCCCGGCTAGCGGAGCGACCTCGAGGGAAAAACACTTAGCCTCCCCGAGGGGCCTTCCGACCTCGCCGGCTAGCGAGAGCCCGGCTAGCGGAGCGACCTCGGGGGAAAAATACTTAGCCTCCCTGAGGGGCCTTCCGACCTCGCCGGCTAGCGAGAGCCCGGCTAGCGGAGCGACCTTGGGGGAAAATACTTAGCCTCCCTGAGGGGCCTTCCAACCTCGCCGGCTAGCGATAGCCCGGCTAGCGGAGCGACCTCGGGGGAAAAACACTTAGCCTCCCTGAGGGGCCTTCCGACCTCGCCGGCTAGCGAGAGCCCGGCTAGCGGAGCGACCTCGACGGAAAAATACTTAGCCTCCCCGAGGGGCCTTCTGACCTCGCCGGCTAGCGAGAGCCCGGCTAGCGGAGCGACCTCGGGGGAAAAATACTTAGCCTCCCCGAGAGGCCTTCCGACCTCGCTGGCTAGCGGAGCCACCTCGGGGGAAAAACACTTAACCTCCCCGAGGGGCCTTCCGACCTCGCCGGTTAGCGAGAGCCTGGATAGCAGAGCGACCTCGGGGGAAAAATACTTAGCCTCCCCGAGGGGCCTTCCGACTTCGCTGGCTAGCGAGAGCCCGACTAGCGGAGCGACCACGGGGAAAAATACTTAGCCTCCCCGAGGGGCCTTTCGACCTCGTCGGCTAGCGAGAGCCCGGCTAGCGGAGCGACCTCGGGGGAAAAACACTTAGCATCCCCGAGGCGCCTTCCGACCTCGCCGGCTAGCGAGAGACCGGCTAGCGGAGAGACCTCGGGGTAAAAATACTTAGTCTCCCCGAGAGGCCTTCCGACCTCGCCGGCTAGCGAGAGCCCTACTAGCGGAGCCACCTCGGGGGAAAAACACTTAGCCTCCCCAGGGGCCTTCCGACCTCGCCGGCTAGCGAGAGCCTGACTAGTGGAGCGACCTCGGGGAAAAAATACTTAGCCTCCCCGAGGGGCCTTCCGACCTCGCCGGCTAGCAGAGCGACCTCGGGGGAAAAATACTTAGCCTCCCCGAGGGGCCTTCCGACCTCGCCGGCTAGAGAGAGCCCGAGTAGCGGAGCGACCTCGGGGGAAAAATACTTAGCCTCCCCGAGGGGCCTTCCGACCTCGCCGGCTAGCGAGAGCCTGGCTAGCGGAGCGACCTCGGGGGAAAAATACTTAGCCTCCCGAGGGGCCTTCCGACCACGCCGGCTAGCGAGAGCCCGACTAGCGGAGCGACCTCAGGGGAAAAACACTTAGCCTCCCTAAGGGGCCTTCCGACCTCGCCGGCTAGAGAGAGCCCGGCTAGCGGAACGACCTCGGGGGAAAAACACTTAGCCTCCCCGAGGGGCCTTCCGACCTCGCCGGCTAGCGAGAGCCCGGCTAGAGGAGCGACCTCGGGGCTAAAAGTACTTAGCCTCCCCAAGAGGCCTTCCGACCTCGTCGGCTAGCGAGAGCCCGGCTAGCGGAGCAACCTCGGGGGAAAAACACTTAGCCCCCCGAGGGGCCTTCCGACCTCGCCGGATAGCGAGAGCCCGGCTAGCGGAGCGACCTCAGGGGAAAAACACTTAGCCTCCCCGAGAGGCCTTCCGACCTCGCCGGCTAGCGAGAACCCGACAACGAAATCGATCTGGGGCACTCCAGCACCAAAGGACTTGCTACCTTGCCAGCCTCTCCAGAGATCAACCTGACCCACCGTCTATGAGAGCCCGGCAACAGAATTGATCTGGGGCATTCCCGCACCAAAGGACTTGCTACCTTGCTAGCCTCTCCAGAGATCAACCTGACCCACCGTCTTTGAGAGCCCGGCAGCGGAATTGATCTGGGGCATTCCGGCACCAAAGGACTTGCTACCTTGCTAGCCTCTCCAGAGATCAACCTGACCCACCGTCTTTGAGAGCCCGGCAGCGGAATCGATCTGGGGCATTCCAGCACAAAAGAACTTGCTACCTTGCCAGCCTCTCTAGAGATCAACCTGACCCACCGTCTATGAGAGCCTGGCAGCGGAATTGATCCGGGGCATTCTAGCACCAAAGGACTTGCTACCTTGCCAGCCTCTCCAGAGATCAACCTGACCCACCATCTTTGAGAGCCCGGCAGCGGAATCGATCTGGGGCATTCCAGCACAAAAGAACTTGCTACCTTGCCAGCCTATCCAGAGATCAACCTGACACACCGTCTATGAGAGCCCGACAGCGAAATCAATCTGGGGCATTCCAGCACCAAAGAACTTGCTACCTTGCTAGCCTCTCCAGAGATCAACCTGACCCACCGTCTATAAGAGCCCGACAGCGGAATCGATCTGGGGCATTCCAGCACCAAAGAACTTGATACCTTGCCAGCCTCTCCAGAGATCAACCTGACCCACCGTCTATGAGAGCTCGGCAGCGGAATCGATTTGGCGCATTCCACCACCAAAGAACATGTTAACTTGCTAGCCTCTCCAGAGATCAACCTGACCCACCGTCTATGAGAGCCCGGCAGCGGAATCGATCTAGGGCATTCCAGCACAAAAGAACTTGCTACCTTGCCAGCCTCTCTAGAGATCAACTTGACCCACCGTCTATGAGATCCCGGTAGCGGAATCGATCTGGGGCATTCCAGCACCAAAGGACTTGCTACCTTGCCAGCCTCTCCAGAGATCAACCTGACCCACCGTCTATGAGAGCCCGACAGCGAAATTGATCTGGGGCATTCCAGCACCAAACCACTTGAAACATTGCCAGTCATAATATTGTATGTAAAAAAAAACTAAGTTTGGAAACAAAACCCCCAACTTCTTGGAGACCGAGTGAGTGGGGGACGGATGCCTCCCCACTCCCCGCTTGGAGCCGGGCGAGTGGGGGAAAGCCTCCTCCCCACTCACCTCCTTGGAGCCGGGCGAGTGGGGGAAAGCCTCCTCCCCACTCACCTCCTTGGAGCCGGGAGAGTGGGGAAAAGCTCCTCCCACTCACCTCCTTGGAGCCGGGCGAGTGGGGGAAAGCCTCCTCCCCACTCACCTCCTTTTCCCAGATTGCTGACCGGGAGTGCTCTCGCCCATCAGCTGGGGTGGGACCTCCGGACTGCCTCCTCCACCTCCAGCCATGGAGCTCAGCTTGAGAGTTTCTTGTGTTGGTCACTCTCCACGCTCACCGCACCATAATGTTGAAACCGGGAGTGCTCATCTTGGGCACCATTGGAGGCTCTCTCCACCCAACAAAGGAACTAAGGGAGAGAGAAGGCCAAAAGAGAAGTCCCTCCAAATGGTGCCCCCTTGGACCTATTTATAGGATTTTGAACTTGGTCTGCCAATAGCCAGATTCTAGCCTACGAGATTACAAAAATGCCTCCAGGATTGGCCTGCTGATAGCCAAATCCCGCTGTTTGAACAGGCTAAATGCAGGCCCTGGGAACCTCGACGAGCCAGAACCCTCGACGAGCCAGAACTCTCGACGAGCCAGAACCCTCGACGAGCCAGAACCCTCGATGAGCCAGAACCCCCGACGAGCCAGAACCCTCGACGAGCCAGAACCTCGACGAGCCAGAACCCTCGATGAGCCAGAACCCCCGACGAGCCAGAACCTCGACGAGCCAGAACCCTCGACGAGCCAGAACCCTCAACGAGCCAGAACCTCGACGAGCCAGAACCTCAACAAGTTAGTACCCTAGATGAGCCAGAACCCTCGATGAGCCAGAACCCTCGACGAGCCAGAACCCCTGACGAGCCAAAACCCTCGACGAGCTAGAACCTGTTGAAATTATTGAAGTGGAGTGGTAGGTGGCCGGCGGTCTGTATATTGGTGACCGCAGAGACCGCGCGGTCTCTATGCTGGTGCTCTGCCAGTCTGGCTCTGGCGGTCTGCTGTGTTGGCCGGTTTGTTCTAGTGATGTTCCGGTCTCTTTCCGGTCTGGTCTGCTTGGTTGGTCTATCTTCTTTGTAGAAGATCAGGCGGTCTATTCTTGTGTAACCGCTGTGACCGGGCGGCTTATGCAGGTTGATCTGGCGACTTGTTTGAAGTCGGCCAAATGTTCTTGGTTTGCTCTTGGCAGTCTAAGGAAGGAGTGATCTGTGTCCGCGCGGCTTGTGCGCGGCCTGCTGCTGATTTGCGGTCTTTGACTGGATGTTGTCCAAGTGGTGTGATCGCGCGGTCTGCTTTGTGAGACCGCTCGCGATCTGATGGGTGGTGACTGTACCTCTCTTGTGGCGGTGACGACATCCATCTTCTCGCCTATAAATAGGGGTGCAGGGCCCGTCATTCACAATGAGAACTATAAGAACTAGAGCCTGGGTTGTTTTGTGCGGTCTCAACTTTGAGGTCGGGCGGTTTTGGAAGCGAGTTAACTGTTTGTTGTGTTCGCAGGTTTGCGGTCAGCAGGTTGCGGTCTCCTTCCTTCGTGATTTCCCAGTGGCTTGAATAAATAGTTCGGCAGTGGCTTGTCTGCGAACTGGTTTATGTTGTTCTTGTGCTATTCGCAGCGAGCTCGACGATTAGGCAACCTTCTGCGGTTAGGCAATCTGAGTTGCGGTCTGGCGACAACTTCTGTTCTCTGTTCAATTCAATAAGCTCCAGTTCGTGCGGTCTGAGGTGGCGGTCTTACAGTGCAGGTCATCTTGCCTATTTTCTGTTCGTGCAGTCTCAGGTCATGCCGTACGGTCTCTGGAGTGTAGCGGTCTGTGCGGTCTCTGCTTGTCAGGTCGCCAGATTTGTGTTTTTGGTGTGTTTTGTTCTTCTCTCCTTCGTGATTCTTATGAATCATGTCTCGCCATGTATGTCTCGAAATATAATGAAGTTTTGTGATTCAATAAAGACTATTGTGTTGCTGTTTGGCATTGTAGTTGTTTGTCAATACCTCAGTTGATGCAACTCCTGCTTACTCCTAAACGATTCAAATCAAAAATTTTAACATGGTATCAGAGCAAGGTTCTTGGAGTGGATAAGCAGTGATCAACTTGAGTTGCCATCGTCTTTGTGAAGAAGAAACCACTTTGTTTGCCATGGAAGCTGGATACGCAAGAGGGCTTGGTATTGAACTCCTCACATCGACTAACTTCAAAAAGTGGAAGTCGTGTATGGAGAGTTACTTACTTGGCGAGGATCCATGGGATATAGTTGGAGGAGAAGACACACAAGAAGTTTATCTAGCAGGAGATAATATGGCAGAGGTGAGACTTTGGAGGAGGACTAATGCAAAGGCAGAGTTCACACTCAAGAGGGCTATCTCACCAGAGCTATTCAATCACATCATTGGATGTAATTCTGCTGCTGAGATTTGGACATCTTTGGACGGGCTGTTCAATAGGAAGAATGTAGCTCGGCTACAGTTTCTTGAAAATGAGTTGGCGAAGGCCTCTCAAGGTGATCTTCCATCTCTACTTTCTTTCTCAAGATGAAGAACCTCACAACAGAGATTTCTGCATTGGACCTTGATGAGCCCATCTCGGAGGCAAAATGGAAGAGGCATATCCTCCGTGGGTTGCGGAAGGAGTATCTTGCCTTTGTGACGTTAGTTCAGGGTTGGG
Source organism: Dactylorhiza incarnata (assembly GCA_033032865.1). Classification (NCBI taxonomy): domain Eukaryota; kingdom Viridiplantae; phylum Streptophyta; class Magnoliopsida; order Asparagales; family Orchidaceae; genus Dactylorhiza; species Dactylorhiza incarnata. Next base: position 21,890,786 of record JAWHQI010000014.1, read on the forward strand.
CAAATCAGCCATCTCTATTGGAGCTAGAAAACTTACTTGCTTTGCAGGAATGTTTGGCAAGACAGATGGCGGGGACTTCTATCTCTGGGGGAGATAGTGATGTGTTGTTTTATGGGAAGAAGAAGAAGAAATGGGAGAAGACGAAGCCAGGTCATGATGGACCCTCTACATCAGGTCAGCAGGATAGGGGTTATGATCATAAGTCTGATGGGAAGAAAAAGGGAGAGGGACCAAGGTGCTTCAGGTGCAATAAGACCGACCACTTCAAGAAGGATTGCTGGGTTAATCTTCAGCCGGGACATGCAGCGGAGAAGGAGAAGCCAAAGTCTGATGAAGCTGGATGGGGAGGAGCCTTTGCGGCCAATATGACGGCAATGCCCGTTAAGGCCTTGGATTCCATCAACTTCTAAGAGGATTGGATCGTAGATTCAGGGTGTGGGCATCACCTCACCGGGGATGAATCAAAGTTCTCTTCTTTGGCACCTTACTCAGATAACGATGCAATCATTACGGCTGATAATTCTGTTCATTCAGTAGAACAAGAAGGTGTTGTCTCTCTGAGAAGTGATAAGGGTCCACTCACATTGAGGAGTGTTTATCATGTGCAGGGTATGAGGAAGAATCTCTTCTCTGTGACCAATGCGGTCGATGCCGGTTACCATGTTCTGTTTGGCCCAACAGGAGTGAAGTTTCTTAAAACTCAACCGAAGATAAAGGGAGATGTAATTCATGTTGGAAAGCGGGTAAAGGACCTGTTTGTTCTATCGACAAGTACCTATGTTGACAAGATGAAGACCAATGATAGCGCGACTATCTGGAATGAAAGGTTGGGGCATGTAGGCATGGACAAATTGAAGGCTATGGCGGTAAGGGGCCTTGTCAAGGGCTTGCCTAGCTTGTCCTCCTATGGAGACGGTCATGTTTGTGCGGGATGTCAGATGGTTAGTCTCATTAACTTCCATTTGATAAATCGCAAACAAGATGCAAAGCGCCGTTGGAGTGCATTCACGGTGATTTGATGGGACCAACTACCACCCCTAGCCTTGGAGGCAACACATATATGTTGGTGTTGATCGACGATTACACCAGATATGTCTGGGTGTATTTTCTGAAAGAGAAGTCGGAAGCTTTTGCGAAGTTCGTGGAGTTTAAGGAGCTGGTGGAAGGTCGGTTAGGCCTGCGGGTGAAAAAATTGAGAACAGACAATGGTGGGGAGTTCACCTCTGGTGAGTTCTCAAGTTTTTGCAGGAAGCACGACGTCCGAAGAGAGCTCACTTGTGCCCATACTCCACAGCAGAACGGCATTGCAGAGCGGAAGATCCGTCATCTGATGGAAACCTACAAATGCTGGCTTCATGCCAAGAGTATCCCAAAGTCCTTTTGGGCGGAGGGAATGTCTTGTGCGGCATACGTCATCAACAGGATGCCTCCAAGTCCAATCAACATTATGACCCCTCACGAACTGATGTTCAAGGAGAAGCCAAGTGTTGCACACCTTCGGGTGTTCGGGTCAACCTGTTATGTGCATATCCCTGATGCTCTTCAGACAAAGCTAGACGCAAAAGCAAGAAAGCTAGTCTTCGTTGGATATGATGAGTGGAAGAAGGGATGGAGATGCATGGATCCTGAGACATGGAGATCAGTGGTATCTCGGGATATGGTGTTCGATGAGGTGACTTCTTGCAAGGGGAGTTCAAGAGTTGAACTACCGGAGAGCAGGGTTGATGAAAAAGGGAAGGATGCGGAAAATCTTCAAGTGGAGTTGCCTGTTTCACCAGGAGCTCCAACTGTGTCAAGCTCAGAGATGGAGGCTTCAGGATCTGGAAGCAGGGGGAGCGATGCTCCAAGTTCACCTGTAAGAGGAGCTAGCACTAAAGAAGTAGCTGAGGAGGTGATTAGTCAGGTGCAACCTCTTAGGAGGTCGAAGAGGACTATCAAGCCACCAGATCGATACATAAGAGGAAACATGGTGAGCTTTGTCTCATGTTTCTTTGCTGGTCCCTTAGATGAGTGGGAGCCGTTGAGCTTTGAGAAGGCCAAAGACGTGAAGCAGTGGGACATTGCTATGCAGGAGGAGATGGATGCTCTTAAGAAGAATGAGACTTGGTCTCTAGTGCCCAGGCCCAAGGGCATTACCCCTGTGACATGCAAGTGGGTCTATAAGCTCAAGAAGAAAGCTGATGGCACAATCAAGAGATACAAGGCTTGCCTTGTGGCTCGCAGGATCTCACAGTAGTACGGAGAGGATTAGGATGAGACGTTCAGTCCAGTGGCAAAGATGACTTCGGTTCGATTTGTTATTGCTTTGGCGGCATCATGTGATTGGGAGATTTGGCAGCTCGACGTGAAGAATGCCTTCTTATACGACGAGATTGACAAGGATATCTTCATGATCCAACCGCCGGGCTTCATCTCGGAGGATTGTCCGGACTATGTCTGCAAGCTGAAGAAAGCCCTGTATGGGTTGAAGCAAGAGCCTCGGGCGTGGTATGGAAAGATCGCAGAGTATCTTCTATTCTGCGGATTCTTTGCTTCAGACTTTGACTCCAACTTGTTCGTCAAGAAGGAGGGGGTTCTTGGGTTGATTGTTCTGCTGTATGTGGATGACATGATTATCACCGGGAACTCGAAGGAGGCAGTAGCAAGGCTGAGAGCCGAGCTTGCTTTCAGATTTGAGATGAAGGATCTGGGTGAGCTTCACCATTTCCTTGGACTCGAGTTGCAGAGGCGGGAGAGCGGAGTGCTCATTTCTCAGGCTAGATATGCGGAGCGGATCGTTCAACGATTCGGCATGGAGCAAGAGAAGAGCAGCTCTATACCTTTGGAACAGCATCATAAACTTTGGAAGGATGAGGGGAGAGTTATATCTAAACCGTTGGTGTTCCGAGCTCTAGTTGGGAGCTTGATCTACTTGACGATCACGAGGCCTGATATTGCTTATGCAGTTGGCAAGGTGAGTCGGTACATGGCAGAACCACGGAAGCCTCATCTTCTGGCGGTAAAAGGAATTTTGAAGTATGTGAAGTCGACCTCTGATCTGGGTCTCCTATCTAGGAGAGGGTCAAGCTTGGAGTTGCATGGTTACATGGATGCTGATTATGGGGGAGACATGGATGATCGGAGATCAACGTCTGGTTATGTCGGGCCCCACAGCTATTTCTTGGTGCAGCAAAAAGCAAGACTCGATGTCTGTATCTACCACAGAAGCGGAATACAAAGCTTCGGCCTTGGAAACTCAGGAAGCCGTTTGGCTCAGGAGGTTGGTGGAGGATGTTCATGAGGAGGTTCGAGGTCCCACTATGCTACGCGGGGACAATGAGAGTGCTCTCAAGCTGGTTAATAATCCAGTCTGTCACGCGAGGACCAAGCACATTGAGATTGAGCACCATTTCATTCGTGAGAAGGTGTTGGGAGGATCTCTTATGGTCGAGCATGTTCAAAGTGTGGACAATGTTGCGGACATCTTCACAAAGCCACTGGCGAAGGGACCATTTACTCAGTTGCGGAGTTTACTTGGGCTAGTTTCCACTTCCCACTTCAAGGGGGAGTGTTGAAATTATTGAAGTGGAGTGGAAGGTGGCCGACGGTATGTATATTGGTGACCGAAGAGACCACGCGGTCTCTGTGCTGGTGCTCTGGCGGTCTGGCTCTGGCGGTCTGCTTTGTTGGCCGGTTTGTTCTAGTGATGTTCCGGTCTCTTTTCGGTCCGGTGTGCTTGGTTGGTCTATCTTCTTTGTAGAAGACCGAGCGGTCTGTTCTTGTGTAACCGCTGTGACCTGGCGGCTTATGCAGGTTGATCTGGCGACTTGTTTGAAGTCGGCTAGATGTCCTTGGTTTGCTCTTGGCGGTCTAAGGAAGGAGTGATCTGTGTCCGCGCGGCTTGTGCGCGGTCTGCTGCTATTTTGCGGTCTTGGACTGGATGTTGTCCAAGTGGTGTGATCGCGCGGTCTGCTTTGTGAGACCACTCGCGATCTGATGGGTGGTGACTGTACCTCTCTTGCGCCGGTGACGACATACATCTTATCACTTATAAATAGGGTGCAGGGCCCGTCATTCACAACGAGAACTGTAAGAACTAGAGCCTGGGTTGTTTTGTGCGGTCTCAATTTTGAGGTCGGGCGGTCTCGGAAGCGAGTTGACTATTTGTTGTGTTCGCAGGTTTGCGGTCAGCAGGTTGCGGTCTCCTTCCTTGGTGATCTCCCAGTGGCTTGAATAAATTGTTCGGCAGCGGCTTGTCTGCGAACTGGTTTATGTTGTTCTTGTGATGTTCGCAGCGAGCTCGGCGATCAGGCGACCTTCTGAGGTTAGGCGATCTGAGTTACGGTCTGGCGACAGCTTCTGTTCTCTGTTCAATTCAATAAGATCCAGTTCGTGCGGTCTGAGGTGGCGTTATTATAGTGCAGGTCATCTTGCCTATTTTCTGTTCGTGCGGTCTCAGGTCAAGCCGCGCGGTCTCTGGAGTGTAGCGGTCTATGCGGTCTCTGCTTGTCAGGTCGCCAGATTTGTGTTTTTGGTGTGTTTTGTTCTTCTCTCCTTCGTGATTCTTATGTACCATGTCTCGCCATGTATGTATCGAAATGTAATGAAGTTTTGTGATTCAATAAAGACTATTGTGTTGCTGTTTGGCATTGTGGTTGTTTGGCTATAACTCAGTTGATGCAACTCCCGCTTACTCCTAAACGATTCAAATCAAAAAATTTAACAGAACCTCGACGAGCCAGAACCTCGACGAGCCAGAACCCTCGACGAGCCCGTGAGGTCACCCATCTCTCTGGCTTGCCCCCTGCTGGGGCGGGGCGAGCTGGCAGGTCGCACCCCTCCTGGGCTCGCCCCCTGCTGGGGCGGGGCGAGCCGGGAGGTCGCGCACCTTCTAGGCTCGCCCCCTGCTGGGGCGGGCGAACCGGGAGGTCGCGCCCCTCCTGGGCTCGCCCCCGCTGTGATGGGTGAGCCGGGAGGTTCCCGCCTCCATCGCTCGTTCCCCTCACTTCCTGTCCTGGACCTTGCTGGAAAACAATGTCTTAAAAGACCCCTTGGGTCTCGGGGGCCCACTCGGCGAATACAGGGTTGTACAGTATCAAAGCGTGGTTGATTATATCAACTCACTTTCAACTGATATTCAATTGACTTTCAATTGTATCAGAGGGTAGTTGATTCTTTACAGGCTAACACCTGAATCATAAAGATCAATTAGATCTTAAATTTATTTTAGAGTTTTTTTTGTTAAAAACACATGACACAGAACAAAGAATATTCTAGCACAAGACCTCCTATGTGTAATCTTAGTAAGTTTGCACTATGGAAGGAAAGGATTAGATTGTACATGAATTCTATTGATGAGGAAATCTTTAATGTTATTTTGATAGGGCCTCCAACACCTACAACAGCAACAAGTGCTTAAACCACAACTTACAACAATGCTGTTCCACCTCCTGAGTGGACTGAAGCCTAGAAAAAGCAAAGAAGTGCAGATGCAAAAGCTATGAGCATTCTGGCACAAACAATGTCTGATGACATTTTCCAGAAAGTGGTGGAATGCACCTCAGCAAGACAAATCTGGATCTCACTCAACAATATGGTTGAAGGATCAGCTGATGAAAGAAAGGACATAAGATCCCACCTTATTTCTCAATATGAGAAATTCAAAAAGGGAGAATCTGAGACAGTGGCTGATATGTATAACAAGCTCAGCCTCATAATCAATGAGCTGAAGACCTTGGACAAAGTGATTTCCATCACTGAGATCAATGATAAGATCCTTATGTGCTTCCCCAGCACATGGGACTCTAGGATCTGTCCAATCAAGGAAGCCAGAAGCCTTAATGAGATCTCCACTAAGAGCTTATTAGGCAAACTCAAATCCTATGAGCAGCTCATCAAATCCAGGGAAGCTGAGCAATCTACTTCATCTCCAGCATCCAAGAAGGAGAGAAGCATAGCTTTTCAAGCTGAAGAAGAAAAAAAAGCTCCAAGAGATGAGGAGTTCATGAGCCTTCTAGCCAAAAGGTTCTACATGATGGCTAAGAAGGACTTCAGAAAGAAGGACTCCAGATCAAGAGAAAAGCCAAGGTATGATAAGTCAAATTCTAAAGAAATAATTTGTTATGGCTGTAGGAAACCTGGACATATTCTACCAGAATGTCTAGACAATCAGAAGAAGGAGAAGAGAAAAGAAAAAGAAGATAAAAGACATTCCAGCAAGTCTTCCTCCCACAAGCACAAACACAAGGAAAGAGGATTTGTAGCAGAAACTTGGAGTGAAACTGAGTTAGAGTCTTCATCCAGTTCTTCTGATGATGAAGAAGAATCAAAGGAGAATGATCAGTGCTTAATGGCCATTTATGACTCAAGCAGTGAGTCAGTAAGTGCATCTTCATCCAGCTCTTCTGATGATGAGGATGATGAAGAAGAAAGAAGCTTTTGTATGATGGCTATCAATGCCTCAGCAAACAACTCAGATGAAGAAGAATCAGAATCAGAAGCTGACAATGATACAGATCAGGTAATATCTAATTTTGATTTCAATTCAATTGAATTCAAAGATGAATTCAAAGTTCTTTGCTTAGACTTAATTAAATCTGAGAAGGAAATAATCTCTCTCAGAAATAAGCTAGCTGAAATGGACAAATTTAGTGAAGAAAATGCTAATCTTAAGAAAGAATTGGCTGCCTCCAGAGAACATATTATTCTCATTGAGAATAAACTATCTGAGGCTAAGAAATTTGAAGAATCCCTAAATGGGAGAAGCGTCAAACTGATGGACATTACAAGCACAGTAAGTGCCAGATTAAGTGGCAAACTAGGCTTGGGTGCATCATCAAGTGAGCCACCTCTGATTAAGAAGAACATACTGTCTACACCTATAAAATTCATTTCTGCTGAGAGCAAAGAGGTTGTAGATATAAATAAAAACATTTCAAGTAAGGCTGTCAAGAATAAAGGAATTCAGTAGAATTCGTTGAACGGAGCTCGACGAAATGTATTCACTTCGTCGAACGGAGCTCGACGAACTCTCAAGCCAGATTTTCAGTATATTCATTATTCGAACGTCAAATACACAAAAAATCTGAAAAATTCTTATTCTTCACATACTTTCAATCCTTTCACTGAGTGGATAATTCCTCCAAGGAGATATCATCCACAAGGTTATAAGGATCTGCCTGAAATGTCTTTTATTTTAGAGTTTTGTGGTAAAACAAAAGGACCCAAGGTAGTCTGGGTCAAAAACAACTAGTTTATTTTTCTGTTTTGCAGGTACACTGCAATCCAAACAAGAATGAACAATGGTATTTGGATAGTGGTTGTTCAAAACACATGACAGGAAACAAGGCCAACCTGAGCAACTACAAGGAAAAGCTTGGACCCAAGGTGATCTTTGGAGACTCTAACTGTGGACAAACCAAAGGCTATGGACAGATCAAAGTTGGAGTAGTGACCTTCAAGGAGGTAGCCTATGTCAAGGGTCTGAAGCACAACCTCATCAGCATAAGCCAGTTATGTGATGAAGGTTATCAGGTAACTTTCAATCATTCCTTATGTCTTATTACCAATAATAAAAATATTAGTGTATTATCTGGTATTAGACATGGAAATATTTATTTAGTCAATTTTGACTCTGCCAATTCTGATATTTGTTTATTTAATTCAATAAGTAAAACAAATGAATTATGGCATAAAAGGCTTGGACATATTAACCTTAGAACTATCTCTAAGCATTCTAAGGACAATCTTGTTAGAGGACTGCCTTCTGGTTCATACAAGAAGGAAGGACTCTGAAGGGCTTGTCAATTAGGTAAGCAAACTAGAAGTAGTTTTAAATCTTTATCCAAGAGTGATTCACCTAGGATTTTGTATTTACTGTATTTAGACCTTTTTGGACCTACTGCTATACAAAGTCTAGGAGGGAAGCATTACTCTCTAGTGATTGTAGATGACTTCTCAAGATTCACGTGTGTGTTCTTTCTTAGGAACAAGTCTGACACCCTCAGTGTTCTGACAGACTTTCTCAGGTCCATCAAGATTGAGTACTCTACTCTAGTTGCATTGATCAGAAGTGATCATGGCACTGATTTTGAATCTCTTCTGATGAGAGAATTCTGTGGAAAATAAGGGATCATGCAATGTTTCTCTACTCCTAGAACTCCTCAACAAAATGGGGTAGCTGAAAGGAAAAATAGAACCCTTATTGAATCAGCAACTACATTGCTTGCTGATGCTCACTTGACACTCTCTTTTTGGGCAGAGGCAGTGAACACAGCAAATTATGTGTTGAATATAAGCCTGATACATAAACTTAAGGGAAAACTCCCTATGAATTACTCAATAATAAAAAGCCTAAGGTTAACTATTTTAAGATATTTGCCTGTAAATGCTATGTGCACAACAATGATAAGAAGTATCTCAGGAAGTTTGAAGCAAAAGTTGCTGAAGGCATATTCCTTGGATATTCTCTTTCTAGTAAGGCATACAGAGTTTACAACAAATCCACTCTTAAGATATAAGAGTCCATGCATGTATCTTTTGATGAGACTAACATGTTAAATGAGGAGAGGAATACCACCTCTACCAAAAATACTTTGTAGGTACCAGCTCTATGTGAAGAGCTCAATGGACTAGATCTACAGAAAGAAGAATCACTACTTCCATCAACTCAAAATCTTGAAGACAGTGAAGAAGAAGATCATCCAGGTCTTGCTGACAGTTCAAATCAGATGACAGCTGAACAAATTCCCCAAGTGGATATCATTGCTGAACCAACTCCAACTGTTGATCACATCACAGTTAGAGATCATCCAATATCCCAAGTCATTGGTGATATTTCAGCAGGTGTTCAAACAAGGCATCAACTACACCAAAATCAGATGCACACTTGTTTCCTATCACAAGTTGAACCACAAACCATAAAAGATGCAGAACAAGATCCAAACTGGATTCTTGCAATGCAAGAGGAGCTCAACCAATTTGAAAGGAACAAGGTATGGGATTTGGTTCCAAGACCAAAAGTCCATCCAGTTATTGGCACCAAGTGGGTCTTCAGGAACAAGCTTGATGATCAAGGCAACATAGTCAGAAATAAAGCAAGATTGGTAGCTCAAGGATATTCACAGGAAGAGGGAATTGACTATGATCAGACCTTTGCTCCTGTTGCAAGACTTGAAGCTATAAGGATATTTCTGGTCTTTGCTGCATTCAAGAAATTCAAGGTATATCAAATGGATGTGAAGATTGCATTTCTTAATAGAGACATCAAAGAAGAAGTCTATGTGGAACAACCACCAGGTTTCATCTCTCCAACTCACTCCTCTTATGTATTTAAGCTTAATAAAGCTCTCTATGGTCTCAAACAAGCTCCCAGAGCATGGTATGAGACCTTAGCTAATTTTCTTTTGGAGAACAATTTCTGTAGAGGCATAGTAGATAAAACCTTATTTTTCAGGATACATAAAAATCAAACATTACTAGTTCAAATATATGTAGATGATATTATTTTTGGCTCTACTGATTCAAATTTATGCAAAAGGTTTTCTAACCTGATGCAATCTAAATTTGAAATGAGTAGTATGGGTGAATTATCATACTTTCTTGGTCTTCAAGTGCAGCAAACTCCACATGGCATATTCATATTACAATCCAAGTATGCTAAGGAATTAGTGAAAAGGTTTGGTATGTCTGATGCTTCCACCATGAAAACACCCATGCCCTCAAATGCTGTTGTTGATAATGATGAATCAGGGAAACCTGTTGATCAGAAAGTATATAGAGCAATTGTTGGCTCTTTACTTTATTTAACAGCAAGTAGGCCTGATATAATGTTTGCTACTTGTATTTTTGCTAGGTTCCAAGTTAACCCCAAAGAATCTCATCTAATTTTATTAAAAAGAATTTTGAGATATATAAATGGTTGTCCTAATCTAGGACTCTGGTATTCAACAGCATCAGAATTTGAATTAACTGGATTCTCAGATTCTGATTATGCTGGAAGCAGAGTAGACAGGAAAAGCACATCAGGAACTTGCCAGTTTCTTGGTGATAGGCTTGTGTCTTGGTTTTGTAAGAAACAAACATCTGTGTCTACATCAACAGCTGAAGCTGAATACATATCTGCAGGAAATTACTGCTCACAGATATTGTGGATACAAAATCAACTCCTAGACTATGGTGTCAATCTAAATAATTCAATTATATTTTGTGACAATACTAGTGCAATATCTATAGCACAAAATCCAGTTCTCCATAGTAGGACTAAACACATAGAAATTAGGCACCACTTTATCAGAGATAATGCGGATAAAAATAAAATTTGCCTACAATTCATTTCTACTGATTTGCAAAGAGCTGACATTTTCACCAAGCCCTTGGATGAAAAGAAACATATTTTCTTTATAAATCAGCTAGGAATAATAGATGGAGATTCAATCTGTTAAAAATTAAGTTTTCTACTTATCCCATCTCTTCATCGAACTGAGATCGATGAAATCTAGTTTTTCGTCGAATGGAGATCGACGAAGTCATCAAGTTCGTCGAACCGAGATCGACGAAAACTCATTTTTCGTCGAACCCAGTTTTGATGAAGCTTTTATTTCTGACCTGTCATCATAATCAAATCTTTTATTTTAATTGAATGCCTACAGAAATTGCTTCTCTTTCCAGCTCCTTTGCACTTGATCTCTATTTTATTTTGCAGGAACAGTGGCATTATAAAGATTACATCCTTCCCTACCTCCTCAAAAGTCCCTTCTTCTAGGGGCCTAGCTCTAGGTCTTCCTGAAACTAGGCAGGGGGAGATGTATTGAAGAAGCTCATTTTTGTCAGGGGGAGATACTTTCCTTTTTGACAGGGAGAGTTTTTTCTGAAGATGCTCAAGCTTCAAGAGGAAATGCTGATGAAGAAACATGTTTTCAGTTCTATGAAGAAGCTCCATATGATGCAGTTTTTGCTCAGGGGGAGATGTTCTATGAACTAGGTAAGGGGAGAAAGCTGAAGAAGCTCCAGTCTCAGGGGGAAATGCTCTCATGCTAACATGTTTTATGAAAAAGGGAAATGATGCATGAAGAAGCTACATATGTTGCAAATTTCAGATGCAATGTTTGCTCCAGCTTAATGCAAATTCAGATAAAGTTTTAATGTTCAAGTTCAGATTCAGATACAGATTTTGATATAGAAGAAGCAATATATTCAAAGCAGATTCAGATAATCAGTTTTTGACTACAGCTCAGCTAATCAGAATTCAGAAAAATCAGAGAAAGACAATATCAGAATTCAGAAAGTCCGAAAGCAGAATTCAGAAAGACAAAAGGTTTCTTTATTATTTCTGTTTTCATTGAAATGTTTCAGAACTCAGAGTATCATATTTTTATATCTGATAAAATATTTAAAATATTTCAGACATACATGCTCTGTTGTTCTGTTGTTATTTTTATTTGTTTCAATTTTTGTCAAATAGTGTCCTAACCCAAATAGGGGGAGATTGTTGGAGCAACCCTATTACTGATTTGGGCTAGGATCACTATCTGCTGATTAGGACTAAAGTTGACCCCAATGTATAGTCTTATGGGTCAAGGTTTTAGGCTGTTAGAACTCAAGAAAATATTCAGGTTCTGCGTTCGACGAACTCCACACTGCGTTCGACGAACGGCTTACTCTCTGCGTTCGACGAACTGCTTACACTCTGCGTTCGACGAAAGGCTTGCTCTCAGCGGTCGACGATCTTCAATCTCAGCGGCTCAGCGGTCGACAAAATTATTTAGTCTCAGCGGTCGACAAAATTATCCAGTCTCAGCGGTCGACGAAATTATTCAGTTTCAGCGGTCGACAAATTTGCTCAGTTCAGCGGTCGATGTTCCTCAGTTCGACGAACTCAGCTCTGCGTTCGAAGAATAAGTATCAGATGTTCAGATCGACGAATTATCTTCTAATCTCAACTAATTTAATTCTTCCAGCCAGATTCAGTTGAGGTCGACGTACTCAACTTTGTGTTCGACGAAATTTGTTGAGATCGACAAAAATTTCTCTACAGCAGATTTATTTCAGACAGATTATATTATTCTATTCTCTGAACTCAGATCTCTTCTGCAACAGCTCAATTCTTCCAGATAAGTAAGGATAATATATTTCCTTTTATTTTATTCTCTTATTTCGAGATTATAGACGTTGACATTTAGAGGAAAAGGACATTGTAACGCACCGGGTTTTTCTTATAATTATTTTAATAAAACATATGGAATTAATGATAATTATTTGAAAACGAGATATCAATTCAGGGCGTCGATGCGAAAGGGCGTCACCGTTTTCGGAAGCGTCGTCGTTCGTCGAGTCGTTTATGCAATACACGTTAAGAAAATATCTATTTAGAAATATATTTATACGTATATATCTAGATTTTTTTTTAAAATGTAAATGTGTATATAAATACGTATATATGTATACGTAAGTAATTATAAGCGTGCTTAAATAAATGTATACGAATACATGTATTCCCTTGGGTATGCATGATCCTAGTGTTTTAGGGGAAGGGTTTTGTGTCGGGTGCTTCATTTATACCGTTATATATATACGCACGTGTATAGTGGTATAAACATATATATACAAAGTCTTATTTATACAAATCTATATGCACACATATATATATTATGTATACTAGCAGTGTACAGGTTATAAAAAAGAAAGGAGAGAGTTTATATATTTACACGTACTTACATAAATTATGTATAAAATTTGGGTGCTAAAGTTTTATAGGAGCATATCATATTTATATACCGTGTATTTGTGAGGGAACAGAGCCTCTCATTTTCCTGTCATTTCCTCCCCTTTTCCCGTGCAAGCCTGGAGCTTTTTAGGGAGTGCGATCTAGGGTTCCGTCGGGCGGGAGTCGCAGACACCGAAGCCGCCGGAGAAGGGAGGTTTGTGGTTGCCGGGGGCTTGTTTCGTCGCCGGAGCGGAGTTGCTGGGAGTTCTCGTTGGGTTCGGCAGCGGTTGTATGGTCTCCTGGCCGTGGATTCGCCTCGACGAGTGGCGACTACTCCTGGTTCAGGCAAGAAAACCCTCTCCCTCCTCTTTCCCCTCCCCACTTTCCTTCTGTTATCTGAAATTGGTGGTGAAACTCTTCTCTTTTACCTGATGGCTTGATTCCTGAAAGTTGGGCTCTACCTAGTTTATGCTGAAAGTTCCCCTTCCTGAGGCTCGGTTTTTAGCTAGATATATGCTGGATCTTCTTGGTTATTATGCTTGAAATTTCTGGATGATTATCATTATTTTTCTTGGTGATACCTGCTAGCTGGTTGGTCTTGCATTCCAGTTAAAATCGGGATGGTTGCTATTCTCTTTTTTCTTGGTTATCTATGCTCGGTTCATTGGGCTAGTTTCTAGTGGCGATCAGTTGGCTAATCCTGCCTTTCATTTAGAAATCTGGATGGATAAAATGCATACTTCTATGCTTGTTCTGTGCTTTTCCTTAGAGGTTTGGAGGGTTAAGTTATGTATATCTATGTTAATTATATTGCTGTTATATCCTGTTTTGGGGGCTGCTATTGTTAAACCTGCTGCTCTTATCTTGTTGAATTTGGGGCTGTTTTGCCTTGGGCTGCCTTTACCTTGTTGATTAGGGGGCTGCCCCTTGGGATTTTTATTACTTGATCCGAACGGTGGATGCGTGCTTAATTCTGCATATTCCTTATTGCTATTTCTTGGCTAAGCGGCGGCGGATGTGTTTGAAACGAAAGGATGGGTACAGGGAACACTGGGTTCCCCCATCACAGTTCTTTTAATAGTGGATGGTAGGATGATCAGGCCACCACCACGGCGCCTATTTCTTATTTGGGGTGAATGTCCCCTTTATGTGTGTGGGTAGTGACATTGTTTGGGTCCGCCACCACTGGTCCGTTTTGCACCGTATGCCAAGAAAGTTTGTTTACGCCTTTGTCCATCGGATCGGGTGTTTGTGGAATCTCCTTAAACTTCATTGACTGAAATCCTTATATAAGCGTATATATATAGTTATATATACGAGTATATGTGTGTATATATATGTTCTATATACTACTTTCAGATTGTTTACGCTACTTGTTACCTTGCCCTTTTCTTTTCTTATACCCATGCTGTTTTCTTGCACCCTTTGGGCTGAGGCATTCTTTTCTTATGGATTCCTCAGGTTTAGGTTTGTAGCTGCTGCCGGAGTGTTAGCGGGGTAGTACTGTTTGTCATCGAGGCCTTCCCTCTCCAGTGGGTAAGGATTCAACTTCTTTTGTTGTAGCTTGTCTTTTGATAGTTGACTTGTTCGCCTGCGGGTTCGTGTCAGATGTTGACGCCCGTACGTTTTTTTTTTGTTTGGTTTACTTGCTGCTACTACTGCTAGCTTCCTTTACTGCTACTTGGTTATTTTGTGATTGTACACTCTGGGGAAAAGCTTATTTTGATGTATATTAAAACAGTCCTTTTAGCATAATAAAAAGTTGTTCTTTTAACTGTTTGTCGTATCTGCTACTAAGTATCACCTATTTGCAAAGCGTAGACCAAAATAAAAATGATAATTCTTTATCATATACTAAATGTAGATCGGCGATCGCCCTGGAGACGTCTCTGGTCTTCAGCGCCGTTAGGAATAAAGTGAACCTATTTTCCTTCCGCTGTATACGCATGTGTTTTATAAAGTGCGGCATGGTAAACCGCAGGGTCGAGGGACACGACTTCCTAATCTAATGAAAATAATCTTAAAAGATAATTCTTTTATTACTTCACATCTTTTATCGTGAAAATGTTCGTTTGATTGCTCGCCTGAACGTCCGTAGTTGTCCCCTACTGGATGTGGCATCACGACGCGTGTTTTCCCCCTTTACTCTGATATTATAATATATTTCGGGAAAATACAGGTTGTGACAGACATGTTTATGGAAAAGGAAAAAGGTAAACGACACATCAGATTTGCAGTACAGGATATATCTCTGCAGAACATTTTATTCCTTAATTTAAGGGATTTGAATTTCAAATCTGTCAGAGATTTCAAAAGAAAAGGAAGAAGATATAATGTATCAGAATATACAATATACAACAGCAAGATATTACTGAATAGCAGAATAGCCGACAGAGAAGAACACAATTCTTCAGAAAGTTACATGAAGAAAAAGAAGAACAAAAAGTTTTACATATCTTCTTCCTCAAAAGCAGCAATTTCATTCACTGAGAACATCAACACCTTCTCTCAGTATTTCTGCTGCAAGTTCAAATCTTCCAAAGAGCAACAAATAATCTGAGAAACATTTGTCTCTCAGATTTATCAGCTATCAGGAAGTTACAGTAAGATTAATTTATTCAAGAGAAAGCTCCAGCCATCTACTGTCAAACATTTTTAATCAGATAGAGGAGCTTTACACCATCAATCAACTAGAGTCTTCTCTCAGATTGTTGACAGAGAAGAACATCTAACCCTTCTTATCCCCTCTTGTACAGGGTTATAACTCCCTTCAAAAGTTAACCCCTTGGTGGCAGGGCACCTGAACAAAAACCTGTGGTTTGGTTAGAGCACCTGATCAAAAGCTCACTTGGTGTGTGGACACCTGATCAAAAACCCCTTGGTGATAGGGCACCTGATCAAAAACCTAGTGGATCCTACCAACTGTGATAGAAGAGTAGACGTACCCAGGTTTATGTTGGAACATGGTCTTCCGCATCTCCTTGGTTTGAGAATAACAAATCCTATATGTATTTGATCTTGTGTGTTTAAGTGTGTAGGATAACAAGTTCATATGACTCAACGATAACATAAGAAGGTTGCGCCCAAGTTTGAAGCGAAAACTCAAAACTGGCCTCTATAGCTGGTGGTAGCTCCAGCGGTAGCTGCTAGAGCAGGCGGTAGCGATAGCGCTAGTGGTAGCGCTAGTGCAGGCGCTAGCGCAAAACAGAAGAAGAATCTTGGCAGGTTTCCTTGGAATAAAAGATTCGCACACACAAAATATTGCCTAATCTGAGATAGCGCCGGCGGTAGCGATAGCGCTAGCGCTAGCGCTAGCTCAAAACACAAGAGGAATCTCAGCAGAGTTGCTTGAAGATTCTGCCACGCAGAATATGTCCTAAAATGGGATAGCGCCGGCGGTAGCACTAGCAAAGGCGCTAGCGCTCAGGCTATAAAAAGGACCCCTTGGCTCCGTCTTCCTCACTCTTCTATAACCCTAAACTCCAGAGCTTCGTGCCACAGCATATAGAGGAAGGTTCAGAGAGATACTCCCACCAAAAGCTTAGATAGAATTTCTGAAGGAGGACTTCTTCACGCTTCATCCGACCGGCGACTGCTTCAACAACGCTTACACTACAGTGGTCCAACGTCTCCAACTTCAGAAGTTCTTAGAGGGAGTTTTATTATTGATGTTTTTATATTCACATATTTATTCTTGTAATCGTTAGTGAATTCGCCTCGTGTTGGAGACTAGGTCTGGGTAGGACTTAGGGCAGAAATTCGCCTCGTGTTGGCGACTAGGTCTCTGGTGTAGGTCTAGGGGGTGCTCGAGGCCATATCCGGGGAAGGGTTGGCTAGAGCGGCTTGAGGCCGTATCCGGGGAAGGATCGGCTAAAGCCAACCGGTACGTGGGGATACGAGTCGGTATAGAAAACAAAACGAGTCTTTCTATTAGCTTTGATTTCTAGCTTCGATAAGAGATCAAGTTTTGTATTCATGCTTCTCAAGTTAATAAAATCATGTCCTTACTTTTACTTCACTTGATTTGTCTTGATCTTCTCTAGTTTAATAATCAAAGCTTTTTCAAAGTTATTCAAAATATATTATAAGTTTTTTTAAACCCTTATTCACCCCCCTCTAAGGGCGCCTACCGATCCAACAAGTGGTATCAGAGCGAGGTTATTCCAAATTGGCTTAACAACCGGGAATAATGGCGTCTCATGATCTCGCTTCTACTAGTGGGGTAAATCTTTATGAAGAAGAAAAATCTCTTAAACCACCGTTATTTGAAGGAAGAAATTATAAAGGATGGAAAATAGTAATGGAAAATTTTCTTAAACGGTTAGATGAAAAAGTTTGGAATATTACTATCAAACAACCACCTAGCGTATTAAATAATAACGAAATGGTTTTAAATGCAAAATCTATGAATAGTCTATTTTGTGCGTTAGATCATAATATTTCCAAACTCATTTATACTTTTCCTACTTCATACGAGATGTGGAATTTTCTTGAAATAACTTATGATTCTCCTTCTACAGGTATGGAACAATCACAAGAACCGGAGAATATGCAAGCTTGCATAAGTCTTCAAGAATGCTCCTCTCATGATGGATCAATGGAGTTCATATCAAATGGAAAAGAAGAAGAAGTAATGTCTTCGGAAGAGGAGTGCCGAAAAGATGTAAGAGAAACTATATGTTCAATTCATGCCTCTCCCGAAAGCAATGTAAGGAAATCAAATCCCATCTTTTGTACTTCTATCTCTTCATTACAATTGCTTCAAACTACAAAGCGCAAAATTAAGAAATTAAAAAAATGCTAATAAACAAGTGCGCTTAGAAAATAAAAATTTAAAGGCAAAAATTAATGAAGAATCAAAATCTAATTTATCTAGTTCTACACATGGCTCCTTAGTTGAAAACACCACAACTTGTGTAGAATATAATGAATTAAAATAAAAGCACAAGAAACTTGAAAAGGATTTTATTTTAGTAAAAGAACAAAATGAAAAATTATGTTTAGAAAATTCATCTTTGATAAATGATTGTGCTAAGTGCAAAGAATATAAAATTGAAATTAAAGAGATGGATGAAATATTTGATGAATATAGAAATAACTATCAAGATCATATAGATTCAATTGTTTCAACTCTTAAAATTAGTAGAATCGCTTATAATAAAGCTAGACATAATTTAAAGATTAAAAATGATGAACTAAAATCAAAAATCAACTTGCTTATGAAAATTGTAAATACAAATTCACAATATCAAACTATATCTAAAAATAAGTTGAATATGAATATGAACATCTTACCTAAGTTTAAAAATGGGAGTAAGGAACATAAAGGATTTGTAAATCAAAATCAAAATCACCATAGTTTACCAAATCATGTTTCTCCCGATCTAAAATTAAATGCAAACAAATTTCCTTCAAATTATAAATTCAAAAACCTTTTTGATCCAAATGTTCAAGTAAATGATTATGGAAATTTGAAAACTAAAAATAATGTTAAACCAAGATTTGAATGGAGACCCAAAGTTAAAGATGAAACACAAACTCCACTCAAAAGGGCTCATTCACTTCCATCTCCCCAAAAGCAAGCACGATGTATTTGGGTACCCAAAGGAATCGTCACACCCGGTCCTCTTTGGATACCTAAATCTCTCATTCATTAGTATCCAATTATTTGCATGAAGTAGAAATCAACCAAAATAAAATAAAATATCATTTATCTACTTTATGACATGCTTAATTCCTTTTTGTTGTTTTTTGTTTTTACTTCTTATTGAACTATCATGATATGATCACTTTATATAACTTGTGATATGACTTTCACATTTTAAAATCAAAATTTATAAATAAATGAAATTGAATAAAGTTGAATAAAAAGTCATATTATTTTACTAGTGATCTACTTATTCTTTTATTTTTATCCTCCTAAATCCATTTCCTAAAAGTCTTATAAAATTTGAAAAACTAATTTTGTTATATGATATTATTAAGACTAAATGAAATAAGTGTCAAAATAGATTTAAAAGGTATATTTTAGGGGTATTAGTCTAAATTTATAAAATGCGTAAGTTTTGCTTAGGTAGTTAATATATTTGCGTCATTTTCAATTACCCCAAGTATGTTTAATCATAATCATGTCTAAATCAGAATTGAAAAATTGCATGAATATTATTTCACTTATTTATGATCATTTCACTCATGCATATGTTGTGCAAGACTCAATAATTAAGGTTTAATAAACATGAAACTCTAATGAAGATGAAACTCATGTACTAATTTTAACTTCCGCAACTTTTTGCGATTTCTTCTCGTCTCATCACTTCATTAGACAGGCCTTACATTGCAAAAACATAATTAAGAAAAATCGGAAGCAAAATCAAAGAAAATCTAGGCCATATGATTAAAATAAGCACTCTCTGTGAGCTAACGCAGGCGCTAGGACCTAACGCTGGCGCTAGCTCGAGTATCTGATTTTCTATAATTTTAAAATTCTGAAAAATCAATAAAAATATATGTATTTGTTTAATATTCAAAAACCAAAGAGAAAAATCTCTTCAAAATAAACATATTTTCTCATATTCACTATTCACCTTACAATGTTTCTATTTAATAATTTGAAAAGGTTGAATATGAATTTTCTTTAAAAATTCCTCATGTACATTATCATGAATAATTAATTACGAGTTCTTAATCACTATGAATTAATATTAATGATCATAGTTGATATAGATTTCTCGGTTTTGAAATTTAGTGAAAGGTTGAGATTTTCTCCAAAACTATATCCGATAAAGACAAGTGTACCTTATCGTCTATAGTATAGGATATTTGGAAATACCAAGGTCGTATTCCACGGGGCGCGTTGATTACTTCTACTTCGAGGAAAATCACTATTATCTTATCTAATGATATTTTGGAGGTTTTGATTACTTAGTTAAAAAGAGACATTTTGCAAACTTAGTGAATGATTAAAACGATAATAAAAAGACTTAATGCTCAACATAGTGGAGGGGAAAAAGGAAAGAAAACTTAATGTTGCATGAAAGGAGAAGTACTTAAGGAGAAAGAGCAAATGAAAGAGAGCAAGCTAATTTTTATTGAAAATCAAAACTATTACAATCTTAAAGAGAGATTACAAAGCTAGGGAAATGAAGATTACAAGCTTAAAAAGAGCTAGTACATGAAAGTTAAACTAAAACATTGCATGAATTGAAAAGGAAGACATGAAAGCTTAAAGACATGAACAATTGCATTGAAAAACTCACTAACAGCTCTAGCAGCACCTCCCCCACTCCAAAATTCTCAACCCTGGACTCAAGGAGAACCTCTGAATTTATAGAAAAAAAATTTCAGATTACACGCCCTCGGTCATGGGCGTGACCAAGGGCGTGACTGCACTATTCACATCAGATCCGACAGCGGCGTGGGCTCGAATTCGGCGCGGCGAAAAGTGACATGTCACGGGCGTGACATGTCGGGTCACGACCGTGACTTTGGACGGCTACATTAAATGCGGCGTGGGATGGAATTCGGCGCGGTGGCGAAGCAGAGATCACGCTGGAAAGTCACGGCCGTGACATGTGGGTCACGAGCGTGACTTAGGTTGACTTCTCGACAGCATCTCCACGTCTCGACGGCGGCTCCACGTGGAAGATTCTAAGTTTACACGCCCTTGGTCACGGGCGTGACTTTGGGTCACGGGCATGACCTGGGGCGTGACTTGGTGTGGGCTAGCTCAGATAGCGCGGCATCATTCTGGACTGATCTTTAGGTTACACACCCTTGGTCACGGGCGTGACCGAGGGCGTGACATGCCATTTTTCCCGATTTGTCCCAAAATTCTGCAAATATTGAAATTAAGCTAAGTTAGAATCAAAATTACAAAAAGAACTACTTATAACCTAAAATTGTCATAAAAAGGAAAATTCATATTAAATATTTACAAAATTTTCTATTAAAAAGTTATAAAAAAACTACTTATCAAATACCCCCATACTTGAGGTTTTGCTATTCCAGAGCAAAAGTGTGAGGCATAATTTATAAGACATCCTTAAAAATTTTTTTAATTTAAAACTAAAATTTCATTTAACCAAAAGTTAAGTTAAGAGTAAATTCAAGGGGGAGTTAAGTCCTAGATTATGATGATGATTTGAAAAGAGGGAAAATGTTTAGGCAAGAACTTCTCAAGAAAATTAAGTAGTTTGACAAAATTGTAGAAATTATAAAACTAAATTAAATTAAAATTATAAGAACTCTATCTTAAAAGAATCTTAAGGAAAAGTAAATTACTAAATATTGCTCTCTCCATAATTTTCAACTAAAACTAGAACAATGATAATTGGCTAAGGGGGATTTCATAAAATTTGGCATAAGAAGAGAAATTTTTGAATGGAGGAAATGGAATTTATCATGAAATTTCCTCTTTTTTTTTCTTTTTTTTTCTCTTCTAATAAAAACCCAAAATGTATATGGTTTAGGAGTAATGAATTTTATCCTCTTACTCCATGCCATATAATCTTTTCAAATATTTTGGGTGCATATGTTTTAGGGAATAATGAATTTTATCCTCTTATTCCCATGACATATGATCTTTTAAAGTTCATTTTTTTATATGCCACAAAGGGGGTAAGGAAGGGAAATAAATCTAGCTAGCTTTAAATTATATTGAGAGCAAATTCTAGTAACATTAAATTTCCTAAGATCTAAAAAGTTAGAAGAAAATATAATTGAAATCTAAAGAGGTTTATGAAATTCACTACAAAATGAAGCCATTTAAAAATAAAAAGAGAAGTCATGCTAACAAAATTCTCTAATCAAATTAAAATCATAAGATGATTCTTAAATCAAGATTACCTCAAATTTAAAATTAACAATCTATGATAAGCAAAATTTTAGCCAATTAAAAACTTAAACATGCTTATAAACATTCTCAACTAGATTTCTAAGAAATCACAAAAACAACAAGAAGGAGGGATATAAGAATTTTTGGAATTTTTGATATTATCTTTTTTTTTTGAATTTTTGATATTATCTTTTTTTTGAATTTTTGATATTATCTTTTTTTTTTTAAATTTTTGAATTTTTCTCATTAAAAACTATTTACAAAGAAAGGAAACTAGCTTTAAAACTTAACAATTTTTGTAAGTCTTGGACTTCCCAAGGGCTACCCGGTGAAGGGTTCGCAAGGTACTAGGAGGTGTGATGGGATTAAATCCCAAACGTCCCTTTCCAAGATTTAAATTTTCGATTTTCTAAATTTTTTGAGTTTTTGGATTTTACAAGTGCTTAAATAAAGGAAATCATAGAAACAAAATTAAAATTTTTTTTTTGTTATTTTTTTTTTCTTTTCATTTTTTTTTTTTTGAAAATTTTCTTTTTAAAACTATTTACAAATTTTTACAAAGGGCTATTTAGACCCCCATACTTAAAGTTAAACATTGTCCCTAATGTTTAAAAATAAGTATGAAGTAAGAAAAGGTAAAAAGAAATGCAAAAACGAAAGAAGAGAAGGAAAAAGGGCTTCCCTGATTTTTTTGAAGATTTTGTGGGGAAGCCGCGATTACCTGCAAAAGTTGTTAAAGAAGAAAAGAAAAGACAAGAGAAAATAACAAAAGATAATTTTGGGGTGCCTCCCAACAGCGCTTTGTTTAAGGTCGCGTAGCTTGACCCACTTGCTGATCATATTATAGGTTGAAATACAATCGAATCACTCTTTTCATTAGTTAACTCTCTCGGAAGATATAATTTAAGGCGGTGGCCGTTTACTTTGAAGGTACCTTTTTCCGGGTGGAAAATTAAAATTGTCCCATAGGACCAAACCTCTTTAACAATAAAGGGTCCGGACCATCGGGATTTTAGTTTTCCCGGAAAAAGGCGAAGGCGGGAATTATAAAGGAGGACGAGATCGCCCAGCGAAAAAGTTTTTGGAAATTTTATATGCTTATCGTGATAAAACTTCATTCGCTCCTTATATAGTTTATTGCTCTCATACGCATTCGCTCGCCACTCATCTAATTCGTTCATTTGGAATTTTCTTTGCTTTCCCGCTAGAGTGGAATCGAGGTTTAAAAATTTAAGCGCCCAAAATGCGCGGTGTTCTAATTCGACCGGAAGGTGACAAGCCTTGTCATAAACCATTCGATACGGTGTACAACCGATAGCGGTCTTGTACGCCGTTCGATAGGCCCATAGCGCGTCATCGAGCTTTATTGCCCAATCCTTCCGATTGATAGAAACTGTTTTTTCTAAAATCCGTTTTAATTATCGATTAACAACTTCGACTTGGCCGCTCATTTGTAGGTGATATGCGGTGGACAATTTGTGAGTGACACCATATTTCGCTAAGATTTTTGTAAATTGAGTATTGCAAAAATGGGTGCCCCGATCACTCACAATAGCGCGCGGCGTGCCAAATCGAGAAAATAATTTTTTTAAGAAATTAACGATGACTCGCGCATCATTCGTGGGGAGAGCTTGCGCTTCCGCCCACCTCGATACGTAGTCGACCGCCACTAGAATATATTTATTTGAAAAAGATGGAGGGAGAGGACCAACAAAATCGATACCCCAAAGGTCGAATTTGGGGCATCTCATCCCGGCGGGAGATGTTCCCCGACCGCTGGCAGCTGTCGCAAGTACTCACAAGGGTGTGAGCATCTTTGAAGAGCGAGGGCCAATAAAAGCCCGCCTCCAGCGCCTTCCTTGCGGTTCGATTTGAATGATAATGACCTCCGGTGGGTCCCTCATGACAATGACGTAAAATTTTAAGGCCTTCCTCACTCGAGACACATCGTCTTACTACCTGGTCTGCGCATACACGGAATAAAAAGGGGTCCTCCCAAAATTAATTCTTTAAATCAGAAAAGAATTTCTTCTTTTGCTGACTCGAGAATTCTTTTGGCAGGACCCGGGCTACTAAATAGTTAGCCAGATCTGCAAACCAGGGGGTAGACGATGAATTAATATTTTCGAGAGTAAGGAGGCGCTCTTCGGGAAATTTATCATTAATGTCAGATTCTATTAATACGTCCGAGGCGGGGTTTTCTAAACGGGAGAGGTGATCGGCCGCCAAGTTTTCGGCTCCCCTTTTGTTCCGGATCTCTAAGTCAAACTCCTGCAAGAGGAGGATCCATCGCAAAAGACTAGGCTTGGCGTCCGATTTGCTTAAAAGATACCTAAGTGCGGAGTGATCCGTGAAGACGATAACTTTCGAGAGGGTGATGTATGACCTAAACTTATCGAAGGCAAAAACGATCGCTAGAAGCTCTTTTTCGGTAGTGGTGTAATTCGCTTGTGCCGACGTGAGTGTTTTGCTCGCATAATAAATAGGGTGGAAATACTTACTCACCCGTTGGCCTAAAACGGCACCAACCGCAATGTCACTCGCATCGCACATGATTTCAAAAGGGAGCGACCAATCCGGCGCGACTAGAATCAGGGAGTTTATAAGTTTTTCTTTGATAAGTTTAATGGCCAAATGACATTCATCGCTAAAAATAAATGAGGATTCCTTTTCAAGAAGATGGGTTAACGGCTTTGTGATTTTGGAAAAATTTTGTATAAAGCGCCGATAGAACCCCGCGTGGCCTAGGAAACTCCTAATAGCTTTTACGTTTGTGGGAGGGGGAAGTTTTTCAATTACTTCAATCTTGGCCCTATCGACCTCGATCCCCTTGCCCGAAATTTTATGGCCAAGGACTAGTCCTTCCTTGACCATAAAATGGCATTTTTCCCAATTAAGCGCTAAATTCGTTTCCTCACATCACTGCACCACGTGCTCGAGATTTTTTAAACAGTTTTCAAATGAACTCCCGTACACGGAAAAATCGTCCATAAATACTTCCATCACCTCCTCCACTAACTCGTCAAAAATTGCCAGCATACATCTTTGGAATGTAGCTGGCGCGTTACAAAGACCAAATGGCATCCTTCGATAAGCGAAGGTGCCAAAGGGACAAGTGAAAGTGGTTTTCTCTTGGTCGTCGGGCGAAATCGGAATTTGGAAGTATACCGACAAACCATCGAGAAAACAGTAGTAGGAGTGACCTGAAAGACGCTCTAAGATTTGATCAATAAATGGTAGAGGGAAGTGATCCTTACGGGTGGCATCATTTAGTTTTCGGTAATCGATGCACATCCGCCAACCCGTAACAGTATGAGTTGGGATCAACTCGTTATTCTCGTTAGCTACTACAGTAACGCCTCCTTTCTTTGGTACGACTTGTACTGGGCTAACCCAAGTACTATCCGATATCGGGTAGATAATTCCCGCGTCTAATAGTTTGATCACTTCGGCCTTAACGACTTCTTTCATGTTAGGGTTTAGTCGTCGTTGAGGCTGGACTGAATTTCGGGAATTATCTTCGAGAAATATTTTATGAGTGCAGAAAGATGGGTTTATACCCTTAATGTCCGATAATTGCCACGCAATTGCGTGGCGGTGCTTTCTTAAGACTATAGTCAACTCAGAAATTTCCGAGTTGCTAAGATCGGATGAAATGATGACGGGTAGCTTAGACTCTTTTTCCAAAAACAAGTATTTAAGGTGAGGGGGGAGTTGTTTCAACTCCAATACGGGTGGTTCTTCATAAGAAGTCTTGATTTTTAATTTTTCTAAAAATAATGGTTCGGGTGGTGTGGGGTGAGAAACTTCTTCTTCATCACAAAAGAGCTCTACGGGCTCGGAATCACTACTCGCCGATGAAACTAACTCGAGGGATGAATCGAACTCACAACACTCTTCTAAGTAAAAACATGAATCGTCATTTTCTAGCGTGTTCCGCATCGAAGAATTTATGCCGAAATTAACTTCATCTTCTCCAACCCGTAGGAGGAGCTTTCCGTTACTTACGTCGATAATAGCGAGGGAGGTGGCAAGGAAGGGGCGGCCGAGTATGAGGGGTACTTCGGCATCCTCTTCGATGTCAAGAATGACAAAATCCATCGGGAAGATGAATTTGTCAACCTTGACGAGCACGTCCTCCACTATTCCTATCGGATATTTTAAAGAACGATCCGCTAATTGGATACTCATTCGAGTGGGCCTTGGATTTCCTAGACCTAGCTTTTTGAACAAAGAAAACGGCATAAGGTTGATGCTTGCTCCAAGATCCGCTAAGGCGTGTTTTACTAACGAATTGCCAAAAAGACATGGGATGGAAAACCGTCCCGGGTCATTTGCTTTTTTCGGCAATTTGTTGAGTACAACCGCGGAGCATTCTGCGTTTAAAGAAATATGCGAAATATCTTCTAACTTTTTCTTATTGGAGAGCAACTCCTTAAGATATTTCGCATATTTAGGCATTTGTGAGATAACCTCGCAGAAAGGTACATTAATATGGATTTGTTTTAAAACATCTAAAAACTTTTTATAATTTTTTTCGGCGCTTTCATTTTTAAATTTCGATGGATACGGAAT
Organism: Dactylorhiza incarnata; assembly: GCA_033032865.1. Classification (NCBI taxonomy): domain Eukaryota; kingdom Viridiplantae; phylum Streptophyta; class Magnoliopsida; order Asparagales; family Orchidaceae; genus Dactylorhiza; species Dactylorhiza incarnata. The sequence continues at coordinate 21,916,876 of JAWHQI010000014.1, forward strand.
ATTAGAAGTAGGAGCGCGCGAATTTAAAATAGAAGTGTGCGGAGCTATCGTAGCGGGCAAATTCGAAGATGAATTAAAAGTAGGAGGAGGAGAGGAAATTACCTTGGGTTCGTCCTGTTTTTGAACCACCTCCTTCCCGCTTCGGAGTGTAATCGCGTGCGCGCTCTCCTTTGGATTTTGCTCGGTGTTCCCCGGTAGTGCTCCTTGTTGTCGCTCAGAAATCATCTTTGCGAGTTGGCCCACTTGATTCTCTAAATTTTTGATCGATCCGGTAAGGTTCCGGATGTTCGTTTCATTTGTAGCAACATATTTTGCAAAAACCTCTTCAATCGGAGAGAGTTTTTGCTGTTGCGGTGGAAAACCGGGTGGATTATAATTTTGAGAAATCAAATTTGGAGGCGGAGTTAAGTTAAGAAGTTGATTAGGGGGAGGTTGATTTAAATTCATAGGACGCTGAGCATTTCCTTGGTTGCTCTATGAGAAATTCGGATGATTCCTATAACCCGCATTGTAGGTGTTATTATACAGAGCGGTGTTCGGGTTATAGGAAGGCCGAGGTGGATTTCCCATGTAGTCAACATGTTCTTCAATTAAAACATTATTAGCCTAAGGAGGAGTGGCGGAGGAAGCAGACATCTCCGCCACTTGCTTTGTTAAGCGCTCAACTTGTAAAGCTAAATTTGCGTTTGCGTCTATTTCAAAAATTCCGGCCGGCTTATTAGGCCGTGCTCGGGGCATGTTCCATTGGTACGCATTTGTGGCCATATCTTCGAAAAGCTCTTGAGCGGCGATCGGGGTTTTATTATTTAACGTCCCTCCGGCGGCCGCATCAATCATTTGCCTCGTTTGGAGATTTAAGCCATTATAAAATATTTGCACTTGTTGCCAAGTGGCAAGTGCGTGGTGAGGGCATCGACGCAAAATCTCCTTGAAGCGCTCCCATGTGTCATAGAGAGTCTCCGAGTCGATTTGCATGAACGATGCAATATCCGTGCGCAATTTAGCGGTCTTTGAAGGCGGGAAATATTTATTAAGAAATTTTTCCGCCATTTCGGCCCATGTAGTGATGGATCCCCTTGGTAGGGAGCCCAGCCACTGCTTGGCCTTAGACCGCAAAGAAAAGGGAAAAAGACGTAGCCGAATGGCGTCATCGGTGACGCTATTGATCTTAAAAGTGTCGCAAATTTCAAGAAAGTAAGAGATATGTGAATTTGGATCCTCGTCCGGTTGACCATCAAAGGTCACCGATTGTTGCACCATTTGTATGATGCTGGACTTGATCTCAAAATTATTGTTCACCACCGTGGGGCGAACAATACTCAATTGTGTGCCTTCCAAATTCGGCCGCGCATAATAGGACATGGTCCGTTGCGCGTCCTCATTAGGATTTGGCTCGTTAAGATTAGGAGGATTAAGATTATGATCCATATTTGCTGCGTTAGTGTCCCCGATCGACTCTTCGGATTCTACTTGATTTCCCTGATCACGAGAACGGCGGTGCCTCAAAAGGGTTCGCTCGATCTCCGGATCAAAAGGAAGAATCGAAGTGCTACCTCGGGTCATACACTAAGAAGAGAAGAAAGGAAGAAGAAAAACTAAATTTTTTTTTCTTTTTGAAATTTAGAAAAAACAAAATAAAATAAAAAGAAGCATGATAAAATTAATAGCTATCCTCTTTTCAAAATATCTACGCAAAATTCCCCGGCAATGGCGCCAAAAACTTGATATAGATTTCTCGGTTTTGAAATTTAGTGAAAGGTTGAGATTTTCTCCAAAACTATATCCGATAAAGGCAAGTGTACCTTATCGTCAATAGTATAGGATATTTGGAAATACCAAGGTCATATTCCACGGGGCGCGTTGATTACTTCTACTTCGAGGAAAATCACTATTATTTTATCTAATGATATTTTGGAGGTTTTGATTACTTAGTTAAAAAGAGACATTTTGCAAACTTAGTGAATGATTAAAACGATAATAAAAAGACTTAATGCTCAACATAGTGAAGGGGAAAAAGGAAAGAAAACTTAACGTTGCATGAAAGGAGAAGTACTTAAGGAGAAAGAGCAAATGAAAGAGAGCGAGCTAATTTTTATTGAAAATCAAAACTATTACAATCTTAAAGAGAGATTACAAAGCTAGGGAAATGAAGATTACAAGCTTAAAAAGAGCTAGTACATGAAAGTTAAACTAAAACATTGCATGAATTGAAAAGGAAGACATGAAAGCTTAAAGACATGAACAATTGCATTGAAAAACTCACTAACAGCTCTAGCAGCACCTCCCCCACTCCAAAATTCTCAACCCTGGACTCAAGGAGAACCTATGAATTTATAGGAAAAAAATTTCAGATTACACGCCCTCGGTCACGGGCGTGACCAAGGGCGTGACTGCACTATTCACATCAGATCCGACAGCGACGTGGGCTCGAATTCGGCGCAGCGAAAAGTGACATGTCACGGGCGTGACATGTCGGGTCACGGCCGTGACTTTGGACGGCTGCATTAAATGCGGCATGAGCTGGAATTCGGCGCGGTGGCGAAGCAGAGATCACGCTGGAAATTCACGACCATGACATGTGGGTCACGGGCGTGACTTAGGTTGACTTCTCGACAGCATCTCCACGTCTCGACGGCGGCTCCACGTGGAAGATTCTAAGTTTACACGCCCTTGGTCACGTGCGTGACTTTGGGTCACGGGCGTGACCTGGGGCGTGACTTGGTGTGGGCTAGCTCAGACAGCGCGACATCATTCTGGACTGATCTTTAGGTTACACGCCCTTGGTCACGGGCGTGACCGAGGGCGTGACATGCCATTTTTCCCGATTTGTCCCAAAATTCTGCAAATATTGAAATTAAGCTAAGTTAGAATCAAAATTACAAAAAGAACTACTTATAACCTAAAATTGTCATAAAAAGGAAAATTCATATTAAATATTTACAAAATTTTCTATTAAAAAGTTATAAAAAAACTACTTATCAATAGTCATGCAAAATCATATGATCTTCTAAGTCAAACTTCAAATATAACTACAAAAGATTGTATTCCTTCGAATCATATAGTCTGTGATCATGATTACTCTATGAATCTATAATGTTTTGCATAGACCATATAATCTACTTTATATCCATATGAATAAATAAATTAGACTCATCACGTTATTCTATGTCTAAAACTTGAATCTCTATTATTACATACATGCAACATTGTATCAACAAACCTTGGTATAACATTAATCTCAAACTTATCATACTAACATTGTCGACTAAAGAATATTTGTGTCTATGTTAGGCTTTATATGTTTACCAAGACATACAGGCTAGGTATTCTCATCTAGGGCTCATCCATGGTATTCCTGTGCATGAACATTATGGTTAATCACTAAAATCATGCATATTTGATTTGTTCATTAATGTCATCTCATGCAAAGTTTAGGTGGTAAGGTCATATACAAAATCGCCAATGTTTCATGAAATTTGCACTATCTAGACATTTCCTAAAAATCTGAAATTTCAGCATGAAACTACTATTATGACACTTAATCAAGATCAATATTAAAAATTTCAAAATCATCAAAAATCGGGTACTGTTTCCCGCGCTAGCGCTAACGCCGGCGCTAGTACACCTATGTGTTTTTCTGTATTTTTAAAATTTTGAAAAATCCCTAAAAATATATTAATCTATATGTACTATTTGTTTTTGAACTTCTGATTATATTTTATTTTTGAAAAATCAAATACAAAAATACAAAAGTTAAAATTACAAAAAAATATGTTTTGTTTAAAGTCTATTTTTGAAAAATCAAATACAAAAATACAAAAGCTAAAAAAAAAATATGTTTTGTTTAAAGTCTATTATTTTATGCAAAAACCAAATACAAAAATTACAAAATCCAAATTACAAAAAATATGTCTTGCTTTTTGTTTGAAATTTATATTTAAAAAAAAAAATCAAATACAAAAATAGAAAACACAAACTATAAAAAAAAAACTATATGGATTATCCTATGAGATTCAAGCGTGATTTAATCTATTCCTTAGAACTTCTATAATGTTGCAATTTATCTTTTCAAACTACTTTGAATATTGCTTTCATCATGCTTTGATATATCTATTAATATGTGCATCAATTATATTGAAAAAGTTGTGTAGAACTAAGCTTAGCATGCCTCTAAGTATGAGTAAATGTTTTATGTTTGATAATGATCGCTATTCACTCACTTATTTTGGCATTGTCTACTTATGTGTTTAATCTAAGAATGCTTGTCTATGTTTTGTAATAGTACAATGAATTAAAATTGCACAAGTATCTTACCTACACAACCTTTGTTTGCACTTTAAAAGTTAAGAAAAGTGGTTATGTTTGTATAAAGTATATTGGTTTGCAAAACAAGTGTATTCGGAGAACATTGTACAAAACAAAAATCATAAAATAAAGTGACAAAGATAACTCCACCAAGCACTACTTGAACCTCCTGATAAGTCTTAATAAGAGTTATGAGGTTGAGCACCTTGGAAAGAATAGTAAAGTATCTTGTGCAAACCATTACTTTCTTTCAAAATAAAAACCACTTATTCTTAAGTACACCGCATCACAATAAAAATCAATCTTGAAGAATAAAATTATGTGATCCCCCAAGCACTACTTTGCACCCTGATAAGTCTTAATGAGCATTGTGTGTGCAAAGCACCTTGGTAGTTGTACATTTTTTTGTGCATTGAAGTGTGTGGAAGTAAAATTATTTGTGTTTTATTGTGCTCTTACTTTACATATTACTTGTATTTTTGATTAAAACATGTGTTTACTCTACTCAAAAATACTCTCTTGTGCACATCATTATCTTCCATAACACTTCTTCTCATGAGTATTGGATCCTAATGCTAATTCTATACTACTCTTTACTTATGAAATGCACTAGATAACCTAGCATGCTTTCTGCAATGTTTGGTATATTTTGAAATTATGAATTAAAATAATATTATAGTAATTTCTTTTTTGATAACATTATTTCATGTTTGGTTACATTATTAAACTTAAAGATTTTAATTGAACAATGATTTACAAAAACATCACCTTTATGAAATTTAACTCATATATCTTTTTATGGATCATCATGACAATAAGATGTTTCTTGTATTTCTATAAGTATTCCGCATCATCACCATATATTTCTACCTTGCGCTCTCATGCTTAGATCAAAGTCTTAAATACCAAAATTCCTTCCTTTCAACAAATGGTAGACTTGCTTGGTAGATTTTATATTGGTTACTCTAAACATGAATATTTTCTTTTTTGCTAAAAACTCTGATTTATTTATATGAAAATATTGTAATGCTAAAATTCTGATTTATGAATGGATTTCAAAATAGCTATGTGAGTGTTTTCATAAATTCAAATAAAAATATAAATCCATAGGCTATGTCATTAGATTTAAAAAACGTAAATGTTTCCAATAATTATTATCCATGACTTCATAGCGGGGGCGTAGGGTTGTAGACATTAGATAACCTTATCTCTAGTCATGTCTTGTCCTTAACCGGGGAGGGTTCCAGTGGGGCCTTGCGAGGCACTGGGGGGAAAGAGTGCTAGGTTGAGTTTTGTCTAGTGTTTACATATGGGACTAACACCCCAACCTACGACATGTTTGCAGCTCCTCATGCCCATCTGTCACTTAGTACGGGGCTAGGGTGTAGACATATTGTCTGGGTAGTTTAGTTACTTGGAAATCATTACATTTTTTATGCTTAAAACTCTTATATAAAAAGGGGATGAACCACCATAATAATACTTGAAAATGTTATATTGCTAAATACTCTGATCTATCTCTATAAAAATTATTCTAAAACTCCTCATCATTTCATTCTCTCTAAAATCTCGATCATGCCTTTATCTTCTAATCAAAATTTTCTGTGTTTTGTATCCTTACCCACTTTTGCTAATAACAAAAGGGGGAGAACTAACATGATAAATATAATCCGCTATCAAAATAGAAACTACCATGATTAATTAAAGATGATAGCTTACATATTAGGGGAGCATTCACTTAGGGGGAGCATGTATTTAGGGGGAGCAATTCTAAGTGCTAAAATCGATAATTATCTTAAGTCATCACTCTCACACACACACAAGTAAGTTTCATCATGCTTATATATTAATGCTTTGATTTATCATTAATGGATTTGTTATTATCAAAAGGGCGAGTTTGTTGGAACATGGTCTTCCGCATCTCCTTAGTTTGAGAATAACAAATCCTATGTGTATTTGATCTTGTGTGTTTAAGTGTGCAGGATAACAAGTTCATATGACTCAAGGATAACATAAGAAGGTTGCGCCCAAGTTTGAAGCGAAAACTCAAAACTGGCCGCTATAGCCGGCGGTAGCTTCAGCGGTAGCTGCTAGAGCAGGCGGTAGTGATAGCGCTAGCGGTAGCGGTAGCGCAGGCGCTAGTGCAGGCGCTAGCGCAAAATAGAAGAAGAATCTTGGCAGGTTTCCTTGGAAAAAAAGATTCGCACATACAAAATATTGCCTAATCTGAGATAGCGCCGACGGTAGCGATAGCGCTAGCGCTAGCTCAAAACACAAGAGGAATCTCAGCAGAGTTGCCACGGATTGAAGATTCTGCCGCGCAGAATATGTCCTAAAATGGGATAGCGCCGGCGGTAGCACTTGCGCAGGAGCTAGCGCTGAGGCTATAAAAAGGACCCCTTGGCTCCGTCTTCCTCACTCTTCTATAACCCTAAACTCCAGAGCTTCGTGCCACATCATATAGAGGAAGGTTCAGAGAGATACTCCCACCAAAAGCTTAGAGAGAATTTCTGAAGGAGGACTTCTTCACGCTTCATCCGACCGGCGACCGCTTCAACAACGCTTACACTACAGCGGTCCAACGTCTCCAACTTCAGAAGTTCTTAGAGGGATATTTTATTATTGATGTTTTTGTATTCACATATTTATTCTTGTAATCGTTAGTGAATTCGCCTCGTGTTGGCAACTAGGTCTGGGTAGGACTTAGGGCAAAAATTTGCCTCGTGTTGGCGACTAGGTCTCGGGTGTAGGTCTAGGGGGTGCTCGAGGCCATATCCGGGGAAGGGTTGGCTAGAGCGGCTTGAGGCGTATCCAGGGAAGGATCAGCTAAAGCCAACCGGTTCATGGGGATACGAGTCGGTATAGAAAACAAAAAGAGTCTTTCTATTAGCTTTGATTTCTAGCTTCGATAAGAGATCAAGTTTTGTAATCATGCTTCTCAAGTTAATAAAATCATGTCCTTACTTTTACTTCACTTGATTTGTCTTGATCTTCTCTAGTTTAATAATCAAAGCTTTTTCAAAGTTATTCAAAATATATTATAAGTTTTTTTAAACCCTTATTCATCCCCCTCTATGGGCGCCTACCGATCCAACAGTTTATTGGGGAACTACTATAAAAATCCTTGTGTCCTCTGTGTTGTGATTTTCTGTGTGCTGTGCTGATCTGTTTTCTTTATTTAGTTTTTATAAATCACTCTGCAATACACATATATATCACTATTTTAATTCCGCTATAAAATTAAGCCAAAACCTTTTAATACTCTATTCACCCCCCTCTAGAGTAAATCTAAGATCTAACCTCACTTTCAATTGGTATCAAAGCGTGGTTGATTATATCAACTCACTTTCAACTGATATTCAATTGACTTTCAGTGTTGCTACACTTGTGGAAAGTTGCGAAGCATTCTGCTTAATTTGCTTCACCTTCAACCCTCTCAAAATTTTAACACAACATGAAATGATTCAACAACCAATTATTATATAAATAGATATGATGTTCTTAAAACAAAATTTTACAATCATTTGCCCATGTCATTTTCAAAACAAACATCTGTGATTCTTAGGTCCTGCTGCTGCTTCCTTTGCCTTTCATAGAAGCTGATTGGCTTGGGTATATTCTTTGCAGAAGGACGAGGGCCATGAGGGAATGCTAGCTTATAATTCCTCCTTTTCTCCATTTGATTAAGATGAAGATTCCAGCTAGCAAAATAATAGACTCTTTCTAACCCATCTTGAGGGTATCCAAAATCCATCCAAGCTTCTGAGATGAGGGTCCTATAGTTAGGACTCCACTTGCCTGACTGTGGATCCTGCTCAATTTACCTTAACCTTTATAGCCTGTACGTTTTTCTTTGAACTCTCTTCCTTTTTCCTTGAATTGGCAAATTCTCTAATTTCAACACCATATTCTTTTGAAGCAGTGCTTTCAGATGGTTTTGCTAACTCATAAATAGAGGGAGGCTTCTGTAAGGCTTGCTTGACCTGATTGACAGTCCACATGGCTTGATTTGAGCCTGCATTTATTATTGCCTTCTCCCCCTTTAGGACTTCTTTAGTAATGTGATCGTCTAAGGTTGTTTGAACAAAAGTGACTCTTTCAGGTAGATGCTGTTCAACTTCATCCAAATTATTTCTTACTTGGAGAGAATGTATCACTTGGCTCCCTGCCACCACCAACTCGACATCGTGAAATCCTTCCAGACGTTTTGGGATATGACCTTGATAAATCAGGTCCTCTACGGTGAGGAGAATCATCGAGACCTTATTACGACCATGACTTCTCTTACTCCAGATGCTCTCATCATCCAGGACATCTTACACCACTCTCTCATATACAAATCATGGGACACAAAGAAGATTACCGCCCAACTCTCGATGGTGACTTATTATATCCTGGCTGGTATGTCATTTAGTGTGTCAGATTTGATATTGTCTATTATGAGATATACATTCCGACTGAGAGATCCCGAGCGCCAATGACTGAACACACTGCCTTTGGGCGGCGTGATTCAGAAAGTGTTGGCGCACAAATATTCGACTATCGATCGGACAACATTTCCAAACGATAGTCGTCCTCAGAGATATGAAGTCGAGGAGATCTCATCAACACCTAGCGCGCGCCCATCTACTTCACATCCTCTCACTCCGGGAGCCCCGTCGAGATATGTATGAGATGATCGAGGAACAGGGGCGGGAGATAAAAGAGATGAAGAAGGCTGTTGGAGGATTGATGAAGATGGTGAAGAAGATAACGAGGAAGTTAAATATTTCACCGACTACCTCAGACTGCATTCAGGACTAGACATTCATTTGCTTTTGTATTATAATAAGACAGGTTAGACACTTATGTTAGTGTATGTATTTCATGTTTTCATTTTATCCATTATGACAACCTGCTTATATTTATGTTATAGTTTTCAAATATCTATGACTAGGTAATTTTAATTTTAATTACCACTCTTGATAACTAGCCTTTAAAAATTTATTTTTAAAGTTAATGAAAAGATTTTGGTCACTTGTGAAGAGATGATTTTTATCTTGTTCTGGGTGCATGAATTTAATTCAGGAATTTTGTTTTAGTATTTATAAATCATCTTGCAATATATGTTAGGTGACCAAAAGCATGGTTGCTCAAAAATAAAGGGTAAACAAAAATGAAATAAAAAAAATAGAAAGAGGAATCTTTATGCATATCATGAAGTAGATAAGTATAATCATTCTTTTGGCTCTACTTCACGCAAATCGAGGATACTAACGAATATTCATTTTAGGTATCCAAAGGTGACCAAGAATGGTGGCTCCCTTGGGTACCCAAACTTGACGTGTTGGCTTTCGGTAATATAAGGTTGAATGGACCTTTTCAGGAGGAGACAGTGTGTCTCAATTTTGGATAGGTCTCCATTCATCCTTTGGTTAAATATCAATTTTATGGTTCAAATTTCCATGTTGATTATTTTGGAATTTATTCTTAGGAAATTTGATTTCAGTTAATTTTTCCAATGGAGTGGTTCTATTTTGTAAATGAAAAGGATTATTCTTTTTAGAGATTTCATTTACTTGCATTTGGTTTTTCCCACTCCATTGGTTCAGATTATTTATGTTATGGAAATTTATATTTATCTCGCTCTTGGACTGAGATTGTTTTTGTAGATTTACTTGATGTGAATTTTTCTTTATAATATCCTTGAGCACGATGACTTTAGTTTCCAATTCATTATTTTTAATTTTTAAACTGTATCTAGCTTTATTATAAGCGATTGTGCTATTTTTAAGTGTGGAGACTATTGATTACATATGAGTTTTATATTCACTTTTGAATTATTCAAAAGTCTCATCTATTTCTTTAATTTCAGTTTTATAATTTTCACACTTAGCACACTCAATTTTTAAGGATGAAATTACTAGATAAAGTTTTTCATTATTTTCTTTTGATATGACAAGCTCTTTCTCAAGTACCTTGTATTTTTTCCTTTAGATTATTGCAAGTTTTGACATTTTCAACTAAGGAGCTTGTCAGAGAATGCGACACACCCAATTTAGATTCAATATTAGATTGTGCTTTTAACTTTTTATTTTCTAAATGTAGTTTTGAATTAATATAAGTTAATATCTTAATTCTACGCTTAGCAGATTCTAGCATAACTAATGTAGATGAAGATAATATAGATGGGAGAGAAGTATTACTTACATTGGTTTTGAAAAAGGCAAGAGTTAATGTTCCTTTAATGTCTTCTTGGCGGCCCTCTTCCAACAGTAATTGCACATCTTCCCTTCCGCTTGATGTGTTTTCACAGTCTTCCTCTAAGAAAATTTCTTCATCCGGTACTTCGCTTGGATCCATACGAAATTTTCCGAGTTCAGTATCTATAGAGGGTAGACCATAAGCATTCTCAAGAAATTTCCAAATCTCATATGCAGTAGGTAAAGTATAAATTAGTTTGAAAATTTCTTAACCAAGCCCACAGAACAAGCTAAGTCATAGATATTTGCCTTTGTATCAATTACAAGTCACGTCGATATGGCTATCGCCGACGGTAGGACTAGCGCCCGACGGTAGGTCACTGAGATAGGAATTCTCGACGTCTTCACACCTAAAAATCTACACACTATAACCAAGACATGTATAATCAAATACAATATGGGATTTGATATTGTCAAACTAAAGAGATGCAGAACGTATGTTCCAACAAATTCAACATAGGAGATCTAGTATTCTTGAAAATCAAGCTAGTTGATGACATCTCTTGGATCACGGAGTAGAAAAAACTAAATCCTTGATATTTGGGACCTTATCTGATCATAAATCATATCGAACCAGAAGTTTATCGTCCAGCACTACCACTAGAATTGGGGATTTTGCATGAGGTTTTCCATGTTTCCTTACTACGACGTGTTTTAAGGCAACCAGAGCAGCACCTTCATGTCCCACCGACATGTGTGTAGTCTGATCGATCAATGCAACTGGAACCCACATAGATCCTGGACACAATGACTTAGAGATTATGGAACAAGTCAATACCTCTGGTTAAGGTACTGTGGTCAAACTGTGGGCGCAATGAGTATATGTGGGAACTAGAGAATCTTGTCAGAGAAAAATACCCGGAACTCTTTCCCCATTTAGCGTCACCTCTTCCATAAAACCTCGTACTTTACATAATTTTTTAGGACAAAAATATTCTTATGTTTATTGGATTGTAACATCCTGACTTTTAATTAGGTCACTAGGACCCTTGCTGACCCAATTAAGGCAACGCAATCACCCACTAGGTACCTTAGAAGTTTGGTGCCAGACTCCAAATATCATTTTGAGCAAATTATCTCAAAATTGATTCAGTTAGTTGTCTTAGAATCTTATGATCCATACGAGTGCAACAGAGCTCATTTTGTTCGAATCCGATGTCGTTTAGAAAAATTGACCAATTTACTCTATGTTGTTTGATAGAATAACCCCAAAATGTTATTTTGAGCAAATGAGCTTAGAATTAACTTCAGTCTATTTCATTAGACTCGCATGATCCATACGAGTGTAACATAACTCGTTTTGTTTGAATCCGAGATCGTTTAGAGAAATTGACTAATCTAGGCCAGAATGAACCCAAGTTAGTTGCATTAGACTCTTATGATCATACGAGTACACTGGAATTTGTTTTATTCAAATCCGATGGTGTTTAGTCAAGTTGACCAAAATGGGTCTCGTTAGGTTATACGATATCTCAAAAAGTGCGAACACTTAAAATACAACCATGCACATCAACATTGACTTTTCACACAACTACTAAAACCCACAAGGACTTTGACATGCAAGGGGACTCCACTCTAGGGTTGACTTTGGTCAAACCTCCTTAAAAAGAGAAATACTAGCTTTAAAAATAAATCCCACTCAAGCCCCACTTACCTAACTCCACCTCCCCATCCCATTTTCTGAATGGGCATCATTTCAAAGGTATACACCTGGTGGTTTTTCAGCCATGTAGCAAACCCAACCCAACCCAAGTCTAACCCAAGGCTAACCCTTCTCCACTTAGCCCAAACCTAGGTTAACTTAACCTAGACTTAACCCACAACCTAATTTAACCCTCCAGTCTAACCCACAAGTACAGGTCTCCACTCAAGTGGTGTCACCTGCCACCCTCAACCTAACCATGGTGGATTGAACCCAACTCGGATAAGGAAGAAGAGGAGGGGGTCGTCTTGAATTATTTAATTAAACCCCCAACTTGCCCTCAACCCTACGCCTCCATTCTGACCCATTATGAAACCCTCCCCGCCGGTTTGAACCTCTGCTAGCATTGGAAGAGAAAGACCCAAGTGCCACTTCCGCCACCCATCCCTGAGCTTTCCTCCCCAAGTTCGACAACCATAAAGGGCCCAAACAGAGGTGGGATTCGACCTCCTCCCTCGCTCACAGGACGTCCTGCATGTGTCTCCAGCCGCTGGAGCACCGCCATCACCCGAGCTCTATTTTTAGCTCGGGTGGCTGACCAAGAAAAGAGATCTCCCCATGGCCTCCCTGGATCTCTAGAGAGAACCACCTCATCAGAGAGAGCTCAATGACCCTCTCTGGGAGATCCTAAGGTGGTGGCCCCATCGAAGAGCTGAGCTCTGGTGGTGCCTTAAATAATAAGCCTATGTTTGACTCCTCCCACCGGCCGCCGGCAACACCAGATCGCCGGACCACTGCCGGAAGAGGAGCCCACCTCATATGAGGCCACCGGAGGTGGGGGCATGGCCAACGATTGTCCAGATGGTGGTTGGGAAGGCCCATAGACCTTCGTCCACCGTCGACATACATGTGTCGTTGAATCTCATTATAGAGATCCAACAACCCTGATAATCTTAAACTAAGCAAGCCAATCATTGGACCCACAACAGATCAACGTCAGATCCAATATGGAGCCACTATAAGTTGTCGAACCAGCTCGATCACAGTTGGGAGATTGAGCTAAGATTTGTGCTCAGCTCTTTTTCAAAATAGAACTTCTCTAATTAAACTGAAGGTCTTAATGACCTCTGATTAAGAGCCCCATATATGAAAATTATGTAGAATTTTACCAGGATTCTAAATATAATTTCTATAATTTATTAAAAAACCATCTACTATTTATTAAGGTCAAAATAGTGGACATTAGTGTTGGATCATCACGCGCCCTTAGAGGGAGGGGGTGTGAATAAGGGTATTATAAAATTTGTACTTTTGTTTTCACAGATTATAATATAGAAGAGTTCTAGCATAATAGAATTTTTTTAATTAGAATAACTTGTGAAAGAACATCTTGACTATTTCATTACATAGACATGGTAGCGATAAATATATTTAGTATGATGATAGGAATGAAGTTCAGTCTCTGTTTGCTACTGTTGGAGGTAGAAGCTACAACGTGGTGTTAACTCATAGAAACCATATTTGTTAGAACTTCATTCTTATATTGAAACCCATATGAATCAACATGATTTTCTTTCATTCAATGATTTAAAGATGTAAACATGAACACAAGAAAAACCTTCAATATATTTAGTTAAGAGGAATGATTACAATAATAACGATCTTTTAATGCTGAGATCAAGGCGATGACATTTACTCTTGGGTTTTCTATACCGACCCTTCTCCCTAAGGACCGGTTGGTTGTATCCTATCTCCCTAGAAAGACCCCGGGCCACCCCTTAGATCTACGCCCTTGATCTAGTCGCCTAACTCACAAGACAAATTTCTCCCTAAATCACACACGAACCTAGTCGCCAACGCACGGGCAATTTTCTCCCTAAGTCACTCACAGACCTAGTCGCCACCACACGGGCAAATTTCTCTATGCGGGCGAATTTTTCTATGCTCAAAAAGTGTAACCAAAGTAAAAGAGAAAATACAAGATAGATGAAAAATACAATAAAGATAAAACTCCCCTAGAAATAGAACCCTTGATCTTGATGTCATTTTCTGTGCAAAGGTTCAATATTTGTAGTTTGGGAGTCTTCCTCTTTGACGTCCTTTAGATTCTTGGATGTCTCCGCTTGATGAGAGTTTATTTCAACGAGAACTCTCCAAGTGGGATAAAGCTTCATGATCACCATTATGATAGCCTTTAATTCTTGTGCATGGATACCTTTTGATCTTCTATAAAGAACTCTCCCTTTGAATGAGTATGAATGACTCCTCACCTCCCTCTAGACGGCTAGGGTGTGCAGGCCTTGAATTTTTTTTTTGAAAAACCATTGAGAGAAATCTATTTTCATGTTGTTTTAAATAAAGGTTATTGTGCAAGAAGTTATCACTCGGCGGTAGCGTTATAGTGTGGCGGTAGCGCGCAGTCTTTAACTTCTTGCTTTATTTACTCATTAATTCTATATCAATTGTTATCATCTTTGGGTACAAATATTACCATACAAAAGTATGATAAATCTTTGCCCTCAAAATGATATTGCATGCTACTTTTGGTTTCTCAATCATATTGTGATTGATGGGGTTGCCTAAATCTACCGCTGCACATTTAGTCCAATCACCGCGTGGTAGTTGTTTCCTTTATGATATTTCATCTCGCGCCACAGCTCCTTCAAAATGTCCTTCCAACTGTCCATCTAGAGTGAATGCTATGGCTAGCGGTATCAGCTACCGCGACGTGTTAGTGATCATTTTCCTTCTTGTACTTTGATCGTCTCGAACAAATTTCTGTTTAATTCTCTTTTATACTTGTATAAACTATACACTATAAACAAGAGCAAGATGGATCAAATACAAAATAGGATTTATTATTCTCAAAAAGAAATGTGGAATGCTTGTTCTAACAAACCCCGTCTTTTGATAATAAGAACTTCCTGAATGAGAAATCATGCATTAATATTTAGTCATACAAACCAGTGTTTAGATAGATGGGCAAGTACAATAATATTATATACATTCTAAGTGCGTGCTCCCCCTACATATGTGCTCTCCCCTACATATGTGCTCCCCAATACAATGGTTTTATAATTTTAGTCTCCCTAGATTTCTACTCCACTAGATTTCTCAATTTATTCTCCCCCTTTTGGTATTATCAAAAGAGGGTAGATGTGCATTTACTCATGAATTTTATTCTCTCCTTTTTTATGAAATTTTGGACCATTTGTAAAGATAATCACGATCGATTGAAAAGAGTGTACGCAACATAAAATAGTCATGAAAATACTGTAAGATAAGAGAAATGCACATGCAAGAAAATAAACATGAAATCTTCAACATCACAATTTAATGCCCCTTTGAAAATATATAATATTGTTGAACCATTGAACTAAGCATAACTGAAAATGAAAAATGTGATTCATGAATGTAAAGACAATGCATAGCAAGGGAAATGACGTGTATAAATAATCATATAAATATACGAGCGCAACATCAGAAAAGATAGGCCAGAAAATTAAGTAGATCATTGGAAAGATTAGCATTTTAAACTGATAACCCTCAAGAAGATAGTCATGAAAGTACAAAAAGAGTCAACATATAAGAGATGAGCATGATAATTCAAAGATCATACATATGATGAAGTGTAGAGAGAAAAACATTGGGCATCATGAAGGAAATGCTAAGTATGAAAAATCTAATATGATAAATGATCACTCATAATGAAAAATGAGATTAGTATTGTAAAGATAGCCATACAAGTAAAAACAAGTAAGAATGTATAGAAAATATCATATCAAGTGATTTTAAAATTAAGTGATTTTGCATTATAAGCCAAGATCAGAATATAAGGATTAGTCTTTATAAACCAAAAGATGATGTTCATATGTAAAATATAATCATTATAGTTGAATTTTATTTTTCCAAGCATAAAAGATATAACTATAAAGAGATTAAAGTAATATATTGTGAAATGATTTGCAATCCAAGATTTAACAAACATTGTAGCACTCATGCTTAATTATCTAATATATTTACTCCTTTAAGTAAGACATTATGTATTTGTATTTGAGTATCCAATTCTCATGAGTGGAAGATTTATGGAAGATAATAATGTGTACAATATGTGAGTTGATATAGTATACATAGGCAATAATCAAGACATATGTAAATCATAATATAATGTACATAATATCATCAAAATGAAAGTAAAAACTACTTCCACTAATTCTAATGCATAATAAAAGAGTATAACTAGTAACGTGCTTCGCACACACAATGCTCAATAAGACTTATCAGGGAATGAAATAGGGCATAGGGGATCACATAACATTATTTCCACTTTTATTCTTGTGATCTGATGTACTAAAGAGAAGTATAATTTTATGGTGTTTATTTAGATTGTTTGCACAAGAAATTTACAATTCTTTCTAAGGTGCTCAACCTCACAATGCTTATGAAGACTTATCAGGAGGAGAAGTAGTACTTGGTGAAGTTAGCTTTGTCATTTATTTATTTGATTTTATTTTAGTGACAAAGGTCTCTGAATTCACTTATACGCAAACATTCATTTCGATTTTCAACCACACTTCTCTAATGTGAGTGCATGAATATCCATAGATCTCATGAGGGAATCCAATGGTGTGTAGGTTATTTTATCCATGCATATTAACTAGTTATATCATTACACTCCACATATATGCATAAATAAGATTATAAGCAAATGTAGGAATCAAAATAGGTGAGTGTGAAAATTATTATCTAACATAAATCATCACTCATACTTACATCATACTAAGCACTAATATGTAAGATTCCTACATATGATTTTTATTGTACATTTAAAAAGATGTGCAGAGCATGAATAGCTAAACCAATGTTCAATAATATGTGAAAATATAATCATACATTGTAGAGAATCTTTAAATGTTATATTTATTCATGCTTGACTTTTGTAATGTAAATTATGCTGTTTTTATAGACTTTTTTTTTATAAAAAAAAAGGAAGACATAAGTAAAATTAGAATTTCAGAGAAGAACATATTTTTTGAAATTTTAACTTGTTTTTGTAAGTTTCTATTTTGTTTTTAGATTTTTCAAAGAGAAAGAAATAGAAAATAATAAGAAATTTTTACTAAAAAACATAAGCCTTTTTTAAGCAAATGAGTAGAATAATCTTCCATGCCAGCAAAACAGAAATAATGTAGTAAACGAGCAAGAAAATGAAAAGTATAGCTACTATCGACGGTACCCATTACCGCTTGGCGGTATCATACAAAATTTTGCATTTTTGAGTAAAAATCATATTTTTGGACATTTTTCTTTTCCGATTTCTATAGATTTTGGGTGTCCATAATAAGGAGTACCAAATTTAGCAAAGAAATCATAAAAATAATAAACAAAATGCAGATTTTAAGTTTTGGCATAAGGATTTTAGCAAAAAGTTCTTTTTCAACTTCATGTGTTTTCCATGTTCATGAAAGCTCAAAAAGATGAATAGTAAAAATGATGTGAAACACAATACACTATTCATGACTTCAAAAATGATAAGAGAAAAAATACATGAGACAAAACAATCAAGACAAGAGATTTAAGATTACAATGAAGATCATGTTCCAACAAACCAAATATCCATTAAATGAATAATCATGAAGTGTAAAATAAAGTACATGCAATGAGTTTGATATATGTAGGCTCAAGACCATAATATCCCAAATAAACGTCAACAAACTAGCCCCGTACTAAGTGACAGATGGGCATGAGGAGCTGCACACATACCGTATGTTGGGATGTGAGTCCCATATACATACACAAGAGGTTGCTCAACCTAACACTCTTTCCCACCATTGCCTCCCAAGGCTCACAGGAACCCTCCTCGGTCAATGACAAGACATGATTTACATGTTAGCGCCTCTAATGCACACAACCCTACACGACCTATATTGTGAGACACATAATATGAGGAGATGATCACAAACCTACTAATCATTAATCCCTACTTAACACACAAACTTTGGCTTTGTTGCATGATTATAAAGATTGTTGGTTTTAAGGACATATTAAAGAGGTAATTCATACATACTTTTTAGAACATAGATATGATTAATTTTAAAAGTATGAATCACTCAAATCATAATATGACATAACATGCTATCATGAATGAAAACTAGTATAGGCAAAGCATACATAGATACTACATGGTAGTACTGCTATAGCTATAATCGAGATGTCAACATAATGATAAGATATTTTTGATCAAAATTAGTTTCAATACAAAATATTACAAAGAGTTGATATTTCATGTTTTGAATATGATTTTTATGAAGCTAGAAGAGATTGAAATGGTTAGGTTTTAGATTATAACACTAGATTCACAATAATTCAAGAATCATTATTGAGAGACATGCAATCCTGAGACATTAAATATTCATAACTTGTGATTGATAACCCATAATGATATATGTGATTAACTGCATGGTTAATCTTATTTATCATATTTGATTTATTATAGAGTAAGCTTATGCAAGGAAAATTTGTCATAACACAACATATATCAAATGTGAATATGTAACATGTTTGGCTCAATAAAAAGAAAGACAAGGCATACAACAAAAATTCATAAAGCACAACAAAAAAAGAAAAAAAAAGTTATTTTTATTTTTTATGTTTTGACTACGGAGCAATGCAGGTTTGATAGATTAATAATCACTTTAATGCAAACAAACCATATCATGAAAATATCTCCCTAGCCAATCAACAATCTCAAGGTACATGAAGACCTGATTTGGGAACCCATATGGATCCAAATATTTTGGATAATGAAATTTTGGGAACCTAAATTTGATCAAATGTGCAAGGTTTAAATCTATCATCACAATAAGATGATATATGTCCAAATTTGGAAAATATGGTGTGTAACATCCCAACTTCAAAAATAGGCCTAGCTGATTCAATTGGGAAGAGTTTAGTTAGGTCGAAGTGGACCACGACTCAACCTCCATATTATATTAATGTCAGTTTAGGGTACGATGATTTAATATAGACAATTGAGTAAATTGGGTTGGAATCATTCTCGGGTAGTGGCAATGCACTTGCGAGATCAAAACAATGTCCATCATGCCTTGTTAAAATTGGTTAATTCAAGCTAGAACAAGCTACGTGGCGGCCTCAATGTGGCATTTTGAGTAGAGGAGCTCAGAATTGACTTCTATCAGCTACATTAGGCTCACATGATCCATACGAGTGCAACATAACTTGTTTTGCTTGAATCCAAGGTTGTTTAGTGGAAATGACCATTTTAGTTCATGTCGTTCGACACGATGACCCCAAAACATAGTTTCTGAGCAAACGAAATCCGAATCAACCGTAGTCAATTGCGTTGAACTCATATGATCAATACAAGCGTGATGCAATTCGTTTCGTACAAATCCGAGGAGATTTGAGAAAGTTATCCAAAATGAGTTATTTTGATCTATATACCGACTCGAGCCAATAATTATGAGTGAATGGACTCAGAATCAACTTCGGATGATTCCGTTAGCATCATATGGTTGACTCAAATGCAACGGCACCTCCCGCTCATTTTTCCCATACATATTTTGGAAATTATATATATAAGTTTTAGTATATATATAACTATATACATAAAAATAATTATAATCATAATTTTATATTACCTTACCTAAATCTAAATCAACGGGAGAGGAGGGGCGGAGCTTTGACATGGAGAAATCGCAATGCTCCGGCAGGCTCCAAAGCTCGGACCTCCATTTGGATGGGATTCTGGGGAGATGCACCGACCATGGAAGGGTGGCTACATGTACACCAAGTACGAGCTCCGTGGGCGCACGATATTAGACCTCATCGACTATTTTATTGCGCTAGGGCAGATCATCGAGGAGGGTTGGCAAGCTCAGGCAAGCCGTGAGCTCTCCCTTCTTCCTCCAGCAATGGTAAAGTTTAATCAAGCTCATAATATGAGATGATTTATTTTGAGTTTATGAGTAGTGTTAGTTGGAACTTGGGTATGCTTGTTTTTTTGTCGTCCTCTATTCCTCTGGTTTAACAATTGACTTGATTAGCTTCTTCTTCTTCACCTTCGGCTCCAGCTGAAACTCTTAATAATTTCTTTGGCTTGGAAAGTTACAAGCCAAGGCATGGGACATCATTGATGGTTCTGAAAGTAATGTCTCTCTCCCCCGTCTTCCCTAATAATTTTTGAATTCCTTTCAGCTCGTTGCACAAATTAGTATTGTTGCGATTTACTCGAGGCTCCTAAAACTGGTCTAGAATGAACCATCTTAGCACTGGAGCGGTCGAGTACACAATCAGTCACTAAAAATTAAGACGGCTGGAAAAGAGTTCTTTTTACCATGGAAAACACCAGAAAGAGGTAAAAAACCACGTGGTCGGTTTGGTGCCAACCAAACTTCACTATCACTTACTTCTTTATAGGGCTTTGATGAGCGATCTAGTGCGACAGGCTGCTCCTCATTACAGCTGGTGGGATAGAGAAAGAGAGAATCGTTCGGAGGGTGACATGTTATCGATCTCGAAGCTAAGTCTTCTTCTTAGCTGCAGTGGGGAGCACCGTGCTATGGGACTTGAGCGACCTTCTTCTTGAGCTTGGAATGTTGAGGGATGCATTCTAGACTTTTGGATCTCTTCGTAGTTCGATGACGGTGTCTGAAGCGTGAAGCTTGCTATTGACTTGGAGGTGACGATCGCTGAATGCTCCGCGCTTGAGAGGAAGCTTGGAGGAAGATGGAGATCTCTGGGTGATCTTTGAAGTGCTTGAAGATTCTTCAAGGACGTCTTCGAAGATGATGAAGATCCTTAAGAGGGATCTCTCTCTTGCACTTAGGAGGAAAGGAGGGCGGAGAGAAAGATGAGATTGAAGGAGAGCCTGATGTCCTATTTATAGGCCCAATAGGTTGTTACGGTAGCTATGTAGTTATTCGCAGGCCATAACCACCATAATTGTTATTTGCAAACCGGTTTTATATTGTTTAAGATGCGTATTATTTTGGTATTTTTCTATCCACAACCCGACACATTTTTGGATAATCGCACCTACCCATAATGGGTGGTTACATGGGTGGTTATGCGAGAGTTGTTGAATTTTTTAAAATGGAGTGGAAGAGGTCTGGGCGGTCTAAAGAAGTTCAGACCGCAGTGACCACGTGGTCTACGCGGTCTCCCTCCATTGGCTGGTCGGTGTATTGACTAAGGCTCAAGCAGGATTACTTCTTGTGATCGCACGATCTCCCCTTGTGCGGTCTGGATGGGGCGGTTACTATATCTCTTTTGGGGCGGTGACAACATCAATCTATTTGCCAATAAATAGAGGTGCAGGGCCCATCATTCGTAATGAGAACTGTAAGAGCTAGAGCTTGGGTTGATTTTGTCAGTATCTATTTTTGAGGTCGTGCGGTCAGGAAGAGGTTGATCGTTTGTTGTGTTCGCAGGTCAGCGGTCAGCAGTCAGCGGTCTTCTTCTTTGGTGTTTCTTCCCAGTTTTTGAATAACCAGTTTGCCAGCGGTCTCCTCTATGCGATCTATGTCTTAGTTCTTGGGTTGTTTGCAGCAAGCTTAACGATCAGGCAACCTAGCGGTCAGGTGATCTAGAGTTGCGGTCAGGAGACAAAATTTGCAGTTATGTTCTCTGTTTGCGGATAGCTTCTGTCAGCAGCTCGCACAACCTGAGTTGGCAGTCTGGTAGGAAGCATGTTGATTACCTTGTGTTGTTCGCGTGGTCTCAGTGCTTAGCATGCGGTCTGACCATTTCATCGGTCTCTAGCGGTCTCAGTTTTTACTGTTCGCCAGTTGTTATTTGTCTATGTTGTCTCTCCCTGAATTCTAATGAATCATGTCTCGTCATATATACCTCCCATTGTAAAGAGATAGATTAATTCAAGATCATTTTGCTCTTCTATTGTTGTTGGTTACTTAACTTGGAATGGTTGTAGTGTTCCTTCGCCTGACTCCCGTTTCTAAGATTTTTTTTACTTTGGTATCTGAGCTGAAAACTATCACTACATATCAGAGCTAAAAAAATTTCAACATGGCATCAAAGGGACAAAAGGTTTGAGTAGTGATCAACCTCTATATCTTGCTTGAGATTTCTAGAAGTTCAAGTTAACCAGTTGTATAGCAATGGAAGGAGGTTATGCAAGATGTCTTGGTATTGAGCTTCTTACGCAGACTAACTTTAAGAAGTGGAAGTCTTGCATGAAGAGCTATCTTCTTGGCGATGATTTATGGGAGGTAGTCGGTGGAGAAGAAAGACAACCAGTGGTTGCTGCTGAAGGGAATGCTGAGCAGGTGAAGGTTTGTAAGAGAACAAATGTGAAAGCTGAGTTCACTCTCAAGCGAGCTATCATTCCTGAGCTTTTTGATCACGTCATTGGATGTCGGTCTGCTGCTGAAATTTGGACAACCTTGGATGGTTTGTTCAATTAGAAGAATGTAGCTCGGCTAAAGTTTCTTGAGAATGAGTTGGCGAAAGCAACTCAAGGAGACTTATATATCTCATCATTTTCCCTGAAGATGAAGAACCTTTGTGCTGAGATATCGGCATTGCACCCGGAAGAGCCTATCTCAGAAGCGAGGCTGAAACGACACATAATACGCGGCCCGCAGAGGTATTATATGGACTTTGTTACTTTTGTACAAGGCTGGGCCAATCAACCATCTTTGCAGGAGCTAGAGAACTTACTTGTTTCGCAAGAGAGTTTGGCAAAGCAGATGGCTGGGATATCTATCTCCGGGGGAGAAAGTGAGGTTCTGTATTTAGGCAAGAAGAAGAGATGGGACAAAAAGAAGAAGTCACCTGGAGGTGATTGTCCATCTACTTTATATCAGCAGGAGAGGAGCTATGATCCTAAGCATGATGGGAAGAAGAAGGGACGTCTAAGGTTCTTCAGGTGCAACAATCCTGGTCACTTCAAGAGAGACTGCAGAGTTAATCTTCAGTCGGATCATGTTGTAGGAAAGGAGGAGGTTGGTTCCAATGCTGAAGGTAGTTGGGGTGGTGTAGGTGCTTTCATGATGGGCACTTGTGTTTGGGTTTTGGATTCCATAAACTCCTAGGATGATTGGATATTGGATTCAGGGTGTGGTCATCACTTCACCGGGGATGAGTTCAAGTTCTCTTCTTTGCAGGCATACTCAGGTAATGATGTTATCATTACAACTGATGATATTGTTCATGCAGTCGAGAAGAAGGGTATCATTTCTATAGGCAGTGATAGAGATCCACTCACCTTGAGGAGTGTATATCATGTGTCGGGTATGAAGAAGAACCTCTTCTCCATGACCAATGTTGTAGATGCGGGATATCAAATTTTGTTCAGCCCAACAGAAGTGAAGTTTCTCCGAAACGTGTCAAGCGTAAAAGCTGATGTCACTCATGTTGGAAGGAGGGTGAAAGACTTGTTTGTGTTATCAACAAGCTCCTATGTTGATAAGATGAGAGCTAACGGCAGCGCTGCTATCTGGCATGAGAGCTTGGGCATGTTGGGATGGATAAGCCGAAGGCTATGGTGGGAAGAGACCTGGTGATTGGCTTGCCTAGTCTTTCATCTTTTGAAGATGGTCATGTTTGAGCTGGATGTCAGTTTGGTAAGGCTCATCGCCTTCCATTTGACAAGTCACAAATCAGATGCAAAGCACCATTGGAGTGTATCCATGGTGATCTGTTTGGACCAACCGCAACTGCCAGTCTTGGTGGAAGCAGATATATGTTGATCTTGATTGATGACTTCTCTAGGTATACCTGGGTATACTTTATAAAGGAGAAGTCTGAGGCGTTCAGGGAATTTGTGGAGTTCAAGGAGCTCATGGAAGGCCGACTTAATTTGTGGATCAAGAAGTTTAGAACTGACAATGGAGTGGAGTTCACTTCAAGTGAGTTCTTCAACTTCTTCAGGAAGCATGACATCCAGAGAGAGCTCTCTTGTGCACATACTCACCAACAGAATGAAGCTGCAGAGCGGAATATCCATCATCTGACGGAGACTTGCAAGTGTTGGCTTCATGCCAAAAGCATTCCTATGTCCTTCTAGGCAGAGGGAATGTCTTGTGTCGCTTATGTTATCAATCAGATGCCTCTCAGTCCTATCAACATAAAGACTCATCATGAGCTGATGTTCAAGGAGAAGCCAAGCGTGGAACACTTTTGAGTGTTTGGATCTACCTACTATGTGCATGTCCCTAATGCTCTTAGAACAAAGCTAGATACGAAAGCAAGGAAGCTAGTATTTGCTGATTATGATGACCGGAAGAAGGGCTGAAGATGCATGGATCCCGAGACACGGAGGTACGTGGTCTCAAGGGATGTGGTATTTGACGAGCTGACATCATACCATGGTAGCTTATCTGTGGAGCTACAAGAGAGCAGGTAAGATGAAAGGCAAGGAGAAGCTGCAAAGGAAGTTCTGGTGGAGTTGCATGTATCACTAGGTGCTCCAGTTCCTTCTAGCTCTGGGACATGTGCTTTAGGATCTGGAAGCAGGGGGAGCGATGCTCCAAGTGTGCCCGGAAGGAGAACTAGTCCAGAAGTTACAGCAGAAGAGGTGGATCAGGGTAAAGCCCTGCGGAGGTCCAAGAGGACTACCCTTCCACCAGCTCAATATACAGGGGGGAATCTGGTGAGCTTTCTCTCATGTTTCTTTGTTGTCCTCATGGATGAGTAAGAACCATCTTCTTTGAAAACTCCACTGGAGTCAAGGAGTGGGAAGATGTGATGGATAAGGAGATGGCTGCCCTCAAGAAGAATGAGACTTGGGATCTTGTGCCCAAGGTTGATGACATTACTCCTGTGACATGCAAGTGGGTTTACAAGCTGATGAAGAAGGATGATGGTAGTATTGAGCGGTACAAGGCTTTCCTTATAGCTCGAGGGTTCTCTCAACAATACGGTGAAGACTTTGAAGAGACATTTAGTCCTGTTGCCAAGATGACTTCAGTTTGGGTGGTGATTGTGTTAGCAGCTTGCCAAGGATGGAATATTTGGCAACTTGACGTGAAAAATTCTTTTCTTTATGGCGATATTGACAAGGATATCTTCATGGTGCAGCCACATGGCTATGTTTCTGAAGCTCATCCAGTACATATCTGCAAGCTCAAGAAGGCTCTTTACGGCTTGAAGCAAGTGCCTCGGGCGTGGTATGGAAAGATTGCGGAATACCTCCAATTCTGTGGATACTTTTCTTCGGATTTCGATTCAAGCTTGTTTGTAAAGAAAATGGGGGAGCTGCAAGTCTTGGTACTGTTGTACATAGATGACATGATCATCATGGGGAACTCTGAGAAGGAGGTAGCTAGACTCTGGGCTAAGCTAGCTATCAGATTTGAGATGAAGGATTTGGGTGAGCTCCACCATTTCCTTGGTCTTGAGGTGGAGAGGAAAGTGAGCGGTGTGCTCGTTTCCCAGAAGGGTTATACGAAAAGGATTGTGAAACAATTTGGCATAAGAGAGGGGAAGAGTTTCTCTACTCCACTGGAGGTTGGATTGAAACTTCGACGTGATAAGGGAAGGGTTCTTTCAGATCCTTTGGTTTTCCGGGCATTGGTGGGGAGTGTGATCTATATGACGATTACTAGGCTGGATATTGCTTATGTTGTGGGCCGAGTAAGTCGATATATGGCAAAGTCGCGAAAACCTCATCTAGTGGCGGCAAGGAGCATTCTGAAGTATGTGAAGTCCACCACTGATATGGGTCTCTTTTATGGGAGGGACTCGGGCTTCAATCTGCATGGCTACACGGATGCTAATTATGGAGGTGATTTAGATGATCAGAAGTCGACTTCTGGTTATGTCTTTATGATTAGCTCCACAACTATCTCGTGGTGCAGCAAGAAGCAAGATTTAGTGTTTGTCTCCACTACGGAAGCGGAATACAAGATTTTTGGCCTTGGCAGATCAGGAAGCCATCTTGCTTAGGAGGCTAGTGGGAGGCATCCATGAGGAGGTGCGAGGTCCTACTCTACGTTGCGGTGACAATGAGAGTGCCCTTAAACTGGTTAATAATCTTGTTTATCATGCGCGAACCAAGCACATCAAGATCGAGCATCACTTCATTCGAGATATGGTGTTGGAGGGTCTTTGATGTTTGAATATGTGCGGAGCGAGGACAATGCCGCAGACATCTTCACAAAGCCACTATTGAAGGGACCTTTCGGTTGGTTACAGAGTTTGCTTGGGCTGACTTCCACTTCCCACTTCAAGGGGGAGTGTTGAATTTTTTGAAGTGGAGTGGAAGAGGTCTGGGCGGTCTGAAGAAGTGTAGACCACAATGGCCGCACGGTCTACGCTGTCTCCCTCCATTGGCTGGTCGCTGTATTGACTAAGGCTCAAGCAGGATTACTTCTTGTGATCGCGCAATCTCCCCTTGTGGGGTCTGGTTAGGGCGGTTACTGTATCTCTTTTGGGGTGGTGATGACATCCGTCTATTTGCTTATAAATAGAGGTGCAGGGCCCGTCATTCGTAATGAGAACTGTAAGAACTAGAGCTTGGGTTGATTTTGCCGGTTTCCGTTTTTGAGGCCGTGCAGTAAGGAAGATGTTGATTGTTTGTTGTGTTCGTAGGTCAGCGGCCAACAGTCAGTGGTCTTCTTCCTTGGCGATTCCTCCTAGTTTTTGAATAACCAGTTTGCCAACGGTCTCCTCTGTGCGATCTGTGTTTTAGTTCTTGGGCTGTTCGCAAAAAGCCCGACGATTAGGCAACCTAGCAGTCAGGCGATCAAGAGTTGCGGTCAGGCGACATCATTTGCAATTTTGTTCTCTGTTCGCGGGTAGCTTCTATGATTATGCAACCGTGCGGTCAGGCGATCAAGAAGTGCGGATATGTTAGTTTTCAATAGCTCAGTAAGTCAGCAGCTCACACAACCCGAGTTGGCGGTCTGGCAGGCAGCAGGTTGATTTCCTTGTGCTGTTCGTGCGGTCTCAGTGCTTGGCATGCGGTCTGACCATTTCAATGGTCTCTGGCGGTCTCAGCTTTTACTGTTCGCCAGTTGTTTTTTGTCTCTGTTGTCTCTCCCTGTATTCTGATGAATCATGTCTCGCCGTATATACCTCGCATTGTAAAGAGATAGGTTAATTCAAGATCGTTTGGCTCTTCTATTATTGCTGGTTACTTAACTTGGTATGATTGTAGTGTTCCTGCGCCTAACTCCTGCTTCTTAGATTTTTTTTTACTTTGGTATTTGAGCTGAAAACTATCACTAGATATTAGCGCTAGAAAATTTTCAACAGGAGGTTACCCGTTAATCGGAGGGTGGAGATTCCACAAGATGATCAGACAACTGTGGTTGAGAGCCCGTTCGACGAAGGAAATGACTGGCGGTAGACACCGACCAGCGAGGGAACTGGTTAGAAAACTAATGTGATAAGCGTGAGTAATAAGAATCCCATGTACATTACCATGCCATTCTACCACTTGTTAGAAAATAATGATAAAAAAAGTTTGAAATATACAAGTGAAGAAGAGACCTTAAAAATAAGCATAATAAAGCATGATAAAAATACATGATCAAATCAATAATGCGGAAAAGCAAGGTAACCAAGATAAGCAAAAGAAATTAATTTTGTTTTGGTTTGACAATTCCAACAATATTTCTAGTCTTTTCACATATAATGAGCATTATCCTTGAATTTTTTTCACAACAAATATGCAAGCATGATTTAACATATTCAAAAGGATTAAGATCTACAATGTAACTAATTCATAATTCAAGTAAAAGAAATGTTGGGAATATTGCCCTCAATGTTCCCTTGATTTGAAGAGGCATCACTTCCAATACTAAGTACATATTGTATTTGATAAAGCTTTGTTATTGTAAATTAAACAGGCTTAAGTGACTCAAGAGAAAGGGTTAATCTAGACCTAAGGTTTGGAGAAATCTTCTCCTAAGTTGAGGAAGAAATGTTTCAGCTGAACCACTGAGATGAGGAGCCATCTCAGCGGATCCGGTGAGAAGAAGGTGTCACAGCTGATAAGTTCATCAAACGCTGAGAATCAGCGTGTTTGTCGAACGCAGAGTGTTGTTCGTCGAACGCAGAGTGTTGTTCGTCGAACGCAGGACTAAGTTCATCGAACGCAGGACTAAGTCCATCGAACGCAGACAGAAAGGAAGAAACAACTGAGAGTTGGCGTGTTCGTCGAACGCAGAGTGCCGTTCGTCGAACGCAGAGACAAGGCAGATCGTTGAATGCACAACTTGGCGTGTTTGTCGAACGCAGAGTGTCGTTCGTCGAATGCAGAGACAAGGCAGATCTTCAAACGCAGAGACAAGGCAGATCGTCGAACGCAGAGTTTGGCAAGTTCGTTGAGTGCAGGATACAGCGGGTTCGTCGAACGCAGAGTGTAGTGCGTTCGTCGAACGCAGACCTTCTCTACAGATAAATAGGGCGGCGGGACCTGCGGCTAGGGCAAGTTGCAGAAAAGCTACAGGGGACCACCAATCTCTCCAATACTTCTCGGGAGATCAAATTAGAGTCGTTGAAGACAAAAGAAGTATATAAGAAAGAGTTAGGGTATTTTCTTACCCCCGGCCGATTGCTTGCAAAATCTATTTTCCGCCATTGATGGCTGCTGCTTTCATTTTCTTCCTGATCACTGAAAGAGAAGAAGAAACTGAGAGAAGAAGATTGCTCCTCCACCAGAAGGGGCAAGGTGATCTTCCATCCTTCTATTGAAGAAGAAGATCAAGTTGTAGCTGTTATCAACATCTTCAGCTACAGGAAAGCACAAACTGTGCAGGATCTATAGGAGAGTATTTCTGCTGCAGAATATTTCTAAAAACATATTTTTCTGTAAGGCTTTTTGCCTGAGTTTGTAGGGCCTTTGCATGAGTGTGTATGGCTTGTTGGCCTGAGCTTGTAGGGCTTGTTTGCCTGAGATTGTAGGAGCTGGTGATAGCTCTGAGTTGTAAGGATTGTTGCCTGAGGTAGGAACAAGAGGTGTTCTGAGCTGTAGGAGGTGAATTCCTCTGAGTTTGTAGGGCAGGAGTGCCTGAGGTAGGAGCTGTTGATAGCTCTGAGTTGTAGGGACTTTTGTCCTGAGGTAGGATCATCTTTGATCTGAGAAGTTCCGAGGAACTTGTGTTGTAAGCTCTTGGAGCTGAGAATTGGAGTTGGCCTTGTCTAACACATTGTTAGAAAGGTGAAGGGGGAAAGAGGACTACTCAAGACACCATGTCTTGAGGAACCTCTATATATACTTGTGTGCTTTCTGTGTTGCTTGATTCTCTGATTAGAATAGTTTTAACAAGCCATAATTATCAAGTAAAACTCAAAAGACCTATTCACCCCCTTAGGTGAATTAGTAAGCATACCAATATTCTTTCAAGTGGTATCAGAGGGAGGTTGGTCAAGAAGGACTTAACAGTCTGACCAGTTCCCAATTAGGTATTGCTGATTCAAAATCAGATGGCCTCTAGTGGAATGAAGAAGGAATTGGGGTCAATGAAGTTGCCCATATGCTCCAAAGAAAACTTTGGTATATGGAAGCAAAGAGTGAGACTGTTCATGGAAGCCTCAGACCCAAGGATCTATGTAACTGTCAAAAATGGTCCTTATACCTTTGAGAAGGCCTCCACTATTGACCCTACAAAAAAAGTACTCAAGATATTTTCTGAGCTGACCAATGATGAAATTGCACTATACACTATGGACAAAAGGGCCCAGAACATTATTGTTAATGCAATTGATGACACTACATTTTTGAACATGGTACACTACACAACTGCCAAGGAAATGTGGGACACATTGGTTGTATATATGGAAGGAACTGCTGAAGTGAGGGATGATAGAAAGTCACTCCTTAATCCGGAATATGAAGCCTTCAGGCAGCTGGCCCAGGAAAGCATATCCTTGTGCTATGAAAGGTTCCTTAGGATAGTAAATGAACTAAGAACCTATGAGAGGGTGTTCACAGATTATGAGCTGAATGACAAGTTCCTCAGATCCCTAACTAGAGATTGAGACACTAAAATCTATGCAATCAGGGAAGGGGCAAGGCTTGGAGAGACCCCTACCCATACACTGTTTGGGAAACTGCTCTCATATAAGATGCAACTGACTGCAAGAAAGGAGGAGGACACTTCCTCCAAGGCTCACACAAAGGAGAGAACCATAGCTCTCAAAGCTGATAGCTCAAAGAAGAGCAAGAGCAGGTTGTAATCACCTCCAAGAAGAAAGGCTGAATCTGAGAAGTCTGAGAGCTGCTCTCCAGACTGCTCTTCTTCTGATGAAGAGTTTGCTGCCTTCTCTAGGCAGTTCAAGAAGATGATGAGGAGGAATCAATGGAAGAGCAAGACTTCCTCCTCATCACACTCCAAGAAGGATCAATTCAGATCTGAAAGGCTGCACCCAAAGGGGACAGGTATGATTCCAAAACTAGTTAACATGCTTCAGATAACATTGTTTGCTATTGCTGCAGCAAGCCTGGGCATGCCATTGCTGAATGCCCAGTCAAAAGGAAAGAAAGAGGTGAAAAGAAGCCTCATCACAAGAAAGAGATGAAGGGAGAAAAATCCCTTCTAGCCAAGAAAAGCAAGAGCTGGAGTGAATCTAAATCTTTATCTTCAGATTCAGATGAAGAAGAGAAAGCCTACATTGGGTTGTTTGCTGCTCAGGAGGATGAAGACCATCCCGCTGCTAGGACAGGAATCAGGGCCCCTCTATCACACTCAGATAGTGATGAAGAGGAGGATGAAGAAGACTGTGTTCTGCTAGGCCTTATGGCCCTCACTGATGAGGAAGGGAGTCAGAATATGTCTGACAATGATCAGGTATCAATCCATTCCACTTCTATTTCTGATCATGATGTATGTAAAGAATCTGAAGCACAGCCATCACATGATGAAAGAGTTTCAGAAGCTGAGGTAGATGTCAATCAATTGATTGACAAATATGCTGCTTTAGTTATTGCTCTGAAAGAGAGCAAGAAGCTTGTCAAGAGGCAAGCCCAGGAAATTGCCTCCCTTAAGAAGACTGAAGGTGACTACACTGGACCTACCTCCCTGGTGGCCCAGATGAGTGGACAAATAAGTCATTTAAAGGGTATGACAAGTGTTCAATTAAGCATTATTTCCCTGAAGAACAAGGTCATCAAGGACCTTGAGGAGAAGCTGGTGAAAGAGAAGAGCCTGGTCGCTCAATTCTCCAAGCCCAAATCTGTGCTTCCCATTATTGACACCTTCTCCTCTCAAACCAATAGGAGAGGACTTGGATTCAATAAGATGGAAGTAGGAGAATGGAGTGGAGTAAAGAGCAAGAAGAAGGCTAAGACTCAAACCACCTTTCAAAAGGTGTTACTTCCTTCAAACAGGTATGACCATGAAAGTATTTATGGTCACTGGAAGAATGGGAGGTCATATAGGAAGGAAAATACACCTTCCTATAGTGAAAGAAAGGGCATGAGATTGAGTGCAATGAAAGCTCCCATGAGGAAATACAAATGGCCCAATCTGGACCATTTGTGTTTGGTGTCTCAACACCTCCAGTTAAGAATAAGGAAGCAAGCACTTCCAAATCTGCTTCAGCTGCCCAGTGTCTGATTCCATCAGATCTTGTATGGATGCCAAGCCAAAGCAAGTTGAGGCCATCAGGACAAAGAGCAGCAAGACTATCCACAGATTATCCTTCAGTCAGATTGTTGCTAAAAGAAACAGGAAGAAGGTTGCAGTCTCTTCTGCTGAACATGTGCACAGTGTTGTACCTATTCAGAAAAATGTTCAGAAAAGGAGATACAATATTCATGATTGTTGGTGTTGTGGCAAGGTGGGACACTTTGCCATAGATTGTTGGTACAATCCCAATGTACCTAATGCAAAGAAGAGCTTTCATGCTAGGAGTGTAGCTAGTGTGAGAGTATCTCATCAAACTAACAGGCACCTAGGACCCAAAGCTTTTTGGGATCCTAAGGATAAATAAATATTCTTTGCAGGGTAGTTCAAGTACCAGTCTCAACCAAATATGGTACTTGGACAGTGGGTGCTCAAGGCACATAACAGGAACTAGGAGTCTTCTACAGGATTACAAGCCAGTGAAGCATGGACCCAAAGTTATATTTGGGGGAGGTGAAACAGGAGTCACCAAAGGCTATGGTATGATCTCCAATGGCATAGTTACTGTACAATCCCGATATTCGCCGAGTATACTCCTGAAGGCTCATTGGAGCATCATGGTAGCACCAACCCATGCAGGAAAGGAGGTAGCGGCAAGGGGGACGAGCGGTGAGGGAGGAGGCCTCCCACTTGCCCAGCCTATATAGGGGAGCGAGAGGTGGAGGGACAAGTCCCCATCCCCAGCAAGGGGGGCGACCCTGGGCTGTTGCCCGGGGGCTCGCCCCCGCTCCCAGCTAAGCGGGCGAGCCTGGGCTACTGCTCGGGGGCTCTCCCCCGCTCCCAGCCAAAGGGGGCGAGCCCGGGCTGCTGCCCGGGGGCTCGCCCCCGCTCCCAGCCAATGGGGGGGGGGGGGGGGGGGGGGCGACCCGGGCTGCTGCCCGGGGGCTCGCCCCCGCTCCCAACTAGGGGGGCGAGCCCGGGTTGCTGCCCGGCGGCCTCACCCCCACTCCCAGCTAGGGGGGCGAGCCCGGGCTGCTGCCTGGGGCTCGCCCCCGCTCCCAGCTAGGGGGGCGAGCCCAGGATGCTGCCCGGTGGCCTCGCCCCCGCTCCCAGCCAAAGGGGGGCGCGCCCGGGCTGCTGCCCGGGAGCTCGCCCCCGCTCCCAGCTAGGGGGGTGAGCCCGGGTTGCTGCCCGGCGGCCTCGCCCGCGCTCCCTGCTAGGGGGGCGAGCCCGGGCTGCTACCCGGGGGCTCTCCCCCGCTCCCAGCTAATGGGGCGAGCCCGGGCTGCTGCCCGGCGGCCTCCCCCCCGCTCCCAGCCAAAGGGGGGCGAGCCCGGGCTACTGCCCGGGGGCTCGCCCCCGCTCCCAGCTAGGAGGGCGAGCCTGGGTTGCTGCCCGGCGGCCTCTCCCCCGCTCCCAGCTAGGGGGGCGAGCCCGGGCTACTGCCCGGGGGCTCGCCCCCGCTCCCAGCTAGGGGGGAGAGCCCGGGCTGCTGCCCGGCGGCCTTGCCCCCGCTCCCAGCTAGGGGGCGAGCCCGGGCTGCTGCCCGGGGGCTCGCCCCCACTCCCAGCTAGGGGGGCGAGCCCGGGCTGCTTCCCGGGGGCTCGCCCCCGCTCCCAGCTAGGGGGGCGAGCCCAGGCTGCTGCCCGGGTGCTCGCCCCCGCTACCAGCTAGGGGGGCGAGCCCGGGCTGCTGCCCGGGGGCTCGCCTCCGCTCTCAGCTAGGGGGGCGAGCCCAGGCTGCTGCCCGGGGGCTCGCCCCCACTCCCAGCTAGGGGGGCGAGCCCGGGGTGCTGCCCGGGGGCTCGCCCCCGCACCCAGCAATGGGGCGAGCCCGGGCCGCCGCCCGGTGATCTCGCCCCGACCCCCGACATTAAGGGGCGAGAGGAGGAGGGGCGAGCCCGCCCCCCCCCCCCGTCCAAGGAAGGGGCGAGCTTCTCTCGCCCCCACGCCCAGTAGGGGGCGAGCCCAGGAGGGCATTCGGTCTACATTTAGCGCCGTGGAACGGCGGGATTTGGCTATTCGCAGGCCAAGTCTGGGGTATTTTGGTAATTTCACGGACCGATTTTTGGTTATTTGCAGCCCAACTTCAGAAATCCTATAAATAGGACCAATGGGGCACCATTTGGAGGGATGCTCATTCTAGGCTAGCTCCCTCTCTCTCTCCCTCCCCAAGTCTCTCTAGGGGGTGAAGAGAGCCTCCTGTGGTGCCCAAGCTTAGTAGTGGCTTGGGAGGGGAAGTTCCTAAGGGACTTCCGGGTATGTGGCGGGATCTCCCCACTAAGCCCTTGGTCCGGTTCCTAGTTACTCAACCTTCATCCTAGAGCTCTCCCTTGGGGGGAGTAAGCGTTGGTCGCCCCTCAGATTGCTGAGGGCCCCGAACTCCTCGTGAGACCAATTTATTGGTTTCAACATTATGGTGCGGTGAGCGTGGAGTGTGACCAATGCAAGAAAGCCTCAAGCTGAGCTCCATGGACGGAGGTGGAGGAAGTTCCGACCCCGGTCACTCGCAACCTGCAGTAGCTGGTGTGACGTGGGAGATGTTTGAGAATCTTAGGCAGGAGGTCATGCAGACCCTGCACGTAGCTTTCGCCTCGATAATCAAAGGCAGGAGAGAAAGTGGTCCGGAGGCCTCGCCTCAGCAGGTTGGCGAGAGCACCCTTGGCCAGCCATCCGGGAAGGAGGTGCCGAGAGGGGGCAAGTGGGGAGGTCCCATACCCCCACTCGTC
The DNA here is from genome assembly GCA_033032865.1 of Dactylorhiza incarnata. Lineage (NCBI taxonomy): Eukaryota > Viridiplantae > Streptophyta > Magnoliopsida > Asparagales > Orchidaceae > Dactylorhiza > Dactylorhiza incarnata. The sequence goes on from JAWHQI010000014.1 coordinate 21,951,349, forward strand.
GAGACCCAAGGGGGCGAGTGGGGAGGTAGCCAGCACCCACTCGCCCAGCCCCAAAGGGGGGCGAGCGTAGGAAGTGCTTTGTGTGAGATGATTCTCTCGGCCCCGGTTCCAGAGGGGTTCAGAAGGTTGGAGATGTCTCACTACTCCGGCAAGGATGACCCCGTCCTGCACCTATAGTGGATTGAGGATATGGTCTCCATCAGGCCCATGACGGACGCTTTCAAGTGTCGACTCTTCGCGAAAACTCTGAAAGAGAAGGCTAGAGATTGGTTCCACCAGCTCCCTGCGGGATCCATCTATGCCTTCGAAGACTTGCGCCAAGTTTTCCTTCTACGCTTATCGACGTCAAGGAAGAGGAAGAAAGATGCCGAAGCACTTTTCAAGATCAAGCAAGAGCCAGAGGAGTCGCTGGCTCACTATCTGGAATGGTTCAGGGAGGAGGTTCTCCTCGTCCAAGAAGTGCCCGGGTACACCCTCAAGCTTGCCTTCACGTTGGGGCTGTGGGAGTGCTTCTTCAAGATGGACCTCAAGAGAAGAACTCCTTTGTCCTTTGAAGAGTTGATGGAAAGGGTGGCAGAAGAAGTTGAGAGTGAGGAGGCCAACCTGGAGTTCGCGAGAAGGCTAGCCAAGCTGAGCGAGCACGAGGCAAGGCAGTAGGGAGGAAGAGTAGGGGCTCCCAAGAGAAAGTTCGACCAAGAGGAAGACATCTTCCAGGAAGAGGGGGTTGACCCCCCCTAGGTGGGGGCAGAGGCCGAGGACATCCCCTCCACCGCCTCAACAGACCATGGCGATTGGCTGGGAAAAAAGGAGGAGAGTCAGAAAAGCAGGAAGAAGAGGAAGAGGGGGTAGGGTGGAGTTACCCTATTGTGACCTCCACGATGAGGAAGGCCACGCGACGACCACCTGCCCTGAGTTCTTGGAATTGAAGGAAGCAAGGGGTTTGGTGCAGCAACAACAACAACCAAATGGGAACGAGGGAGGCCACCCACGGCAGTAGGAGACCAAGTTTGTCTAAGTGCTTAGTTTCTTCTCTCCACCCTTAAGTTCATGTAGTGTGGTCGTTTACTTAGTTTTGTCTTGCATGTAATGTGATGATTAATGTAGTGAAAGTTTTCAAATACTTAGTCCCGATGCTGGCCCGCTGACCAGACTCCCATCAAGCTGGCAGGTCCGAGGATCGCTCAGTGGCAGGAGACTCTCAAGGCACTTAGCCCCGATGCTGGCCCGCTGACCAGGCTCCCATCAAGCTGGTAGGTCCGAGGATCGCTCCGTGGCAGGAAAGTCCCAAGTACTTAGCCCCGATGCTGGCTCGCTGACCAGGCTCCCATCAAGCTAGCAGGTCCGAGGATCGCTCGGTGGCAGGAAAGTCCCAAGTACTTAGCCCCGATGCTGGCCCGCTGACCAGGCTCCCACCAAGCTGGCAGGTCTGAGGATCGCTCGGTGGCAGGAAAGTCCCAAGTACTTAGCCCCGATACTGGCCCGCTGACCAGGCTCCCACCAAGCTGGCAGGTCCGAGGATCGCTCGGTGGCAGGAAAGTCCCAAGTACTTAGCCCCGATGCTGGCCCGCTGACCAGGCTCCCATCAAGCTGGGAGGTCCGAGGATTGCTCGGTGGCAGGAAAGTCCCAAGTACTTAGACCCGATGCTGGCCCGCTGACCAGGATCCCACCAAGCTGGCAGGTCCAAGGACCGCTCGGTGGCAGGAAAGTCCCAAGTACTTAGCCCCGATTCTGGCCCGCTGACCATGCTCCCACCAATCTGGAAGGTCCGAGGATCGCTCGGTGGCAGGAAAGTCCCAAGTACTTAGCCTCGATGCTGGCCCGCTGACCAGGCTCCCATCAAGCTGGCAGGTCCGAGGATCGCTCGGTGGCAGGAAAGTCCCAAGTACTTAGCCCCGATGCTGGCCCGCTGACCAGGCTCCCATTAAGCTGGCAGGTCCGAGGATCGCTCGGTGGCAGGAAAGTCCCAAGTACTTAGCCTCGATGCTGGCCCGCTGACCAGGCTCCCACCAAGCAGGCAGGTCCGAGGATCGCTCGGTGGCAGGAAAGTCCCAAGTACTTAGCCCCGATGCTAGCCCGCTGACCAGGCTCCCACCAAGCTGGCAGGTCTGAGGATCGCTCGGTGGCAGGAAAGTCCCAAGTACTTAGCCCCGGTGCTGGCCCGCTGACCAGGCTCCCACCAAGCTGGCAGGTCCGAGGATCGCTCGGTGGCAGGAAAGTCCCAAGTACTTAGTCTCGTTGCTGGCCCGCTGACCAGGCTCCCATCAAGCTGGCAGGTCCGAGGATCGCTCGGTGGCAGGAAAGTCCCAAGTACTTAGCCCCGATGCTAGCCCGTTGACCAGGCTCCCACTAAGCTGGCAGGTCCGAGGATCGCTCGGTGGCAGGAAAGTCCCAAGTACTTAGTACCGATGCTGGCCCGCTGACCAGGCTCCCATCAAGCTGGCAGGTCTGAGGATCGCTCGGTGGCAGGAAAGTCCCAAGTACTTAGCCCCGATACTGGCCCGCTGACCAGGCTCCCATCAAGCTGGCAGGTTCGAGGATCGCTCGGTGGCAGGAGAGTCTCAAGGTACTTCGCACCGACGCTGGCCTGCTGACCAGGCTCCCACCAAGCTGGCTGAGGTCCGAGGATCGCTCGGTGGCAGGAAAATTCCCAAGTACTTAGTCCCCATGCTGACCTGCTGACCAGGCTCCCACCTAGCTGGCAGGGTCAGGAACCGCTCAGGGGCCGAAAATTCACTTAAGTATTTTTCCCCCGAGGTGGCTCCGCTAGCCGGGCTCTCGCTAGCCGGCAAGGTTGGGGGACCTCTCGGGGAGGTGCTGTGTTTTTCCAAGATAGCACCACTAAACATATTCCCAGCGACGCTCGTCGAATATACAGGGTTGGACATCTCTTTCTGAGCGCGAGCCTCGCTCGAAAAGAGCGGGGATTGTGTACAACCCCGATATTCGCTGAGTATACTCCCGAAAGCTCATTGGAGCATCATGGTAGCACCAACCCATGCAGGAAGGGAGGTAGAGGTAAGGGGGACGAGCGGTGAGGGAGGAGGCCTCCCGCTTGCCCAGCCTATATAGGGGAGCGAGAGGTGGAGGGACAAGTCCCCACCCCCAGCAAGGGGGGCGAGCCCGGGCTGCTGCCCGGGGGCTCTCCCCCGCTCCCAGCTAAGGGGGCGAGCCCGGGCTGCTGCCCGGGGGCTCGCCCCCATTCCCAGTCAAAGGGGGGTGAGCCCGGGCTGCTGCAAGGGGGCTCGCCCCCACTCCCAGCCAAAGGGGGGCGAGCCCGGACCGCTGCCCGGGGGCTCGCCCCCGCTCCCAGCTAGGGGGCGAGCCCGAGTTGCTTCCCGGCGGCCTCGCCCCCGGTCCCAGCTAGGGGGGCGAGCCCGGGCTGCTGCTCGGGGGCTCGCCCCCGCTCCCATCTAGGGGGCGAGCCCGGGCTGCTACCCGGCGACCTCTCCCCCGCTCCCAGCCAAAGGGGGGAGAGCCCGGGCTACTGCCCGGGGGCTTGCCCCTGCTCCCAGCTAGGGGGGAGAGCCCGGGTTGCTGCCCGGCGGCCTCGCCCCCGCTCCCAGCTAGGGGGGCAAGCCCGAGCTGCTGCCCGGCGGCCTCGCCCCCGCTCCCAGCCAAAGGGGGCGAGCCCGGTCTACTGCCCGGGGGCTCGCCCCCGCTCCCAGCTAGGGGGGCGAGCCCGGGTTGCTGCCCGACGGCCTCGCCCCCGCTCCCAGCTAGGGGGGCGAGCCTGGGATGCTGCCCGGGGGCTCGCCCCCGCTCCCAGCTAGGGGGGCGAGCCCGGGCTGCTGCCTGGCGGCCTCGCCCCCGCTCCCAGCTAGGGGGGCGAGCCCGGGCTGCTGCCCGGGGGCTCGCTCCCGCTCTCAGCTAGGGGGGCGAGCCCGGGCTGCTGCCCGGGGGCTCGCCCTCGCTTCCAGCTAGGGGGGCGAGCTCGGGATGCTGCCCGGGGGCTTGCCCTCGCTCCCAGCTAGGGGGCGAGCCCGGGCTACTGCCCGGGGGCTCGCCCCCGCTCCCAGCTAGGGGGGCGAGCCTGGGCTGCTGCCCGGGGGCTCGCCCCCGCTCCTAGCAAGGGTGCGAGCCCGGGCCGCCGCCCTGTGATCTCGCTCCCGCCCCCGACATTAAGGGGCGAGAGGAGGAGGGGCGAGCCCCCCTCTCGCCCCCCATGCATCCAAGGAAGGGGCGAGCTTCTCTCGCACCCACGCCCAGTAGGGGCGAGCCCAGGTGGGCATTCGGTCTGCGTTTAGCGCCGTGGAACGGCAGGATTTGGCTATTCGTAGGCCAAGTCCGGGGTATTTTGGTAATTTCACGGACCGGTTTTTGGTTATTTGCAGCCCAACTTCAGAAATCCTATAAATAGGACCAAGGGGACATTATTTGGAGGGATGCTCATTCTTGGCTAGCTCCCTCTCTCTCTCTCCCTCCCCAAGTCTCTCTAGGGGTGAAGAGAGCCTCCAGTGGTGCCCAAGCTTAGTAGTGGCTTGGGAGGGGAAGTTCCTAAGGGACTTCCGGGTATGTGGCGGGACCTCCCCACTAAGCCCTTGGTCCGGTTCCTAGTTCCTCAACCTTCATCCTAGAGCTCTCCCTTGGGGGGAGTAAGTGTTGGTCGCCCCTCAGCTTGCTGAGGGCCCCGAACTCCTCGTGAGACCAATTTATTGGTTTCAACAGTTACAATCACAAGGGTAGCTTATGTTGAAGGGTTGCAACACAACCTAGTAAGCATAAGTGAACTATGTGACTTAGGCTATGTCATTGAATTTCAAAATGACAAGTGCTTGATCAAAAAGTCAAATGACTTAGAGACTATTCTCTCAGGCACTAGGAGTGGAAATGTTTATTGCTTAGATTTCATTTGCAGTAATTCTTTTACTTCTGTTTGTCTTGTAGCTAATGCGAATGAGTCTCTTTGTGTTCAATGGCACAAGAGACTTGCTCATATTAACTACAAGACAATGTATTGACTTTTCTCTAAAAATCTTGTTAGGAATAGTCCAAATTTAAAATGTATTAAAGATGGTCCCTGTCATGCATGCCAAATGGGTAAGCAAACTAGGGCCACCTTTAAAAGTATTGGCTCCAAAGACACTGAAAGATGTCTTTATCTCTTGCATATGGACTTGTTTGGTCCTTTGCCAATTCAGAGCCTAGGTGGGAAGTTGTATACTTTGGTGATTGTTGATGTTCACTCAAAATATACATGAGTATTCTTCCTTAAGATGAAATCTGATACCTTAAATGTCTTTATCAATCATGTCAAGGCAATTAAGAATGTTCTACAATGTGCTGTGGTCAGGACTACGACTGACCATGACACAGAATTTCAATCTGATGCAATGACAAGATTTTGTCAAGAATTTGGTATCACCCAAGAGTTTTCCTCCCCAAGGACTTCGCAACAAAATGGTGTGGCTGAGAGGAGGAATAGGACCTTGATAGAAGCTGGGAGATCATTGCTTAGTGACTCCTCACTCCCAGAATATTTCTGGGCTGAGGCAGTCAATACAGCTTGTTATGTTCTCAATAGAGCTTCTATCAATAAGGTTCTTGGGAAAACCCCCTATGAAATTCTGAAAGGCAAACAACCTACAATTTCATATTTTAGAATCTTTGGCTCCAAATGCTACATTCTAAATAATGGAAAATCCCAATTAACGAAGTTTGCAGAGAAATGCAATGTAGGTGTTCTTGTTGGCTATAGCTCTCATAGTAGAGCTTATAGAGTATACAACAAGAAAACTCATGTTGTAGAGGAGTCTATGCATGTTGTTTTTGATGAGACCAACCTAATATATAAAGGCTGGTCTAGATCTTCTATTTTGACAGGAAATGAACAGGAATTGGAAAGGATGTCTATACAAGACACTCCCAGCTGCAGCAAAACAATTTCTGATGCTGCCATCCCTGAAGAGGAAGAAGTCAACCTTGATGAAGAAGCTGCTGAACCTGCAAAAATAGCACAGCAAGCTGAGAACAGAATGACTGCAGCTACCAGATATCTAAGGGATCATCCCATAGAGCAGATAATAGGGAATGTTCAGCAAGGTGTGACAACTAGGAGCAGGGCTCACAATGAGGCCTTGTTCCTCAGTTTTCTGTCACAAGTAGAGCATAAAAGGTTTGAAGAGGCCAACATGGATCCATTCTGGATTCAGGCTATGCAGGAAGAGCTTTTGCAATTCAAAAGATGGAAAGTTTGGAAGTTGGTGCCAAGACCAGAAGGACACAACATCATTGGCACCAAATGGATATTCAGAAATAAGTTATATGAGAATGGGACAATCATCAAAAACAAAGCAAGACTGGTTGTAAAAGGATATAGGCAAGAGGAAGGAATAGACTTTGACCAAACCTGTGCCCCAGTTGCAAGGTTGGAGGCCATAAGACTATTCCTTGCATATGCTGCTCACAAGGGCTTCAAAGTCTACCAGATGGACGTCAAATCAACATTACTGAATGGAAATCTAAAAGAGGAAGTATATGTAGAGCAGACATCAGGTTTTGTACATCCTACACTTAAATCTCTTGTCTATTTTCTTAGGAAAGCCCTGTATGGTCTAAAGCAAGCTCCAAGAGCTTGGTATAAGACTTTGTCCAGCTTTCTCCTCAAGAACAAGTTCATGATGGGAAAGATTGATAACACATTGTTTCTTAGGGAGTCAAGGGGCAAGTGTCTCTTAGTCCAAATTTATGTTGATGACATAATTTTTGGGTCTACTGATGACAACCTCTACAAGAGATTTGCTAATCTAATGCAGGGGGAGTTTGAGATGAGCAGTATGTGTGAGCTCAAATATTTCCTTGGGCTCCAACTGAAACAGTCTGATGATGGAATTTTCATCTCCCAGACCAAGTACACTAAGGAGCTCATCAAGAAATTTGGGATGGAGTCTGCCTCCACCATGAGAACACCCATGGGATCTAATATATCATTAGACAAGGATGAAAAGGGGAAGGCCTTTGATGAATCCTTGTACAGGTGTATCATTGGATCCCTGTTGTACTTGACTGCTAGTAGGCCAGACATTATGTATTCTACATGTGTTTGTGCTAGGTACCAGGCCTCTCCTAAGGAATCTCACTACACCTCTGTGAAGAGGATCTTGAGATACCTCAAGGGAAGCCTGAATCTTGGCCTTTGGTACCCTAGGAACAATGTTTTTGAACTGATAGGCTACTCAGATGCAGATTTTGCAGGATGAAAAGAGGACAGGAAAAGCACAAGTGGCTCCTGTCAATTCCTAGGGAGGAGGCTGGTCTCATGGAGCAGCAAAAAGCAAACCAGTGTGGCAATGTCCACTGCTGAGTCAGAATACATTGCAGTAGGTAGTTGTTGTGCTCAACTTTTGTGGATACAACATCAGTTGGAAGATTACAACATCAAGGTAAGACAATCTCCCCTGCTGTGTGACTAATCCAGTGCAATTTCTATTGCTAAAAATCCTGTTTCCCATAGCAGGACCAAGCACATAGAAATTAGGTATCATTTTATTAGAGAACATGTAGAGTGTGAAGATATCAGACTTGAATATGTCTCTACAGACAATCAAGTAGCTGATATCCTCACTAAGCCACTGGATGAGCCCAAGTTTAATTCTTTTAAAATTGACTTAGGCATGTTGAATTTAGAATGAGTTCATTTCTGAATATATGTTCTGTGTGTTAAACTGCTTATGCTTTTATCTGTTCAATTTATCATAAAATGTAATGTTATGATAGATTAATATCCGAATTGATCTTCCTACAATAGGCATAATCCATTGATAGGGTAGATAATCTCCCTAAGTTGTTAATTGTAGAATAGATTAAAGTGATCAGCTGGATCAGAAACATCCGGTTCAACTGAAATTCTAGTTTTCTTTTAATCAGCAGGGAAATGTCTGGATCAATACAGGTGCTCCAATTAAGGGGGAGCAAGCTCCTGCTCAAATTGAGGGGGAGCTAGCTATAAGTTGAGGGGGAGATAGCTAATGCTCAGTAGAAAAAGGGTAGAGGTTGAAGAATCCTATTCCCTAATGGGAAAAAGGTTGAAGAACCCAGAAAGGGGGAGATGGCCAATGCTAAGACCAAATTTGGTCTTGCTAGATGCAAATAGGAGTTGGAATGCTAGCTGCTAAGACCAAAGTAGTGTTAGCCCTCTAAATTTTTTATTATGATATGCTATTCAATCTGAATCAGAGAGGGAGATGCCCTCTAAGCTAGTCAAAGCTTTAAATAATCTGTCATGAAATTGTTAGCTCAAACAATGTTGTATCATGAAGTTGTTAGCTATATTATCATGTTTATCTTATAGATCAGTTACATAATATGTCCTTTAAATGATATCATGATATGTTTTTTTGTTGGCTATGTACCTTAGCATTGGGGATGTTCTGCCTTCTTCAAATAGGGAGAGATTGTTGGGAATATTGCCCTCAATGTTCCCTTGATTTGAAGAGGCATCACTTCCAATACTAAGTACATATTATATGTGATAAAGCTTTATTTTTGTAAGTTAAACAGGCTTAAGTGACTCAAGAGAAATGGTAATCATGACCTAAGGTTAGGAGAAATCTTCTCCTAAGTTGAAGAAGAAATGTTTCAGCTGAACCACTGAGACGAGGAGTCGTCTCAGCGGATCCGCTGAGAAGAAGGTGTCTCAGCTGATAAGTTCATCAAACACTGAGAATCAGCATGTTCGTCGAACGCAGAGTGCCGTTCGTCGAACGCAGGACTAAGTTCGTCGAACGTAGTACTCAGTTCATCGAATGCAGATAGAAAGGAAGAAACAACTGAGAGTTGGTGTGTTCGTCGAACGCAGAGTGTCGTTCGTCGAACGCAGAGACAAGGCAGATTGTTGAACGCAGAGCTTGGCTTGGTCGAACGCAGAGTGATGTTCGTCGAACGCAGAGACAAGGCAGATCTTCGAACGCAGAGACATGGTAGATCGTCGAATGCAGAGTTTGGCAAGTTCGTCGAGCGTAGGATGCAACGGGTTCGTCGAACGCAGAGTGTAGCGCGTTCATCGAATGTAGACGTTCTCTACAGATAAATAGGGCGGCGGGACCTGCGGCTAGGGCAAGTTGCAGAAAATCTACAGAGGACCACCAATCTCTCCAATACTTCTCGGGAGATCAAATTAGAGCCTTTGAAGACAAAAGAAGTATATAAGGAAGAGTTAGGGTATTTTCTTACCCCCGGCCGATTGCTTGCAAAATCTATTTTTCGCCATTGACGGCTGCTGCTTTCGTTTTCTTCCTGCTCACTGAAAGAGAAGAAGAAACTGAGAGAAGAAGATTACTCCTCCACCAGAAGGGGCAAGGTGATCTTCCATCCTTCTATTGAAGAAGAAGATCAAGTTGTAGCTGTTATCAACATCTTCAGCTATAGGAAAGCACAAATTGTGCAGGATCTACAGGAGAGTATTTCTGCTGTAGAATATTTCTAAAAACATATTTTTCTGTAAGGCTTTTTGCCTGAGTTTGTAGGGCATTTGCCTGAGTGTGTAGGGCTTGTTGGCCTGAGCTTGTAAGGTTGGTTTGCCTGAGATTATAGGAGCTGGTGATAGCTCTTAGTTGTAAGGCTTGTTACCTGAGGTAGGAACAGTAGGTGTTCTGAGCTGTAAGAGGTGGATTCCTCTGAGTTTGTAGGGCAGGAGTGCCTGAGGCAGGAGCTGTTGATAGCTCTGAGTTGTAGGGACTTTTGTCCTGAGGTAGGATCATCTTTGATCTGAGAAGTTCTGAGGAAATTGTGTTGTAAGCTCTTGGAGCTGAGAATTGGAGGAGTTTTCCTTGTCTAACACATTGTTAGAAAGGTGAACTGGGAAAGAGGACTACTGAAGACACCCTGTCTTGAGGAACCTCTATACATACTTGTGTGCTTTTTGTGTTGTTTGATTCTCTGATTAGAATAGTTTTAACGGGCCATAATTATCAAGTAAAACTCAAAAGACCTATTCACCCCCCCCCCCCTCTAGGTGAATTAGTTAGCATACCAATATTCTTTCAAGAAATATTGTAGAAATCATGCATTGCAATCTAGTGCATTTACTTAAGTTTTTAGAGAATTATGTAATATTGCATAAGGATCCAATTCTCATGAGTATAAGCTTTATGAAAAACAATGATGTGTGCATAAAAATGTTTTGATAAGAGTATACAAGTGAAATAATCAAAACACATGACATATGTAATGAAATAGTAAAAACAATATTAAGATTGTAATCTTATAATTACTTTCACACATCAATTCTAGAATAAAATTTCATAGCACATAAAAAGGGTATAACTACCAAGGTGCTTCACCCACATAATTCTCATTAAGATTTATCAGAGAGCATAGTATTGTTTGGGGGATCACATAAGCATTTTTATAATTTTCTATTTTAAGTGATCCGGTGTACAAATAGAAGTGATAAAAAAATGTGTTTGCACAAGACGCTTTACAATTCTTTCCAAGGTGCTCAACCTCATAATACCATTAAGACTTATCAGGAGGGTGAGCAGTGCTTGGTGGAGTTATATTTGTCATTTTATTTCATATTTTTAATTTTGGGACAAAGGTCTCAGAATTCACTTGTTTTTGCAAACACTAACAATATTTAAATAACACTTCTATATGTGCAAGAAATTTATTGTTTGAAGGAAGGTGTAGGTAATTTAGACATACAACTTAATATGTTAAAACTATTACACTACACAATCATGCAAGATAAAGATTATGAGCACATGTAGATTACCAAAAATAGTGAGTGAATGAATCACTGATTAACATAAACATTACTCATACTTAGAGGCATGTTTGGCAATCTTGCACAATTTTCTATATACCATTTCATTGCACATAATAAGATTAAGGTCAAGGCATGACAAGATAAAAACAATGTTTAGGAAACTTGAAATGAAAATTAGACATTGAAGAAAATCTTTAATTGTATGCCTAATCAATTTTGACCATTTGTAATGAAAATACTAAGATGGTTTGCTCATGTGAAGTTTTATAATCAAAACATATTTTTCATCATTTTGCATTATTTAAATATTTTTGTTGTTTTGAATTTTTTGGAATAAAAAAATTAAGGAACGAAGAAAAGTTCAAATCAGAGAACAAAATCAGTGAAAATGCAAGAGAAAAATATCAGAAATATTTTAGAAAAAATAGAATGAAAATATGGCCAAAGAAGCTAACACCTGGCGTTGACTTCTTAATGCCCAAATATAACACTATTTTCTTAGGTTTTTGAATTTTTTTTCTTTGGAATAGAGTTTATGTATATAGACCTTCTTCGTGTAGAAATTTCAGAGAATTTGGAAATGTTTAGAAGGCTATTTAAACATGTTTTTGGTAGTTTTAAAATGTTTTATTATATTTTATATTTGATTTTGATTTTTCTAGAAATGAAAAATTGACTAAGGTGCAAACATAGATATATAGATGTATACAAATGAATAGGCAGAAAAAGTTGTCAAGTTCATAGAAATATGCTAACACTAGGCATTATTGATAGCGTTGAGCGTTAGGACTTTTTGTTCAAATTTGATAATTATGATGAAGATAGATTCATGAAATATCAGATGTGATGAGACTCAATAAGATTAGTAAAGTAGTATAGAAATTTGTTTTGAGGAGAAATATCTTTTGATGGGTTTCAATTTGATATATCTAAGACTTCAAATTCTAGTCTAAGCATGTTGAAACGAGCATCGGGAAGAGGTTTTGTAAAGATGTCCGGAAGTTGTGATTCCATGCCTATGAAGCTAACTCTCACATGTTCTTTCTTAATGTGATCCCTAAAGAAGTGATGACGCACATCTATGTGTTGGTACCGTGAATGATGAACGGGATTGTTGGTTAGATCTATTGCACTTTTGTTGTCATATTTTAATTTAATATTATTTAGATGCACCCTAAAGTGTTCTAGTGCTTGACTCAATCAAAGGGCTTGTGCACAATAACTTCCTAGTGAAACATATTCAGCCTCGGTGGTGGAGAGGACAATATAATTCTGTTTCCTACTCGACCAAGCAACTAGTGAGGGGCCTAAGAAGTGACATGTGTCGCTTATGCTTATACGATCTAGTGAGCACCCTGCATAATCGGAGTCAGAATATCCATGTAATATAAATGAATCATTACAAGGATACCATAAGCCTAGACTAGATGATCCGATTAAATATCTAAAAATTTGTTTGACCGCTTTTAAATGAGATTATTTAGGATTAGCTTGAAATCTAGCACATATGCAAATGACAAACATAATATCGGGTCTTGACGCACTTAGAGATAATAACGACCCTATCATTCCTCTATATAGTGTTTGATCAATAGAGATTCCAGCTTCATCTTTTCCTAATTTTAGAGAGACATTCATAGGAGTGGTGTTTTGTTTTAAATTTTCAAATCCAAATATTTTTAACATGTCATGAACATATTTAGATTTATTTATAAATATTCCATCTTTTCTTTGTTTGATTTGAAAACCTAGAAAATAATTAAGTTCTCCTACCAAGCTCATTTCAAATTCTTTTTGCATCACACATACAACTTCATAAAATAATTGGTCATTAGTAGCTCCAAAAATGATGTCATCTACATAAATTTGTAATATGATTAGATCATTATTAACATGTTTGATAAAGAGTATATTATCTGCACTTCCCATTACATAATCGTGCTTTAATAAAAATAAGGTTAATATTTCATACTAGGCACGAGGCGCTTGTTTTAAACCATAAAGTGTTTTATCTAGTTTAAAAACATGTTTTTGAATTTTTTCATTTATGAAATCGGGGGGTTGTTCAACATAAACTTCTTCCTTAATAATTACATTTAAGAAGGCACTTTTAACATCCGTTTGAAATAGTTTAAATCTTTTGAAACTTGCAAAGGCATGAAAATTTTTAATGGATTCTAAGCGAGCTACGGGTGCAAAGGTTTCATCAAAATCTATATCCTCGATTTGTGAATAACCTTGTGCTACTAAGCGAGCTTTGTTCCTAGTAATCCTAGATTCACTATCTAATTTATTTTTGAAAATCCATTTTACGCCTATTAACGGATGATTTGATGGTCTTTCTATTATATTCCAAACCTTATTACATTCAAGTTGTTCTAATTCTTCATGCATGGCTAAATACCAAAATTCATCGTTTAGCGCGATAGAGACAATTTTGGGTTCAATTTTAGAAACAAAACATAAATTAGAGAAGGATTCATGAATGGAAGAGCGTGTCGTTACCCCTCTTGTCGATTCTCTAATGACAAGTTCCCTTGGATGATCTTTTGTGAATCTAAGCACGCTTGGAGGCATGAAATCTTCTTGCACCGCTTCTATTTCTTTATCAACTCCAAGTGATTCAACATCATCATGCTCCAAGGGTGAAGGGGGTTCCTCTTCTTTTCCTGCAGTGTTAGAATCTACATAAGGAACAAGTTCATCAAACTTCACATGAATAGACTCTTCAACCTGTTTAGACTTTTTATTATATATCCTATATGCTCTACTAGTTGAAGAGTAGCCAAGAAAAATTCCTTCACACATTTCTCATCAAATTTTGTTAATGCATCTTTAGTGTTTAAGATAAAGCATTGACACCCCAAAACATGAAAGTAAGATACATTAGGTTTCTTTTTGTAATATAAATCATATGAAGTTAATTTCAAAATTGGGCAAAGCATGACTCAATTTATAACATAACAAGATGTATTTACTGCTTCGGCCCAAAAAGATCTAGGCAACCCATATTCGGATAGCATAGCGCGTGCAAGTTCCTGAAGGGTTCTATTTTTCCTCTCCACCACACCATTTTGTTGGGGGATGCGTGGAGCGAAAAATTCATGTTTAATACCTAGATTATTATAAAAGTGGTGAAACTATCATTTTTAAATTCCCCTCCATGATCCGATCGAATGCACTTAATTTTTAAATCTAATTCATTTTGAATGCGATTGCATAGTTTTGTAAATTCAGAAAAAGCATTGGATTTGGAGGTAAGAAATAGTGTCCAAGTAAATCTAGAGAAATCATCAATCAATACAAATGTGTACTTTTTAACACCTAGACTACAACAGCCAATTGGCCCAAATAGGCCCATGTGAATTAGTTGTAGGGGTCTAGTGGTGGACATTTCATATTTGTTGTAAAAAGATGTTATAGAGAATTTTCTTTTTTGGCAGGGCGGGCATAAACTGTAACACCTCCCTTGCAATGACTATATAATATAGGTCCGTCCGGGACCCCACAACTTATAATCGCCACAACTTTAGTATTAAAAAGTGATATAGATCTAACCATCTCAAAACTCAGAACAAACATAGCAGAAACATTAAATAAACAACAGAAGTTGTCCACATCTACATAAGAGTACCATGGCCTTATGGCCTTACAAAACCCATACTCAAGTCATCACAACAAGGCATAGATAATGTCCAAAAGATCATAACAATCCTAAGTTACCTCGGCGTGCAAGCTGGAATAAGTAAGGACATCATAGTCAAATAGGAAAGCATGAAAAGTGCACTTCAAGAAGCTTAGGCCTTTTTTTCCGGCGAGCTAGGTCCAGCATGCGATCCTTGCCCTGCATCCAAATCACAAAGAGTGGTATAACGAGGGTCAACTTTGGCTGACCAACAATGGTGTAACAACACCCCTCCTCCCGGCCGTCCTAGCGGATCCTGGGGAACTACATCACCCTGCAAGTCAGCACTTCGTATGCAAATGTAATAAACAGTATTAACATAAAAACAACAGGCATGAGTATCACAATCATCATCCACGTTTCTATGTTGAGCAATAAAAGTAAGGGGGCTAACAATGCTGCATGTATGCAAACCTAGGTTTCACCCAAGGCACACTATGGCGTGCATGCTTCCAACATAACAACATACATCATCATTTCACAACATATCAAGGGTACTTATCATTTCCCCACGGTCGTGCAAGCCCAAGGCCGAGAACTCCACTGAGACCTCACCTCTTACATGGCTCATCTTGCCAATGGGCGCATCAACATACTTGTTCTCGCCACAATCACTAAGACAAAAGCCAAAAACTCCACTGAGACCTCACCCCTTACATGGCTCATCTTGCCAACGGGCGCATCAACATACTTGTTCTCATCAGTTAGCCCAAAAGGGGACTTGTCTTCCCAGGACACTCTCCCCATATGAATCAAAGCATTCACTAGCTAGCCAGCCGACCACAAAGACAAAGTCACGCCTTCACATACAAGCGGCTTCACTAGTCATTCACTATGCACATGATTACCCTTTTCAAACCAACGTTCGTTCTCACACGAAACATTAGGGCAACAGATACGATGTTTTTGTCGTCATCGGATTTCTAGCAAAATCCCTAAAATGCACGTTAAGCAACATCACCGAATCGGACAACCGGTCATGATTTAGGCTTCACCCACAATGCCTAATCCACTAACGGAGCGGATTTCTAATGCAAAATTTTGTTGGGGACGGACTCAATCATCTGGTGCCATAAATTTCAGAAAAGAGTAAGTAAAAGCAAAGATGTCATGCACGCATCCTAAAACTGGGAGGAGAGATGTCGTTACCCTGAGAGTTCTCTTCCTCACCATGGATCGGTTGAAAGGCACAGATAGAAATGAGCGCCTTTGTGCTCTCTCCACTGATCCAGTCTCAGATCGGCAAACGGAGCTCTGGTGCTCCAACAATGGCGGATCTAGCCTTGTTCTTCCTCCAAACCCTCCTCCTTTCCTTAGCCTTCAAAAGCACTAGAAGACTTGGTGAAATGAGAATAGAACTTCTCTTCCCTATTTAGAGCCTTATGATGCACATATCTGAACCGTAGGATCAAGATCTAAGAAGATAGGATGCCCAGGAAATGCCACTTATGAAACTGGTTCCTTCAGCTAGCGCCGGCGCTAGCGCTACCGCCTGCGCTAGCCACTCGACGAAAACCCTTCGACGAAAAATAACTCAACGGCTCGATGGAACTTCATTACCAGACGAAACGCTATCATCAGCGCCAGCGCTACCGCTTGCGCTAGCTCTTCGAAGAATTCCCTTCGACGAATCCGCCTCGACGAAATCAACTTGACGAACACCATCGAAACAAGTGTTTTACTCGATGGGACAGCTTACGTCGGCGCTAGCTCACAGCTACGAAAGGCTTGTCCTTCTCCTTGGGCATTCCAACTTCCACACTAAGAGAAACCTGGGGTGTTACAACTCCACCCCCCTTAATTTCATCCTCAAAATTTAAGATGTTAACGAAAGCACAAATAACACACATACCTGAAACGAACAGTTCCGGGAAATCATCCAGCATCATTTGCTCGCGTTCCCATGGGAACTCGTCTCATCCGCAATTATCCCAACGCACTTTACCAGCTTGACCTCTTTGTTCCGCAACCATCGGACTTCAGAATCCTCCACGCAAATCGGATGAAGTAACGTCCTCAGATCTTCGGCTACGGGAACTGTCGAAGACTCAACAACATCTTTCGGCTCCACCAACGCTTTCCTCAGCATCGAAACATGAAATACATTATGTAATCCGTTTAGCTCTGCGGACAACGCTAACCGATAAGCCGCTTTGCCTATGCGCTCCGTAACCTCAAACACACCCAAATACCTCAGACTCAATTTCTTGAGTCGCCGAATTCACGAAATGCCTTTGAATGGCTTGATCTTCAAGTAGACCATGTTACCCACCGCAAATTCCACATTTCTATGGTGCACATTAAAATACTTTGCCTGCCGATACTAAGCAACCTTCATGCGCTCCTAGATCGTTCACACCAACTCACAAGCGTCTGCCACCACTTCTTTTCCTAATAGTTGGGTGTCTCCCGCCTCTATCAAAGACATCGAAATTCGACACCGCCTTCCATACAAAGCCTCGTATGGCGCCATTTTGATACTCGCCTGGAAACTATTATTGTAGGCAAACTCCACCATGAAGAGGTAGTCTTCCCAACTCTTATCGAAATTGAGAGCACACATACTCAACATGTCCTCCAACGTACGATTCATTCTCTCCATTTGACCATCGGTCTGCGGATGAAACGCGGTACTAAACTTCAATTTTATGCCCAAACTTCGCTGCACTAACCTCCAGTCCTTGGACGTGAATCGTTCATCGCGATAACTAACGATGCTCTTTGGAATTCCGTGCACCCGCACAATGTTCCGAATATAAAGCTCCACGAGCTTCTCCACACTATCGTCCTTCCGATTTGGAATGAAGTGGGCTACCTTGGTCAGGAGATCCACAATCACCCAAATCGTATCGTTACCTTGACGCGATCGAGGCAAACCATGCACAAAATCCATGGAGATGTCGTTGAATTTCCACTCGGGAATAGGAAGAGGTTTCAAGAATCCACCCGGCCTTTGGCATTCAACCTTCACTAAGGCTCACATCTGACACCGGCTTACATACAAAGCTACATCCCATGCCACCAAAAGGATTTCCTCAAATCCAAGTACATCTTCGTACTTCCTGGATGAATGGAGTACTTCGTGAAGTGAGCCTCAAACATCAACTCCTCACAAAGTTTGCCAAATCGAGGGACACAAACCTTCCATTTCTCTTTAAAAGTCCACCGACCATCTCCAAAGCACTGCTTTTGCTTTGCTGAGCTTCCAATGCCAATTGCTGACACTCCTGATCTGCATTGGTTGCCTCTCGGATTCGATCTGCTAGATCACACTGCATCTCGATCCAGTTCAGCCGAGCTGCATTGGACTCACCCTTATCCACACACACAATGCCAAGAGACTCAAACTCTCGCACCAAACGCTCGTCATGTGCTTCAATCCAATTTCCCTGCCCGGAGTACATTCTACTCAAGGCGTTAGCCACCACGTTGGCCTTGCCTGGCGTATACTGAATCTCTACGTTGTAGTCCCCAAAGAACTCGACCACCTACGCTGCCTCATATTGAGATCCTTCAGATCTAAAAGATACTACAAGCTTTTGTGGTCCGTGAAGATTTCAACCTTCGCACCATACACGTAGTGCCGGCACAACTTCAAAGCAAAAATCACCGCCGCCAACTCCAAGTCGTGGATGAGGTAATTTATCTCATGGGGATTTAGCTGCCTCGACCCATAAGCTATCACGTTTCCATGCTGCACCAGCACACAACCCAAACATTAACATGACGTGTCGCTGAAAATCTGAAATCCTTCAGTCCCACTAGGAAGATTTAGGATTGGAGCAGGTATCAATCTTTCCTTCAAGGTCTCGAACGCACGGGAACACTCCGACGTCCACACGAACTTTTGGTCCTTTCTGGTAAGAGTGGTGAGGGGCAAAGCCATCCGCGAAAAGTTCTCAACAAATCTTCTGTAAAAACCGACTAGTCCAAGGAAACTCCGGACTTCCGCCATGGTTCTCAATACAGGCCAATCTCTAATGGCTTCAATCTTCGCAGGATCCTCTGCCACCCCATCACCACTTATCACGTGACATAGAAATGCCACCTTCCCGATCTAGAACTCGTATTTTGTGAACTTAGCATAAAGCTGGTTCTCCCTCAATGTCTACAATACTAATCTCAGATGAGACTCATGTTCCACTCTGTTCATCAAATCCATGAACATTGATGGCGCGTTCGTCAAACCGAACGACATTACCGAGAACTCAAAATGATCATACCTCGTCCCAAACGCCGTCTTGGGAATATCCTCTTCTCGAATCCTTAACTGATAGTAGACCGACTTTAAGTCCAACTTGGAGTACACCGTCGACCCCACTAACTGATCAAACAAATCATCGATTCACAGAATCAGATACTTATTCTTGATAGTCAATTTATTCAACTCGCGATAGTCTATGCACATCCGCATACTACCATCCTTTTTCTTAACAAACAACACAGGCGCAATCCACGGCGAGGAGCTAGGCATAATATACCCCTACTCGAGCAACTTTTGCAACTGCACCTTTAGCTCGGCCAGTTCCTTCGGTGCAATCCTAAATGGAGGTCGCGACACCGGCCTCACACCCGACACCAACTCAATTGAAAAGTCGATTTCACGCTGAGGAGGTGCTCCCAGAAGCTCCTCGGGGAACACATCCTCGAATTCCTCCACCACTGGCACTTCTCCTATTGCCAGCTTTGTGGAGTGAGTCTCCAAGAAAGCTATAAACGCCTCAATTCCTTGATTCACCGCATGCACCAATTGCACGACAGAAATCAGATAGCAAGCTACTCCGCATAGGCCCTCAAACTTGACCTCCGCTCTACCTTCCATCCTTAGGGTCACCACCTTCAACAGGAAGTCAATACTAGCTCGTTGCTCTGCAAGCCAGTCCATCCAAAAGATCAAAAAAATCCTAAGCTACCTCGACGTGCAAGCCGGAACAAGTGAGGACATCATAGTCAAATAGGAAAGCAAGAAAAGTGCACTTCAAGAAGCTTAGGCCTTTTTGGCCGGCAAGCTAGGTCCAGCATGCGGTCCTTACCCTGCATCCAAATCACAAAGAGTGGTATAACGAGGGTCAGCTTTGGCTGACCAACAACGGTGTAACAACACCCCTCCTCCCGACCGTCCTAGCGGACCCCAGGGAACTACATCACCCTGCAAGTCAGCACTTTGTATGCAAATATAATAAACAGTAATAACATAAAAACGACAGCATGAGTGTCACAATCATCATCCACGTTTCTATGTTGAGCAATAAATGTAAGGGGGCCTAGTGTTGGGAATCTTGCCCACATGATTCCTGATTTGAAGAAGTCACCAAGTCAAGAAAACTTCACTTTGTATTTGATCACTTCTCTAGCTTATAAATCTCAGGAAGTTAGCAGTACAAAGTTCGTCGAACGCAGACAAAATTCGTCGAACACAGAAGGAAGTTCGTCGAATGAAGAATGAAGTTTGTCGAACGCTGAGATTTGGCAAGTTCGTTGAACACTGAGACTTGGCGAGTTCATCGAACGAAGAATAAAGTTCGTCGAACGCAGAGACGGGACAGAAGAATGAAGGTCGTCGAACGCTGAGACTTGGCAAGTTCGTCGAACGTTGAGACTTGGCGAGTTCATCGAACGAAGATTGTAGTTCGGCGAACGCAGAGAAGATGCAGCATCGCCGACATCAACAAAGTAGCCTTGTCGTCGAGAAGAACAGACATCGTCGTGAAGAAGCCTTGTCGCTGAAAAGGCTAAGTATGACTGATGGCGTAGGACATCGTCGTAAGGAAGGAATGCCGTCGAGAAGACTGAAGAAGGACAGCTGAAGACAAGAAGTTGCTAAAGTACAATCTTTCGACATGTTATCACTCATGTCGTCGAGAGAACAACGTAATTACGATGACAGTCTACAAGAAAGAAGATTACGACGACACAGTCAGAGACAGCATATCGTCGTATATGTAGAAGCACCAGAATGTCTCGTATTGCCGAGATACCTGCATCAGAGGCAGAAGCAAGAAGAATTAAAAGTCTACCTAAGTTCAAGGCATCGACAAAGTCCTGTCGTTGAGATATTGTCCATGTCGTCGTAACAATGGAAATATCGTCGAAACAAATTCAAAAGTTGCGGACGCGCTGTCAGCATGTAATGACAGCACGTGCTCGTAAGGAAAGGAGAGTCTGACACTTAAGGAATTTTTTCAGAAGACCCTTGGGAGCCTCGCAGTCTTATAAAAGATATAAGAGGTTGTCCTAATGCGGTAATCAATCGATCAATAAGAAAGAACTTGCGCATACAGCGAATAGAACAGTAAAAGCGGCGCAAGAAAGAAAGTGAACAAGAAGAAGCAGTCATCTCCATCGACTGATAAGAAGACAATCCTCATCAGGCTAAGAAAAGATTGAAGAAGAACTGTGCGCTCATGATCTGAATCATAAACATCTTCTTCAACCTTAAGAAGCCGATCTTCAACAGGCTAAAGTTGCCGATCTTCATCTGGCAGAAGAAACAGTCTTTTATCACGGTAATCTTTGTAAGGCTTGGGGGCCTATTTGTCTAGCTTGAGGCATGGAGACCTGTGAGGCTAGACTTGTGGGTCTAGCTAGGTAGGGCTCGAGGGCCTGATTGTCAAGCTTGAGGGCTTGAGACCTGTGAGGCTTGAGGGCCGAGGAAGAGGCTAGACTTTCGGGTCTGAGCTAGGTAGGGCTTGAGGGCCTGAGTGTCGAGCATGCGGGCTCGGGTGCAGTAGGGGCTTGCGGGCCTAGGCTGTAGGACTTGCGGGTCCATGTTGTAAGGCTTGAGGGCCTGAAGTTTTTGGTGGAGTTTGCTGATCCTAGCACACTGCTGGATAGGCACAGAGGGACAGAGGACTACTCAAGACACCCGGTCTTGAGGAACCTCTATGGATCTTGTGTCATCTGGTGTGTTTTATCTGTGCGTTATTTTTGTGCTTTGTTTGAATATTCGAAACTCGCGCAAATAATCAGAAAAGAACCCAGATCACCTAACACCCCCCCCCCCCCCCCCCCCCCTCTAGGTGAACGTTCCATTAATAACAAGGGGTAAAGCGAGGTTGATCAAGAGAAGACTTAAACGTCTGATCTAGATCGTGGAATGACTCACTATGGCTGGTGGAGATCAGAATCGGGAGATGAGATCCATGAAACTTCCAATCTGCACAAAGGAAAATTTTCCTATCTGGAAGGAAAGGGTTAGGTTGTTCATGGAAGCGGCTGATCCAAGAATCTATCTGATAATCCAACAGGGTCCCTTTATCCCTACAACTGCTTCCACTGTTGATCCAAAAAATAAGGTGGTACAGAAATATGAGGACATGACCAAGGACGAGCTAGTATTGGCAGGGCTAGATAAGAGGGCACAAAATGTCATTGTAAGTCCCATAGATGATTCAACCTTCAGAATCTGATTCACTGCAAAACGGCCAAGGAGATGTGGGACTCCTTGATCATGTACATGGAGGGTACTGAAGAGGTAAGGGATGATAGAAAATCCCTTCTCAACCAAGAGTATGAGGCCTTCAAGCAATGCAAGAATGAAACAATCTCTAACTGTTATGAGAGATTTTTCAAGATAGTGAATGGATTGAGAAACTATGAAAGAGAGTTCACAAACTCAGATCTTAATGACAAGTTTCTTAGATCCCTCACAAAAGAATGGGACATCAAGATCTGTGCCATCAGAGAGATGGGTCAGCTGGGCATTATGGAGCCCAAAAATCTGTATGGGAAGTTGCTGTCTCATGAACTTCAACTCAACACCAGAAAGGTTGAAGAAGAAAGCTCAAAGGTGAGCTCAAAAGACAGATATGTGGCTCTAAAGGCTGAGAGCACCAGAAGATCCAAGGGAAAGATCTCTGCAACCCAGAGCAGATCTGAGAGCAGTGAGGAATCAGAAGCTAGCTCTTCAGATTCTGATGACACTGACAGAGAGGTGGCCCTTCTCTCAAAACAGTTCAGGAAGCTGATACACAGAAGGAGGAGGGATAATCACAGAAATTCATCCTCAAGTTCTAGAAGATCTGATTATCGTGACAGGTCCAGAGCCCCGAGGGAGGAAAGGTATGGGTCTAACCCTGGTAAACATGATTTAAATAATACTGTTTGTTATTCCTGCAGTAAGACAGGTCACATGGCTGCTGACTGCCCTTCTAAGAAGGAGTCAAGGTACTATGAAGAAAGAAGAAGCTCAAGGAGCAAGAGGAAATCAGAAAAAGGATTCATGGCAAAGAAGGTCAGAACACTGAGTGATTCTGACTCAAGTTCCTCTGGTAGTGAGGAAGATGCACTCATTGGCTTGATGTCCATAGGTGAAGACAACCAGGATGAGATCTCTCATGGGAAGGTAACCAACAGAACTCCTCTTTCTAACTCTGATTCTGAATCAGTAGCAGATTCTATGCATGATGATGAGGGTGTGTCTGCTGCCAACAACACAGCCTTAAGATCCCAATATGATGTTGTATCTGAACTAATACGGCAATATAAAGCCATATGGAAAGCTTTCAAAAGCTGTAAGAAACTCCTCAAAGTCCAGACCAAGGAGTTAGATTCCTTGAAGCCTGTTCAATCTGAGCTCCAGGAGACAGCTGAGAAGCTGACTGCTATGAGCAAAGAAGTGGACAAATTCAAGGAAGCCATAAGGCTTAAGAATGCTGAATTAGGACAGAAGAATAAGGTCATCAAGGACCTTGAGTAAATGTTGTTGGCTGAGAAGATACTTGCATCCAGCTTCTCAATGCCCAAAACTATCCTGCCTATCATCGACACCTTCTCTGGACAGTTCATAGATGGTATCGGTTTTAATGAGGAGAGAGTTACGGGCAAAGATTCTGAGGCTAGACCTTCCTATAAGAAGGTCTAACCTTCCTATAAGGCTAGACCTTCCTATAATAAGGTCATCAAGGACCTCAACGTGAGTGGACCCTTATCACTGCTCAGAGAGAAGACTCCTTCGTGCTCTACTGGATGAATAGAATTATCAGCTGTAATGATAGCATTGTTACCTGAGTAAGGCGCCAAAGAAGAGAACTTTGATCCATCCCCGGTGAGGTGATGCCCACACCATGAATCAACAATCCAGTCCTCATCATAATTGATGGAAGCCAAGGCCTTAAAGGGCATCGCCGTTATATTAGACACAAAGGCTCCTCCCCATACAACTTCATCAGACTTTGGCATCTCCTACTCCACTGCATGTCCCGGCTGAAGATTCACCCGACAATCTTTCTTGAAGTGCCCGGTCTTGTTGCATCTAAAGCACCTCGGTCCCTCTCCTTTCTTCTTCCCATCAGACTTAGGGGCATAGCCTCTATCTTGCTGACCTGAAGTGGAGGGTCCATCATGACCCGGCTTCTTCTTCTCCCATTTCTTCTTCTTCTTCCCAGAGAACATCACATCACTTTCTCCCCTGGAGATAAAAACCCCCGCCATCTGTCTTGCTAAACTTTCTTGCGAAGCAAGAAGATTCTCCAGCTCCAACAACGATGGTTGATTTGCCCAACCCTGAACTGAAGTCACAAAGGCAAGATACTCCTTCCGCAACCCGCGGATAATATTCAGTTTTGCCTCAGAGATTGGCTCATTAGGGTCCAATGCAGAAATCTCTGCCGTGAGGTTCTTCATCTTGAGGAAGAAGGTAGAAATAGAAAGATCACCTTGAGAGGCATTCGCCAACTCATTTTCAAGATATTGTAGCCTCGCTACATTCTTCTTATTGAACAACCCATCCAAGGATGTCCAAATCTCAGCAGCAGATTTACATCCGATGATGTGATCAAACAGCTCCGGTGAAATAGCCCTTTTGAGAGTGAACTCTGCCTTAGCATTCGTCCTCCTCCAGAGTCTCACCTCTGCCATATTATCTCCTGCTAGAAACA
Organism: Dactylorhiza incarnata; assembly: GCA_033032865.1. NCBI lineage: Eukaryota > Viridiplantae > Streptophyta > Magnoliopsida > Asparagales > Orchidaceae > Dactylorhiza > Dactylorhiza incarnata. Next base: position 21,975,618 of record JAWHQI010000014.1, read on the forward strand.
CCTTTTGTGTGTCTTCTCCGCCAACTACCTCCCATAGATCCTCGCCAAGCAAGTAACTCTCCATACATGACTTCCATTTTTTAAAGTTAGTCGATGTGAGGAGTTCAATACCAAGACCTCTTGCGTATCGACCTTGCATGGCAATCTAAGTGGTCTCTTCTTTACAAAGACGATGGCAACTCTAGTTGATCACTGCTTATCCACTCCAGGAACCTCGCTCTGATACCATGTTAAAATTTTTTGAAAGACCGTTTAGGAGTAAGCAGGAGTTATATCAACAAGAGTTATAGCCAAACAACCACAATGCCAAAACAGCAACACAAGAAATCTTTATTGAAACAGAACTGCTTTACACTTCGAGGTATACATGGCGAGACATGATTCATAAGAATCACGGAGACGAGAAGAACAAAAAATACACCAAAACTGAAACTGGCGGTCTGCCAAAGCAGAGACCGCATAGACCGCAAAAAGGCTCAGGTCGCCCGGCTTGCTCTGCTGTACTCCCAGACCGCATGCACAGTCAGACCGCAGAAACACCTTGAGACCACGCGAACAGAAGCAGACAACCTGCACTTCTAGACCGCACGAACTGAAGCTTTATTGAACTGAACAAAGAACTGAAGCTGTCGCCAGACCGCAACTCTGATCGCCTAACCGCTGAAGGTCGCCTGATCGCTGAGCTCGCTGCGAACAACACAAGAACACAATAAACCAGTTCACTGACAGACCGCAGACGAACTGTTTATTCAAGCCACCGGAAATCACCAAGGAAGGAGACCGCACCCTGCTGACCGCAAACCTGCGAACACAACAATGGTTAACTCGCATCCAAGTCACGCGACCTCAAAACTTGAGTCCGCAAGAAACAATCCGGGCTCTTGTTCTTACAGCTCTTGTTAGGAATGACGGGCACTGCACCCCTATTTATAGGCAGATAGACGGATGTCGTCACCGCACAAACCGGGATACAATAACCGCCCATCAGATCGCGAGCGGTCTTATAAAACAGACCGCGCGGACATAGTACTTGGACAAGATTCAGCACAAGTCCGCAAGACAGCAGCAGCCCGCGCACAAGCCGCGCGGACACAGCGACCACCCTTCCTGAGATCGCCTAAGCAGAGACAAACATCTGGCCGACTTGAACCAAGTCTCCAAAACAGCCCAAACAAGCCGCCCGGTCACTGCGGTCAACCAAGAACAGGCCGCCCAGAACAAGACCGGAAGAACTCGCAATAGGTCGCCAGAACCAACGACCAAACTAAGAAGCAAACTAGCCGAACACAGCAGATCGCCAGAACAGCAGGGAGAGATCGCAGAAACAAACCGCCAGAGCACCAGGGCAGGCCGCGCGGTCTCTGCTGTCTCCAGCCTTCAGACCGGCCGGACTCCCTTCTTCTCCACTTCAACAATTTCAACAAGTCTTTCTAAATGGTGACCTCAAAGAGGAGGTATATGTAGAGCAGCCCGCAGGTTTGTAGACTCTACTCACCCTGATTATGTTTATTTTCTTAGAAAAGCTCTTTATGGCTTAAAGAAGGCACCTAGGGCCTGGTATGAAACTCTGTCAAGCTTTCTAATTGAGAACAAGTTCTCAAGGGGAAAGATTGATAAGACATTGTTCCTAAGGAAAGTAAAGGGCAAGATCTTGCTAGTGCAGATCTATGTGGATGCCATCATCTTTGGCTCTACAGATAACAATCTCTGCAAAAAGTTTGCCAACTTGATGCAGGGAAAGTTTGAGATGAGCAGTATGGGTGAGCTCAAATACTTCCTAGGTCTCCAAGTGAAACAATCTGAAGATGGTATATCCATCTCCCAAACCAAGTTCACTAGGGAGCTAGTCAAGAAATTTGGATTGGAGAGTGCTTCTTCAATGAAGACTCCAATGGGAACCAATGTGTCTCTGGACAAGGATGAGAAGGGCATACCCATTGATGAAACCAAGTACAGATGCATGATTGGATCCTTGCTTTATCTAACTGCAAGTAGGCCTGACATAATGTTTTCTACATGTGTCTGTGCTAGATATCAGGTGAATCCTAAGGAATCTCATCATGTCTCTGTTAAGAGAATCTTAAGATACCTAAATGGTACATCAAATCTTGGCCTATGGTACCCTAGGAACAATGGATGTGAACTAACTGGCTACTCAGATACAGATTATGCAGGGTGCAAGGAAGATAGGAAGAGTACCTCAGGGACATGTCAATTCCTTGGTGGAAGACTGATCTCGTGGAGTAGTAAGAAGCAGACCAGTGTGACAATCTCAACAGCAGAATCAGAGTATATCTCTGCTGGGAGCTGCTGTGCCCAACTGCTATGGATCAAACATCAACTTGAAGACTACAATCTAAATATGACCAAAACACCCATATTTTGTGACTCTTAAAGTGCCATATCAATTGCTAAGAACCCTGTCTCTCACAGCAGGACAAAGCATATTGAGAACAGGTATCACTTCATCAGGTAGCATGTGGAAAATGAAGATATCACCCTTGAGTTTGTCCCAACAGACAAACAAGTGGCTGATATATTTACGAAGCCCCTAGATGAAGCTAAGTTTAATTTCTTCAAATTCCAATTGGGGATGTTAAACTTAGAGTAATCCTCTACTTATCTTTCACTAATCCCTTTGTTGAAACCAGTAACCCTGTTTCGACGTTCGCAAGGGGGATGCAACTAGCCCTTACTTGACCGGAACGAGACCCTTGACCAGTCACTAAGAGCCGAAGAACCTTGCCCTTGGAGAACACCTAAGTCCACAAACGGACCCCTTAAGCTGCAGCGTGGAGGTCCCACCACATACCCGGAAGCTCGCAAGGAACTTCCCCTCCCAAGCCAATGCTGAGCCTGGGCACCTTGGAGGGCACTAAGGATCACCTCACCGTCCACCTTCAATGATAGGGGGAGGGGAGGGGTAGTGCTTGCTCACACGCGAGGGAGGGGGTAGAGACCAACATCCCTTCCCAAGGTGCCCATGGGGGTCTATTTATAGACTTCCCCAAAAATGGTCTGCGGGTAGCCAAAAAACCACTATCCGCAGCCCACCAACCAACCCGAACTACCGAAACCGAGGTCACCCGCCTGTGCGAGTGGACATCGGTCCACTCGCAAACATGGCTGGGAGTGGGGGGATCCCCCACTCGCCCAAGGTGCAGGCGAGTGGGGGCATCCCCCACTCGCCCAAGGGGCGGGCGAGTGGGGGCAGCCCCCACTCGCCCAAGGGGCCCGCGAGTGGGGGGTCCCCCACTCTCCCCTTAGGCGGGCGAGTGGGGGTCCCCCACTCGCCCCTTGGGCGGGCGAGTGGGCGGACCCCCACTCGCCCCTCGGCGGGCGAGTGGGCGGACCCCCACTCGCCCCTCGGCGGGCGAGTGGGCGGACCCCCACTCGCCCCTCGGCGGGCGAGTGGGCGGACCCCCACTCGCCCCTTTGCGGGCTAGTGGGCGATCCCCCACTCGCCCCTTGGCGGGGGAGTGGGCGATCCCCCACTCGCCCCTTGGGGGGCGAGTCGGCGGACCCCCACTCGCCCCTTGGGGGGCGAGTGGGGGGATCCCCCTCTCGCCCCTTGGGAGGGTGAGTGGGCAGATCCCCACTCGCCCCTTGGGCGGGCGAGTGGGCGGATCCCCCACTCGCCCCGCTTCTTCTTTTCGCAGGTCATTCTTCACTCTTGCTCGGGCTCGGTCTCTTTTCAAAGGTCGACTCGCTTGCCTCGGCCACCTTCTTTATCACAACCTTATCTGCGTCGGATCATACCGACTCGGGAAATATGAGGGTTGTACACAATCCCCGCTCTTTTCGAACTTGCCTTAAGCTCGGAAAGAAAGTCCAACCCACCTATTTGACGAGTAGGTGGGACCCTAGAGTGATCCACGAGGGGCCCTGCCAACGGGATGCTCCTGTCGAGTTTTTCAACCGAACCTAACTTGGGGCGGAACGCGAACCTTTCTCCACTTAACCACCCTCCTATGAGCCGAGCTCAACTGGAGGTGGAGAAAGCTCAACACCTTAGGTCGAATTGATCTTGACCTTAGGTGGAGAAAAACTCAACACCCTTAGTCGATCCGAGCTCGACCTGAGGTGGAAGGCAAACCTTTCTCCACTTAACAACCCTCCTATGAGAAGAGCTCAACTGGAGGTGGATGAACTCAACACCTAACAGGGATCCGAGCTCACCTGGAGGTGGAGGAACTCAACACCTAAAAGGGAGCCGAGCTCACCTAGAGGTGGAGGAACTCAACACCTAACAGGGAGCCGAGCTCACCTGGAGGTGGAGGAAATCAACACCTAATAGGGAGCCGAGCTCACCTGGAGGTGGAGGAAACTACACACCAAACAGGGAGCCGAGCTCACCTGTAGGTGGAGGAACTCAACACCTAACAGGGAGCCGAGCTCACCTGTAGGTGGAGGAACTCCACACCTAACAGGGAGCCGAGCTCACCTGTAGGTGGAGGAACTCAACACCTAACAGGGAGCCGAGCTCGCCTGTAGGTGGAGGAACTCCACACCCAACAGGGAGCCGAGCTCACCTCTAGGTGGGGGAACTCAACACCTATCAGGGAGCCGAGTTCACCTAGAGGTGGAGGAACTCAACACCTAAAAGGGAGCCGAGCTCACCTAGAGGTGGAGGAACTCAACACCTAACAGGGAGCCGAGCTCACCTGGAGGTGGAGGAACTCAACACCTAACAGGGAGCCGAGCTCACCTGTAGGTGGAGGAACTCAACACCTAAAAGGGAGCCGAGCTCACCTAGAGGTGGAGGAACTCAACACCTAACAGGGAGCCGAGCTCACCTGGAGGTGGAGGGACTCAACACCTAACAGGGAGCCGAGCTCACCTGGAGGTGGAGGAACTCAACACCTAAAAGGGAGCCGATCTCACCTAGAGGTGGAGGAACTCAACACCTAACAGGGAGCCGAGCTCACCTGGAGGTGGAGGAACTCAACACCTAACAGGGAGCCGAGCTCACCTGTAGGTGGAGGAACTCAACACCTAAAAGGGAGCCGAGCTCACCTAGAGGTGGAGGAACTCAACACCTAACAGGGAGCCGAGCTCACCTGGAGGTGGAGGAACTCAACACCTAATAGGGATCCGAGCTCACCTGTAGGTGGAGGAACTCAACACCTAACAGGGAGCCGAGCTCACCTGTAGGTGGAGGAACTCAACACCTAAAAGGGAGCCGAGCTCACCTGAAGGTGGAGGAACTCCACACCTAACGGGGAGATGAGCTCACCTAGAGGTGGAGGAACTCAACACCTAACAGGGAGCCGAGCTCACCTGGAGGTGGAGGAACTCAACACCTAACAGGGAGCTGAGCTCACCTGTAGGTGGAGGAACTCAACACCTAAAAGGGAGCCGAGCTCACCTGTAGGTGGAGGAACTCAACACCTAACAGGGAGCCGAGCTCACCTGTAGGTGGAGGAACTCAACACCTAAAAGGGAGCCGAGCTCACCTGTAGGTGGAGGAACTCCACACCTAACAGGGAGACGACCTCACCTGTAGGTGGAGGAACTCAACCCCTAACAGGGAGCCAAGCTCACATGGAGGTGGACGAACTCAACACCTAAAAGGGAGCCGAGCTCACCTAGAGGTGGAGGAACTCAACACCTAACAGAGAGCCGAGATCACCTGGAGGTGGAGGAACTCAACACCTAATAAGGAGCCGAGCTCACCTGTAGGTGGAGGAACTCAACACCTAATAGGGAGCCGAGCTCACCTGTAGGTGGAGGAACTCAACACCTAAAAGGGAGCCAAGCTCACCTGTAGTTGGAGGAACTCCACACCTAACGGGGAGACGAGCTCACCTAGAGGTGGAGGAGCTCAACACCTAACAGGGAGCCGAGCTCACTGTAGGTGGAGGAACTCAACACCTAATAGGGAGCCGAGCTCACCTGTAGGTGGAGGAACTCAACACCTAAAAGGGAGCCGAGCTCACCTGTAGGTGGAGGAACTCAACACCTAACAGGGAGCCGAGCTCACCTGTAGGTGGAGGAACTCAACACCTAAAAGGGAGCCGAGCTCACCTATAGGTGGAGGAACTCCACACCTAACAGGGAGACGAGCTCACCTGTAGGTGGAGGAACTCAACACCTAACAGGGAGCCGAGCTCACCTGTAGGTGGAGGAACTCAACACCTAACAGGGAGCCGAGCTCACCTGTAGGTGGAGGAACTCAACACCTAACAGGGAGCCAAGCTCACCTGTAGGTGGAGGAACTCCACACCTAACAGGGAAACGAGCTCACCTGTAGGTGGAGGCACTCAACACCTAACAGGGAGCCGAGCTCACCTGGAGGTGGATGAACTCAACACCTAACAGGGAGCCGAGCTCACCTGTAGGTGGAGGAACTCAACACCTAATAAGGAGCCAAGCTCACCTGTAGGTGGAGGAACTCAACACCTAATAGGGAGCCGAGCTCACCTGTAGGTGGAGGAACTCAACACCTAACAGGGAGCCGAGCTCACCTGGATCTGGAGGAACTCAACACCTAACAGGGAGCCGAGCTCACCTGTAGGTGGAGGAACTCAACACCTAACAGGGAGCCGAGCTCACCTCTAGGTGGAGGAACTCAACACCTAACAGGGAGACGAGCTCTCCTGTAGGTGGACGAACTCAACACCTAACAGGGATCCGAGCTCACCTGGAGGTGGACGAACTCAACACCTAACAGGGAGCCGAGCTCACCTTTAGGTGGAGGAACTCAACACCTAACAGGGAGCCGCGCTCACCTGTAGGTGGAGGAATTCAACACCTAACAGGGAGACGAGCTCACCTGTAGGTGGAGGAACTCAACACCTAACAGGGAGCCGAGCTCACCTGGAGGTGGAGGAAACTCAATCATCTCACAAAAGCAGCTGGAGGCAGAGAACCAGTCCACGTCCTAGGTGCTTACCCTCATCAAGGGACGGAGGGATTCATCCATATTTCCAAAGCCACTGGGGCAGAGATCCAATCGACGCCCTAGGTGCTTACCTTCACCTAGAGGCAGAGGAACTCCACCATCTTGGCAAAGCAACTGAGGCAGAGATCCCACCCACGCCCTAGGTGCTTACCTTCACCTAGAGGCAGAGGAACTCCACCATCTTGTCAAAGCAACTGAGGCAGAGATCCACTCCACACCCTAGGTGTTTGGCTTACCTGGAGACAGGGGAACTTAACGCCCTCCCAACCCAATTGGAGGCATAAGTACCCACCCGCGTCCAAGGTGCCTTGCTTACCTGGAGACAGGGGAACTCAACGCCCTCCCAATCCAATTGGAGGCGGAAGTACCCACCTGCGTCCAAGGTGCCTTGCTTACCTGGAGACAGGGGAACTCAACGCCCTCCCAATCCAATTGGAGGCGGAAGTACCCACCCGCATCCTAGGTGCCTTGCTTACCTGGAGACAGGGGAACTCAACGCCCTCCCAATCCAATTGGAGGCAGAAGTACCCACCCGCGTCCTAGGTGCCCTGCTTACCTGGAGACAGGGGAACTCAACGCCCTCCCAATCCAATTGGAGGCGGAAGTACCCACCGGCATCCTAGGTGTCTTGCTTACCTGGAGACAGGGGAACTCAACGCCCTCCCAATCCAATTGGAGACGGAAGTACCCACCCGCGTCCTAGGTGCCTTGCTTACCTTGAGACAGGGGAATTCAACACCCTCCCAATCTAATTGGAGGCGGAAGTACCCACCTGCGTCCTAGGTGCCTTGCTTACCTGGAGACAGGGGAACCCAATGCCCTCCCAATCCAATTGGAGGTGGAAGTACCCACCCGTGTCCTTGGTGCCTTGCTTTCACCTGGAGGAAGAGGAGCCCAACACCTTCCCAAGCCACTCCGCATGTGGCGAGTCGACCCGATGAGTCTCCCATCTACCGGCATGACTGAGCCCAGAGAATGGTCTCTAGTCGGGGATGTTACCAACTGGGGGGCGGAGTACCCATCCACATCCTAGGTGCTTTCCTTCACCTGGAGGCAGAGGAATCCAACACCTTCCCAGAGGCTTTACCTAAGGTTCTATCTCTACCTACTTTTTATTCAACCTGGGGAGGTTAAATATCTATTACAACGTGCCTTCTTGCGCCTACTCGGCCACATGCATCTCGGCCATCTCTTTTATCACCTCCTCCACTTTCTATGCCTTCTCATTCCTTCTCTTTCTCCTGGTCCTTCCTGCTTTCCTGGTCGACCTGGAGGTGGGAGACTTGCCTCTGGAACCGATCTACGTAGATTCCTTGCGTCTCCCTATGCTTTTGTTGAATCAGGCACAGGGACTCCGCCTCCTTCCTGGTGAGACGGAGGCATCCTCCCTACCCCCTCACTCGGGGCAGCTGGCCCCAGGGGAGCTGTCGAAGAGCACTTGCGCTTGGAGGTTCAGGCCTTCTTCCGAGGCTGGCCCCTTCCCTTGCCGACATGCTTGCTCTATCTCCATCAAAGATGGCGAGGCGAGCACAGGTGTTGGCGATGCCGAGCACCCGCCCTGAGGGGGGAGTGCAAACCACAAGACTTCTTGGATTGACTTCCTGAGCTCCTCGAAGTCACCTTTCTTCATGCACTTGCCGGCATGGGTGAGTCCCCCAGTTCATCGCTTCCAGCCATGAGACTTGCCTAGAGCTTTCTGAACTAGCTGCTTTCACGCTCACTGCACCATAATGTTGAAACCAGTAACCCGATTTCGACGTTCGCAAGGGGGATACAGCTAGCTCTTACTTGACCTGAGCGAGACCCTTGACCAGTCACTAAGATCCGAAGAACCTTGCCCTTGGAGAACACCTAAGTCCACAAATGGACCCCTTAAGCTGCAGCGTGGAGGTCCCACCACATACCCGGAAGCTCGCAAGGAACTTCCCCTCCCAAGCCAATGCTAAGCCTGGGCACCTTGGAGGGCACTAAGGATCACCTTACCGTCCACCTTCAATGATAGGGGGAGGGGAGGGGTAGTGCTTGCTCACACGCGAGGGAGGGGGTAGAGACCAACATCCCTTCCCAAGGTGCCCATGGGGGTCTATTTATAGACTTCCCAAAAAATGGTCTGCGGGTAGCCAAAAATCCACTATCCGCAGCCCACCAACCAACCGCCCCTTGTGCGGGCGAGTGGGCGGACCCCCACTCGCCCCTCGGCGGGCGAGTGGGCGGACCCCCACTCGCCCCTCGGCGGGCGAGTGGGCGGACCCCCACTCGCCCCTCGGCGGGCGAGTGGGCGGACCCCCACTCGCCCCTCGGCGGGCGAGTGGGCGGACCCCCACTCGCCCCTCGGCGGGCGAGTGGGCGGACCCCCACTCGCCCCTCGGCGGGCGAGTGGGCGGACCCCCACTCGCCCCTCGGCGGGCGAGAGGGCGGACCCCCACTCGCCCCTCGGTGGGCGAGTGGGCGGACAACCACTCGCCCCTTAGCGGGCGAGTGGGTGGACCCCCACTCGCCCCTTGGCGGGCGAGTGGGGGGATCCCCCACTCGCCCATTGGCGGGCGAGTGGGGGGATCCCCCACTCGCCCATTGGCAGGCGAGTGGGGGGATCCCACACTCTCCCCTTGGCAGGCTAGTGGGCGGACCCCCACTCGCCCCTTGGCGGGCGAGTGGTTGGGAGTGGGGGGATCCCCCACTCGCCCAACGGGCAGGCGAGTGGGGGCATCCCCCACTCGCCCAAGGGGCGGGCGAGTGGGGGCATCCCCCACTCGCCCCTTGTGCGGGCGAGTGGGAGGACCCCCACTTGCCCCTCGGCGGGCGAGTGGGCGGACCCCCACTCGCCCCTCGGCGGGCGAGTGGGCGGACCCCCACTCGCCCCTCGGCGGGCGAGTGGGCGGACCCCCACTCGCCCCTCGGCGGGCGAGTGGGCGGACCCCCACTCGCCCCTCGGCGGGCGAGTGGGCGGACCCCCACTCGCCCCTCGGCGGGCGAGTGGGCGGACAACCACTCGCCCCTTGGCGGGCGAGTGGGGGGATCCCCCACTCGCCCATTGGCGGGCGAGTTTTGGATCCCCCACTCGCCCCTTGACGGGCGAGTGGGCGGACCCCCACTCGCCCCTTGGCGGGCGAGTGGGGGGATCCCCCACTCGCCCCTTGGGCGGGCGAGTGGGCGGATCCCCCCTCGCCCCTTGCGGGCGAGTGGGGGGATCCCCCACTCGCCCCTTGGGCGGGCGAGTGGGCGGATCTCCCACTCGCCCCGCTTCTTCTTTTCACTGGTCATTCTTCACTCTTGCTCGGGCTCGGTCTCTTCTGAGAGGTCGACTCGCTTGCCTCGGCCACCTTCACTATCACGACCTTATCTGCATCGGGTCATACCGACTCGGGAAATATGAGGGTTGTACACCCTTTCTATATAATTGGTTAGAAAATATCTCAGGATTTGGATGAATTATGACCGAGTAAGGGGGAGCTTGGACTATTGTCTACTAAAAGAAGAGCTCCAGGAAAGAAGTCAGAAAGGGGGAGAAATATCATATCAATATGTTCATGACAAAGATGCTCAAGAAGAAAGACCTCAAAGATAGGGGGAGAAAAGGTGTAGGGGCAGACACAAAAGAAGAGGCATCAAATCAAGGGGGAGCTATAAGCTTGATGTACTCAGAGAGTTCAGCAAAGATAAGTACAATCTTACATGCTCAAAAGTTATGATTATAATATTTATTGTCAAGTGAAAGTAGTCTTGAATTGAGATTCTGACTTCTTCAAATAGGGGGAGATTGTTGGGAATCTTGCCCACATGATTCCTGATTTGAAAAAGTCACCAAGTCAAGAAAACTTCACTTTGTATTTGATCACTTCTCTAGCTTATAAATCTCAGGAAGTTAGCAGAATAAAGTTCGTCGAACGCAGAACAAAGTTCGTCGAACGCAGAACAAAATTCGTCGAACAAAGAATGAAGTTCGTCGAACGCTGAGATTTGGCGAGTTCGTTGAATGCTGAGACTTGGCGAGTTCATCGAACGAAGAATAAAGTTCATTGAACGCAGAGACGGGACAGAAGAATGAAGGTCATCGAACGCTGAGACTTGGCAAGTTCGTCGAACGCTGATACTTGGCGAGTTCGTCGAACGAAGATTGCAGTTCGTCGAATGCAGAGAAGATGCAGCATCACCGACATCAACAAAGTAGCCTTGTCATCGAGAAGAACAGACATCGTATTGAAGAAGCCTTGTCGCTGAAAAGGCTAAGTATGACTGATGGCGTAGGACATCATCGTAAAGAAGGAATGTCGTCGAGAAGACTGAAGAAGGACAGCTGAAGACAAGGAGTTGCCAAAGTATAATCTGTCGACATGTTATCACTCATGTCATCGAGAGAACAACGTAATTACGACGACAGTCTACAAGAAAGAAGATTACGATGACACACTCAGAGACAGCTGATGAGTCCCATTTATATACACTTTTATGGACTCATCCAGGATAGTTTTCTCGCATATGTCACTTTTAGTTCATTATTGCTTATATTTCACTTGAACACATTTCTTCACAAAGTGCACTCTTTGGTCCCGTTTTGGTGTGCAATTGCACGCTATGTTTGTTGGGGTAAGCACATGGTGCTCCCCAGCCCTTTTTCTGTATTTGGATTGAGCTGGAAGGGTATTCCCAGCTGTGTGATTGCTGTTTGGTGCTGTGCAGGTGGGTAGAACATCCATTTTGCCCAGATATCATGTTTGCATGAATCGCACGGTCGTGCATTTTCTTGACGCACGGTCGGATGCGATCGTGCGCTCTCATCTATGGCCCAAAGTAGCATTCTGAATTTGGTCGTGCGTTTTTACGCACGATCTGTTTTGACCGTGCGTGAGTAAAATCGCACGTTCTCCTTTTTTGTCTAAAAAATTATGTTTTATTTTGTTCACGCACGGTCGTGCGTTTCTAAAATGCACGGTCGTGCATTAACAAAATTCTGCACTCTTTCTATTTAAGCTGCGATTTTTAGGTTTTCAGGACCCCCGATTGAGTTCCGCCATTTTCACCGCAAGGAGAGCTCCAACTCCGTTTTCTTCCACCCTTCCATGAGGGCTTTGCCCTAGGCCGCCTCCATCATCCAAGAGCTTCCAAGGAGAGGTATCTAGCCCTACATCCATCATCATCCAAGGAGAAGGAAGCTTTGGTCTTGTGGCCAGATCGTGACACGAAGAAGACAGGCCATTGGAAGGTAGTGACAGCCTTCTCTACCCCGAACGCAGTTGAGGACCGAGCTTGGACACGGATTGACAACCCAGCGATTCCAACCGTGAATCTTCAACAAGGCTTCGGATTGGGTCGATTCCTTTGCTTTCTCCCTCTTTGTTTTGATGAATGTAACTAGATTCTCTATACTTTGATGATGTGCACAATAAACCATGATTTGTAATGTTAATTTCATTTTTATGAAATTATCTTGTTTATATGTGTGTATGAGGTGCGCCACCAAATCCACTCCACCCTCCACTTCAGTCCGCTAGCCTATTCGTCCATTCTGTGTGCCTACTCTTCCTTCCGCCAAGCTAAGCGGTGCTAACGGCCTGTGTAATCCACCTCGACTTTGCCGGTGCGAACCATTCCATCCGCTTGCCTACACATCCATCTGCCCTTGCGAAGTAGTGCGTTCAAGGCCTACCTAGTTTCCATCTCGCCAAGCGAAGCATTGAATAGCGGCATTGCATAGGAGTAGTTGTAGTTATTTTATTTTATTTTCCATAAACCAAAAACCCCTTTGTCCGCAATCCATTCGACCTAAAGGACTTCGATCTCAAGTCCTTCCTCAAAAGTAAACTCCACATTACTGTGTTCCTTCGAGATTCGATACTCAGGGATTCACTCCTCGTTTTATATTACTTGAACGATCGGTACACTGTCGTTTCGTGCCGCAGTCTTGCTACCGCCTATAGCGGTGTGCGAGATTTGCGCGTCAAGTTTTTGGCGCCGTTGTCGGGGAGCAAAGACGTGTGAGTTTTCTGGAGAGGGAGTGCTATTAGATAGAAGTTCTTTTCCATTTGTATATCGCATGTGTTTTAATTTAGTGTTTGTAAATTCTTTGTTATCTGTTTTTAAGTATTTCAAAAATTAGGTATCCGCCGTTTTAAACTTTATTACGTGCATATTGAGATCAATTTCTGTTTATATTAGTTTTTAATCCTTCTTTACACCAATATGTATGCTTATCAATAATGTAGGTGGTGTAGAGCGTCTAATCACTCTAGTGATGAGTGCTATTTAGGAAGCCATAATTATAATCTGTGTAGTTCATCGTATGGAGAATCTAGAACTTCATACAATGAACTTACTGTTGAATAAGGGAATCAAAATTCTTTTTATAATTTTAAGAAAATTACTAAATTATTTTATAATATGCGAATGTAAAATAACAATTTAGCTAAATGAATAGAAAATTATGATTTGCAATTTTTAGAAATAAGTACTAAATTGTTTTATGATGAAAGAGATTGAAATAAACAATTTAGATTTAGAATTGAAAACTTAGAACACAATATAATAGAGATTACCCCAAGTGATAGAAATCAAGTAAACACAAAAGAGACATGATTATATTATATGAAAAAGTGTTTACATAAATTTAATTTCTATATCGCTAGAAATCGGATGCGTACAAATGTAAATTTCTTTTCCTTTTCTATACCGACTTGTATCCCCACAAACCGGTTAGCTTTAGCCAATCCTTCCCCGGATATGGCCTCAAGCCGCTCTAGCCAATCCTTCCCCGGATATGGCCTCGAGCACCCCCTAGATCTAATCACCTAGACCTAGTCGCTAACACAAGGCGAATTTCCCCCTAAGTCCTACCCAGACCTAGTCGCCAACACAAGGCGAATTCTCTAAACGGTTACAAAAAGTATGGAATGGAAATAATGAAAAACAATAATAAAACTCCCTATATGAGATCTCTGGAGTCGAGGATGAAGGATCGCTGTAGCATAAGTGAGGTAGAAGCGATCGTCCTTCGGATGTAGCGTGACGTAGTCCTCCTCCAGAATTCTCCTTAAGCTTTCTGTGGGAGATCCATCTTCGACATCATAACAGCACTGGAATTGTGGCACAAGCAACCTCTCTGGGATTGATGATCAAAATGATCGAAGTTGGCTTCAATTTATAGACCTTGGAGCTAGCGCCTGCGGTAGTACTTAGCGCCTGCGGTATCGTTCGTGTGGAGCGGTTGCGAAACCGTTGGCGGTGTGGCTCTATGAACGAACTTGAGATAGCGCATGCGGTAGCGATAGCGCTGTCGGTAGTGCTCATGTGGAGCAGTTGCAAAACTGTCGGCGGCGTTGCGATTTGCACGAGCTCAAGCTAGCGTCTGGCGGTAGTATTTGCGCTGGCGATAGCGCTAAGGAACCACTGAGACGAGGCTAACCGCTGAGACGGAAGCTGAGATGAAACCGCTAAGACGGAACCAACTGAGCTAGCGCCTGACGTTAGCGATAGCGCTGGCGGTAGGGCTAAGGAACCGCTGCTTTCAAAAATTGTTTCCATGCTGCCTTCTACCTGTGGAGTATTGCACCTATAGTTCCTGCACACTATAAACACACTACAAGCAATATCAAATACAATATGGGATTTGTTATTCTCAAACAAAGGGATGTGACACACATGTCCAACAATCTCCCCCTTTTGATAATAACAAATCCTCTAAGCATGAAATCAACAATAGTGTTTATAGTATATGACAAGTATGATAGTAGTGCAACTATAGTATATAATAAGCATGATGAAATTGTGCATACTCCCCCTGTCTTAATGCTCCCCCTACATAAAAGTAATTTATGTTCTACTCCCCCTAAATGATAGATTACATGAATTGATCTCCCCTTATTTATCTATATTTCTTCTCTATAGTTTTCTTCAATTAATCTCCCCCTTTTGGTATTATCAAAAGAAGGTGGGGTGAGGGTAGTAAGGAGGCATTCTTTAGGCTAGTTATAAATCATGATCGAGCTTATGTAATATATGAAATGATAAAGAGTTTAAGCATAGCATATATAAGAGATTTCAAATAAAAAGATAAGAGTTGTAAGCAAGCGGAAGATTATAATAAACATTTTTTTGTAAGCATGAAAAGCATAAGTAAAAATATGAGTTTTAGTTCAAAATTGAAAGATGTTTTAACCATTTTGAAATCTCAAAGTTTTTCATAAAAATACCAAGCATGAAATGAACATATCAAAGAGAGATTATATTACAATGTTACTTAATTCTAAGTTCAAGAAATACCAAAACATTGTAGAGATCATGCTAGGTTATCTAGTGCATTTTTATATAAAGAGTAGTATTGATAAAGCATTAGAGTCCAATACTCATGAGAAGAAGTGTTATGAAAGATAATGATGTGCACATAAGTGTATTTTGGGCAATGTTAACAATTGATTTAAATCAACAAAATACAAGACATTTGTAAAGTAAAGTGCACAATAAAACACAAGTAAATTACTTTAACTCACTTTTAATGCACATAATTTTTTTTAACAAAGTGGTGTAATAACAAAGGTTTGCACAAGACACTTTACTATTCTTTCCAAGGTGCTCAACCTCACAATGCTTATGAAGACTTATCAGGAGGTTCAAGTAGTGCTTGGTGGAGTTATATTTGTCTACAAATATAATTGTTTTTTATTCATATTTGTGAGACAATATTCTCCGAATACACTTGTTTTGCAAACCAAAATTTTTAATTTAACCACTTTTCTAAATTTCATAAGTGCAATTCAAATGTAGTGTAGGCAATAAACTTTTGCAAGTTTTAATTCATTGTACAAATGTAACACCCTCCCCGTTACATAGCATAAAACAGTAGCTTCGGCCGGGACCCCACGCCATATGAAATGAACAGAAGAGAGCGGTACTAAAATTAGCATTAAACAGTTAAAGACATAACTATCTCAGCATCAGAGTCGCATAACGGAAGCATATATAGTTTCATTTAAAACCAGTGTACACATTGTCCACAACTCTACTAGGAATGAAATACATAAACAGTTATTTACAATGTTTGTTTACATCATACAGGTGGCTTCCAGACATCGGCTCGCAGGCCGGCCACACATGAACAAAAGTAAACAAAAGCTATGGCCTTCAAGGGCCAGGACAGCACAGCAGCAGGGGCTTCAGCCCGCTATTTCCCGCTAGTCTCACCGGGACCTGTATAAGCAAATCCACCAAGTGGTGGGAAAACAAGTAACCGGTCAGCTTTAGCTGACCAAGATTTATAACGACCCCACCCCACACTCGGGGCGGCGGTGCTCCTTCCCTGCAAGTAAATGTCAACAGCATATAAATGCATATCCGCAAACAACACCAACGGGGGAATACCGCGCCACCCGCTTCGTGCTCTCAAGGCACACTTTGGCATACTCCCTGAGTTATGCCCTTACGCTAAGTCTTATTTCAACTTAGACAAGCAAATTGAGCTAGCCCATACACACGAAGTTACGACACTCTTCCATAGCCCGGTGCAACGAGGGGCGACCTCTTTACCACCACTATGCGGGGTTTCGGTTCAGCTAGACCCGTACTCAATTATCGTAGTATACACGATACGAGTAAGCTTCACCCAATACCCATCTCTTAAAGCTGGGTTTTGCAAGTTCCACATCTTTTTCTGCTACGTATCCAGTCTACAGGAATTTAGGTAGCACGAAAACACACAGTCTATATGTTGGGCGCTAGCGCCGGCGCTAACACTAGCGCCTGGCGCTAGCAACAGAACCCAGTTCTGCCCGGCACTGGTAAAAGAAGTCAGTTCTGCTACCTCTGGGAAAACCCCTCCAGATAACAACACTAGTAGCTCACCTGGAGCTACCGCCGACACTATCGCTAGCGCCCGGCGCTATCGCTAGCGCCCGGCGCTATCGCTAGCGCCCGGCGCTAGTAACAGAACTTAGTTCTGCTACGAAACTTCAGGTACTGCCTGGGAAACACTTCCAGGTCCTTTTTCTGTACAACACAATACACAAGACCCGAACCACAGCATGTACACAGAGTTTTCTACGGCACTTTACACGCAAGATACATCACCAATCTGGCTCAGTCTGTCCAGATGGGCTTCACACAGCATGCCTATGCCCGTACTTCCATTCCGGACTCTATATGCAATTTATGGGGGAATCACTTCAACCCACCGGAAGATTCAATCTACTAATTACTAGAAGTCTTCCAAAATATGGAAATCAAAGGACGTGCATGTACAAAGACTAGGGAGGAGAATCGTTACCCTAGTTGGTCGTTTTGGCGCCATAGAACTGGGAGGGAAATGGCTGGAATCCGCGGTGGCACACGCACGCAGACGCTTCTTCACAAATCCCTCCTAGCACGACGAAAACTCAACTCCAATGGAGTTCCTTCCCTGCTCCAAGCTCTCTGCCCTCAGAACTGCAATGGCTCTCAGAGAAAATGAGCTGAAGAGTCAGATTTTGAGGTATATAAGAATTTCCCGCTACCGCAGGCGCTAGTGGCTAGTGCTGGCGCTAGTGGATAGCGCTGGCGCTAGCGACAAAGTCGGTACCGCTCTACCGCTTAAGGACGCTACCGCCGGCGCTAGCACTAGCGCCGGGCGCTATCGACATCTCGCTGTCTCGACGCTTCGACGTATCGACGCCTCGACGCCTCGGCGTCTCGACGCCTCGACGTCTCGACGTCTCGACGTCTCGACGGGTGCGCTACCGCCGGCGCTAGCACTAGCGCCGGGTGCTAGCTCCTTGGGTTCAGCACACCTCTAACTCTTTGCACTTCGAACATGGGGTCTTACAATTCTTCCCCTCTTAAAAGAATTTCGTCCCGAAATTTTAACAGTGCAAATAACAACAAGATACACAAATAAATAATTCGGGGAACAATTCGTACCTTAACGGAACAATTCGGGGAACTCATCACGCATGGTTTGCTCACGCTCCCATGAAAGCTCCTCACGACCGCAATTGTTCCAGCGGACCTTGACCATCTTGTTCAGTTTATTCCGCAACTGCTTAACATCAGTGTCTTCGATGCAAATAAGCGCAACTTTCGCCTTTAGCCCCTCATCGACTGGCACTTGATTTGACACAAGCACTTGGTTAGGCTCTGGCACTGCCTTCCTTAGTACAGATATGTGAAACACATCATGTAAACCGCTCAACTCGTTCGAAAAAGCGAGCCGATAGGCAGCTTCACCAATACGCTCCAGAAATTCAAACGGCCCAAGGTACCTCGGACTCAGCTTTTTCAAGCGCCGAATCCTGGACACACCCTTGAAAGGTTTGATCTTTAGGTAAACCTAGTCGCCCATGGCGAACTCAACGTTTCTGTGCTTGGCATTGTAGTACTTTGCCTGCCTATCTTGTGCAATCAACAATCTATCCCGGATTGTTTGAATCGCCGCATTTGCCTCTACGACTTCTTTTCGCTTAAACAGCTTTGTCTCGCCTGACTCTGCCCAAGCTAAGGGAGTGCGGCAAGCTCTACCATAGAGGGCCTCGAAGGGTGCCATCTTTATACTTGCCTGATAGCTGTTATTATAAGCGAATTCGATCATGTAGAGATGATCTTCCCACTTCTTACCGAAATCCAGGACGCACATACGGAGCATATCCTCCAGAGTTCTATTCGTACGTCAGTCTGTCCATCCATTTGAGGGTGGAAGGCAGTACTAAACATCAACTTTGTACCCAACAACTGGTGGATTAGCCTCCAATCTTTCGAAGTAAAGCGCCCATCTCGGTCACTGACGATGCTACAGGGCACACCGTGCAATCGTACAATGCTATCAACATAAAGCTTTGCTAACTTTTCTACTGAATCATCCCACCGGTTTGGAATAAAGTGGGCTACCTTCGTCAAGCGATCCACAATCAACCAAATAACATCATTCCAACTCTGCGATCTCGGCAAACCATGCACGAAATCCATAGAAATGTCATCAAATTTCCATTCTGGTACAGGCAATGACTTCAGGAAACCTCCAGGTTTCTGACATTCCGCCTTCACAAGTGCGCAAGTTTTGCATTTTGCCACATACAAGGCGATGTCTTTCTTCAGTCCTGGCCACCAAAACAGCTTTTTCATGTCTTGGTACATCTTTGTACTCCCTGGGTGAATTGTGTACTTTGTAAAGTGCGCTTCGTACATCAATTCTTCTCGCAGCTTACCCACATTTGGGACGCACAAACGACTGTCTTTCCACATCAGACCGTCGTTTAACACAAACTCTGCAGCAGTCCCAACATCAGACTCCTCCAAATAGCGCTGCATGTTCGAATCAAGTTCTAAGGCCTGTCGTATTCTGTCCGCGAGGTCGTATTGCACCTTCGTCCAGTTCAAGCACGCACTTGCACTAGAACTCCTCTCCACACAGGAGATCTCTAAGGCTTCCAAGTCACTGATCAGACGTGGATCATACATCTGAATCCAGTTGGCCTGCGCAGAAGACCTCCGGCTCAAAGCATCCGCGACTACATTTCCCTTCCCGGGAGTATAGTGTATCTCGAAAGTGTAGTCCCCCAGGAACTCCATCCACCTTCGCTGTCGCATGTTGAGCTCCTTCTGATTTAGCAGATACTTAAGGCTCTTATGGTCTGTAAAGATGACAACCTTCACACCATATAAGTAGTGTCGCCACAATTTCAGAGCGAAGATCACGTCCGTCAACTCCAAGTCGTGGACCGGGTAATTCCGCTCATGGACTTTCAACTGGCGAGAGCCATAAGCAATTACTTGACCATGCTGAAGAAGTATGCAGCCTAAGCTGCTCCCTGACGCATCGCTGTAAATTTCAAAACCCTCTGCACCAGATGGCAAACACAGAATTGGTGCTGTGGTCAGACGCCTCTTCAGTTCCTCAAAAGCCCGTGCACACTCCAGCGACCAAACGAACTTCTGATCCTTCCTCGTCAAGGTGGTGAGAGGTAGAGCGATCCGCGAAAAGTTCTCCACGAAGCGCCGATAGTAGCCGACAAGTCCAAGGAAACTCCTGACTTCCGCAACTGTCGCCAAAACGGGCCACTTTTGGATTGCATCGATCTTTGCCGGATCCACCGTGATACCCTCCCACTAACAACATGACCAAGGAACGCCACTGAGGCTAGCCATACCTCGCACTTAGAGAACTTGGCATATAGTTGACTACGTCGCATGGTTTCCAAAACTTCACGCAAATGAATCACGTGCTCTTCTTTAGACTGAGAGTATACCAAGATATCGTCAATGAAGACAATGACAAACTGATCAAGGTACTCTCGAAAGGTCCTGTTCATCAGATCCATAAAGACTGACGGTGCATTCATCAATCCAAACGGCATCACTGTAAACTCGTAGTGTCCGTAGCGAGTACTGAATGCTGTCTTAGGGATATCACAATCCCGAATTTGCAACTGGTAATAGCCGGACTTGAGATCTAACTTTGAATACACAGTTGACCCCACTAGCTGATCAAATAAATCATCGATTCGAGGAATTGGATACTTGTTCTTCTCGGTCAGCTTGTTCAATTCTCGGTAGTCAATGCATAGACGCAGGCTTCCGTCCTTCTTCTTCATAAAAAGGACCGGAGCACCCCAAGGGGATGTACTTGGAAGTATATAACCCTGCTCTAGCAACTCCTGTAATTGAACTTTCAACTCCGCCATCTCCTTTGGCGCAATTCGGTACGGAGAGCGTGACACAGGCTTGGCACCTGGCACCAGCTCTATCGTGATGTCAATCTCTCGCTGAGGTGGTGCCCCAGGGAGATCTTTCAGAAACACATCTGGATACTCTGAAATCACAAGAACATCACTCAAACTGGGTTGAGGCTTTGCAGCCCCCACTAGCACAACACATAACTCTGCGCCTTGCCGAACCGCCTTGACCACTTGGACAGCAGACATCAGTGTCTTGCTCGATCCACGCAAACCAGCAAATGTAGTCGTACGTTCGGTGTTCCGCCCCAGTGTGACCTCCATAGACGTGCAATCAATGTAGGCCTGCTGCGCTGACAGCCAGTCCGTACAAAAGATTACATCGAACTCCGAAAGTGGGAGTATCAGTGCTTCAAAATCAAAGTCTTGACTCCCTATTCGTACCTTTACCACACAACCTCGATCCGCGCGCATCGAACACCCATTGGGTAGCAACACATCTAATCGTTCCTGTGTAAATGACGAAGGCACTCCAAGTTGATGTATGAAGGCTTCCGATAGAAAGGAATGTGAAGCACCCGTGTCAAATAGTGCTCTCGCCGGATAGTTAAAGATCAGGACAAAGCCTGTCACCACATCGCTCTGTTTGATGGCCTCCTGTTGGCCAAGGTTGTATACTCTAGGGTGGGCTGGAGCAGCGTGGGATGCGGTTGACTCTGCCGCCTTCCCTTTCTCTGCCGCATAGGCCGCAACTATCTTCTTCCCACTATGGCAGTCACGAGCAATATGTCCCGGCTTGCCGCAGTTGTAACAGATGATTGGGCGATGCCCAGTCACTCCCGATGCTGAAGATTGAGCTGACCCAGATGGTCGCGCTCCTTTCTTCCATTTGCCTCGTCCCGACTTTGCCGAGCTCGATACTTTGAACTCTGGCTTGACTACTGCTAGCTCCTTCCCGCTTTGGGACCTTTTCATATCTTTCTCTAAAGAACGAGCCGTGTTGACCAAGGTCATAAACCCCTGCATCATTGCCCCCGACAGAAGGAACCGCAACTCTTCTCGCAGACCTTCATAAAACTGATTGGTCTTCCGGGCTTCATCGGCAAAGGTCGCTCCTGCGTATCTCCCCAACCGTGTAAACTCATGGAGGTAATCATCAATCATGCGATCACCTTGAGTCAGGCGGTTGAACTGGTTCTCCATCTCGATTTGCTGAGCAGGTGGGAGATACCTCGCTAAGAACAATCTCGAAAATTCGTCAAACGAGATGTCCACCAGCTGCCTTCCTGCCAAGTGATGTAGCTCTATCTCATCCCACCATAACTGCGCCTCCCCATCTAGTAGGAAGGCTGCTAAGGTAACCTTCTGGCCTTCCTCCGTGTCAGTGGCTTTCAAGGTCTTGCACACCTTTGACAGCCAATCCTCTGCTTGCGTCGGGGTTCCTGCCCCCGTGAACGTGGGATGGTGGAAACTCAAAAAGTATTGCAGCTGTTGATCTGGAGCTCTTCGTGCCCTCAACGGCACTAGCCTTTCCACCGCAGGTTCGGCTGCTGGAGCCTGCACCGGAACCGTTCCCGGATTAGGAGGCTGTCCAGGGACATGCCCTCCTGGTTGCGCCGTGAACATCGCAAATACTACCTCAGCGATCATCCTTACAGTTTCAGCCGAAGGAGTAATCGGCACCGGAGTTGGTGCACTACTTGCAGTCGAACGAGGTGGTCGAGAAGGCCCCGCTCCACTCCCAGCCGCCTAAACATGTGCACATAACACAATTAACGACTAGGAGAAGGCAAGAATCAACAAAGGAACACAGAAGTTCCATCCGAATGCTAAGCATATACATGTAATTCATTCCTAAAGTGGACAATTACTGGTTATTTACATGAGTTAAAGGCGACGCACACACGTGCTCACCAACCCTTAAAAGAATTCGACCACGAATTCGAACGGAAAGGGAGCGAAACCCGAAGCTGATACCAATTTGTAACACCCTCCTGTTACATAGCATATAACAGTAGGTCCGGCCTGGACCCCACGCCATATGAAATGAACAGAAGAGAGCGGTACTAAAATTAGCATTAAACAGTTAAATACATAACTATCTCAGCATCAGAGTCGCATAACGGAAGCATATATAGTTTCATTTAAAACCAGTGTACACATTGTCCACAACTCTACTAGGAATGAAATACATAAACAGTTATTTACAATGTTTGTTTACATCATAAAGGTGGCTTCCAGACATCGGCACGCAGGCCGGCCACACATGAACAAAAGTAAACTAAAGCTATGGCCTTCAAGGGCCAGCACAGCACAGCAGCAGGGGCTTCAGCCCGCTATTTCCCGCTAGTCTCACCGGGACCTGTATAAGCAAATCCACCAAGTGGTGGGAAAACAAGTAACCGGTCAGCTTTAGCTGACCAAGATTTATAACGACCCCACCCCACACTCGGGGCGGCGGTGCTCCTTCCCTGCAGGTAAGTGTCAGCAGCATATAAATACATATCCGCAAACAACACCAACGGGGGCATACCGCGCCACCCGCTTCGTGCTCTCAAGGCACACTTTGGCATACTCACTGAGTTATGCCCTTACGCTAAGTCTTATTTCAACTTAGACAAGCAAATTGAGCTAGCCCGTACACACGAAGTTACGACACTCTTCCATAGCCCGGTGCAACGAGGGGCGACCTCTTTACCACCACTATGCGGGGTTTCGGTTCAGCTAGACCTGTGCTCAATCATCGTAGTATACACGATACGAGTAAGCTTCACCCAATACCCATCTCTTAAAGTTGGGTTTTGCAAGTTCCACAGCTTTATTTGCTACGTATCCAGTCTACAGGAATTTAGGTAGCACGAAAACACACAGTCTGTATGCTGGGCGCTAGCGCCGGCGCTAACGCTAGCGCTTGGCGCTAGCAACAGAACCCAGTTCTGCCCGGCACTGGTAACAGAAGTCAGTTCTGCTACCTCTGGGAAAACACCTCCAGATAACAACACTAGTAGCTCACCTGGAGCTACCGCCGGCGCTATCGCTAGCGCCCGACGCTAGTAACAGAACTTAGTTCTGCTACGAAACTTCAGGTACTGCTTGGGAAACACTTCCAGGTCCTTTTTCTGTACAACAAAATACACAAGACCCGAACCACATCATGTACACTGAGTTTTCTCCGGCACTTTACACGCAAGATACATCAGCAATCCGGCTCAGTCTGTCCAGATGGGCTTCACACAGCATGCCTATGCCCGTACTTCCATTCCGGACTCTATATGCAATTTATGGGGGAATCACTTCAACCCACCGGAAGATTCGATCTACTAATTAGTAGAAGTGTTCCAAAACATAGAAATCAAAGGACGCGCATGTCCAAAGACTAGGGAGGAGAATCGTTACCCTAGTTGGTCATTTTGGCTCCATAGAACTTAGAGGGAAATGGCTGCAATCCTCGGTGGCACACGCACGCAGATGCTTCTTCACAAATCCCACCAAGCACGATGAAAACTTAACTCCAATGGAGTTCCTTCCCTGCTCCCAGCTCTCTGCCCTCAGAACTGCAATGGCTCTCAGAGAAAATGAGCTGAAGAGTCAGATTTTGAGGTATATAAGAATTTCCCGCTACCGCCGGCGCTAGTGGCTAGCGCTGGCGCTAGCGACAAAGTCGGTACCGCTCTACCGCTTAAGGATGCTACCGTCGGCGCTAGCACTAGCGTCAGGCGCTATCGACATCTCGCCGTCTCGATGCTTCGACGTCTCGACGCCTCGACGCCTCAGCATCTCGATGCCTCGACGTCTCGACGTCTCGACATGTCGACGGGTGCGCTACCGCCGGCGCTAGCACTAGCGCCGGGCGCTAGCTCCTTGGCTTCAGCACACCTCTAACTCTTTGCACTTAGAACATGGGGTCTTACAACAAATACAATACATAAGCAAGCATTTTTAGATTTAGACACACGTGTTGATTACCAAAATAAGTGAGTGAAATGTATCATTATCAATCATAAAACATTTACTCATACTTAGAGGCATGCTAAGCTTGGTTCTACACATTTTGCAATACAATTGATGCACTTTAAATAGATATATCAAAGCATGATAAGCAAAACAATGTTCATAGTAATGTGAAAGAATTTGTTTTAACAATGTAAATAATTCTAAATATTAGAAATCATACATGCTTGATATTGGCAATAAAGATCATACAATTTTTTTATTTTGAATATGATAAGCATGATGAATTCCTTGAAACATAAATTTGAAATCCGTCTCTCCGTCATTCGTCGAGACTTCACGTGAACATTCGACGAATTGACTTAGCCATCGTCGAGACTTCACGTGAACATTCGACGAATTGACTTAGCCATTGAAAAATACTGACCAAAGCTTGAAAACTGTCTTCTGTTTTCATTCGTCGGGAGTTCTCGAGAACATTCGACGAATTGACTTAGCCGCACAATTTCATTCACAAGTCTGCCTTTTTGACTTCTGTCTGTGTTCGTCGATATTCGTCGGGAGTTCATGAGAACATTCGACGAATAGACTTAGCCGCAAAAATTTCTTCTTTAAACTAATTTGGCTTCTGTCTGGATTCGTCGAGATTCATCGGAACTTCACGAGACATCTCGACGAATTGACTTAGCAAAAATTTCTTTTCTTCTGAAAAACTGCTCCACTCCTCAAGTTTTTTTTTGTTTTGAAAAATTTTTTTAATAAAAAAAAGCAGAAAAATCACACAAACATATTTTTGTATTTTTGAATTTTGAATTTTTGTAGTTGATTTTTCATAATATGAATAAAAACAAAAATAACAAATGTCAGAAATACAAAAACAAAGTAGTACATATAGACTAAAATATTTTTAGTGATTTTTAGAAATTTTGAAAATCAGAAAATTCCAACACCCACGCTAGCACCGGCGCTAGTGATAGCACGACAAACAGTACGTGATTTTTTGAGAATTTTAAAATTTTTATTTTTGATATTTATTATGTGTCCTTAGAGTAGTTCCATGCTGAAATTTCAGAATTTTTGGAGATCTCTAGGTGGATCAAATTTGCATGAAACTTTGGCTTTTTCAAATTCTTGTGTTTTTCAAAAACATTTAATCATGAAAAGATAAATTATGAAGACACGAGGACATTTTTTATTAAACAGCCCAAAATATGCATGATTTAAGTAATAAGTGAATAAAAATGTTCATGCAGTGAGTAATATAAGTATATCCTAAGATTAAAGACTACCCTGACTAAATGTCTACACCCTAGCCCCGTACTAAGTGACGGATGGGCATGAGGAGCTGCACGCATGCCATAGGTTGGGGTGTTAGTCCCATATGCACACACTAGAGAACACTTAACCTAGCACTCTTTCCCCCCAGTGCCTCGCAAGGCCCCACTGGAACCCTCCCCGGTTAAGGACAAGACATGACTTAGAGGTTAGGTCTCTAATGCATACAACCCTACGCCCCCGCTATTGTGAGATATGAAGTCAAAGGTGAATAATCTTTGGACAACCTAAGCTTTTTAAACTATGGGTTGATTTATAAACTATGGGTTTTGTTTAATGTGATGAGTTATAAAGCCGCATAGTTTTTCTACTTTTATGAGATGACGATATGTGATAACTAGCACAATTACTAATATTCAATAAGTGATAAATCTAGTATGATGAGTTTTGGGTTTAATGCCATGTCATAAGATTAATATTAATATTGCATGTATTCCAAAATAGAATTTTAAATTATAGATCTAGAATAGAGTGATGATTAAGTTTGATGTATTTTTATTATTCTTAGGTTGGTTCTAGAATCTATATATATGTGAGATACATGCAATCAATATCAAATCATATCCATACACCAACTAATGTAAAGAAAGCAATATTCATATTTTTATCATAAGATTCATAATTCTTATTATTGATTTGAGATATTTCTTGATAGAACATGAATTATGATTTATGATTATAGAGAATTTTGCATAGAATATATGTTAGATCATCATGATGTATGTGATTTCTATTCTTTCTAGACTTATGACAATATGATTTGGTGATTTTTCTTTTGAATAAGCATGTTTGATTTTTAAGTCTAGAAAATGATGATCATGTAATCATATTAAAGACAAAGATCACATATATAATGTTTTGAAATTTATAATAAAATTTGCATTCAATAATTGAATCTATTGATCTTTGGTTTTGCATGATAATATATGATTTATGATACAATATTCATATATATATTCTAATGATTAATCCATAAACTATGTGTTTGTTGGAATTTTAGTATTCTATATAATTTCAAATCACATAGTTATCATGATATTTTAATAACATTGTAAATGTTATACCTAGCATATAAATTTAAGCATAAACCAAGAAGTGATGCTAGGATGATGAGTTTGAATGCAATGTTATTACATATGATTAATGGAGATTATGTTGCATGTAATATGAGAAGTTTTCAAATTAATTTTCTTTAGACCTAGAATGAAATGATTAAACTTTTGATTTGATCTTAATGATACAAGATGATTCTAAGGTCTAAATTACATGCAAACATTGGTGACACACATCACACACATAATATCTAAATTAATATATGAAATAATTATAATAAGGATAACATGTGATGAAAGATCCATAAACACAGAAATTTCCAAATCAAGCAAACTAAGATAGCTTTTAAAACGAAGTTGAAATTGGGCAAGTTGACAGCACCAAAAGAACTCAAATGAGCAAGCCCAGTTTGCCGTTGGATGGAGATTTTTGTGCTCTTTCCGAAAATATATTAAACGCAAAAATCAGGCGAGAGGATCAAAAGATATGGATGTTTGAAGTTTTGATCGTAAACTCGCATTTTTGAAAGATTAAACATGCGTTTAGATGAATTTTTGTTTTCAATTTTTTTTGATAATGTTCTTCATTATAAGGGCTATCATATGCAGCAAAAAAATATAGAATCAAAAAAATGTTGCGCATTTTAATTTTTAGTTTGAGCCCTTTAATAAACCATTTAAAACCAATCTTTAAAATAGTTTCAATAGTCTTGATAATAATTTCAAAATTCAATTTCTAATGATAATTCAAGACAATTAAGGGTAAGGATTTAAAAGGATAAAATACAATCAAAGATGAGAGATAGATCACTTTGAAAAATATATATGACTTAATGTTCAATTTTAATTCAAATTTGATTTGATAAACATTAGGCTTAATATATGAAAGTCATATTTCATGATATATAAAGTGATCATAGCATGTTTGTTCAAAAAATAAAAATAAACAAAAGAAAAGTGACAATAAGCATATCATGAAGTAGAGTAATGATTTTTCATTTTCTTAATAGTTTCTACTTCATGCATTTGAAAGATACTAAATGATAAGAGATTTAGGTATCCAAAGTTGACCATGTGTAATGGTTCCTTTGGGTACCCAAATATGACATGATGATTTTTTAGGATACAAGGGTAAATGGGCCTTTTCAATTAAAGTTGAATTATCATTTTTCTTTAAGGGTCTCCATTCATACCTTGGTGGTATATATTTTAAATTCATATTATGATTATGTGACATCTTTATATGATTATATTTGTTTGAAAAATAATTCATTTGTGATTTAAGTTTATTCAAATTATTTTTCAAAATAGATTGATGTTGATAATCATAATGAATTTTATTACATGGATTCTTTGAAAGTTTATAAGAGTGATTGTCTTTCTTTAGAAGTGATTGTTGTAAGAGTGGGTTACAATATGTTTTAAAAGTTTATTATTATTTTGATGATTTTCATTTCCACTCTTTCTTATGGACATACTCTTATAATATGAAGGATAATATTTTATATTTTGATTTTCATGAAAAGGAGTTTATAAATTTGAGTCATGATTGAAAATATATTGAGACCTATAATAGTGACTCTTAAGAATTTTATGAGGATCATAATTCTTTTTGAAACTAAACTCCTTTTGATTTAGTGTGTGAAAATGGTCCTTTTTAGAAATGATTTTGTAAGTTAATTTATCCTTGTTATTCAAAATCTTATGATGAAATTCATTACATGAACTTTGAAATTTTTCAACAAAAGATTTTAATTGTATTAACTTACAAGTTAAAGCATCATTTTCAACTATCAATTTTTCATTATGTTCTTTAGAAATTAAGAGCCCTTTTTCAATATCCTTGAATTTTTCTTTTAATAAATTGCAATCTAAACAAGGAATATGAATTTTATCTAAAGAGCATGAAAGAGAGTTTAACACATCAATATTAGATTCTACATTATCATTTGCTTTTAAGGATTTATTTTCTAAATGTAATTTGGAATTAGCAATTTTTAACTTTAAAATTTTACATTTAGCAATTTTAAGCATACGAGAAGTAGAAATAGAATTCGTTACAAAAAGAGAAGTTTTTGATTTTCTTACATTGCTATGGGATGAGGCAAGATTTGAACCAAGGGTTCCTTTGACATCTTCATCGCATTCCTCTTCCATAGTTGAATTTCTGTCTTCTCTTTTGCTTGATGTGTTGCCAACAAATGAGTCCAATATTGTGACGTTGTGTTCTTCTTCCTCCAAGCATAAGTCCTCATCAGTTTCTTCTCTTGGATCAATAAGGAATTGCTCTTGTTCATCATCTGTGGAAGGAAGACTATAAGTTTTCTCAAGAAATTTCCAAACTTCATAAGCAGTAGGAAGTGTATAAATAAGTTTGGAAATATTTTGATCTAATGCACAATATAGACTATTCATAGATTTGGCATTTAAAAACATTTCATTATTATTTAAAATACTTGGGGGTATTTTAATAGTAATATTACATACTTCCATATCCAAAGATTTAAGAAATTTTTCCATAAGAAATTTCCACCCATTATAATTTTTGCCTTCAAATAAAGGTGGTGCTAAAGATTTTTCATTTATAGGAAAGTTTCCCCACTAGTAGAAGCGAGATCATGTGACGCCATTATTCCCGGTTGTTAAACCGATTTGGAATAACCTCCCTCTGATACCACTTGTTGGATCTTACGGCGCCCTTAGAGGGGGGGGGGGGGGGTGAAAAAGGGAATAAAAATTCTTTTTATAATTTTAAGAAAATTACTAAATTGTTTTATAATATGCGAAGATAAAATAATAATTTAGCTAAATGAATATAAAATTATGATTTGCAATTTTTAGAAATAAGTACTAAATTGTTTTATGATGAAAGAGATTGAAATAAACAATTTAGATTTAGAATTGAAAACTTAGAACACAATATAATAGAGATTACGCCAAGTGATCGAAATCAAGTAAACACAAAAGAGACCTGATTATATTATATGAAAAAGTTTTTACATAAATTTGATTTCTATATCGCTAGAAATCGGAGGCGTACAAATGTAAATTTCTTTTCCTTTTCTATACCGACTTGTATCCCCACAAACCGGTTGGCTTTAGCCAATCCTTCCACGGATATGGCCTCAAGCCGCTCTAGCCAATCCTTCCCCGGATATGGCCTCGAGCACCCCTAGATCTAATCAGCTAGACCTAGTCGCCAACACAAGGCGAATTTCCCCAGTCCTACCCAGACCTAGTCGCCAACACAAGGCGAATTTCCCCAGTCCTACCCAGACCTAGTCGCCAACACAAGGCGAATTCTCTAAACGATTACAAAAAGTATGGAATAGAAATAATGAAAAACAATAATAAAACTCCATATATGAGATCTCTGGAGTCGAGGATGAAGGATCGCTGTAGCATAAGTGAGGTAGAAGCGATCGTCCTTCGGATGTAGCGTGACGTAGTCCTCCTCCAGAATTCTCCTTAAGCCTTTTGTGGGAGATCCATCTTCGGCAGCATAACAGCACTGGAATTGTGGCACAAGCAACCTCTCTGGGATTGATGATCAAAATGATCGAAGTTGGCTTCAATTTATAGACCTTGGAGCTAGCGCCTGCGGTAGTACTTAGCGCCTGCGGTATCGTTCGTGTGGAGCGGTTGCAAAACCGTTGGCGGTGTGGCTCTATGCACGAACTTGAGATAGCGCCTGCGGTAGCGATAGCGCTGGCGGTAGATAGCGCTGGCGGTAGTACTATGCAAAACCGTTGGCGAACTTGAGATAGCGCCTGCGGTAGCGATAGCGCTGGCGGTAGCGCTCGTGTGGAGCAGTTACGAAACTGTCGGCGGCAATGCGATCTGCACGAGCTCAAGCTAGCGCCTGGCGGTAGCATTAGCGCTGGCGGTAGCGCTAAGGAACTACTGAGATGAGGCTAACCGCTGAGACGAAAGCTGAGATGAAACCGCTGAGATGGAACCAACTGAGCTAGCGCCTGGCGTTAGCGATAGCGCTGGCGGTAGGGCTAAGGAACCGCTGCTTTCAAAAATTGTTTCCATGCTGCCTTCTACCTGTGGAGTATTGCACCTATAGTTCCTGCACACTATAAACACACTACAAGCAATATCAAATACAATATGGGATTTGTTATTCTCAAAAAAAGGGATGTGACACACATGTCCAACACTTACGTATTATAAGTATGCGTCCCCATCACGAGCATCACCTTCACTGGGTGGTTTGGCTTTTCCACAGTCAAAACCTACCGGGAAGCGTTGCTTGTGTTGTCAGAGTTTTGATCACGCGCTGAAAGACTGTGAGCAATGGAAATTGCAATTGGGAGAGGATGATGAGCCAACACTTATCTCCATTCCACTGCCTTCCTATGCCACCGCTCCTTCCATCGTTGATGACACATACGTTAGGCCCCGGGTCATCTTAGGAGCACAACAAATGCGTCGATGTTGATCACTACGACGACATTGTGGAGTTTTCTTCCTCCATTGTGCCATCCTTTCCTGTGGATTCTGTATCTGAGGATATTTCTTCACTCCTATCGGACTCTATCTTGAGTCCTATTTCCACTCAGATATTTTCTTGTATCAGTATGCATGTATCTTCTACTCTTATTGCCGAGTTTTTAGATGTGCAGGATAAGCCTATGGAGCCTGAAGCTATGCTGAGTTGCACTGAGAAGGACATTTTCCTTAGTGATGAGGTTTCTACCTCATCACTGGAGGAGAAGGTCCAACTCATCATCGAAGTTCCTAGCTGCTCATAT
This sequence comes from Dactylorhiza incarnata, assembly GCA_033032865.1. Lineage (NCBI taxonomy): Eukaryota > Viridiplantae > Streptophyta > Magnoliopsida > Asparagales > Orchidaceae > Dactylorhiza > Dactylorhiza incarnata. Next base: position 22,007,245 of record JAWHQI010000014.1, read on the forward strand.
TATGCCTGCAGTGATTCTATTGCAACCGACATTGAGTCTTTCGTGGAACCTGCCAGGAGTGAAACCGGGATCACTCCTCCTTTGTTTGATTCTTTTAGTTCTTCTTCCATTTTATTTCCTAATCAACCTTCTTATAATGCAGATATTGATAAGTTCATCCTTCCTGCTTCCCCTCCTGCTTTAATTTCTAATATTGCACATATTCCTTTGCAGGTGCATGAATTTATAGAACCATTCTTGGGTAATTTTGAGAGGCAGTCATGGAAGGGAAAGTAGATGGCAATGATGAAATTAATAACATATTCTCCCTAATCATCATTGCTTGCATTTTCCATGAAAGACTGGGTGCAGAGTGGTAAACGCTACTTCATTCATGACCGCCGATTGGAGGAGAGGAAGAGGATGAAGAAAGATGAAATATGGAGATGGAAAGCTCCTGATCTTCTGGACTACTGTTGTTGGGTCTTCGGACCCATTTCTTTTATTTCTAGTTACTATTTTAAATCAACTTACAGTTGATCTTTTTGGCATGCTTGTAATAATTAGGATATTTTAGTTGTCTCTTTTATGTTTAGACAATGTTATTAAAACTGCATAATGCAGGTATTAAGTCCAGCTTAAGGATGGTAAACAAAAGCGCTATTGGGAGACAACCCAGTTTTGGTTGTTTTTATTTTTCTAATCCGCTAATGCCTTAATATATTATTTTTGCTATTGCTTGGTGCGCCCTTTTTGTAGGGTGGTGATCTTTTGGTGGCGGACTAGGACTTCCATCGCAGTATTAACGCTAATCATCTGGTATGCTCATTTCTGAGCATGGGTAATTTTTCTTCCCCTAGCCTTTTACTCAATTTTCACGGTTACATCATTTGCGTCTATTGCTTAGATCAAGTCTGGGGGAGAGCCGCTATGTGTTACCCACTGCACGGGCACATCTCAGTGCATGCTAGAAGCATTTTATTTCAATTATTTTATTTGTTCATCTTCACCGCAGACCACTACACCCACTTTAGCGTGCACTCGCTTGTTTGTATGCTCCTGTATATTCAATTCTTGGTTGTGATGTAGAAATTGTTGTATTAGCCTAAAAAGTGCAAGATGGAGTGGCATGTTGACTCTTGTAGTGCTCTATTTGAGTACTTGTGTCTTTCCTAGAAATTTGAGTAGAATTAGTTTTTATTTATGCTTCTAATTTATAATTAGTAGATTTGTGTAGATTTTAATTTATTTTACTCAAAATGGTGAATGTGGTTGAATCTAGTGGTAGCGTGGTATTGTGTGTAGGAGAGCACGAGGTTCTTGTTGCTCGAGTCAGGAGGAAGGATTACCTTTCTCGGGGGCTAAGAACTTGCCCCAAGCAACTCTTGAAGCATGGGTGCGAATGATTTGCAAGATGAGCGTGACGTAGGCCATCTATTTGGCAAGCTTGAGCTTTTTTCTACCATTCCTATACGCTAACCATTGCTAGCCTATTTTTGTGCCTACCCAACCTTTTGGTTCAGCTCCACCATACTTCACCAAGGCCTAAAGCTAATCCCATTATCGCAACCAAAAATTAAGCCAAAAGCATTAATGAATTGTAATTTTCCAATGTGGTGCGGTCTTGTGAAACTTTTGTGTTGATGTGGATATCTTAAAAAATAATATATGCTGAGATTCTTGCTAATAGATTTGGGGATATAAAAAAGGGGAAGGAAAAGAGAAAGGAAAAGAAAAAAGCAAAGAGAATGAAAAAAATATATCCCTAGCGTTTTAATTGAAACATCTATCTCTATCGATTGGAGTAGGCCGTGTGCACACCCGATTTCAAAGTCAAGTTTGGGGGTGTGTTACACATGTATTATTGGGGCTGTTATGATTTAGCACTTTTGTATGCTCATTTGGGTTGCGATTAGCCTTCACGTTTATCTTTGTATTCCAAACCGTAACCTAAGCCTCGTGTATACCTAAAGTCCTATCGATTTGTCTTGTGAGTTCACTAGCGCCGTGGAGAGAGTGTGACAGGGCGAGCTTATGGTTCTCGACGTTGATGGATTTCAACGGAGATACTTCCAAGTTCCGGTCTTGGGTAACACTCCCCTTCGCGTCTAGTTTACTTTCGTACTACGCATGACCACGAGATTCACCAACATTCCATTTTTGAGTAAAAATAAATTCCTTTTTATGCATCAACACTTTTTATAAATTAGCTAGCATATTTAGAAACTTCTTCTAATGAATTTCTACGCACACAAGTATGCAACTTCGCATACTACTCCATGTCGCAATTTTTTAGCTAACTATGCTTTTCTCACTCCGCCGGATTTGTTTGCTCGGGACGTGCAAACAGGTAAGTCTGGGGGTGTGATGAGTCCCATTTATATACACTTTTATGGACTCATCCGGGATAGTTTTCCCGCATATGCACTTCACTTTTAGTTCATTATTGCTTATATTTCGCTTGAACACATTTCTTCACAAAGTGCACTCTTTGGTCATGTTTTGGTGTGCAATTGCACTCTATGTTTGTTGTGGGTAAGCACATGGTGCTCCCCAACCCTTTTTCTGTATTTGGATTGAGTTGGAAGGGTATTCCCAGCCGTGTGATTGTTGTTTGGTGCTGTGCAGGTGGGTAGAACATCCATTTTGCCCAGATATCATGTCTGCATGAATCGCACGGTCGTGCGTTTTCTTGACACACGGTCGGCTGCGATCGTGCGCTCTCATCTATGGCCCAAAGTAGCATTCTGAATTTGGTCGTGCGTTTTTACGCACTGTCTGTTTTGACCGTGCGTGAGTAAAATCGCACGATCTCCTTTGTCTAAAAAATTATGTTTTATTTTGTTCACGCACGGTCGTGCGTTTCTAAAACGCATGGTCGTGCATGAACAAAATTCTGCACTCTTTCTATTTAAGCTGCGATTTTAGGTTTTCAGGACCCCCGATTGAGTTCCGCCATTTTCACCGCAAGGAGAGCTCCATCTCCGTTTTCTTCCACCCTTCCATGAGGGCTTTGCCCTAGGCCGCCTCCATCATCCAAGAGCTTCCAAGGAGAGGTATCTAGCCCTACATCCATCATCATCCAAGGAGAAGGAAGCTTTGGTCTTGTGGCCAAATCGTGACACGAAGAAGACGGGCCATTGGAAGGTAGTGACAGCCTTCTCTACCCCAGACGCAGTTGAGGACCGAGCTTGGACACAGATTGATAACCCAGCGATTCCAACCGTGAATCTTCAACAAGGCTTCAGATTAGGTCGATTCCTTTGCTTTCTCCCTCTTTGTTTTGATGAATGTAACTAGATTCTCTATACTTTGATGATGTGCACAATAAACCATAATTTGTAATGTTAATTTCATTTTTATGAAATTATCTTGTTTATATGTGTGTATGAGGTGCGCCACCAAATCCACTCCACCCTCCACTTCATTCCGCTAGCCTACTCGCCCATTCCGTGTGCCTACTCTTCCTTCCTCCAAGCTAAGCGGTCCTACGGCCCATGTAATCCACCTCGACTCCGCCGGTGCGAACCATTCCATCCACTTGCCTACTCGTTCATCTGCCCTTGCGAAGTAGTGCGTTCAAGGCCTACCTAGTTTCCATCTCGCCAAGCAAAGCATTGCATAGCGGCATTGCATAGGAGTAGTTGTGGTTATTTTCTTTTATTTTCCATAAAGCAAAACCCCCTTTGTCCGCAATCCATTCGACCTAAAGGACTTCGATCTCAAGTCCTTCCTCAAAAGTAAACTCCACCTTACTGTGTTCCTTCGAGATTCGATACTCGGGGATTCACTCCTCATTTTATATTACTTGAACGATCGGTACACTGATATTTCGTGTCGCAGTCTTGCTATCGCCTATAGCGGTGTGCGAGATTTGCGCGTCAACAACATATCGTCGTATATGCAGAAGCACCAGAATGTCTCGTATCGTCGAGATACCTGCATCAGAGGCAGAACCAAGAAGAATTGAAAGTCTACCTAAGTTCAAGGCATCAACATAGTCCTATCGTCGAGATATTGTCCATGTCATCGCAACAATGGAAATATCGTCGAGACAAATTCAAAAGTTGCGGACGCGCTGTCAACATTTAATGACGCCGCCTGATTGTCCAATCAGCGCGTGCTCGTAAGGAAAGGAACGTCTAATACTTAAGGAATTTTTTCAGAAGACCGTTGGGAGCCTCGCAGTCTTATAAAAGAGATAAGAGGTTGCCCTAATGCGGTAATCAATCGATCAATAAGAAAGAATTTGCACATACAGCGAATAGAACAGTAAAAGCAGTGCAAGAAAGAAAGTGAAAATGAAGAAACAGTCATCTCCATCGACTGATAAGAAGCCAATCCTCATCAGGCTAAGAAAAGATTGAAGAAGAACTGTGCCCTCAAGATCTGAATCAGAAATATCTTCTTCAACCTTAAGAAGCCGATCTTCAACAGGCTAAAGTTGTCGATCTTCATCCGACAGAAGAAACAGTTTTTTATCACTGTAATCTTTGTAAGGCTTGCGGGCCTATTTGTCTAACTTGAGGGCTGGAGACCTGTGAGGCTTGAGGGCCAGGGCAGAGGCTATACTTGCGGGTTTGGCTAGGTAGGGCTTGATGGCCTGATTGTCAAGCTTGAGGGCTTGAGACCTGTGAGGCTTGAGGGCCGAGGCAGAGGCTAGACTTGCGGGTCTGAGCTAGGTAGGGCTTGAGGGCCTGAGTGTCAAGCTTGCGGGCTCGGGTGCTGTAGGGGCTTGCGGGCCTAGGCTTTAGGACTTGCGGGTCCGTGTTGTAAGGCTTGAGGGCCTGAAGTTTTTGGCAGAGTTTGTAGATCCTAGCACACTATTGGGTAGGCGCAGAGGGACAGAGGACTACTCAAGACACCCGGTCTTGAGGAGCCTCTATAGATCTTGTGTCGTCTAGTGTGTTTTATCTATGTTTGTCTGTGCTTTATTTTTGTGCTTTGTTTGAATATTAGAAACTCGCGCAAATAATCAGAAAAGAACCCAGATCACCTAACCCCCCCCCCCCCCCCCCTCTAGGTGAACGTTCCATTACTAACACCTAGCAATGCCACATGTATGCAAACCTGGGTTTCACCCAAGGCAGCCTATGGCGTGTATGCTTCTAACATAACAACACACATCATCATTTCACAACAAATCAAGGGTACTTATCATTTCCCCACGGGCGTGCAAGCCCAAGGCTAAGAACTCCACTAAGACCTCACCTCTTACATGGCTCATCTTGCCAACGGGCGCCTCAGACTACTTGTTCTCGCCACAATCACTAAGCCAAAAGACAAGAACTCCACTAAGACCTCACCCCTTACATGGCTCATCTTGCCAACAGGCGCATCAGCATATTTGTTCTCGTCAGTTAGCCCAAAAGGGGACTTGTCTTGCCGAGACACTCTCCCCACATGAATCCAAGAATTCACGGGCTAGCCAGCCGAACACAAAGGTAAAGTCACACCTTCACATACAAGCGGCTTCACAAGCCATTCACTACGCACAAGATTACCCTTTTCATAGCCCGGGGTGATCCCTTTGTCAGTCTCTCTCCATCTGATAGGGCATACGGTACTCGGAAGCTGCTTTCAAGGCATAACCCCAAGCAGACCTGATGATCTGGCTCTCACTTAGCTGGCAGGGTCGTAGGCTTACTTGGTAGCAGGAAGGGAAGTAAAATCCGAAGAGGGAACAATGGCACAAAAAATGGGGCGGCGAGATTACCCCCTCCTCATAGTCAGGGTCCTTTGGCGAGGCCTCTCGGTAGCCTGCAAGAGCGAGAGTTAGATGGTCCTATTGGATAGCTCAAGCGAATAAGGTCTAAGCGAATGAAGTGACTAACTTGGTACACATTATTCGTGTTGGTGTTGGCGAGAGATACCAGCTTCCCGGCGAATGTTTGGTCAGGAGGATGAAATGATTTCCCCTTCCTAGGGCGAGAAAGGGCCCTGGGGAAGCTGAGATGATGGCGAGATCGACGACAGGGGACTTTTAGCCGGGAGCCCTCCCTGTCGAGTGCTCCATCCCAAGCGCGAGGAGAGTCGTGTTCTCATGAGTCAGAGAGTTCCACGACGCCAGTGATAGTCCCGTGGTCCCAAAGGTGGTTGCTGTGGGAAGCAGTGTAAGGCGATGAAAGATTGAAAAGCAGGCAGGAAGGTAATAAGCAGCATACCAGGCTCAAGCGAATTTCCGCCAAGGATAATTGGAGGGTCAGGCTCCTGAGTGATAGTGTACAACCCCTATTTTCGCGAGGAGATGGGCATATACGAAATTTGTTCTGCGTTCGACGAAATTTATTCTGTGTTCGATGAAATTCGTTCTACGTTCGACGAACTCAACAGGCGAGGCACGTTTCAGATTGATAAGTCAACAGGCGAAAGAAGTAACAAGGAAGGCGAGCCAGTCTCAAAGGTCGCCCGCAGGAAGGCGGGCGAGCCGGACACTCGTCGGCCACTCGTAAGAAGGCGGGCGAGCTGGACACTCGCCGACCCCTCGCGAGGAAGGCGGGCGGGCCAGATCCTCGCGGCCCGCTTTCGGTGGTCTTCTAGGCAAGCCAGATTCTTTCCAAGTTTCGGTGTTCGACGAACTTCAAAATGCGTTCGACGAAATCTGTTCAGCGTTCGACGAACGTCAAGCTTTAGTTTGAGATCGACGAACTCAGCTCGGTGTTCGACAAAATTCATTCTGTGTTCGACGGACGTCACGCTTCAGTTCGATGAACTCAGCCCAAATAATTCACTCTTCAGTTCGACGAAATTATTTCTCAGCTCGACTAGCTCAATCTTCCATCCAATTCAGCAGATTCTCACAGGGCCGAGGGGAGCTCGCAGGAAGGCACTCGAGACCCGGCCTCGGTGGATGTCGATGCGAGCGGGGCCTTCGCAGGGCGCTCGCCTAGGAGGGGTTTCGCGAGCCATACTCGCGAGGAGACTCGCGGGAGTTCTCGCGAGTAGCCTTCTCGCAGGCCACTTGCCCATAGGCTAAGGAGGCGAAATTACCCCTCTGCCCCCGGTGGTCTGCCGTTAGCCCCTCCAAACAGCGGAGTTTTGCTGTTAGCAGGGCAAATTGGGGTGCGTTTAGTAAAACCAAAAGGCAGAATTCCGCTATTAACAGACCACGAATAAAAAACTATAAATAGACCTTGAAGGGCACCTTGAGAGAGGATTCCGATCTCAGTTCTCTGAGCTTCTACCTCCCTTGGTTACTTTGGTTTAGCTCTCTAGCTCTCCAAGGTGCCCAAGTCTCAACTTTGGCTTGGGAGGGGAAGTGCTCAATGATCCTCCGGGTTTGTGGTGGGACCTCCTCGTTGTGACTAAGGTCTTAGTCTATTTCCGAGTCTCCAGTCTGCTCCTTCCGAAGGACTAGTAAGGGCTAGCTTCCCCTCAACTTGTTGAGGGCCCGAGCTTCACAAGAGACTGAGAAATCGGTTTCAACATTTTGGTGCGGTGAGCATGGAGTGTGTCTAGTCCAGGAAAACTCTAAGGAAGGGACATGGTAGGAGATGAAGAGCAGGGCGAGGAGTTTTGCGGGTCACCCCCGGTGGTGACGCCAAGGATGTTCTCGGACTTCAGGAGGGAAGTCCTCGACACCCTCGGGTTCTCAGTCGCAGCGTTGCGAAGCTAATTCGCGAGCCCAACGGACTAGGTGTTCCATCCTCCAGCAGCGGTTGGCGAGGATGCCCCGGTAGGAAGGGCTGGAAAGGAGGTGGCCGGGGTGTCAGTGCAGGACCTGGAGGGGCGAGTGCTGTTCGCCAGTCCGGCAAGTTCGGTGCCAGCGAGCACGGGACAGGCAAGTGCGGCGCAGGCAAGTGCGGCGCAGGCATGTGCGGGGCAGGTGAGCGTGATCCTGGCGGGCACGACGCCCGTATTAGCGGCTCCTAAGAGTGTGGATCTCGCAAGCATGGCCCCAGCGAGTCCAAGCCTGGTGAGGGAGCTCGGGGGGGCGAGTGGAGCAGGTGGAGGAAGCCCCTTCTGCGAGCTGGTGCTTTCCGCACCCATCCTAGAAGGGTTCAGCGAATGGAACATGGTCTACTACCATGGCAGGGACGACCCAGTACAGCACCTGCAGTCGTTCGAGGATTCGGTTTCTATCAGACGGATGTCAGACGCTTTTAAATGTCGGCTCTTCACCGTCACCCTGAAAGAGAAGGCCAGGGATTGTTTCTACCAACTCCCTGTTGGGTCAATCTACGCGTTTGAGGACTTGCGTAGAAGCTTCTTGTTGCGGTTTTCAACTTCGAAGAAGAGGAAGAAGGACGTCGAGTCCCTCTTCAAGGTGACGCGGGAGCCCAAGGAGTCATTGGCTCGCTATGCAGATAGGTTCCAGGAGGAGGTGCTTCTCACCCAGGAGATGCCTAGGTTTTCCCTCCAAATCGCCTTCACGGTCGGGCTGAAGGAGAGTTTCTTCAAGATGGTTTTGAAGAGAAAGGCCTCCGTTTCCTACGAGGAGTTGATGGTGAGGGTGGCGGAGGAAATCGAAAGTGAGGAGGCCAATCCGGAGCTCACCAGGAGGCTAGCAAAGCTCAGTGAGCCGGAGGTCAGGCAGCAAGAGGTGCAGAGAGGAGAAGAGCTCCAGGCCCCAGAGGGGGGATGGAGGCCGCAGGGCGGGGGGATGCAAGGTCTAGGAAGAGGTTACGCCCCGGGAGGGGGTAACTTCTATAGGGGTCAAGGAAGACCCCATCAGTTGGGATGGAGGCAAGGTCCAAGGCCGGTGCCTCCCCCGCCTCAGCAGGCCATGGAGATCAGGCGAGGGAGAGGAGGAATAGGAAGGAGGTAAGGAGCCGAAGTAGGAGTAGGAAGGAGAAGGGGGAATAAGGCGGCAGAGGCCGAGAGGGGGGAGGTGACATCCCATACTGTGACTTCCATGATGAGGAAGGTCACGCAACGAACACCTGCCTAGAGTTTTTGGAGACAAAGAGGGCCAGAGTGTTGGCTCCACGACAGCAGCAGCAGGTGAGGATTGAGGAGGTCCTACCTCGGGAGGATGAGGAGGAAAGGTGCGAGGACCGGGTCGATGTGGGGACCCGAGGAGGGATCAGAGTGATCCACGGGGGAGTAGGGGTGGAGGCAACCCGCAAGGCGAGCCTCCATACCATCTACCGCCGGAGCATGGCTTCGACATCCACGGCCCCACCCCAGCAGAAAAAATTACATTCTCCCAAAGGGACATGCCGGGCCATGAGGACTCTTTCTGCGATGCGTTGGTCATCCAGACCGCCATCGAGAACTTCACGGTGTCTCGGATCCTCGTAGACAACGGAAACTCCGTCAACGTCATCTTCAAGAAGTTGTTCGATGAGATGAAGGTGGAAACCAAGAGGGTGTTGGCCTTGGATGGCCCATTGTTCGGGTTCTCCGTAGAGAGGAAGGAGGTATAGGGGGGAGTGGGGCTCCATGTGGTCCTGGGCGGGCAATCTCGGAATTGTCGCTTCATCATAGTGGATGCCCCCAACAGCTATAGTGCCATCTTCGGACAGCCGCTGATCAGTGCTTTCCGCTGCGTCCCCTCCACCTTCCACCAATGTCTCAAATTCAACTCGAGAGGAGTCCAAATTCGGGTAAGTGGAGATCTGAAGGTAGCAAGGCAGTGCTACGTAACAGCAGTAAACACCATCTATTGGATGGCCGAAGCAGAGAAATGGGATCAGGAGATGGGTGAGCCGACGGGTCTCGGAGAAGAAGCGGAGGAGAAGAAGGAAGAGGTAGAGGGTCGGGCCCTTGAGGAAGGGGTGGAAGAGGTGGTGAAGGTTCGGGGAGAAGAAGGAGAGGAGAAGGTCGAAGTGCCAACTTGCGACGAGGAGAAGGAAGAAGTTCAGGGAGAGCAGTCCCAGCTAGAAGCCATGGAGGAGGTCGTGGAGCTTGAGGTCACCACCTAGGCTGGGGTGGTAGAGAAGGTCCGCATCAGCAGAGAGCTCGGCCTGGAGGAGCAGAAGCAAATCTTGGCCTGCGTCCAGGAAAATGTGGATGTCTTCGCTTGGACTGCCGCGGAGATGCCCGGGATCGATGCAGATGTGGCTTGCCATCGCCTCAATCTCGACCCCGGCACCCGCCCCATCCGTCAAAAGAGGAGGGCCATAGCGGACAAGCTGGAAGGCCCCATCAGGGAAGAGGTGGGCAAGCTCCTACATGCAGGATTTGTATAGGAGATCTAGTATCCAGGTTGGGTCTCCAATGTGGTCATGGTGAAAAAAGGAGGAGGTAAGTGGAGGATGTGTATCGATTTTTCCTTGCTTAATAAATCATGTCCCAAGGATTGCTACCCCTTTCCTATAATCGACGCGCTGGTTGACTTAGCCGTCGGTTTCCCTGTAATGTCTTTTTTAGATGCTTTTTTCAGGTTATCATCAGATCCGAATGCACCCCCCCCCCCCCCCCCCCCCCGCGACATCAAGGATGTCTCCTTCATCACAGGGGATGGGTGCTATTGTTATAAGATGATGCCCTTTGTGCTCAAGAATGCAGGGGCCACATACCAGCGAATGATGGACAGGATCTTCCGAGAGCATAAGGGAAGAAACCTTGAGGTCTATGTTGATGACCTCATGGTAAAGAGTCGGGACCTCAAGGATCACCTCCAAGACCTTGAAGAGAACTTTGGGACCTTGTGAAAGTATAAGATGAAACTCAACCCCCTGAAGTGTGTCTTCATGGCTAGCAGGGGAAAGTTCCTGGGACACTTGCTCACCCCAGCGGGGGTGGAGCCCAACCCTGACAAAGTTAAAGTTATCATGGAGTTGGGCTCGCCAAGAAACTCGAAGGGGGTTCAGTGCCTCACGGGAAAATTGGCCGGACTCAGTAGGTTCCTCTCCAAGGCGGGTGAGAGGTGTGCACCTTTCTTTAAGGTGCTATGGGGAAACAAGAAATTTGAATGGACCTCGGAATGTGAGGAATCCTTCCAAGCTTTGAAAGGGCAACTCACCCAGACTCCTCTACTCCAGGGACCATGACAGGGAGAGGATCTATCCCTATACTTGGAGGTGGGATCCGAGGCAGTAAGTTCGGTGTTGGTCCGGGAAGAGAGGAGGAGGCAGTTCCCCGTCTACTACGTCAGTCGAGTGCTGAGGAAGGCGGAGCTTCGATACCCAATTTTAAAAAAGTTGGCCTTCGCTTTGGTGGTATCGGCCCGGAAGCTCCGGCCATACTTCCAAGCGCACTCGATCAAAGTGGTGACTGACCACCAACTTCGCAAATTCATGGAAGGGGTGGAGCATTCGGGGAGGCTAGCAAAATGGTCTGTGGAGCTGAGTGAGTTCGACATCACGTTTGTTCCTAGGATGTCGATCAAGGCATAAGCGATAACGGACTTCATGGCAGACTACGCAATCGAGGTGGGGGAGCATGAATCACATCCCCCGGTGGCATGGAAGATGCTGGTAGATGGTGCGTCAGCGAAGCACACCTATGGAGGAGGAATCTTCCTAATAAGCCCCCAAGGGACGAAGATTGAGCAAGCCTTGAGCATCCATTTTCATATTACCAACAACCAGGCCGAGTACGAGGCCGTGATAGCAGGACTGAAAGTGGAGGTTAGATCATAAATTAACTCTAGAGGGGCGGTGAATAGAGTTTAAAACTTTTTTCCCTTAGTTTTATTGCTGAATTAAAAATAGTGATATATATATGTGTATAGAGAGTGAGTAATAAAAACTAAAATAAAATGAGTAATGAAAATAGCACACAGCACAACACAAAAAAGAAATAAAACACAGAATACACAAGGAGCTATAGTAGTTCCCCACTAAACTTGGGTACGTCTACTCTTCTACCACCATTGGTAGGAATCAACTAGGATTTTTGATCAGGTGCCCTCACACCAATGAGCTTTTGATAAGGTGCCCAAAAACCAAGCAGGATTTTTTGATAAGGTGTCTTGCCACCAAGAGGTAAACTTTTGAAGGGATTTTTAACCCTGTACAGAATGGGATAGGGAAGGGTTTAGATGTTCTTCTCTGTCAAGATGTATAGAGAGGACTCTAGTGGATGTTGATGTAGAAAAGAACTCCTCTGTTTGATATGAGATGTTTGACAGTTGATTTTGCTAGAGCTTTTCTTTGAAAGAATTGATCTTCCTGTAGCAGATAAATCTGAAAGGCAAGAGTGCTTCTCAGGTTGTTGTTGCTCTTTTGAAGATCTGGACTTGCAACAAAAGACTGAGAGAAGAATTGAAGTTCTCAGTTGAAATGAAAATGTTGTTGTTGAGGAAGAAGAAGTTGATGTTCCTTTTGTTCTTCTTTCTCTTCTCTTCCTGAAGCTTTCTCCTTTCTTTATTCTTATTTTGCAGCAGGAAATCTGAGAGATGGTGTAGCGTTCTCAGAAAATGTGTGCTGCTGAAGGAGGAAGAAGAAGATGAAGTTCTGTTCTCTGAAGAATGCTAAGGAGGAAGAAGGTGAAGATCGGTTCTCTGAAGAATGCTAAGGAGGAAGAAGAAGTTATTTTAATTTCTTTTCTTCTTTATTTCTTTCTCACTCGACAGCCTCTTCTTTCCTTTTTTTGTACTGTTGTATTAATGCGTTCTGTACTAATTGTCGTGTAAAAAATAGCTGTAAAATTATTCTGTAATATCTTCTTCCTTCTTTCTTTTGAAATCACTGACAGAAATTAAATGCACATTCCTTATATTAAGGAATATATTATTCTGAAGGCACATTTCTGGGAACTGCAAATGTCACGTTGTATTCTCTTTCCTTTTCCGAGGAAATGTCAACGGCTATAACTTAAATAATAAAGGAAATATATTCTCCTTACTTGATTTGATGGAAAGAGCCATTGCTGTCGTCGATCTGAGATCAGAGAATGAAATGAATATAATTCTTCTGAAATTTCTGAGCTTAAATAAGAAATCTTTGATTTGAACAAAATTCGTCGAACGCAGATTGGAGTTCGTCGAACGGAAAGATTCGTCGACCGCTGAGCCTGGATAAAATCGTCGAGCGCTGAGCTGGAGTAAAAGCGTCGAGCGCTGAGTTGGAGTAAAAGTGTCGAGCGCTGAGCTGGAGTAAAAGCGTCGAGCGCTGAGCTGGAGTAAAAGCGTCGAGCGCTGAGCTGGAGTAAAAGCGTCGAGCGCTGAGCTTGAGTAAAAGCGTCGAGCGCTGAGCTTAGACAAATTCTTCGACCGCTGAGACGGGTTCGTCGACCGCTGAGAACATGTCTGTTTGTCGAACGCAGATAGCCATTCGTCGAACGCAGATAGCCGTTCGTCGAACGCAGAATCTGAATGAATTCTTTAGTTCTAACAGCCTAAACTCTTGACCCATTGACTATACATTGGGGTCAACTTGATCTTAGTCAATCAGATAGTGATCCTAGCCCAAATCAAAAATAGGGTTGTTCCAACAATCTCCCCCTATTTGGGTTAGGACACTATTTAACAAAAATTGAAAATAAACAACTACTAATACAGCAAAAACAATAGAGCATGAATATATCTGATGTATTTTTTAAATATTTTATCAGATATAAAATAAATAGTACTCTGAGTTTTTGAAATTACATTTCAATAAAAACAGAAATGAAAATACAATCAGAACCTTGATTTTTCTGAATTCTGCCTTCTGAATTCTGAAATTCTGATAGAAATTCTGGTATTGTCTGATTTGTATTGTTCTGAATTCTGATCTGAACCGAACTGTATCTGCCATGTAAATCAGCTTTCTGAATTTGTTCTGAACTGAATTTGTCTGAATTCTGATTTTGTCTTTCTCTGATTTTTGAATTCTGATTAGCTGAGCTATAGCAATAACTGATACTGAATTTGCTAAAACAAAATTCTTCTTCTGAACTGTACTATATCTGCATCTTAACTTGATTGTGAGCTGTATCTGAATTTTTCTGAAACATAAATTTGCAATCAGCAAACTGCTGTAAGCTTTATCAAGCTTCTTCATACAACAACTCCCCTTGAGAGTGTCTCCCCCTGAGACGGGAGGTTCTTCAGATTTCTCCCTTGCTTAGTTTATAGAACAACTCCCCCTGAGCAAAGCAGTGCATCAAATGGAGCTTGTTCATGAAAACTTCTCCCCCTGCCTAGTTTCAGGAAAGGCCTGAAGCTAGGCCCCTTGAAGAAGGGACATTTGATGGAGGTAGGGAAGGATGCAAGATTGTCATTGCTATTGTTCTTGCACAATAAAATAGAGATCAAGTGCAAAGGGAACTAGAAAGAGAAACAATTTTGTAGGCATTCAGCTAATATAAAAAAAATTGATTAATGATGACAGGCTGAAATAAAAAACTTCAATTCAATGAAGAGATGGGTAAGTAGAAAACTTAATTTTTTAACAGATTGATTCTCCATCTATCATTCCTAGCTGATTTATAAAAAAGATATTTTTCTTTTCATCCAAGGGCTTGGTGAAAATGTCAGCTCTTTGCAAATCAGTAGAGATGAACTGTAGGCATATTTTGTTTTTATCCACATTATCCCTAAGGAAGTGGTGCGTAATCTCTATGTGTTTAGTCCTACTATGGAGACCCGGATTTTGTGTTATAGATATTGCACTAGTATTGTCACAAAATATAATTAAATTATTTAGATTGACACCATAGTCTAAGAGCTGATTTTGTATCCACAACATCTGTGAGCAGCAACTGCCAGCAGCTATGTATTCAGCTTCAGTTGTTGATGTAGACACAGATGTCTGTTTCATACAAAACCAAGACACAAGCCTATCACCAAGAGACTGGCAAGTTCCTGATGTGCTTTTCCTGTCTACTCTGCATCCAGCATAATCTGAATCTGAGAATCCAGTTAATTCAAATTCAGATGTTGTTGGATACCAGAGACCTAGATTAGGACAACCCTTTATATATCTCAAAATTCTTTTTAATAAAATTAGGTGAGATTCTTTGGGATTAACTTGGAATCTAGCACAAATACATGTAGCAAACATTATATCGGGCCTACTAGCTGTTAAATAAAGTAAAGAGCCAATAATTGCTCTATATACTTTCTGATCAATAGGTTTCCCTGATTCATCAGCATCAACAACATCATTAGAGGGCATGGGTGTTTTCATGGTGGAAGAATCATACATACCAAATCTTTTCACTAATTTCTTAGCATACTTAGATTGGGATATGAAGATTCCATTTGGGGTTTGCTTCACTTGAAGACCAAGGAAGAATGATAATTCGCCCATACTGCTCATTTCAAATTTAGATTGCATTAAATTAGAAAATCTTTTGCATAAATTTGAATCAGTAGAGCCAAAAATAATATCATCTACATATATTTGAACTAGCAAAGTTTGATTTTTATATATCCTGAAAAAATAGGGTTTTATCTACTATGCCTCTACAGAATTTATTCTCTAAAAGAAAACTAGCTAAAGTCTCATACCATGCTCTAGGAGCTTATTTAAAACCATAGAGAGCTTTCTTAAGCTTAAATACAAAAGAGGATTGAGTTGGAGAGATGAAACCTGGTGGTTGTTCCACATAGACTTCTTCTTTGATTTCTCCATTCAGAAATGCATTCTTAACATCCATTTGATAAACTTTGAACTGCTTGTATGCTGCAAATGCAAGGAAGATTCTGATTGCTTCTAACCTTGCAACTGGTGCAAAAGTCTGATCATAGTCTATTCCTTCTTCTTGTGAGTATCCTTGAGCTACTAGTCTTGCTTTGTTTCTCACAATGTTGCCATCTTGTTGGAACTGCGGTTCAGAATTGCCCCGGTGCTGTGGTACTATTCGAAGCAGAAGGACGTGTTCCCCGTGGGCCTAACTGGCTGCCCCGTGGATCCGCCCGAGGACTAAGTTGATATAAAGAACAGTTGCGCCTTCACCAACAGTCCAGGCTTTTGGTCGAGTTGGTGGCGCTGGGTCCTCTCAATTGGTATCAGAGGGGGTCGCGGGTTCGAAACCCCGGGGTCGTTTTTTGGGGGGGGGGGGGGGGGGGGGGGGGGGGGATTGTTGGAACTGCGGTTCAGAATCGCCCCGGTGCTGCGGTACTATTCGAAGCAGAAGGAC
This sequence comes from Dactylorhiza incarnata, assembly GCA_033032865.1. Classification (NCBI taxonomy): domain Eukaryota; kingdom Viridiplantae; phylum Streptophyta; class Magnoliopsida; order Asparagales; family Orchidaceae; genus Dactylorhiza; species Dactylorhiza incarnata. The sequence continues at coordinate 22,023,181 of JAWHQI010000014.1, forward strand.
ATGTTCCCTGTGGGCCTAACTGGCTACCCCGTGGATCCGCCCGAGGACCAAGTTGATATAAAGAATAGTTGCGCCTTCACCAACAGTCCGGGCTTTTGGTCGAGTTGGTGGCGCTGGGTCCTCTCACATCTGCATCTAGCTTATTCCTGTAGACCCACTTAGTTCCAATAACTGGATAATTCTTTGGTCTAGGAACCAATTCCCAAACTTTGTTTGTCTCAAACTGATTGAGTTCCTCTTGCATAGCAATGATCCAGTTGGGATCTTGTTCTGCATCTTGTAGGGATTGAGGTTCAATCTGAGAGAGAAAACAAGTATGCATCATATTTTGATTTGCTTGATGCCTTATTTGCACACCTGCTGAAATATCACCAATAATTTGAGATATTGGGTGATCTCTAACTGTGATGTTGTTGAATCCAAAATATCCCCACGCCCTCGACGCTCAATCCCAGAGGAAAGAGATGGGGTAGTGGTCGAGCAGCTGGATACTTGAGTTGCGAGTGAAGAGGGGAGAAGAGAAGAAGAGAGGGCCGCTAGCTTGCGGCGAGACCAGACTTCGCCCACCGCGGCAAATGCCACTCCTGCGGCGGGCTTTCCCTTTATTTAATAATCTGTATTACAGCTCATTGTGTTTAGTACATGGAAGATAGAAGGAATACAAGAGAGTTGCGGGTAAGAAAAGATTAAGTTGTGCGGGCTGTTTGCCGAGGTCGCCCAGACAGGTCGCCCGGACAGGTCGCCCGGATAGGTCGCCCGGACAGGTCGCCGGGATAGGTCACGGCTAGGCGCGGTCTGGCTATTTCTAGCCGCCGGCTTTGCTCCCCAACTTGCCTGTCCACTGTTCATGCCGAGGGTCCTATTTATAGGCTCTGGGTCGATGTTGTCACCGCCGGTGAGCCGGTGACTGAAGTTCTACCTGCGCGGTCTGAAGATGGAGGTCGCCATCTTGGCGACTTGAAGGAGGAGACCGCTACCCCGGGCAGTTTGACGAAGGCCGCCTATGGGCGGTTTGAGGAAAACCGCCCCCCCCAAGACGGGCGGTTTGACGAAGGCCGCCCCTACGGGCGGTTTGAGGAAAACCGCCCCCAAGCCGGGCGGTTTGACGAAGACCTCCCCTATGGGCAGTTTTAGGAAAACCGCCCCCAAGCCGGGCGGTGTGACGAAGGCCACCCCTACGGGCGGTTTGAGGAAAACCGCCCCCAAGTCGGGCGGTTTGACGAAGGCCGCCCATATGGGCGGTTTGAGGAAAACTGCCCTTAAGCCGGGCGGTTTGACGAAGACCGCCCCTATGGGCGGTTTGAGGAAAACCGCCCCCAAGCCGGGCGGTTTGACGAAGGCCGCCCCTAAGGGCGGTTTGAGGAAAACCGCCCCCAAGCCGGGCGGTTTGACGAAGGCCGCCCCTACGGGCGGTTTGAAGAAAAACGCCCCCAAGCTGGGCGGGTTGAATCTTCTTACCGAGTAACCTGTAAGAGAAAGGCAGGAAAAATCTCCTAGGAAAGGATCGCCGATTTCTGGGTCAACAGATGTGGTCAACAGTTGGAGTTGGTTCAGCAATAGTTTCCACTTGGGGAACTTGTTCAGCTGTTATATCCTGTGGAAGATGATCTGTTGTTATCTGATTTAAAAGGTCAGCAAAATCTGGGTGATTTTCTTCTTCACTTTCTTCAGCATTCTGCTGTACAGGATCCAGAAATCCTTCTTTATGTAGAGCTAATTGATCTAGCTGCTCACTTAGCTCTTCAGAGAGATCTGATACCTGCAAAGTATTTATGGTAGAGGTGGTATTCCTCTCCTCATTTAACAGGTTAGTTTCATCAAAAGAAACATGCATGGACTCCTCTATCTTAAGAGTAGATTTGTTGCAGACTCTATATGCTTTACTAGATAGAGAGTATCCAAGGAATATGCCTTCAGCTGCCTTAGCATCAAACTTCCTTAGATATTTCTTATCATTGTTATGCACATAGCATTTACAACCCAAAATCATAAAATAGCTAACCTTAGGTTTTTTATTCTTGAGTAGTTCATAGGGAGTTTTACGCTTAAGTATATGTATTAGGCTTCAATTCAACACATAATTTGTTGTGTTCACTGCCTCTGCCCAAAAAGAGAGTGGCAAATGAGCATCAGCAAGCAATGTAGTTGCTGATTCAATTAGTGTTCTATTATTCCTTTCAGCTACCCCATTTTGTTGAGGGCTTCTGGGAGCAGAGAAACATTGCCTGATCCCTTCTTTTTCACAGAATTCTCTCATCAGAAGAGACTCAAACTCAGTGCCATGATCACTTCTGATCAATGCAACTACAGTAGAGTACTCAGTCTTGATGGACCTGAGAAAGTCTGTTAGAATTTTGAAGGTGTCAGACTTGTTCCTAAGAAAGAACACCCAAGTGAATCTTGAGAAGTCATCTACAATAACTAGAGAATAATGCTTCCCTCCTAAGCTCTATATAGCAGTAGGTCCAAAAAGATCTAAATGCAGCAAATACAGAATCCTAGGTGAATCACTCTTGGATAAAGATTTGAAACTACTTCTAGTCTGCTTACCTAACTGACAAGCCCCGCAAAGTCCTTCCTTCTTGTATAAACCAGAAGGCATTCCTCTGACAAGATTGTCCTTAGAAAGCTTAGAGATAGTTCTAAGGTTAATGTGTTCAAGCCTTTTATGCCATAATTCACTTGTCTTACTTATTGAATAAAATAGACAGATGTCTGAATTGGCAGAGTCAAAATTGACTAGATAAATGTTTCCTTGTCTAATACTAGATAATACATTTATTTTTTGTATTATTGGTAATAAGACATTGGGAAGGGTTAAAGGTTACCTGATAACCTTCATCACATAACTGGCTTATGTTGATGAGGTTGTGCTTGAGACCTTTGACATGTGATACTTCTTTGAAGGTTACTGCTCCAATCTTGACTTGTCCATATCCTTTTGTCTCTCCACAGTTGGAGTCTCCAAAGACAACTTTGGGTCCAAGCTTTGCCTTATAATTGCTCAAGTTGGCCTTGTTTCCTGTCATATGCTTTGAGCATCCACTATCCAAGTACCAATATTCCTTTATCTTTGGATAGGTGTGTACCTGCAAAGACAGAAAAATAAACTAGTTGTTTTTGACCCAGACTACCTTGGGTCCTTTTGTCTTTCCACAACATTCAGAAATAAAGGATATTTTAGGTTGATCCTTATAGCCTTGTGGATGATATCTCCTTGGAGGTATTATCCATTCAGTGAAAGGATTTTTAGTTTGTTTTGAATTAGAATTCTTGAAATTTTCTGTATAGTATCTGTTCGACGAATTTGGGTAAGTTCGTCGATCGCCGTTCATGTAATAACTATACTGAAAATCTGTTTTCAGTTTTCGTCGATTTTCGTTCGACAAATTGAAGTCTTTTCGTCGAGCTCCGTTCGACGAATTCTTCTGAATTCTTTTATTCATAACAGACTTGTTTGAAATATCTGTATTTGCTTCTACAGCCTCTTTGCTTTTAGCAGAAACGAATTTTATAGGTGTAGAAGGTATGTTCTTCTTAATTAGAGGTGGCTCGCTTGATGAAGCACCCAAGCCCAGTTTGCTATTAAGTCTAGCATTTACTGTGCTTGTTATGTCCATCAGTTTGATGCTTCTCCCATTAAGGGATTCTTCAAACTTTTTGGCTTCAGACAACTTGCTCTCAATGAGAACAATATGTTCCCTGGAGGCATCCAAATCTTTCTTAAGATTTACATTTTTTATTTCAGCTAGCTTACTTCTGAGTGAGATTATTTCTTTCTCAGATTTTAGTAAGTCTAAGCAAAGAACCTTGAATTCAGCTTTGAATTCAACTGAAGTAAAATCAAAGTTAGATATTACCTGATTTTCATCATCTTCTGCTTCTAGTTCTGATCCTTCTTCATCAGAATTGTTGGCTGAGGCATTGATTGCCATCATGCAAAAATTCTTCTCTTCTTCATTATCTTCATCATCACTGGATGATGATGCATTTCCCGACTCACTGCCTGAGTAATAAATTGCCATCAGGCACTGATCATTCTCTTTTGTTTCTACTTCATCATCTGAAGAGCTGGATGACTGATATGATTCAGTTTCACTCCAAGATTCTGCTACAAATCCTCTTCCCTTCTTTTTGTGTTTGTGAGAGGAATACTTGCTGGAGTTTCTTTTCTCTTCTTTGTCCTTTTTCTTTTCTTTCTTCTGGTTTTCTGGACAGTCTGGTGCAATATGTCCTGGTTTCCTGCAACCAAAACATATAATTTCTTTTGAATTGTTTTTGTCATACCTTGGCTTTTCATAGCTCCTGGATGACTTTTTACTGAAGTCTTTTCTTGTCATCTTGTAGAATCTTTTGGCAAACAGACTCATCAACTCCTCATTGTCAGGAGTCTTTCCTTCTTCTTCTGTAGCTTTGAAGGCAAAATTCCTGTCCTTCTTTGTTGAAGAGGAGGTGCTCACTTGTTCAGCTTCCCTTGTCTTGATGAGTTGCTCATAGGATTTAAGCTTTCCTAGCAGTGTCTCAGTAGTTATCTCATTAAGACTTCTGGCTTCCTTGATAGGCCAGATCCTAAAGTCCCAAGTGCTGGGGAAGCACATTAGGATTTTGTCATTGATCTCAGTTAATGAGATTTCCTTGTCCATTGTTCTGAGTTCACTTATGATTACACTTAATCTAGTGTACATATCTGCAACTGATTCTTCTTCACCCTTCTTGAAGTTCTCATACAGAGAGATCAAGTGAGATCTTCTGTCCTTTCTTTCATCAGCAGAGCCTGCAACCATATTGTTGAGAGAGGTCCATATCTCTCTAGCTGAGGTGTAATCCACCACTTTCTGAAATATGTCATCAGACATTGTTTGAGCCAGAATGTTCATGGCTTTTGCATCAGCACTCCTTTGCTTTCTCTGTGCTTCTGTCCATTCAGGAGGTGGGGTTGTTGTTAGTAGTGGTTCCAGTACTTGCTGCTGCTGTAGGTGTTGGAGGCCCTGTCAAAATCACATTGAAAATTTCTTCATCAATTGAGTTCATATAAAGCCTAATCCTTGCTTTCCACAGCGCAAACTTACTGAGATTGCACATAGGAGGTTTTGTGCTAGAATACTCTTTGTTTTGTGCCATGAGTTTTTAACAGAAAATAAATAAAATAAAAACTCTAAAATAATTTAAGATCTAATTGATCTTTGTGATTCAGGTGTTAGCCTGTAAAGAATCAACTTCCTCTGAAACCAATTGAAAGAGGAGGTTAGATCTTAAATTAACTCTAGATGGGGGTGAATAGAGTTTAAAACTTTTTTCCCTTAGTTTTATTACGGAATTAAAAATAGTGATATATATATGTGTAAAGAGAGTGAGTAATAAAAACTGAAATAAAATGAGTAATGAAAATAACACGCAACACAACAAAAAAAAGAAATCAAACACAGAAGACACAAGGAGATATAGTAGTTCCCCACTAAACTTGGGTACGTCTACTCTTCTACCACCCTTGGTAGGAATCCACTAGGATTTTTGATCAAGTGCCCTCACACCAATGAGCTTTTGATAAGGTGCCCAGAAACCAAGCAGGATTTTTTGATAAGGTGTCTTGCCACCAAGAGGTAAACTTTTGAAGCGTGTTTTAACCCTGTACAGAATGGGATAGAGAGGGGTTTAGATGTTCTTCTCTGTCAAGATGTATAGAGAAGACTCTAGTGGATGTTGATGTAGAAAAGAACTCCTCTGTCTGATATGAGATGTTTGACAGTTGATTTTGCTGGAGCTTTTCTTTGAAAGAATTGATCTTCCTGTAGCAGATAAATCTGAAAGGCAAGAGTGCTTCTCAGGTTGTTGTTGCTCTTTTGAAGATCTGGACTTGCAGAAAAAGACTGAGAGAAGAATTGAAGTTCTCAGTTGAAATGAAAATGTTGTTGTTGAGGAAGAAGAAGTTGATGTTCTTTTAGTTCTTCTTTCTCTTCTCTTCCTGAAGCTTTCTCCTTTCTTGATTCTTATTTTGCAGCAGGAAATCTGAGAGATGGTGTAGCTGTTCTCAGAAAATGTGTGCTGCTGAAGGAGGAAGAAGAAGATGAAGTTCTGTTCTCTGAAGAATGCTAAGGAGGAAGAAGGTGAAGATCTGTTCTCTGAAGAATGCTAAGGAGGAAGAAAAAGTTATTTTAATTTCTTTTCTTCTTTATTTCTTTCTCACTCGACAGCCTCTTCTTTCCTTTTTCTGTACTGCTGTATTAATGAGTTCTGTATTGATTGTCATGTAAAAAACAGCTGTAAAATTATTCTGTAATATCTTCTTCCTTCTTTCTTTTGAAATCACTGGCAGAAATTAAATGCACATTCCTTATATTAAGTAATATATTATTCTGAAGGCATATTTCTGGGAACTGCAAATGTCACGCCGTATTCTCGTTCCTTTTCCATGAATATGTCCTTTTCCAAGGAAATGTCAATGGCTATAACTTAAATAATAAAGGAAATATATTCTCCTTACTTGATTTGATGGAAAGAGCCATTGCTGTCGACGATCTGAGATCAGAGAATGAAATGAATATAATTCTTCTGAAATTTCTGAGCTTAAATAAGAAATCTTTGATCTGAACAAAATTCATCGAACGCAGACTGGAATTCGTCGAACGGAAAGATTCATCGACCACTGAGCCTGGATAAAATCGTCGAGCGCTGAGCTGGAGTAAAAGCGTCGAGCGCGGAGCTGGAGTAAAAGCGTCGAGCGCTGAGCTGGAGTAAAAGCGTCGAGCGCTGAGCTGGAGTAAAAGCGTCGAGCGTTGAGCTTAGACAAATTCTTCGACCGCTGAGACGGGTTCGTCGACCGCTGAGAACAAGTCTGTTCGTCGAACGCAGATAGCCATTCGTCGAACGCAGATAGTCGTTCGTCGAACGCAGAATCTGAATGAATTCTTTAGTTCTAACATCCTAAACTCTTGACCCATTGACTATACATTGGGGTCAACTTGATCCTAGTCAATCAGATAGTAATCCTAGCCCAAATCAGAAATAGGGTTGTTCCAACAAAGCCTGCGGCTGGCCAGGGAGCTAGGAGTGCAAGATGTGGAGGTCTCAATGGACTCCGTAGTGGTGGCATGCCAGATTAGGGGAGAATTTGAAGCAAAAGAGCCAACCCTCCAACGCTACCTAGAGAAGGCCAAGGGGGTCATCGGGCAATTTCGCACTTTTTCCATCAAGCATGTGTCGAGGGAGGAGAGCACCCCGGCGGACCTCTTAGCCAAGTTTGGTCCCCGAGCTGGGGGGACGGTGTCGGAACTCTTCCGACTTTCCATCGAGGAAGAGGAGCTGATGGAGGTGGATCAACGAGCAACATGGATGGATCCCTTTGTCACCTTCCTGGCATCGGGAAAGTTCCCTGAAGGGGACGTGGATAAACGATGCTTCAGGTACAAGTCGGCTTATTATTCCTTACATGCAGGAGGACTATACAGGAAAACACTCTCGGGGCTCCTAGCCCATTGTGTATCGGAGGAGGAGGTCCCGAGAGTCCTCGAGGAAATCCACTCGGGGGAATGTGGCAGTCACTCCAGGAGCCGAACTGTGGAGGGAAGAGTGTTGAGGCAAGGCTATTGTTGGCCTACCCTCAGCAAGGATGCGACAGAATTTGCAAGGAAGTGTTCAAAGTGCCAGCTCTATGCTCCAATCCAACTCCTCCCAGCTCAAAGGCTCCAAACCATCACAGCTCTGTGGCCCTTTGCCATATGGGGTCTGGACCTAGTGGGTCCCTTCCCACAAGCTAGCGGCTAAAGGAAGTTCTTATTGGTAATGATTGACTATTTCTCCAAGTGGGTAGAGGTAAAAGCGCTGACCAAGGTAACATCCCAGGTGGTGAGAAATTTTGTATGGGGGGAGATAATTTGCAGGCACGGGCTCCCCTTGGCCATAGTGACGGACAACAGACTACAATTCGTCAACAAAGAGTTTGTTAGTTTCTGCACCCAACTCGGCATAGACCTCAGGTTCGCGTCGGTCCACCACCCGAGGAGTAATGGTCAGGTGGAGGCAGCAAACAAGATAATTGTGAACCTGCTCAAGAAGAAAGTGGAGAATCTCAGGGGCAACTGGGTAGAGTAGCTGCCCTCGGTCCTGTGGGCCTTGAGGACTAATCCAAACACGGACACAAGGGAGACCCCATTCAAACTGTCTCATGGGTCTGAGGCCATCCTCCCGATAGAATTCGAGGTAAAAACCCCCAAGGTGATCACCGCAGGCGAAGGGGATGTAGAATGGCTAGTGAAAAATGATGCAGAGCAAAGGTTGTCTCTAGACCTGGTAGAAGAGCTCCGAGACTTCGCCACTGTTTGACAGGAGGAAGTCAAGAGGCCGATGGCCAGGTACTTTGACCAACATATCAGAATAAAACAATTCGAGAAAGGATACTTGGTCCTGAAGAAAGTAGATGCGGTAGGGAGAGGAGCCGTTGTGGGTAAGCTAGAGCCCAACTGGGAGGGGCCTTACATTGTAAGCGAAGTGCTCAAGTCAGGAGGGTACCACCTCCAAGATTTGGAAGGGATACCCCTTGGCCGAGCCAGGAGTGGGGACAATTTGAAAAGATTCTATCCTTGAAACTTTTTGTAACTAACTTATTATGTGTTTCATTATCCATACATAGATTCTGGGGTCGTCTTTGAGCAGGTAACAAGCATTGGTGTTGGAATGCCCCAGATCGATTCCGCTGTCGGGCTCTCATAGACGGTGGTTCAGGTTGATCTCTAGAGAGGCTGGAAAGTAATAAGTCCTTTGGTGCTGGAATGCCCCAGATTGATTCTGCTGTCGGGCTCTCATAGACGGTGGGTCAGGTTGATCTCTGGAGAGGCTGGCAAGTAACAAGTCCTTTGGTGCTGGAATGCCCCAGATCGATTTCGCTACCGGGCTCTCATAGACGGTTGGTCAGGTTTATCTATGGATAGGCTGGCAAGTAACAAGTCCTTTGGTGTTGGAATGCCCCAGATCGATTCCGGTGTCGGGCTCTCACAGACGGTGGGTCAGGTTGATCTCTGGAGAGGATGACAAGTAACAAGTCCTTTGGTGCTGGAATGCCCCAGATCGATTCCGCTGCCGGGCTCTCATAGACGGTGGGTCAGGTTGATCTCTGGAGAGGCTGGCATGTAGCAATTCCTTTGGTGCTGGAATGCCCTAGATCGATTCCGTTGCTGGGCTCTCATAGACGGTGGGTCAGGTTGATCTCTGGAGAGGCTGGCAAGTAACAAATCCTTTGGTGCTGGAATTCCCCAGATCGATTCCGCTGCCGGGCTCTCATAGACGGTGGGTCAGGTTGATCTCTGGAGAGGCTGGCAAGTAACAAGTCCTTTGGTGCTGGAATGCCCCAGATCGATTCCGCTGCCGGACTCTCATAAACGGTGGGTCAGGTTGATCTCTGGAGATGCTGGCAAGTAACAAATCCTTTGGTGCTGGAATGCCCCAGATCGATTCCGGTGTCGGGCTCTCACAGACGGTGGGTCAGGTTGATCTCTGGAGAGGATGACAAGTAACAAGTCCTTTGGTGCTGGAATGCCCCAGATCGATTCCGCTGCCGGGCTCTCATAGACGGTGGGTCAGGTTGATCTCCAGAGGGGCTGGCAAAAGGGGAAGTTTTTAATTACCAACAGGACCTCAAAACGGCGAGAATGGGTGGACTCGCTAGGCGAGACAAAGGGGAGCCCCCTGTAAAATAGGGTCCTCGCAGACAATCTAAGGGAAAGTCGACAAGTGGGTGGCCCAGATGGGCGTGCCGTATGAAAAAGATCATTCAAGTCTCCAGAAATTGTGCGAGAAGCAGCGCAGGGATCTCGCTCGCCGAAATTAAAAGGGTGACATTCGCCCCCCCTCCTCCCGCCCCCCCCCCCCCCCCCCCCCCCCCCCCCCCCCCCCCCCCGCGAGATTGAAATTCGGAAGGGTGGATCCTGAAATCTCTCTAAGGCCGGCTAGAAGGGCGAAAACTTGCGCGGTGAGTATCCTAAGTCGAGGTTATGCGATCACGTGATAGGCGGGCGCGAGCACGACGAATGCAGAGGTAAAATAACAAGTAATAAACCTGAGAAAAGGCAGCATACATAAATAGCGAGAACACAATGAACCAGCAGAAAAAAAAATTTAATCTATTTCTGTCGAGTCTATTACATCCACCGCGGTGGTCTCGCCAGCCAAAAAGGCGATGAAACAAAACAAGTATATACAACAATTTAACTAGCGCCGAGGAGAAGCTGGTCCTCGCTATCTGTAGGGGGAGGAGGGGGAAAGAATAGCTCCGGGACCACATATTCAATCGTCAAGTCAGACGCCTCGGCAGATAGCAGGCCGGCTCACTGCATGGCCCAAAAAATGTAGCGCGCCGAGGTCATGGAGGCCTCTCGACATTCTTCCTCTCGGGCTCGCTGGTCGTTCCTCAGACGGTGAGGGGACAGAGGGACGGCGGCGCGGGCCAACTCACGGTTGTGAGCTTTCAGCCCTGCAACCTCATTCTCCAGACCGGAGATGCGAGAGCGAAGCTCCTGGATAGTCTCGGTATCCTGTAGAGGAAATGGATAAGCCATAGGGAGAGTGCCTCGTAGGCGAGCAGCTTCTCCTTCAAGCTCGTGATCTCGGCGGTGGAATCTTTGTAGGAGAGGGCGAGCTCCTCATTGTGATGCTCCCGCTGGAGACATCGTCGGCCCATCATATGAGCAAGCTCCATAGAGCAGAGCTCGTCTCGCGCACTCTCGTACACCAAGGTCATCGCGGTCTCGGCCTTGAAGATCGAGGCGTCCTCGCGGCCGTACACTCCGAAGCAGAGCGAGAATGCCTGCCCATTGACTGTTGGTTGTTCCACCCAAGAAGGGAGGAGGGTGGAGATGGTGTCTTTATTTACTTCTGGATTCCAGTACAGCATGTACTCGCCGGCCTCGTCCATGTGCCTTTGGCCGAGACCGAAGTTCCAGTGATTTATCGGCACTGGCAAGGAGGGGATCCTGGTGGCCTTCTCAACCGACTCGTTGGACACCCTTTCTTCAGAGAAATCAGTTAGTAGGACCTCGCCAGGGGAGGCCTCGACGTGCCCCTTTCCCTTTTCAGAGGGGAGGGGGTTCTTCTTACTCTTCTTCTGGGAGGGATGCGAGTAGTCCTTTCGACCAGAGGACTCGCCCCTTTTCTTGGTAGGAGGGGCAGCAGGACGGGAGGTCTTGCGGCAGGCATCCTCCCCCATCTTGACGAGGGCGAGGTCCGCAGGAAATGATTGGCTGCTCACATAGGGGGGGATAGACGGGGAGATCTCGCTCGCCTACAAAAGTTCAGCAATTAGAATCGTTAGGCGAGAACTCCGAGAAGAAAAGGAGGAGCTGGCACGATACGTACCCTCCCCGGGGAGCACTGGTGGTAGCAAGTCGAGGTTTCGGCGGAGATGCGCCACCTCGAAGTTCTTCTTGCTGAAGAACTGGTACAAAGCGGCGTCATGGACGCCGAGAGCTGGGGGGCGGTAGGTGCTCTCGCCATGCTGAATCGGCGAGAATGGGACGTTGCCGAAGTTCCCTTTGACGAAAAGGAACTTCTGAGCCCAATAGTGGCTCTTGTTGACGGTCTCGTTGACCTTGAGTCCCGAGCCCACGAAGTAGGTGGTGCCCTCCTTGTAGGCCTTAAAGGAGAACAGCTTTCGGAAGACCGGCAGGCTGAACTCAATGTGTTCCTCTCGCATATAGCAGGCGAACACGACAATGACCGCCACGGCATTGGGGGTCAGCTGGCCCAGTATCACACCATAATGTTTTAGTGCCTGGCGAAGAAACATCGCGATGTCTCTAAGAAGCGAGCGAGATCTTCAAAATTCGAAAAGGTAAAATTACGCGAGATCAAGGAGTACCTGGCGGACCTCTGGCCACAGAGGCAAGCACAGGCCGACCCCGAAGTGGGCTATCGGAATAGCGAGCTCGTCCGGCAGGGGTACGTTGATCACGTCCTCCTCGCTAGGGCAGCGAGCGGAGAACACCGACGGGACAAAATCAGCGACCGCGGCGAGGTATTCCACTTCAGTCAAGTTGCTGTAGAAGAAAGTGTGATGGGCGAAGGCCCAGACGCACTTCAACCGACCTTCGGCCTCGCTCGCCTCGCCCACCATCGTTGAGACGTGCGAAGAAGAAGAGGAAGAAAGCGCGAAGAAGAGAGCGCGAGATCTCGCAAGCGGAGGGAAGAGAAGAGCTAGAGTTAAATGCGGTAGGTGGGATCAGCGCTGGAACCTATTTATAGAAAATAAAAAGCGCGGGAAAGAAGTTGAAGCGGCGGGGGTGCGGTTAGGCCAAACCCCGCATGGCGCGAGAACGCGATAAAACATCAGGTATGTTAGCGAGCGAGACCAGTTTACAGGGTTATATAAGCGAAATTCCCATGCGGAAACAATAAGAAAAAGTAGAAATAAAAGAAAGCTAGCATCATAAGCAAATATATTACAACAACGAGTAAGTTCGCTAGAGGCCCAGGAGCGGGCGAGAAATGTTTAATTATGAAAGAAGAAATGTCTGTGAGATGGTTCGGAGAAATTAATAATGAAAGAAGATTGTCAAGCTGTAGAAAAGTGCTGGCGAGATTAGTAACATAGTTATTTCTACCTGCCACGACCTCGCACTCTAGACCTCGACGGAACCCTAGGGTAATGATATGCGTTGACCGCGCGAGCCTTGCATTGGATCAAGCGGGCATAATCATTTACCCGCGCGAGATGTGTCCCGGGGGAGGTGTCCATCTCGCCAATGTCCTCCGGCAGCTCGGCACGGAGCCGCGCACACTCATCCATCAAAGCGGCGTGTCGCTCCTCGACGACTTCAATGTCCCTCCTCGCTTGGAGGCGAAGATCCCGCAGCATCCGCCCTTGCTTCTGAAATAATTCCGAGGTCCGCTTTTTCATGGGCTCGGGATCCCGCTGGTCGCCCAAGAAATCATCCATCTGCTCCGGCCAGGGAAGAGGCGACATCTCTTCCTCCCCAAAATCAGAGTCGGAGGGTAGAGTCTCGGAATCAACTGCGAGCAAACCCAAGCGTCGTTAACCGTTAGCGAGGCTAACATGGAGAGTAACATCTCAACAGATACAGCAAAACTGCTACCTGCAGGCGGGAGAGAAGTAGCAGGCGGGCCCTGGAAGAGAGTAGCGAAGGGGATCGAGGCAGACTTCCCATGATCACCTCGCCGCGTCACATCGTCGACACGCACCCTCGGGGGAGGTCGCGAGCCACCGAAACCCTCCCCCCTCAGGAGATTGAATCCTGGGGTGTTAATGGTTGTGTTGAGGGGGACCGGCATCTGAGGTCGCGAGCTTGGATGACCCGGAGTCGCGCGAGGAGAGGCTGTAAGAGGGAAAAATGAGAGCGTTCTGGTAGAAAACCAATCAAGTTTTGTGGGATCAAGGCACTTACCAGCGGTTTCTCCATTAACAAGATCAGTCCTCGCCGGAGGATCGAGACAGGTCTCGGTTAAGCTTCCACCCACGTCCTGGTTGGCAGGGGGCGGGTCCTGCAGTCAAGCGAGGTTTAGAGAAACCAGAGGGAATAGTTAAGCGAGAAGATTACCTTTTTAGTAGGCCGATCGACAGGAGAATCCAGCAGTATGGTCTTGTCCCCCTGGAGGTAAGCGAACCGGCTTCACCCTTTTTATTGCAGGCGCAGGCGGAGGAGTTTGGTGAGCCATCCAGGAGGAGACATTGGCCATGGTGGATAGCTCGCTCTCCTTGGACGCCCTCAGGTGGGCCTAGAGTTCTTCAGAAAGAGGCATTCTCGGGCAGGTACAGTAATTGGCAGAAAAAGGGAGATTAATGGTGCGCATCACCCTGGCTCGGGTAATATTTATAGTTATGGGGTGGGACCCACGGAAAAGATTCCCGATAGCTCAGCAGTCACCGGCGAACATCCGGGGTTGGATGATTCTTTGCGAGCTTTGAATAATCTTGCAAAGAGCGGGGATTGTGTACAACCCCGATATTCGCCAGGAGATGGGTATAGACGAAACCTGTTCTGCGTTCGATGAAATCCGTTCTGCGTTCGATGAAATCCGTTCTGCGTTCGATGAAATCCGTTCTGCGTTCGACGAACGACACCTTTGAATCTGTCTCAGCGGTTGGGCTGAGATGGTCAGCTGTCTCAGCAGTTGCTTCTGCCCCGTCTCAGCGGATCCACTTAGACAGACAGTTGTCTCAGTGGTATTCTTCTATCTGCAGCTCAGCTCGGCGTTCGACGAAATTCGTTCTGCGTTCGACGAAGTCAACATGTGAGGCACGTTTAAGATTGAGAAGTAAACAGGCAAAAGAAGTAACAAGGAAGACGAGCCAGTCTCAAAGGTCACCCGCAGGAAGGCGGGCGAGCCGTACACTCGTCGGCCGCTCGTAAGAAGGCGGGCGAGCTGGACACTCACCGACCGCTCGCGAGAAAGGCGGGTGAGCCAGATCCTCGCGGCCCGCTTACGGTGGTCTTCTGGGCAAGCCGGATTCTTTCCAAGTTTCGGTGTTCGACGAACTTCAATCTGCGTTCGACGAAATCCGTTCTGTGTTCGACGAACGTCAAGCTTCAGTTTGAGATCGATGAACTCAGCTCGGCGTTCGACGAAATTTATTCTGCGTTCAACGAACGTCACGCTTCAGTTCGACGAACTCAGCCCAAATAATTCACGCTTCAGTTCGATGAAATTATTTCTCAGCTTGACGAGCTCAATCTTCCATCCAGTTCAACAGATTCTCACAGGGCCGAGGGGAGCTCACAGGAAGGCACGCGAGACCCGGCCTTAGTGGATGTCACCAAAAGGGATGCGAGCGGCGCCTTCGCAGGGCGCTCGCCTAAGAGGGGTTTCGCGAGCCATGCTCGCGAGGAGACTCGCGGGAGTTCTCGCGAGTAGCCTTCTTGCAGGCCACTTGCCCATAGGCTAAGGAGGCAAAATTACCTCTCTGCCCCCGGTGGTCTGCCGTTAGCCCCTCCAAACAACGGAGTTTGGCTGTTAGCGGGCCAAATTGGGGTGCGTTTAGTAAAACCAAAAGGCGGAATTCCGCTATTAACAGACCACGAACAAAAAACTATAAAT
Organism: Dactylorhiza incarnata; assembly: GCA_033032865.1. Classification (NCBI taxonomy): domain Eukaryota; kingdom Viridiplantae; phylum Streptophyta; class Magnoliopsida; order Asparagales; family Orchidaceae; genus Dactylorhiza; species Dactylorhiza incarnata. The sequence continues at coordinate 22,038,220 of JAWHQI010000014.1, forward strand.
AGACCTTGAAGGGCACCTTGGGAGAGGATTTCGATCTCAGTTCTCTGAGCTTCTTCCTCCCTTGGTTACTTTGGTTTAGCTCTCTAGCTCTCCAAGGTGCCCAAGTCTCAGCTTTGGCTTGGGAGTGGAAGCGCTCAACGATCTTCCGGGCTTGTGGTGGGACCTCCTCTCTGTGACTAAGGTCTTAGTCTATTTCCGAGTCTCCAGTCTGCTCCTTCCGAAGGACTAGTAAGGGCTAGTTGCCCCTCAACTTGTTGAGGGCCCGAGCTTCACAAAAGACCGAGAAATCGGTTTCAACAGATAGTTTACTTGGAAGTAGTCTAAATCACCTAGGGGGGGGGGGGGGGGGTAAATAGGTTCCTTTGAAATTTTCTACTTACATCAGGTAGTGTTTAAATGATCAAGTAGATTAATAGCAAACACACAGAAAACACACAGCTGTTTATAGTGGTTCCCCAAGATAGTGTGTTTATGGATAGTCCAATTTCCCTCCACGCCTTTCTAATAGTTTGTTAGACAAGGCAAACTCCTCCAAATCTCAGCTCCAAGAGCTTACAACTCAGATCCCTCAGGATCTCTCAGGTTTCCTCCAAAACCCTACCTCAGGCCAACAACCCTACCTCTGGCCAACAGTCCTACCACTCAGGACAACAACCCTACCTCAGATCTCCTCTGAGATCCAACATCCCAGGCTGAGAGTACAGCTTTACGAACGTAGGCACAAAGTCTTACACACTCAGGAACAAGGCCCTACACACTTAAAATAATGAAGTTTTTACAGAGGTTATAGTTTTACTGTTACAACAGAAGACATTAAAGATTAAACCTTCATCTTAGATCTTCTGTTGTTGAAGCACAACATATGCTATCTTGAAGCAGGACTGAATAGCTTCAGGCCTTGTTTCTTCCGATCTTCTTCTTCAGTAGATGAAGGAAGATTCACTTGTTCTTCTGGATGGAATAAGCAAGAACAATCTTATCTGTTCTAAAATAATCTGCTCGCAACTTGAGAACAGGAAGTAGATGGAGATATCTTGAGAAAGCAGTATTTCTTCAATAGGACAGTAGTTGTTCTTTCAGACCTTTTTCCACACTGCATTTAATGACCTAACACTTTTTTTTATACCTGATAGTTTATATGGTAGTAGTCTAATTCACCTAGATTGGGGGGTGAATAGGTCTCTTTGATTTTCCTTTGTTGTTGCTAGCAGTTGTTAGATATAATTAGAAAACAAAAGCACAACACAGAAAGCACACAACTATCTATAGTGGTTCCCCAAGACAGTGTGTCTATGGGTAGTCAACTTTCCCTCTACACCTTTCTAACAGTGTGCTAGACAAGGCAACCTCCTCCAAACTCAGCTCCAAGAGCTTATGTTGTTTATGAGGTGTCAACTAAATCACCTAGAGGGGGTGAATAGGATTTTCTATTTATATTATCCCCCTTAGGTTTTTCTTAGTTTCTGGTTAATAGATTTATGAAATAAAGAGCAAACCACAGAAAGCACACAACGATCTATAGAGGTTCCTCAAGACCGGGTGTCTTGAGTAGTACTCTCTCCCTCTGCGCCTACACAGCTGTGTTCTAGGCTCAGCAAACTCCGCCAAAAGCTTCGGGCCCTCAAGCCTTACAACACGGACCCACAACTCCCAACAGCCTAAGCCCTCAAGCCCTTACTGCCCCCGAGCCCGCAAGCTCGACACTCAGGCCCTCAAGCCCTACAACTTGGACCCGCAAGTCCCAACAGCCTAAGCCCGCAAGCCCCTACTGCCCCCGAGCCCGCAAGATAGACAAATCGCACCCGCAAGCGCACTGCCTTGGCCCTCAAGCCTCACAGCTCTCTAGCCCTCAAGCTAGACAAATTGGCCCGCAAGCCTTACAAGAAAATTATAGTAATACAATAAACTGATTCTTCAGCCAGATGAAATCTGGCAACTTAGCCTTGATGAAGATCGGCTTCTTAAGGATGAAGAAGATGCTTCTTGATTTTGAGTTTCGGCTCTGGATCTTCTTCAGCCTCTGCTTCTTTTGCCTGATGTTGAACGGCGACTTCTCAGTCAATGGAGATGACTGATTCTTATGAGAACTCTTGAATGTTGTTCTCTTTCTTCTCCGCTGAAAAATTCTGCTCTATTGAAGAGCGGCGGGATTCTTTCTCGTTCTTTTTCTTGCACCGCAAGCCCCTTTTTCTAGGGCAACACTGTTCCCTTGTATAGGACGGACCAGCCGAAAAACGGTCACATACAATTTCCTTTACTGTCAGAAGCCCATCTCATTGGAGCACGCGCTGATGGCTCCATTCCTTAGGTGCACACGTTGATTGGACAATCAGGCGGCGACATTAACTGCTGACAGTGCATCCGCAAGATTTGAATTCTGTCTTGAAGATATTTGCATCATTACGATGACAGGCTGTCTCTGACTTTGTCGTCGCTATCTTCCTTCTGCCTCTGATGGTGGTATCTCAACGGTACAAGATATCCTGGCGATTCTGTATATACGACGATCTTCTTTCTCTTACATTGTCGTCGTGAGCTTCCTTCTTGCATCATGTCATTGTAATCATATTGTTCTTTCGATGATATGAGTTCCACACGACGATGTCCTGTGTCTTCTCTGTGTTCGACGAATAGCATTCTGCGATCGACGAACTTTCCATCCTTCGTTCGACGATCGCCATTCTTCGTTCGACGATCTTGATGAGTCCAGTTTATATAGTGATTTCCGGACTCATCTGGGCTAGTTTTCATGCACTTGCACTTCACTTTAGGCCTATTTTCAGTTCTATTTGATCACGTTGCCCATTTCATTGCTTAGTGCACATTTATGCCCCATCCTGGTGTGATTTCATGTATTTCTGTGGTCTAGTATATTTTCATGCAGGTCCAAGGGTTGTGCGACACTCGGGATGGGTCCTGGGGGATTTTCGGTCGAAAAAGCCTCTGATCGTGCGTTTTCCTTCTCGCACGACCAGGCGCACAACCACTGGTCGTGCGTTAATTCCCTTCCCTGATCGAGCGACGGCGCACGATCATTGGCCTTCTTCGCGCACGACCACTGGTCGTGCGCCGTTGACCGTGCGCTTTTGTGCAGATTTGGATCGAGCTACAGGTTCTTCGCGCACGATCAGAGACATTCCTTCGCGCACGACCATTGGTCGTGCGCCTGATCGTGCGCGTTGTTTAATTCTGCTCCGTCTATAAATAGACATGCGCGATTTTAGGTCGGGATCGACCATCCGACTCTGCCCAGCTCCGCCGTTTTCCACATTTTCTGCAGGGTTTCGCCTCCTTCTTCACCGGCCACCTTAGGGAGGATCTCCGGGCAAGCTTTCAACGCCAAATCTTCGTCGGAGCTTCCTCTCGGCCATCTCCTTCATCCAAGAGCTTCAAGAAAGGAGTCAACCTAGCCTTCTTCTTCAAGATCTGAGCAGCTTGTGTGATCATTCCTCCGGTTCGTGCCACGAAGAAGACGGGTCCACTGGAAGGTAGTGACAACCTTCTCTACCCCGGACGCAGTTGAGGACCGAGCTTGGACGTGGATTGACAACCCAACGATTCCTTCTGTGAATCCTCAACAAGACTTCGGAGTCGGTCGATTTCGCACACTCATCTCCTCTTGTAGTTGATAGTTTAGTTGGATTTCTTATATGTTTGATGAAGTATACTTTTATTTGTTAACATTAGTATGAAATCATGTCTATGTGATTGTCACTTGAGGTGTGCCTTGTGGTGTGGATTGTTTGTTGTGTTGTGCCGCCCTAACAATTGTTAGTGGTGTGCTTTGCGAAGAGGTGCTTGCGACCCTCATTCCGCCGCTCTCTCCACTCCATCCGCTAGCCTGCTCGTCCATCCACCTAGCGATTCGGTGCATTGCGGCCCGTGTAGTCTTCCATCCCGCCTGGCGAAGCAGTGCGCTCAAGGCCTGCATAGGAGTAGTCGTAGGTATTTTATTTTGTTTTCCGCAATCCAAACCAAGCCTCCCGCAATCCATTCGACCTTAAGGACTTCAATCTCAAGTCCTCCTCAATAGTCAACTCCACCTTACTGTGTTCCTTCCGAGATCGATACTCGGGGATTTACTCCTCGTTTTATATTACTTGAACGATCGGTACACTGCCGTTTCATGCCGCAGTCGAGCTACCGCCTATAGCGGTGTGCGAGATTCGCGCCATCAAGTTTTTGGCGCCGTTGTCGGGGAACACAGACGTGTGAGTTTTCTGGAGAGGGAGAATCTGAGAGAGAAGCCCTTCCATTTATAAATTGCGTCGTTTTTTTTTATTTCAGTTCTTTTTATTCTATTTTCCTGTTTTAAAATAGGTTGTTTAGTAAATTATTGTTAGGTGTAACAGTTTGCACAATAGTGTCTTTATTTTGAATCTTGCTATCTCCATATAATGTGGGCTGCATTTAATATTCGTTGCCGTTTATGTGGAGATATTTCTCACGCTAGTGATAGATGCCCTACGGAAGATGGTGGGAATAATTCTCGTGGCCCGGTGTACGGAGCACCATTTTCCTATGGTTCTTCATGCCCTGTGCCCAAGTCTTATGGCCACTCGTCCTCGCCGCATACACCATTTTTATATTCCTCCCCGGCCCCTCAAGGACCAAGGAGTAATATAAAACGGTGCTTGTTCTGTCAAAGCATGGATCACGCCCTGAAGGACTGTGCCGAGTATCTTCGCCAATTGGACGAGGATGATGAGCCGGATATCTGGATCGTCCCGAGTCCTACTTCCGGCAGCACACCTTCAACATCCGGTTATGTTTCTGTGTCACCTTCATCTTGTGAAGGGTACGATGTGGACACAGTCACCAGATGTGTGGGTGATCTAGGATCTGACATGGCCGAGCCTATCTCCCCTGTGCATCCATCACCTATCGTAGATTTGATTCTTTGTGAGGAATCAGTGCTTGACTTTTATCCAAGCACCATTCCTTCCCCTGTTGTGCATTCTACTACGCTCGTCTCCAACGACATTATTGATGATGTGTCTCAAGATGAAGCTGGCGATCTATGTATTGTGCCTACTCATATGGAGGAGGACAACCTTCTAGATGAAGAGGAGCTTTCCTCACCACCGGTGGAGGAAGTCCAAATCCTAGGCATGGCCCTTGTTGATCCCGCCGAACCTTGTAGCATTGATGACAATGCAAACATTATTTTACTTTCCCAACCTATTGGGAGTAAGTCCGGGACCACTCCCCCGCTTGATTTTTATTTATGTTCTTCTTCTCTTTTATTTCTTGACCCCCCTTCTGCTATATCTGAGCCTGTGCAGGTTGAGTCTTCACAGGTACTTCAGGAGGACTTGGAGCATTCTGCTCAGGTCAATGTTGAGCGCATCACCTTATGCGAGGAGGTTTATTCCTCCTCCATAAGGGAAGCCTCATACATCGCCTTTTCCTCCTGCTGCCTCCCCGACGACACCCTGCTTGGCAAGGATTTTTTGTGTGAGATGAGTGAGGCTTATTCCTCCTCCTCATCTTACATTCTGTTTCCTCTACCTGTGCGTTGCAGGTATTATTATACAGGTAGAAGGGTGACTGTTTTATCGCCGTATCGGTACCGGCCACCGAAACGGATAATGGAACAGTTACCTGTGCATTTTCTATTCCATAGGCCCATTAGCTAGAACTCGTAAAGTTTTGAATAAGTCGTGCTGGGAAGACAATAACCCCAGTATCTATCTTATTTTCCTTGCATTGTATTTTTGTTAAGTAGAATAGTTAGCTAAATTTCAATTCAGTTTTAGTTTTTCTATTTCTTTTTGTTTTTGCGGAGCTCACCCCTGCAGGTCATTCCTATGGAAGGCAGTGGTCGCGATTCTTCGTATGGCGGAGGTGCGGCTTGGTCTTGTTCTACACGCATCTTCTGGTATGCTCACTTGCTGAGCATTGGGTACCCTCTTCCCCCAACTTTGTTTTAGAATATATATATGCATAGTTTAAGTCTGGGGGAGAGCTAGTACCTGTTACCCAATGCACGTGCACACTGCATATGCATACTAGAAGCTTTTATTGGTTTATTTTGTTTAGATCATTTCATCACACACCACTTGCACCCACTTGAGCGTGTGCTTAGCTGTTTGCGTGCCGCGAGTTAAACTCAATTCTTGAGCAAGGTTCGGGCAAATCATTGTGTTGGCTTTTAAATTATATAGTGGAGTAATATGTTGACTCCGGTGTTCCTAGTCTAATGCTTTTGTGAGCATAGAGATTTGTGTAGATTAGATTCCTTTTTATACTATTAGTCTTATACATTTCTATTAAGTGTAAATAATGTTTGCTCTACTCAAATGGTGAATCCAGTTTGAATCAAAAGGTAGCATATGGGTGTGTGTAAATTATCGCTAGACGTGTATTGCTTGTGTTGGGAGGAAGGATAACCTTTCTTGGTGACTAAGAACTCGCCCCAAGCGATTCTTGAAGCATTGGCATAGGATAATTCTGTTGCGCAAGAATGACGTAGGCCATCATTTTGGCCCGGTTGAGCCTTTGTGCCAATCCTGATATCTTATCCTCGTTAGCCCATTTGTGCCTACCCCATCCCTTTGATTCAGCTCCACATTTTATTCCACCAAAACCAAAAAGCCGATCCTAGTCACATACCAAAAGCTGAGCTTTAGCTGTTTTCACATTTGTATTTTGGAATGTTGATGTGGTGATGTTAAATTTGGAGATGTGGTTGTACTCCCTTGAACATTTGCTGAATTTAAAAAATATAAAATTAGAAGAAGAAATGAAATGAGAAGAAAAGAAAAGAAAAATGAGAATGAGTTTAATTGAAAATCTATTTGAGATATGTATTTTGGAGTAGGCGGTGCACATACCCATGCGTTCAGGTCCAAGTCTGGGGGTGTTGTGCATCCGCGTATTTTTGTAGCTGCGGGGATAGGGTTATTGTTTAAGCTCATTTGGGTTGGGTGCTTTAAGCCGTCCTGTTTATCATTGTTTACCTCACCGTAACCTAAGCCTCATGGAAAACCTTAAGTCCTACTGACTCACGCTATGAACTAATCTAGTGCTGTGGAGAGAATGTGACCGGGCGAGCTTATGGTCTCCGACACCGATGGATTTCGGTGGAGTTTGTCCCAAACCCCAGCCTGGGCAATGCTCATCTCAGCGTGTATTTTACTTTCCCCGTATGCGTGACCGATTGATTCACCGTGATTCACATTTATGAGTAGTAGTAATATTTATTTACTCCATTATAATTATATAAACTATGTGTATAGTTAGAAACCTTATCCACTATTTCTCTATGCACTTGGGCATGCGACTTCGCATGGTACTCCTCGGTGTAATTTTAAGCTAGCTATTTATTTTTTTCCCACCTGCTTAGGATGTGTTTGCTCGGGACGGGCAAACAGGTAAGTCTGGGGGTGTGATGAGTCCAGTTTATATAGTGATTTTCGGACTCATCTGGGCTAGTTTTCATGCACTTGCACTTCACTTTAGGACTATTTTCAGTTCTATTTGATCACGTTGCCCATTTCATTGCTTAGTGCACATTTATGCCCCATCCTGGTGTGATTTCATGTATTTCTATGGTCTAGTATATTTTCATGCAGGTCCAAGGGTTGTGCGACACTCGGGATGGGTCCTGGGGGATTTTCGGTCGAAAAAGCCTCTGATCGTGCGTTTTCCTTCTCACACGACCAGGCGCATGACCACTGGTCGTGCGTTAATTCCCTTCACCGATCGAGCGACGACGCACGATCATTGGCCTTCTTCGCGCACGACCACTGGTCGTGCGCCGCTGACCGTGCGCTTTTGTGCACATTTGGATCGAGCTACAGGTTCTTCGCGCACGATCAGAGGCATTCCTTCGCGCACGACCATTGGTCGTGCGCCTGATCGTGCGCGTTGTTTAATTCTGCTCCGTCTATAAATAGACGTGCGCGATTTTAGGTCGGGATCGACCATCCGACTCCGCCCAGCTCCGCCGTTTTCCACATTTTCTGCAGGGTTTCGCCTCCTTCTTCACCGGCCACCTTAGGGAGGATCTCCGGGCAAACTTTCAATGCCAAATCTTCGCCTGAGCTTCCTCTCGGCCATCTCCTTCATCCAAGAGCTTCAAGAAAGGAGTCAACCTAGCCTTCTTCTTCAAGATCTGAGCAGCTTGTGTGATCATTCCTCCGGTTCGTGACACGAAGAAGACGGGTCCACTGGAAGGTAGTGACAACCTTCTCTACCCCGGACGCAGTTGAGGACCGATCTTGGACACGGATTGAAAACCCGGCGATTCCTTCCGTGAATCCTCAACAAGACTTCGGAGTCGGTCGATTTCGCACACTCATCTCCTCTTGTAGTTGATAGTTTAGTTGGATTTCTTATATGTTTGATGAAGTATACTTTTATTTGTTAACATTAGTATGAAATCATGTCTATGTGATTGAGTAATCTTGTTATATTTTCATTTGAGGTGTGCCTTGTGGTGTGGATTGTTTGTTGTGTTGTGCTGCCCTAACAATTGTTAGTGGTGTGCTTTGCGAAGAGGTGCTTGCGACCCTCATTCCGCCGCTCTCTCCACTCCATCCGCTAGCCTGCTCGTCCATCCGCCTAGCGATTCGGTGCATTGCGGCCCGTGTAGTCTTCCATCCCGTCTGGTGAAGCAGTGCGCTCAAGGCCTGCATAGGAGTAGTCGTAGCTATTTTATTTTGTTTTCCGCAATCCAAACCAAGCCTCCCGCAATCCATCCGACCTTAAGGACTTCAATCTTAAGTCCTCCTCAATAGTTAACTCCACCTTACTGTGTTCCTTCCGAGATCGATACTCGGGGATTTACTCCTCGTTTTATATTACTTGAACGATCGGTACACTGCCGTTTCGTGCCGCAGTCGAGCTACCGCCTATAGCGGTGTGCGAGATTTGCGCCATCAAGTTTTTGGCGCCGTTGATGTGGAAGTTTTTCCCGGGGAATTGTGCTAATCAAGTTTTTGCCGGTTGATGTGGAAGTTTTAAAAATGTCTATGTGCTGAGAATTGTGCTAATTAATTTGGGGATAAAAAGAAAAGAAAAAGAAAAAGAAAAATAAAAAAATATATATATATTTATCCCTAGCGCTTTAATTGAAGCATATTTTGGTAATGATTGTTGTAGGCCGTGTGCACACCCGGTTTCAAAGTCAAGTCTGGGGGTGTGTTACACGTGTATTATCGGGGCTGCTATGATTTAGCACTTTTGTGTGCTCGTTTGGATTGCGATTAGCCTTCACGTTTATCTTTGCATTCCAAACCATAACCCAAGCCTCATGTATACCTAAAGTCCTATCGATTCGTCTTGTGAGTTCACTAGCGCCGTGGAGAGAGTGTGACCGGGCGAGCATATGGTTCTCGATGTTGATGGATTTCAACGGAGATAATTCCGAGTTCCGGTCTTGGGTAACATTCACCTGCGCGTCTAGCTTACTTTCGTACTACGCAAGACCACGAGATTCACCAACATTCCATTTTTGAGTAAAAATAAAGTCCTTTTTACGCATTTACACTTTTATAAAGTAGCTAGCATATGTAAAAACTTCTTCTAATTAACTTATATGCACACTAGTAGGAAACTTCGCATTCTATTCCATGTTTGCAATTTTTTGGTTAGCTATGCTTTTCCTACTCCGCCGGATATGTTTGCTCGGGACGCGCAAACAGGTAAGTCTGGGGGTGTGATGAGTCCAGTTTATATAGTGATTTCCGGACTCATCTGGGCTAGTTTTCATGCACTTGCACTTCACTTTAGGCCTATTTTCAGTTCTATTTGATCACGTTGCCCATTTCATTGCTTAGTGCACATTTATGCCCCATCCTGGTGTGATTTCATGTATTTCTGTGGTCTAGTATATTTTCATGCAGGTCCAAGGGTTGTGCGACACTCGGGATGGGTCCTGGGGGATTTTCGGTCGAAAAAGCCTCTAATCGTGCGTTTTCCTTCTCGCACGACCAGGCGCACGACCACTGGTCGTGCGTTAATTCCCTTCCCTGATCGAGCGACGGCGCACGATCATTGGCCTTCTTCGCGCACGACCACTGGTCGTGCGCCACTGACCGTGCGCTTTTGTGCAGATTTGGATCGAGCTAAAGGTTCTTCGAGCACGATCAGAGGCATTCCTTCGCGCACGACCATTGGTCGTGCGCCTGATCGTGCGCGTTGTTTAATTCTGCTCCGTCTATAAATAGACATGCGCGATTTTAGGTCGTGATCGACCATCCGACTCCGACCAGCTCCGCCGTTTTCCACATTTTCTGCAGGGTTTCGCCTCCTTCTTCACCGGCCACCTTAGGGAGGATCTCCGGGCAAGCTTTCAACGCCAAATCTTCGCCGGAGCTTCCTCTCGGCCATCTCCTTCATCCAAGAGCTTCAAGAAAGGAGTCAACCTAGCCTTCTTCTTCAAGATCTGAGCAGCTTGTGTGATCATTCCTCCGGTTCGTGACACGAAGAAGACGGGTCCACTGGAAGGTAGTGACAACCTTCTCTACCCCGGACGCAGTTGAGGCCGAGCTTGGACGCGGATTGACAACCCGGCGATTCCTTCCGTGAATCCTCAACAAGTCTTCGGAGTCGGTCGATTTCGCACACTCATCTCCTCTTGTATTTGATAGTTTAGTTGGATTTCTTATATGTTTGATGAAGTATAATTTTATTTGTTAACATTAGTGTGAAATCAAGTCTATGTGATTGAGTAATCTTGTTATATTTTCATTTGAGGTGTGCCTTGTGGTATGGATTGTTTGTTGTGTTGTGCCGTCGTAACAATTGTTAGTGGTGTGCTTTGCGAAGAGGTGCTTGCGACCCTCATTCCGCCGCTCTCTCCGCTCCATCCGCTAGCCTGCTCATCCATCCGCCTAGCGATTTGGTGCATTGCGGCCCGTGTAGTCTTCCATCCCGTCTGGCGAAGCAGTGCGCTCAAGGCCTGCATAGGAGTAGTCGTAGCTATTTTATTTTGTTTTCCGCAATCCAAACCAAGCCTCCCGCAATCCATCCGACCTTAAGGACTTCAATCTCAAGTCCTCCTCAATAGTCAACTCCACCTTACTGTGTTCCTTTCGAGATCGATACTCGGGGATTTACTCCTCGTTTTATATTACTTCAACGATCGGTACACTGCCGTTTCGTGCCGCAGTCGAGCTACCGCCTATAGCGGTGTGCGAGATTTGCGCCATCAGATCTCGCCACATCTCAGCGTTTCGACAATTACTTTGCTTCTCAGCGGCTGCTGCTCTGCCCGTCATTACGATGACAAGCACGCATTGTCGACGATATCGCCTGTTCTTCTCGACGATATAGTACTTAGTAAAATAACTAAAGTACATGACATATTGTTGATTCCTGCAAGCATGAACTAGATGGAATGTCAAATACAACTTGCATTTATCATTGAGCTGAGCACTTCTTCAAATCAGGAACATTGCAGGACACTGTTCCCAACAATCTCCCCATATTTGAATAAATCATAACCCACTCAATGATAAGTGCCATTCTCATAATAGATATTAACATTTAAGCAGATAAGCATGTAATGATGACATTTCAGCAAAATTAAGTAAACACAGAATTTTGACAAATATTTCTTCATTTATAATTAGTGCTGAATGTTCAGAAGAGTTTTGACATTTCTATATTTAACCATCTATATATCTGGTGCATTCGTATCAACATCTCTCTTTGCTTTCTTGGTACCGACTTCCTACTCCTTTTTCTCTATCTCTTCCCTGTACTTTCTCTTTCTAATTTCTTCAGTCTCAATTGTTTCTTTATCCTTATTAGTTTCAGGAATATCTGTACAGGGACCTATGGTAGGCTCGTCATAACAAAGGGAAGGATGATTCATTGCTTCCATGATAGTGTTCGAGGTCCAGATGGCATGATCACAGCTGGCCTTTATCATTGATCTCTCCCCCTTTATGATTTCTTCAGATATCTCTTTTTGGAGGATCTCTTCGGAGGCCAATATCTTGTTTTTGAGCATGTGAATTCCAGCTTCCAAGTGATTCTTGGTTTCCAGCAGATGACTATCTAAATCTTTATTTTGTTGATCTAGACTTTCTTTAATGTCAGTTTTGTGTTGAGCCATTCTCTTGGTTGATGCAACATAGGCCTTTTCTATGTTGTCGATAATCGATGACTGATTGATCCCTAGGTTAATTAGAGCTATGTGAGAGCGGGTATTGTAATCTTGTAGGCTTTTCACATCATTTCTTAGGTTTGTTGTTTCAGCAGACAGTTCCTTTCTTAGATCATTGATGGCAGAGGTGACATGTCTTTCTAGTTTTATCCTTTGCTCTTCCAGGAGCATCTTTATTTGAGATAGAAGGGAGGGCTCTTCTTGTCTATTCTCTGTAGATGATCCCTCTTGATCCTCTTCTTCATCCCCTTCCAGTATTGGAGATAGAGATTTTCCTATTGGTGAGTGGCTTGGCTTACTCACCTTTTCAGGACCTTGCAGATCACTGCTAGTTCCATCAGCAGGGATTTCTTGATTGTCCTCTTGCATTGCAGACTCAGAATGTTCAGAATCCTCAGCCCCTATGATCTTTTGGATCACTGTTTCTACTTGAGCAGGGATCTCATTGTTTTTCTCCCCCTCAGTTTCAGCACTTCTTGGATCTGTGCCTGCAGATATCCTGGATCCTTGACTTAGATCAGAGGTCTGGAGGGCAACATTCCTTGTTTCTGCATCTGCCTCTGAGCCAGATGGAGGAGAGCTGTTCCCAGACTTACTCTCTTCAGATGAGATCTCTCCCTTCATCTTTGCATATTCCGTAGTTTCTGACTTCGTGGGATGCTTAGTCAGAGTTTTCTCCCATCTTGCAAGGATTTTGATGTCCATTCTTTTCATGTGATGTATTTTGACTCCATAGCTTTTGTTGAAGCTTTCTGGGTAGGTTTGTAGAAGGTATAATGATAGAATTCTTCCAAAATTTGGAGCTTGAAAGCTTTCTTGTATCCTCTTAAAGATGTGCTGACCCTAGTTGGTCCTTTTACAAAGGATTATCCTTGCCATTAATTCGAACATAGGCTTGGATATCCTATCATGTGACCCTACCTTGCAGAGGAGGGTTTTTCCCACAATGTCTGCCAACAGCTTTCCTTGTTGATTTAAGGTTTTCCTTTCCAAGGATCCATAGGATTTGTTCGAGTGGCCGCACCAAGCCAGAGCCTTGACAAGTTCTTCCCTAGTAATCGTTTCGTCTTCCTCCCCCTTGGTAAAGGTTGGCAGCTCAAGAGCTCTGTTCAACCTTTTGGGATTCACCGTAATCTTTATCCCGTTAATTTCGCTTTGCACAGACGTTCCCTTGGAGCCACCCTTGGCATTTGAGTAGAACTCAAGCACTTATCTTCATAATATTACTGTAGGCTCAGAGAGGGCATATTCCAGGCCGCTGGTCTCGAGCAGCTTAATGGTGCCCTGGATTTCTTCTGAGCCTTCTGAGAATCCATTCCTCACCACTTCACATCCTTCGAATAGAAGATCTTCCTTCTTTGGCGCCATATTTTTTATTCCGGAGGATTTCAGCTTAGTCGACTCGTTCACTCTTAGATGGCGTGGGGAACACGACGACTTTTTAGGGCTAATGTAGAGAGCATGTTAACCTTAAGATATTTGACCTTATTTATAGTGTCCGAGTTGGAAGTTGAAGTGTCATTTGTTAAATGTTTGACTAACTCGAGTTTAGCTGTAATGATTGAGCTTAGACCTAATTAAGAGTCCGCTGACGATTGGGTGTCGTCGTAATGCAGGTCCTTCGACGATACTAATGACCATTCCGACGATATTGTTTTTGAAAAATTACCTTTACAATATTAGATGAAGATGTGTTTATGTGATAAACATTAACATGGTTACCCTCACCTTGGCCTCTAAGTCTCCTTGAGCCAGTGGCTCCCCTTCGATGGAATGTCCACTTATCTTTACTTCTAGCTCCCCCTTGATTAGTGCACCTTGGTATGTGGTAAGTTCTTCTTAGTCCAGAGCTAAGCCTGGAGCACTTATTGCCCATTAGCCTTGTTTTCTTTTTAATGGCTAAATGGACTACCCTACAAGACAGATTTAATATCCCTTAGGAACCCAAGGTGACTTGGGTCCTAGGTTCTTGTTATCATAATAGGTGATCCCTCTACTCATCGTAGCCCTTCCAGGAGGTCTCACCTTTGCATTAAGCACACTAGGGTTGTGCCAACAGTCGATGGCAAAGTGTCCCACTTTGCCACAGCACCAACACTCATGGATGTTGTACCTTATTTTCTGAGCACTTTTTGAAGTATGTTCAGTAGAGAAGGCAGTAGCATTCTTCCAATCTCTCTTAGTCAAGAGCTGACTAGCTGCTCTAGTATCATCGTTTCTTCTTGACTTTATCTGTTTGTCAGCAACAGATGTCAGCTTGGTGGCTGACATGGTGTTGATGTCATCAGATATGTTCAAGTGAGAATTGATTATACTGGGGCTACTGGTCTTCTTCTTATTTGAGGGTGATTGAGAAGATGTTGCCCCTTTATCCATGAGAGTGGGGGTTGGGACACCAAATACAAATGGTCCATGATGGGCCATTTGAATTTCCTCATGGGGAGCCTTTAATGCACTCATCCCCATGCCCTTTCTCTTTCCATAGTTAGGAGCATTTTCATGACTAGTGGAGCTTCCATTCATCCAGTGACCATGGACACTGTCCTGATCATACTTATATGAGGGAAGCACTACCTTCTGAAAGGTGGTGTGAGGCTTTGCTTTAGTTTTGCCCTTTTTTTCATTCTCAGCATCTGTTGCCCCTTCCTTGTAACCTAACCCCCTCTTATTTTTATAGGATGAGAAGGTGTCAATGATGGGGAGAACAGTTTTGGGCTTAGAGAATTGAGCTACCAAGCTTCTTTCCTTAAGAAGATCACTCTCAAGTTTCGTGATAAGTTCTTCCCTTTGGCTTCTCTCATCATAAAGTTTGTCTATGACTTTCTTGAGCTCATGTGGATTGGTGTCCTTACAGTAGGACATACCCAGTTCCCCATCTGACTCAACCCTATAAGGCTTGAGTGATTCTAGCTCCCTAGCTTGTTTCTTAACAAGCCTCTTTCTCTTCCTCAGCGCATCCAAGAGATCACCAAACTGTTCTAATAGATCAACATGGTTCTTATTGTTGCATGATGAGCAGTCTTCTGCATCATCTTCAGAAGATAAATAATTTTTTGATGCACTCTTGGTCTTCTTACATGAAGCAGGTAGTAAAGATGTGTGAGTGGTGCATACCTGATCATGATGCAATTCATCATGATCTTCCTCATCTGATAGAGCCATCAGTCCATGAACCTCTTCATCCTCAAAGTCACAGTCTATAGGAGACAGGGGTGCTCTTATCCTATCTTCTGCTCCAGAGCATTCATCATCTTCTGATTCACTGTCTGAAGTAGTCAGTGGTGCTCTAATGCATACCTCTTCATGAGAGGTTTCTTCTTCAAAATCATCCTCTGAACCTTCCACGAGAACTTCTAAGAAGTCCCACATGTCCTTTGCTGTTGTGCAAGGACTCAGCTTCTGATGTGTTGCCAGATCTACTGCACCAGCTATTCTTGAATCCATCGCCTCCATGAGTATTCTTGATCTGACTTTACAAATGGCAAAGTTCTCCCTAGAGCAGATAGCTATTCTTGACTCCATACTAATGATGCTTAGACACCCACTGGCAGATCTATTCAAGCTGTTAAGCTTTAGGTGAACAACCTCGCTCTGATACCACTTGTTGTTTATGGGGTGTCTACTAAATCACCTAGAGGGGGGTGAATAGGATTTTCTGTTTATATTATCCCCCTTAGGTTTTTCTTAGTTTCTGGTTAATAGATTTATGAAATAAAGAGCAAACCACAGAAAGCACACAACGATCTATAGAGGTTCCTCAAGACCGGGTGTCTTGAGTAGTCCTCTCTCCCTCTGCGCCTACCCAGCAGTGTGCTAGGCTCGACAAACTCCGCCAAAAGCTTCAGGCCCTCAAGCCTTACAACACGGACCCGGAAGTCCCAACAGCCTAAGCCCTCAAGCCCTTACTGCCCCCGAGCCCGCAAGCTCGACACTCAGGCCCTCAAGCCCTACAACTTGGACCCGCAAGTCCCAACAGCCTAGGCCCGCAAGCCCCTGCTGCCCCCGAGCCCGCAAGCTCGACAAATTGCACCCGCAAGCGCACTGCCCTGGCCCTCGAGCCTCACAGCTCTCGAGCCCTCAAGCTAGAAAAATTGGCCCGCAAGCCTTACAAGAAAATTACAGTAATACAATAAACTGTTTCTTCAGCCAGATGAAATCTGGCAACTTAGCCTTGATGAAGATCGGCTTCTTAAGGATGAAGAAGATGCTTCTTGATTTTGAGTTTCGGCTCTGGATCTTCTTCAGCCTCTGCTTCTTTTGCCTGATGTTGAACGACGACTTCTCAGTCAATGGAGATGACTAATTCTTATGAGAACTCTTGAATGTTGTCCTCTTTCTTCTCCACTAAAAAGTAATGTTCTATTGAAGAGCGGCGGGATTCTTTCTCGTTCTTTTTCTTGCACCGCAAGCCCCTTTTTCTAGGGCAACACTGTTCCCTTTTATTGGACGGAAAAGCCGTATAATGGTCACATACAATTTCCTTTACAGTCAGAAGCCCATCTCATTGGAGCACGCGCTGATGGATCCATTCCTTAGGTGCACGCGTTGATTGGACAATCAGGCGGCGGCATTAACTGCTGACAGCGCGTCCGCAAGATTTGAATTCTGTCTTGAAGATATTTGCATCATTACGATGTCAAGCAGTCTCTGACTTTGTCGTCGCTATCTTCCTTCTGCCTCTGACGGTGGTATCTCGACGATACAAGATATCCTGGCGATTCTGTATATATGACGATCTTCTTTCTCCGACAGTGTCATCGTGAGCTTCCTTCTTGCATCATGTCGTTGTAATCATATTGTTCTTTCGACGATATGAGTTCCACACGACGATGTCCTGTGTCTTCTCTGTGTTCGACGAACAGCATTCTGCGATCGACGAACTTGCCATCCTTCGTTCGACGATCGCCATTCTTCGTTCGACGATCTCGCCACATCTCAGCGTTTCGACGATTACATTGCTTCTCAGCGGCTGCTGCTCTTCCCATCATTACGACGACAAGCACGCATTGTCGACGATACCGCCTGTTCTTCTCGACGATATAGTACTTAGTAAAATAACTAAAGTACACGACATATTGTCGATTCCTGCAAGCATGAACTAGATGGAATGTCAAATACAACTTGCATTTATCATTGAGCTGAGCACTTCTTCAAATCAGGAACATTGCAGGGCACTGTTCCCAACAGCTTATAAAACAGATCCCTTGGGATCTCTCAGGTTTTCTCCAAACCCTACCTTAGGATAAATAACCCTACCAACTCAGAGTGCTCCCACTCCTACAGCTCAAAAATCCCCCTGATTTCCTACCTCGGGCCTATCAAGAAGCCCTACCTCAGATCTGCACAGAGATCTTACACTCAAGCTGGGAGTTCATCTCTACTTCTCAGGATCAACAACCCTACAACCACTCAGGCTCAACAGCCTTACTACTCAGGCTTACCATCCCTACACCTCAGGCAAAATGCCTTATAAACTCAGAACACAAGTGCTCTTACAGAGGTTATAATTTATGCTTACAACAGATGACAATACAGATGTATCCTTCAGCTTTTGTCTTCTGTTGTGGATTCGCAGTTGGTGCTGACTAGAAGCAGGGCTGAAATGCAATAACTTCAGACCTTGTTCCTATCTGATCATTCTCTTTAGAAGACGAGGAAAGATCAACTTGCTCTCTTGATTGAATCAGGAAGAGCTATCTTCTATCCTTGTATTTGCTTGCAGGTTCAGGAAGCAGGGAGAGAGCACTTGTGGAAGCCGTCAATACAATAGTAAATTGTTTTCCACTTTTCAGCACACCTTCTATAATGCCCTAACTTGTTCTTGTATACTCCTTTCCATCTGCAACGGCTCTAAGGAGGGCCTTGACACAGTATGGAGGGGAATAGAATACTTTATTTTGCTTTACAGCTGATTGCACCAAAAGCAAATCCCGCTAGTGCTTTATTCAAATAAGAATTTGTATCAGCGGTTGGGCAGAGACAATCTTCAGTCTCAGTGGCTGAATCTGTCTTTGTCTCAGCGGATCCGCTGAGACAGATAGTCTTCTCAGCGGATTCTGTCTAAATGCACCTTCTCAGTGGATCCTGGCCTTGTCTCAGCGGTTCAGCTGAGACAGAGATGTCTTCTCAGCGGTTTTGACAGTTAAACCACAGAACTTATTCCAATGCTTGGAACAACCTAACCCTGCATATACATGATGTAAAATAGGGTTTATCAAATACAATATATACTTAGCATTGAGTGTGATGCCTCTTCAAATCAAGGGAACATTGACGCAATATTCCCAACAATCTCCTCCTATTTGAAGAAGGCAGAACATACACCAATGCTAAGATACATAACCACAAAAAGAACTATCATGACAATATATGAGATAACATTCATGATAACATAACAAGTAATTGTTAACAGAAAATGGGCATCATAGAAAATATCATGACACATTAGAAATAGTGGTCATGACATCATAACAATTTAACAATAACATTGTTCAACACATATAGGCACCACAGAATATGTAAAGCATTAATATAGAACTATATTAAGCATAACTAATGATGGCATATTAACACAAGATAACATTTCAAACATTCAGAATCAATTTCATTTATGACAAAATGTTGATACTTTGTTCAGTTTACATTTTGATTTAATGAAAAACTAAATACATAGGTTTAAGTTTTTCTCTTCTTTGCTGAAGTTGAGCATTGAGCATCATCAGCTGCAACCTCCTTTCCTTCAGCATCAGCCTCCATATCTTCAGCATCAGCTTTTATCTCAGCTAACATCCTCTTATTTTCTTGCCTCCTGAAGTACAGATATGGCTTGTGAATATAACTTGAAGGCATCCTCTTTGGATTGTGCTTCCTTAGAAGATTTTCTTGAAGGCCATTTACCTTTTGGAATTCCTTTCCAGATGCCTTATCCATTCTTCAGCAGGGTATATCCAGTCAATGTCTTTATAGATTTGTCCATGGTTCAGCCAGGCATTCAGAATAATGCTCTTGGATTCATCACTCCAATGCTCATAATCAACGTCATTGCCCTGCTCTTTTCTTTGCTTAGCCATGAATTCTTCAGCGAGCAATACACCTTTTCTTTTCCCCCTTTTTGCAAGCTGAGCATTTCGTGCTATCTTTACTTGACCTTCAAAATCAAAATTTTCTTTTCTGAAGTTGTCTAGCAGAGGAAGGTTTAGAGCTATTCTTTTCCATGTAGAACATGGAGAGCCAGCTCAGAATTGGTTTCTGCATTGGCCACCTCCCCCTTTCTGGCTTCTTCAACCACTTTTGCTTCTAAGCTTTGGGAGGCAGCAGCAACAGACCCTGAGAGGGTTTGGAAGGCATTTTCTAAATCTGATTTGAGCTTATCCTTCATCTTTTTTGCATCTCCAATCATTGTGGTTGTTGACCATACATATTCTTCAATGTGATTGGAGGCCTTCTCTATGACCTCATCAGTCTTACTAACATAGTTCTTGACATAGCACATGTCTTGCTCAGATAGCTGTAGATGCTTGTCCATTGACCTTACAATTATATTATGAGATACAACAGATTTTTCAGCTAATTCAAACCACTTGGTTATCTGCTTATTAAGGAAAGAAGTTTCTTCCTTAATTTCTTGGATTTCCGACATGACTTCTTTCTTTACTGTAAGGACAACATTATCAATATAATCTTTTATTGAAGTCATATGACCTTCAATAATTGAACTTATGGAACTTAGGAGAAGTTCATTTGATACTGCTGATGTGGAGGGTGTTAAAATTTTTAATAAGCGGAAAATGGGAACCAGGTCGCAGGAACACTCTCAACCATACCAAGCACCAGAAATCAGAGACAATGAAGGAACAAGATAAATCTTGAATCAACTATCTTTTGTATATTTCGAGACATACATTGCGAGACATGATTTATCAGTACACACAATGATGAGGAGAGAAGAAAACCAACTACAAGAAGCTGGAGGATACAACATGAATCGCCAAACTGCCCGGCTAACGAAGGTTGTCCACGCAAACTGCCAAGTCGCCAAGCTTACCGTTCGACTAACCGCGAAATAACCAACCCGCAACTCAACACGCAGACTACCCATTATTCCAATGCTCACTCTGTTCGCCCAAGCAACGCCGCCTGACCGTTGTCACTTGGCTGCTTCTAACCGCGAACAAACTGCTGAAGATCTGAACAGAAGTAACCGACCGGCAAAGGAAAACCGCTTAACCGCCGCGGTCTGAACTTTATTGAAAGCTGGAAAAGAGCTGAAGAGAAACTTCCTTGTCGCTAACTGCAACCTCCTGCTGCTACCCGCCATAGACTGCTACCGGCTTAACCGTTGTGGTCTTCTCTGATCAAATCAGAACCACAAGTAAGCCGCACAACCTGCGAACACAGAAAAGGTAAGCCTTAAACTGCGCGAACAGAAAAGTCTATCCGCGCCACCAACTCGCGAGCACTCACTTACTGTTCAAGTTATTTATGATGAGCCAGGGGGTCCTATTTATAGTAGAGGTGAGAAGTGTGGTCACCGCCTACGTGATAGGATAACTGCCCATAGCAACACCGGCGGGTAGAAGACAACTCGCACGGCTTGCTGAGAACCCTGTCGAACAGCTCGTCGACTTAGTAACAAGCCGCGCGGACTACTTCGCAACTTCCAGCAATACCAGCAGACACCCCAGATGGTTGAAGAACCAAAGCCATCCGTCACTGGCTAGCCACCAGTCCAATGCGGGAAGACAACCCGCGCGGTCTCTTTAACAGACCGCCCGACCTCCGCGGTTTGCTAGACCGCCCGGTCTGATGCTCAAACTACCCGACCTCCACTTACACTTCAAAATTCAACACTCCCCCTTGAAGTGGAAAGTGGAAGTCTGTCCAAGAAATCCTCGTAGCCGAGTAAATGGTCCCTTCACTAGTGGCTTCGTGAAGATGTCAGTGACATTGTCTTCACTCCGCACATGCTCAACCATCAAAGATACCTCCAGCACCTTTATCCCGAATGAAATGATGTTCGATCTCGATGTGCTTGGTCTGTGCTTGACAGACTAGATTATTAACCAGTTTGAGGGCACTCTCATTGTCACCACGTAGCAGAGTAGGACCTAGAACCTCCTTATGGACATCCTCCACCAATCTCCTAAGCCAGATGGCTTCCTGAGCCGCCAAGGCAGAAGCCTTGTATGTTGGATCTTGAGGCGCCCTTAGAGGGGGGTGAATAAGGTTTTAAAAACTTTAAACTTTAATAGAAAACTTTTGATATTTTGGTCGAAATAAGTTAAATCAAAAGTAAAGAGATAATGAAATTAGAAATGAAATCAATTTTATTAAACAAGAAAAGACATGATTATCATTTATAAAATTGATTACAAAATCTGATTTCAATGACGCTAGAAATCGAAGCGAATAATATGAAAACCCTTTTTGTTTTCTATACCGACTCGTATCCCCACGAATCGGTTGGCTTTAGTCGATCTCTCCCCAGTTACGACCTCAAGCCGCTCTAGCCAATCTATCACCAGAAAGGCCTCGAGCACCCCTAGATCTACTCCCTAGACCCAGTCGCCAATACGAGGCGAATTACTCCCTAAGTCCAACCTAGACCTAGTCACCGTGTAGTGAATTCACGAACTGATTACAAAGATGAAATAAAGGACAAATACAAATATAAAAATCCCTATGAGGTAATCTGAAGGAAACGCCGAAGAATTGTTGAAGATCGTTGAAGTCCAAGCGTGTGTTCTTCGCGTTGAGTTAGCATGTTTATCCAAGCCTCCTTTGATTCCTCCTTTTGAAATATGAGTGGGAGATGTGTTTCTCTGGAAATATGGCCCTCACATAGTTTCTGAAGTGCTGGAATAGGGCTCTTGGCAATCATTAGTCAGAGACGTGGAAATCATCCAATTTATAGTCTTTGAGCTAACGTCAGCGTTAGGTGCTAATGCTGGGCGTTGACCATGTATAGTAACATATTGATGGCTCGGATCTTCAGAAGAGGAAGGAGATTCTGCACTTTAGGAAATGTTTTATTTTAGGCAATATCAATGCCGGCGTTAAGGCTAACGCGGGCGTTGGGAAAATCATTCCTAAAGTACCTCCTGCAATCATGACTGCTTTCTCCTTGCCAAATTCGTCGACCGGATAGCGCCCAACGTTAAGACTAACGCCTGGCGTTGAGTTTCTTTTCTTTAATCAGCCGGCACTCCAATTCGTCGAACACATTTCGTCGAATGAGCTTCTTCTTTCGTCGAACACAGTTTTGCCGAATGCCAGATCGTCGAACATAGTTTCCAGTTCATCGAACGCAGCTTCCGTTCTCAGCGGTTTCATTTAGTCGATCGCCAGTTCGTCGAACGCGGCTTTTAGTTCGTCGAACGAAGCTCCGTTCTCAGCGGTTTCATTTCATCGATTGTCAGTTCGTCGAACGCAGCATTCAGTTCGTCGAACGCAGCTTTCCATTTCGTCGAACGAAAATTTTGTCGAACGCATTTCGTCTAGCGCTAACGCCCAGCGTTAAGCTTAACTTCTGGCGTAAAATATCATTCAATCCTTCAGCTTGTGGTTAGTGCCAGACCATTGTTGCCGCAACCTGGTGTCATAACTGTCCAAACCTGCCTTGCTAAAAACACAATGGAAACAAGATCAAATACAAGTAGGATTTGTTATTCTCAAATCAAAGGGATGCGGAAAACCATGTTCCAACAATCTCCCCCTTTTGATAATAACAAATCCAATAGAGATAAATTAGATTCATAGATAAAGAATTTGTGTTTTTATAAGGATATATATGACACGAAGCAATTATAAGATAATGATAAGAATTATAGATCATTTAACATTGTGCTCCCCCTCCAAAGATGCTCCCCCTTAGTGTATACTCCCATATACTAGATACATGCTCCAACTTAATCTAGTGAATCCTACTCCATTAATCATTACGATTTATCATTTTATTCTCCCCCTTTGTTATTAGCAAAAGAGGGTGGAGTTAAACAAAACTAGAATAAAGAAGGCAAAAGTTGGGACATAACTAAGAGAGGAGTAAGAGTTTTGTGTAAACAAAAATAAGGCATGATCGAGCTAACAGAGAGAGTAGCACAGCGGAAAAAATATATGATAAGCATGAAAGAACATCATTCAAAGATTATACCAAAGGAATGTAATCACTTGCTTTTTAAATTTATTTTAAAAGTGATTCTACTTGTTAAGATAGATGCAAGTTTGTTTGAAAAAGCAGAAGTGAAAAACAAAATGTAGAAATAAGCATGAGAACACATGATATAAGGACACATGATTAGATAGAGAAATGCGGAAAACAACAACAAAACAAATAAGAGTAGTATGTTTGTTATAGTTTGACCATTCCAACAATATGTCTAGACTTTTCACGTTTGAGCATATTAACATTGAAAATTTTCATAACAAATAGGCAAGCATGAATCAACATATTCAAAAAGATTAGAACTACAATGTACCCGATTCATATTTCAAATAATGAATACATTGTAGAAATCATGCATTGCAATCTAGTGCTTTTACTTAAGGTTTTAGGGAATTATGTAATTTTGCATTAGGATCTAATTCTCATGAGTAGAAGTTTTATGAAAATCAATGATGTGTGTAAAAGGTGTTTTGATAAAAGTATACAAGAGAAATAATCAAAACACATGACATATGTAGTGAAATAGTAACAACAATATTAAGATTGTAATCATAGAAATGCTTTCACACATCACATCTAGAATAAAATTTCAAAGCACATAACATACGTACAACTACCAAGGTGCTTCGCCCACACAATGCTCATTAAGACTTATCAGGGAGCGGAGTATTGCTTGGGGGATCACATAAGCATTTTTATTATAAAGTTTTATTTTTAGTGATCCGGTGTACAAATAGATGTGATAAAAGCTGAATGTGTTTGCACAAGACACTTTACAATTCTTTCCAAGGTGCTCAACCTCACAATGCTGATTAAAACTTATCAGGAGGGTGAGTAGTGCTTGGTGGAGTTATCTTTGGCTTTTTATTTCAGATTTTTATTTTGGGCCAAAGGTCTCTGAATTCACTTGTTGTTGCAAACAGTTATATTATTGAACTAACACTTCTATATTGTGCATGAAATTTATTTTTGAAAGACTATGTAGGTAATTTAGACATATAACTTAATAGGTTAAAACTATTACACTACACAATCATGCAAAACTAAGATTATGAGCACATGTAGATTACCAAAATAGTGAGTGTATAATTCATTGATTAACATAAAGCATTACTCATACTTAGAGGCATGCTAGGCAATCATACACAATTATCTATAGACTATTTCATTGCACATAATCAGATTAAGGTCAAGGCATGATAAAAACAATGTTTAGAAAAATTTGAAATTAAAATTAGATATTTAAGAGAATTTTAATGTGTATGCCAAATCAATTTTGACCATTTCAAACAAAATGACTAAGATGTATGCTCTTGAGAAGACATATAGTCAAACCATAATTTTGTAAGGAGTTAAAGAAAAAACAAATAACAAAAACATATTTTTAAGCATTTTGAATTATTTGATTTTTTTTGTATTTTGGAAGAAAAATAACAAAATTAATAACAAAATAATTTGAAATCAGACACAATAAACTGAGAAAAAGCATTAGAAAAAAACCAGAAAGATACTAGTGAATGAAGAATTTTCATCTGGACAAAAAAGGCTAACGCCTGGCGTTAACTAGTTAACGCCGAAACAGTACTCGATTTTTGAGAATTTTTGAAAAAATTTCTTTTGGCATAGATAGTATATATATAGACCTTCTTAGGGTAGAAATTTTAGAGAAGTTGGAAATGGTTAGAAGGCTATTCAAGCATGTTTCATTTGTTCAAAAAAATGGTTTTTATATTTTTATTTAGTTTTCATATATTTGTGTTTTACAAGATCATTAGAGCTCAAAACTGATAAACTTTGCAAAACACAAAATAAGCATGTTCGATCATACCAAGAATGCATGAATAATATAGTCATAAAGAGTGCATGCAAACAATACGATATAGGAATGTCTTAGATAATAATACCCAAACTATATGCCTACACACTAGCCCCGTACTAAGTGACGAATGAGCATGAGGAGTTGCACGCATGCCGTTGGATGGGGTGTTAATTCCATATGCATACACTAGAGAACGCTCAACCTAGCACTCTTTCCCCCCAGTGCCTCGCAAGGCCCCACTGAAACCCTCCCTAGTTAAGGACAAGACATGACATAGAGGTTATGTCTTCTAATGCATGCAATCCTACACCCTCGCTATTGTGAGACACATAATGTGAGTGAACGATCATGGACATCCTAAGCATTTTGTACTATGGAAATAATTTAATGCCACATAGTTATTTTATCTTTCAATTTTTCTACTTTAAGATGGATTCATTATGGCATTATTGATAACTAGCATGAATGATAATATTTATTAGTTGATAATGCTAATATGATGAGTTCATATTATCCCATAAGAATATTGTATGTCTTATATATCGATAAAAATTAAATTTGAAGACCTAGAATTAAGTGATGTTATGATTTGATGTTATTGATATCAAGGTGATTCTAAGGTCTAGATATAGTAAGGTACATGCAATTGTACAACCTCGATATTCGCCATGCAGAGAGATTGTATAAAGAAGGCAATGGAACGGAGCTCGCTGAAGGGCGAGCGAGAAGGGTTTGGTTGCCGAGACAAGCGGTCGTTGAAGCCAAAGGGACTCACGCGAGAGGGGTCGCAAGGTCCGGGCCTCGCGAGACCGGACCTCGGCAGATACCGCTAGGAGGGGGTCGGCGAGGTCCCCGCAGGGCAATCGCCTTGAAGAGTTACCGCGAGCAGGACTCGCGAGAGGGACCGCGAGAGCACTCCACAGAATGGTTCTCGCAGTTTCTTGCCCATAAGCCGATAAGGTCAAATTACTCTGTCACCCTTGGTGGTCTACCCTTAGCCTCTCCAAACAGCGGAGTTTGGCTGTTAGCAGACCCATTTGGGGTGCGGATAGTAAAACTAAAAGGCGGAATCCGGTTATCTGCAGACCACAAAACTAAGATCTATAAATAGACCTCAAAGGGCACCTTGGAAGAGACCGGTTAGGAATCTTTGAGCCTTCTTCTCTCCTTAGGTCGCTTTGGGTTGGGCTCTCTAGCTCTCCAAGGTGCCCGAGTCTTAGCTTTGGCTTGGGAGGGGAAGCGCTCAACGATCTTCCGGGTTAGTGGAGGGACCTCCTCGCTAACACTAGGGTCTTTGTTCTTTGTCCGAGTTACTTGCCTACCTCTTCCGAGGGATCAGTAAGGGCTAGCCACCCCTCGATTCGTTGAGGGCCCCGAGCTCCACAAGAGACCGAGAAATCGGTTTCAACATTTTGGTGCGGTGAGCGTGGAGTGTGGCTGGTTCAAGAAAGTTCTGGAGAAGGGTTATGGCGGGAGATGAAGAGCAAGGCGAGGAGTTCGGCGAGACACCACAGGAGGCGATGGCCAGAATGTTCGCAGATTTCAGAAAGGAGGTGCTCGACACCTTGGGGTTCACGGTCACAGCTCTGCGAGGCGAGTTTGCGACCCCAGCCCCTCGGGCGACCCTCCCCCTACAACAGTCGGCGAGGATGCACCAGGGGGAAGGGCTGGAAATGAAGTTGCCGTTGGTTTAGGTCAGGACAAGGAAGGGCGAGTGTTGTTCGCCAGTCCGGCGATCCGTGCCGGCGAGCTCAATGCTGGCGAGCTCTGTCCCAGCGAGCGCGACGCAGGCGAGTGCGCGCCAAGAGGAAGCGGCGACGGTCGGGGTGGTTCAGGTGAGCATCGCCCTCGCGAGTGCGGTCCCGGCGAGCTCAAGTTTGGCGAGCGAGCTTGGGGGGCGAGTGGAGCCAGGATGGGTGACAGGAGGGGGAAGCCCCTTTTGCGAGCTGGTGCTTTCCGCACCCGTCCCTGGGGGATTTGGAGAGTGGGACCGGGTGTACTACAAAAGTAGAGATGACCCTATCCAGCACCTGCAGAGTTTCGAAGACTCGGTCTCCATCAGGCCGATGTCAGATGCCTTCAAGTGTCGGCTCTTTGCCGTCACCCTCAAGGAGAAGGCCAGGGACTGGTTCCATCAGCTCCTTGCAGGGTCAATCTACGCGTTCGAGGATTTGCGCTGAAGTTTTTTGCTGAGGTTCTCGACCTCAAAAGAGAGGAAGAGGAAGAGAAGGCCCAGGAGGGAGGGGCGGAGGAGCTGATGGTGGTAGAGAAGGAGGTAGAGGAAGGAACCCAGGTTATCGCTTGTGCTGAGGAGGAGAGGGATTGGGGAGAGCAGTCCCGGCTAGAGGCTGTGGACGAGGTCGTGGAGCTCGAGGTCACCACCCGGCTAGGGGAGGTGGAGAAGGTCCGGGTCAGCGGAGGACTCAACCCGGAAGATCAAGCGGAGATCCTGGCTTGCATACAGGAGAACATAAACGTCTTCGCTTGGAGCGCCGCGGAAATGCCCGGGATCGACGCGGATGTGGCTTGCCATCGCCTCAACCTCGACCCCGGCACCCACCCTATCCGCCAGAAGAAAAGGGCCACCGCCGACAAGCTGGAAGGGCCCATCCGCGAGGAGGTAAGCAAGATCCTATAGGCAGGCTTTGTAACGGAGATCCAGTATCCAGGCTGGGTCTCCAACGTCGTTATGGTAAAGAAGGGAGGAGGTAAATGGAGGATGTGTATCGACTTTTCTTTACTTAATAAATCATGCCCTAAGGATTGTTACCCCCTGCCTAGGATCGACGCGCTGGTTGACTCAGCCGTCGGTTTTCCTGTGATGTCTTTCTTAGATGCTTTTTCAGGTTACCATCAAATCCGCATGCACCCCCCGGACATCAAGGATGTCTCCTTCATCACAGGGGATGGATGTTACTGTTATAAGATGATGCCGTTCGGGCTCAAGAATGCAGGTGCCACATATCAAAGGATGATGGATAGAGTCTTCCGCGAGCAGAAGGGAAGAAACTTGGAGGTTTATGTTGACGACCTCATGGTAAAGAGCCGAGACCTTGGGTCTCACCTCCGGGACCTTGAGGAGACGTTCGGGACCCTGCGGCGCTACAAGATGAAACTCAATCCCTTGAAATGTGTCTTCGGGGCAAGCCAAGGAAAGTTCCTAGGCCATTTACTCACCCCCGCAGGAGTGGAGCCTAATCCGGACATGGTTAAGGCGGTGATGGAGTTGGGATCACCGAGGAATCCGAAGGAAGTTCAGAGCCTTACAGGGAAGTTGGCTGGGCTCAGCAAGTTCCTCTCCAAGGCCGGGGAAAAGTGTGCACCTTTCTTCAAGGTGCTACGGGGCAATAAGAAGTTTGAATGGACCCGGGAGTGCGAGGAGGCCTTCCAGGCCCTGAAGGAACAACTCACCCAAACCCCTCTGCTCCAGGGGCCGAGACCAGGGGAAGACCTATCCCGGTACCTGGGGATAGGGTCTGAAGCAGTAAGTTCCGTGTTGATCCGGGAGGAGAGGAAGAAACAGTTCCATATCTACTACGTCAGCCGAGTGCTGAAGAAGGCAGAGCTCCGGTACCCGATCCTGGAAAAGTTAGCCTTCGCATTAGTGGTGTCGGCCCGGAGGCTCCGACCTTACTTCCAAGCCCATTCAATCAAAGTAGTGACGGACAACCCGCTCCGTAGAATCATGGAGGGGGTGGAGCACTCGGGAAGGTTGGCAAAGTGGTCTGTGGAGTTAAGTCAATTCAATATCACATTCGTTCCCAGGACATCCATCAGGGCTCAGGCAGTGGCAGACTTCATGGCCGACTATGCGGTCGAGGTGGGGGAGCACGAACCACCTCCCCCGGAGGCATGGAAAATGTTGGTGGACGGAGCGTCAGGAAAGTACTCCTATGGAGGGGGGATAGTCCTGGTAAGTCCTCAGGGGACTCGGATCGAGCAAGCCTTAAACATCCATTTCCCAATTACCAACAACCAGGCTGAGTACGAGGTAGTGATAGCGGGCCTTCTGCTGGCCCAGGAACTAGGGGTGCAGGACATGGAGGTCTCCACGGACTCCATGGTGGTAGCATGCCAAATCAAGGGGGAGTTTGAAGCGAAGGACCCGACCCTCCAGCTATACCTGGAGAAGGTTAAGGGGATCATCGGGCAGTTCCGCACCTTCTCCATCAAGCACGTGCCGAGGGAGGAGAGCACCCAGGCGGATCTCTCAGCCAAGTTCGGTCCCCGAGCGGGAGGGACGGCTTCGGAACTCTTCCGGCCCTCCATCAAGGAAGGAGAATTGATGGAGGTGGATCAACGAGCCTCATGGATGGATCCATTCATCACCTTCCTATCCTCCGGGTAGTTCCCTGAAGAGGACGTGGACAAGAGGCGCTTCAGCTATAAGTCCGCTTATTACTCCTTGCATGCAGGAGGGCTATATAGAAAAACTCTCTCGGGACTCCTGGCCCGTTGTGTTTCCGAGGAGGAGGTCCCGAGAGTCTTGGAAGAAATCCACTCCGGGGAGTGCGGCAGTCACTCCGGGAGTCGGACCCTGGAGGGAAGGGTGCTGAGGCAAGGCTACTTCTGTCCCACTCTCAACAAGGACGCGACGGAGTTCGCGAGGAAGTGTCCGAAGTGCCAGCTCTATGCTCCGCTCCAACTCCTCCCAGCTCTAAGGCTCCGGACCCTCACGGCTCCCTGGCCCTTCGCCATATGGTGGTTAGACCTGGTCGGTCCCTTCCCCCAAGCCAGCGGCCAGAGGAAGTTCCTGCTGGTCATGATCGACTACTTCTCCAAGTGGGTAGAAGTGAAAGCACTCGCTAAGGTAACCTCTCAAGTGGTAAGGAATTTTGTGTGGGGGGAGATAATTTGCAGGCACGGGCTACCTCTAGCTATAGTGACGGACATTGGGCCGCAGTTTGCTAGTGAAGAGTTTGTTGGATTTTGCACTCAGCTCGGTATTGACCTCAGGTTCGCATCGGTCCACCACCCAAGGAGCAATGGTCAGGTGGAGGTGGCGAACAAAATAATCGTTAACCTATTAAAAAAGAAAGTGGAGAACCTACGGGGAAACTGGGTAGAACAGCTACCCTCCGTCCTCTGGGCCATGAGGACTACTCTGAACACCGCCACTGGGGAGACTCGGTTCAAGCTCTCTCACGGGTCCGAGGCCGTTCTCCCCATAGAGTTCGAGGTAAAGACCCCCCGGGTGATCGCTGCAAGCGAGGGGGGTAAAGAATGGCTAGAAGATAACAGTGCAGAGAAGAGGCTATCTTTGGACCTGGTGGAAGAACTCCGGGACTTGGCCACCATCAGGCAGGAAGAGGTCAAACGGCGAATGGCTCGATATTTTGACAAACATATCCGGATCAATCACTTTCAGAAAGGAGACCTAGTCCTGAAGAAGGTGGATGGAGCCGGCAGAGGGGCCGCGGTGGGTAAACTTAACCCCAATTGGGAGGGTCCATATATTGTAAGCAAGGTGCTCAAGTCAGGGTGGTATCATCTCCAGGATGTGGAGGGGGTGCCTCTCGACCGAGCCCGGAGTGGGGATGATTTGAAACGATTTTACCCTTGAAAGCTTTATTCAGTTGTTTATTAAATGTCTTACTCCTTTTTGTGATGCTTACAACTGCGGCCATGCCGGGGTGACAAAGGTTGGATATGTCGGCGCTGGAATGCCCCAGATCGATTCCGCTCTCGGGATCTCACCTAGACGGGGGGGTTCAGGTTGATCTCTGGAGAGGCTGGCAAGGTTGGATATGTTGGCGCTGGAATGCCCCAGATCGATTCCGCTCCCGGGCTCTCACCTAGACGGGGCGTTCAGGTTGATCTCTGGAGAGGCTGGCAAGGTTGGATATGTTGGTGCTAGAATGCCCCAGATCGATTCCGCTCCCGGGCTCTCACCTAGACGGGGGGTTCAGGTTGATCTCTGGAGAGGCTGGCAAGGTTGGATATGTTGGCGCTGGAATGCCCCAGATCGATTCCGCTCCCGGGCTCTCACCTAGACGGGGGGTTCAGGTTGATCTCTGGAGAGGCTGGCAAGGTTGGATATGTTGGTGCTGGAATGCCCCAGATCGATTCCGCTCCCGGGCTCTCATCTAGACGGGGGGTTCAGGTTGATCTCTGGAGAGGCTGGCAAGGTTGGATATGTTGGTGCTGGAATGCCCCAGATCGATTCCACTCCCGGGCTCTCACCTAGACGGGGGGTTCAGGTTGATCTCTGGAGAGGCTGGCAAGGTTGGATATGTTGGTGCTGGAATGCCCCAGATCGATTCCGCTCCCGGGCTCTCACCTAGACGGGGGGTTCAGGTTGATCTCTGGAGAGGCTGGAAAGAATAACAGGTCTTTATACTGGAAGGTTCCGTCTCGCTCGGCGGGCAGGCCCGCTCGGCAAAGAGAGATTTCGCACGATACTATGTGAATGGCGAGAATCAATCTTATGAGATTCAGAACATCCAGTCCACGGCAGAAAGGGTGCCGGTTCCGGGTAAGAGGCGAGCTCTCGCCAAGAGAAAAAATTCCTTGCAAAACCTAGAGAAAATATGCGCGACTAAGAGAATAGTAACTAAGGCGAATGGCGCAAGGCCAGAGAAGCCGAAAAGGTCCCGCACTCGCCTATTCGACAACGTAAAACGCGAGAACGGTCATCGCGGGAGTAAGCCACGTAAAACGCAAGAACGGTCATCGCGGGAGTTCGACAACGTAAAATGCGAGAACTGTCATCGCGGGAGTAAGCAACGTAAAATGCGAGAACGGTCATCGCGGGAGTTCGACAACGTAAAACGCGAGAACTGTCATCGCGGGAATAAGCAACGTAAAACGCGAGAATGGTCATCGCGGGAGTTCGACAACGTAAAACCCGAGAACTGTCATCGCGGGAGTAAGCAACGTAAAACACGAGAACAGTCATCGCGGGAGTGGCCTACATATAGGTAAACATCGAGATAAGCAAGAGCGCGATATCAACACAGAAAATGATGCAAAGAAAGGAGCTAGCGCAACGCAGCAAATAATTTGTATTCACTCCTTTAAAAAGTCTGATTTTCATAAAGCGGCGACCTCGCCAGCCAAAAAATAAAATCGGACAAAATATATCTGTAAGCCTCACTGATCGCTCGCGGACACCTCCCCGTCGTCGCTGCTCTTCACTGGCGAAAGCGGGTGGAAGAGCTCGGGGACGGTATCTTCTAGGTCCAGATCGGCCGCGTCGGCGGTTAAGAGCCCAGTCGCCTTCATCATCTGGAAGATGTAGCGAGCCGAATCCGTATACTCCAAGCGAACTTCTTCATTTCGCGCTCGCCGCTCTTCCTTCAGACGGCGAGGTGAGGGGGGAACGACGGCACGAGTGAGGTCGCAGTTTAGGGCCTTCAGCCCAGCCACCTCGCCCTCCAAATCCTTGATGCGAGCGTCGGCTCTCCCGGCAGAATCGACATCCTGTAATTGAGTTCGATTAAAAAGCCGAAACAACCGAAGGAAAGAAGGATGAGGAATTCTAACTCACCACACTGCCCTCTGCGGCCAGCAGCTTCTCCTTCAACTGCGCGTTCTCGGCAAGGAGCCCCTGATAGAGCCTCGCGAGCTCCACGTTCTGAAGCTCCAGCTGTAAGCAACGCCTCCCCGTCATATGGGCGAGCTCGGCGGAGCGCAACTGCGACCTCGCGCTTTCGAAAGCGAGGGTTCTCGCGGTCTCATCCTTATAAGACCTCGCGTCCTCACGCCCATAGAGAGCGAACGAGAGGTCGAAGGCGTGACCGCTGACGGTCTCCTTCTCCACCCAGGAGGGAAGGATGCTGGAGATGTCCACCCGGTTGGTCTCCGTCTTCCAGTTAACCAGGAGCTCGCCGGTCTCATCGCGACGCCTCTGGCCGAGGCCGAAATTGTAGTGGTTGACGGGGATGGGCAGGACGGAAGTTCTGAAAACCTCCTGGCAGGGCTCGTCATCCTCACCCCCTGCGGAGAGGGCGGTGAGGTCGAACTCGTCGAAAGCCGCCTCGCGGGGCTCCTTTACTTTCGAGGAGGCGAGCGAGATCCCGCTCGTCTTGCTCTTCTTCTTTTGCGGAGACTTTGGGGGAACGACATGACCACCAGGGGCTCCCGATCTCTTGCGAGAAGAGGGCTCACCCGGAGAGAAGGTGCCTCGGCAAGCCTCCGCCCCCATGGTCGCGAGAGTCAGGGTAGCGTCGGTTTTACGATTACTCGCGTAGGGTGGATGGAGAGGAAGATCCCGCTCGCCTAGAAAATAGTGGAAGCTTCATTAAGTACGAGTACCGGAAAAGAGAGAGGGAGTTCGATGATGGAGCGAGATCTTTTACCTTCCCCGGCGAGTACGGGAAGAAGCTTGTCGACGTTGCGGCGGAGATGGACGACCTCAAAGTTCTTCTTGCAGAAGAACTGGTAGAGAAGGGCGTCGTGGCCTCCGAGAGCGGCGGGTCGGTAGGTGGTCTCGCCGTGCTGGACTGGCGAGAACGGGATATTTCCGAAGTTCCCCTTGACGAGAAGGAACTTCTGCGCCCAGAAGTGAGCTTTGTTGACGGTCTCATCCACCTTAGGACCTGAGCCCACGAAGTAGGCAGTCCCCTCCTTGAAGGCACGGAACGAGAACAACTTCCGGAAGACCGGGAGGCTGAACTCGATGCGCTCCTCACGAAGGAAGCAGGCGAAAGCTATGATCACCGCCATGGCGTTAGGGGTGAGCTGGCCCGGAACAACGCCATAGTGCTTGAAGACCTGACAAAGCAGCGAGAAGATCGGGATTAGTTCGCATGATAAGCGAGACTAGATCGACACAAAATAAGAAATGAGCGAGAACAATCATACCTGGCGAACTTCCGGCCATAGTGGTAGACGCAGGCCGACCGCGAAGTGGGCGGTAGGGATGGACAACTCGCCGGTACGCGGGGCGTTGATCACGTCATCCTCGCTGGGATGACGTGCCTCGAACGGGGGGTGATGAAGTCGGCGACCGCGCTAAGATACTCCTCGTCGGTCAAGTTGCAGTGGTAGAAGGTGTGCTCGGCGAAAGCCTTCGCAATCTTGCGCCGAGCCTCCGATTCATGAGCATCGCCACCCATCCTGATAACCTGCAAGAAATAAAATATGGCGAGAACGGGAAGGAGCGAGAGCTCTGAAGCAGGTGAGGAAGAAGTTTGACAGTAAATGCGGTGGTTGACCCAGTTATGACCACCTATTTATAATCAAAACAAAATGGCGGGAAGAAGTCCAAACGCCGGCGAGCACGGGCAGCAGGAAAAAACATGACATCATGCCCGCGGGTGAGAGAAACCTGCGGGGTTAGCACAAACAACACCTCGCGCGATGTATTCGGCGAGAACAGAAGGTCCCTGAGAACACAACGTAACAAATAAAACAGAGGTACTAGAAGCAAGCGAGAATTTATAAAAGCTAGTGATACTTATGATCAAAGGAGATAAAAGCCAACGAGTGGCCGATGCGCAAGTCATGAGTGGTAGCGAGATTGTCTAACAACAACGACATCCATTACAAATAAGTCCACGACATAACAGCTAGCGAGAATCATGGGGCAGCCATTTCCACCTGCCCCCACCCCGCGACTCGGATCTAGGCGGTACCCTGGAGTTGTAGTACTCCTCGGCCAATCGGCCCTCCCTGTCTATGAGGTAGGCGTAGTCTCTCATCCTAGCTATATGAACCTCCGGCGTCATAGCACTCTCATCCTGGTCACGCTGTGTCGCCTGCCGGAGCCTCGCACATTCTTCCATCAAAACTGCGTGCCTGTCCTCGGTGACTTCTCTGTCTCGCCTCGCCTACATGTTGAGGTCCACCAACATCCTCCCGTGCTTCCTCAGCAAATCCGCGGCTCGCTGCTTCAACATCTCGAGGACTCGTGGATCCCCTAAGAAGTCCTCCACCTGGTCCGGAAGGGGGGACATTTCGTCGTCGCCCAGCTCAGAATCGTTAGGCGGATTTTCGGTATTGTCTGCGAGATATTACGAAGAGGTCAGATGGCGCGCGTAAGTTCGCACAGGGTTTTCGCGAGGTCAGAATACTTACCAAGCGGGGGGGGGCGAGAGGTCAAGGGACGACCCTGGAACACATTGCCGTAGTGAGGATAGAGAGATTTGCCCAAGCCGGCGGGGTAGGCTGCACTATTGGTAGGAGGGATCTTCGGCGGCGCAGAGCCCCCGGTCTCCTCGCTCGTCAAGAGCTGAAATCCAGGCTTGTCTATGATTTTGTCAGGAGGCGGAAGCGGAGACGGAGGCCGCGATGTCTGGCGGGCCGGAGACTTTAGGGGCGAGACTGTAAAAAGTAAGGAACGGAGGTCAGATAGTTGACAAGAAACATTCTGGCGCGCGAGATTAGGATCGTACCGGTAACGTTCTTCCTTGCGAGGTTCATATCCGCCTGCAAGCTTTTGCGAGACCCCTCCGCGGGTTCTCCAGCGTTCTCGCTCGGCAAAGCATCCTGCGAGTAGAAATGAATGACAGGCAAATTTATTAACGCGAATGGGAGGGGTGGCTCGTACCTTCTCGTTATGGAGATCGTCGGGGGAGGAGTCCAACATCGCGGAGTCATCCCCAGTTCGGCGAGCCGCCTTCGCCTTCTTAACTTTCGGCGACACGACGGGAGGGGGCCGGTTCATCCAGGCAGGGACCTTGGCCGTAGAAGGGAGCCCGCCGGCTCTCACCTCCCTCATTTGAGCCTTGATTTCTTCAGTAAGAGGCATCTACAGACAGCTACAGTGTCAGGCAAAGGGAAAAGAAAAGGAGTGGCGGCACACGCCCCTGGGGACTCGGGATGATATTTATAACCCAGAGGGGGTCCCACCAAAGATTCCCGACAAATCATCAAATAGCGGGCGAATATCAGGGGTTGGATGATTCTTCGTGAGCACAAATGTCCTCGCGAAGAGCGGGGATTGTGTACAACCCCGATATTCGCCATGCAGAGAGATTGTCTAAAGAAGGCAATGGAACGGAGCTCGCTGAAGGGCGAGCGAGAAGGGTTTGGTTGCTGAGACAAGCGGTCATTTAAGCCAAAAGGACTCACGCGAGAGGGGTCGCGAGGTCCAGGCCTCGCGAGACCAGACCTCGGCAGATACCGCTAGGAGGGGGCCGGCGAGGTCCCCGCAGGGCGATCGCCTTGAAGAGTTACCGCGAGCAGGACTCGCGAGAGGGACCGCGAGAGCACTCCACAGAATGGTTCTCGCAGTTTCTTGCCCATAAGCCGATAGGGTCAAATTACTCGGTCACCCTTGGTGGTCTGCCCTTAGCCTCTCCAAACAGCGGAGTTTGGCTGTTAGCAGACCCATTTGGGGTGCGGATAGTAAAACTAAAAGGCGGAATCCGGTTATCTGCAGACCACAAAACTAAGATCTATAAATAGACCTCAAAGGGCACCTTGGAAGAGACTGGTTTAGAATCTTTGAGCCTTCTTCTCTCCTTAGGTCGCTTTGGGTTGGGCTCTCTAGCTCTCCAAGGTGCCCGAGTCTTAGCTTTGGCTTGGGAGGGGAAGCGCTCAACGATCTTCCGGGTTAGTGGAGGGACCTCCTCGCTAAGACTAGGGTCTTTGTTCTTTGTCCGAGTTACTTGCCTACCTCTTCCGAGGGATCAGTAAGGGCTAGCCGCCCCTCGATTCGTTGAGGGCCCCGAGCTCCACAAGAGACCGAGAAATCGGTTTCAACAGCAATCACAATACATAATTTATTCATATAATTATCATGATCACCAATTTTATGAAAGAACCAAAATGATCTTTTGTAGTTATGTGTAATGTTTGAATTAAAAGAACTTTTGATATTACATAATATAATTATGATCATTAATTTTATCACATAGAGATTTTGATACTCATAATTAATTATTGTAAGTGAAATATATAAAACAATTCATATTCAACCTTTTCAAAAATATGAAAGAGAAAGATTGCAAGGTGAATGATGAATACAATGAGAAACTATTTTTTTGGTTATTTTTGAAAGGTTTTATAAATTCTCTTTGGTTTTTGAATATTAAACAAAAACATATATATATAAT
Organism: Dactylorhiza incarnata; assembly: GCA_033032865.1. Classification (NCBI taxonomy): domain Eukaryota; kingdom Viridiplantae; phylum Streptophyta; class Magnoliopsida; order Asparagales; family Orchidaceae; genus Dactylorhiza; species Dactylorhiza incarnata. The sequence continues at coordinate 22,075,326 of JAWHQI010000014.1, forward strand.
TTTCTTGACTTTTAATTTTCATTATTCTATTTTTCTTTAGGCTAACATGGTATATCTAGCAAAGACATTGATTTTTGTAATTTTGCATTTTAAAATAAATAAATTATAGGCAAAAATGCAAAAATGAGTAGTACATATAAAATAATATATTTTTAGTGATTTTTCAGAATTTTAAAACTGCGAAAAATCTGATACTTGAGCTAGCGCCGACGTTAAGTCCTAGCGCCTTAGCTCACAGAGAGTGCTTATTTTAATCATATAGCCTAGATTTTCTTCGATTTTCCTTCCAATTTTTCTTAATTATGTTTGTGCAATATAAGGCCTGTCTAATGATGATGAGACGTGAAGAAATCGTAAAAAGTTGCGGAAGTTAAAATTCTAGTACATGGGTTTCATATTCATTAAAGCTCAGTATTCATTAGACCTTAATTCTTGAGTTTTGCACAACATATGCATGAGTGAAATGATCATAAATAAGTGAAATGATATTCATGCAATTTTTCAATTCCGATTTGACATGATTATAATTAAACATACTAGGGGTAATCAAAAATGACGCAAATATATTAAATACCTTGCGCATTTTATAAATTTAGCCTAATACCCCTAAAATATCTTTTGAATCCATTTTGACACTTATTTCATTCTGTCTTAATAATATCATATGCCAATTTTAGTTTTTCAAATTTTATAAGACTTTTAGGAAATGGATTTAGAAGGATAAAAATAAAAAGGATAAGTAGATCACTTGAAAAATGATAAGACTTTTTATTCAATTTTATTCAATTTGTTTTATTTATGAATTTTGGTTTTAATATGTGAAAGTCATATCACAAGTTATATAAAGTGATCATATCACGATGGCTCAAAGAAATAAAGGCAAAACAAAAAAAAGGGAAATTAAGCATATCATGAAGTAGAGAATTGATATTTCATTTTTAATTGATTTCTACTTCATGCAAATGATTGGATACTAATGAATGAGAGATTTAGGTATCCAAAGAGGACCGGGTGTGACGGTTCCTTTGGGTACCCAAATACATCGTGTTTGCTTTTGGGGAGATATGATTGAATGGGCCCTTTTGATTTGAGTTTGTGTTTCATCTTTAACTTTGGGCCGCCATTCAAACATTGGTTTAATATTATTTTTAGTTTTCAAATTTCCATAATCATTTACTTGAATATTTGGATCAAAATGATTTTCGAATTTATAATTTGAAGGAAATTTGTTTGCATTTCATTTTAGGTTGGGAGAAACATGATTTTGTAAATAATGGTGATTTTGATTTTGATTTACAAATCCTTTATGTTTGAAAGGAGTGTTTTAGTTCTTATATATTTTAAAGATCTTTGTTTAAGTTTATTTCAAAATAATGTTATATATAAATATATGAGTGTGCTGGGTGAGTAATAACAACAAATACTAAGAGTGCATAAGTAAACACAGCACAGCAAAACATAAAACGAAGCAAGCAAGGCAAACATCCAGATGACACAAGATATATAGTAGTTCCCCAAAACATGGGTACATCTACTCTTCTACCCACTGGTAGGAATCCACTGAAGGTTGTTGATAAGGTGCCCTCACACCAAGAGGTTTTTGATAAGGTGTCCACACACCAATGGAGGTTTGATCAGGTGCCCAAATCACCAATAAGCTTTTGATAAGGTGCTTAAAAACCAAGGGAGCTTTTGATCCGGTGCTCTAACCAAGATGCAGGTTTTTGCTAAGGCGGCCTGTCACCGGGAGTTAACTTTTGAAGGGAGTTATAACCCTTTACAAGATGGGAAAGAGAAGGGGGAAAAGATATATTATTCTTCTCTTTTTGCTGAGATGACTCTTGATGATCCTGAGGAGATGTTGTGTTTGGATCTTGATGATGATATTGAAGAAAGCTCCCCCTGTCTGATTTATATTGATGACAGCTTGTAGATGGAGCTTCTTCTCTAGAATGTGATACTCTTCTTTTCTTCTTGCAGTTTAGATCCCTGAGCACTTGATATAGATTGGTGTCTCAGGTTGTAGATGATCTGCAAGGAAAGAGTTAGCAAAAACAAAATAAGATAGAGTAATAACGTTGTTCTCTGTTTTTGCTGATGTTCTTCTTTTTCTCTTCTTCTTCTTCTCTTTTCTCTGTACAGCAATGTAATATGTTCTGTATATAATCTGTCGTGAACCTGCTATCTTATTCTGTACATCAATTCTTGATATGTTCTGTGTATATGTTCTGTACAACAATATGTTTTGTTCTTTCTTCCTGCTCCTTTTCTCTGCTCTTCTCTATTTATTTATTCTGGAGAGCTTTCAGCTGTTTTGAATTCTTGCCGACAAAAGATGAAAGAAATAATATCTCTTTTATTTCCCAGATCCCTCGAGAACATAAATTGTCGTCTTTAGCTTTTGCAACGGCTATATCATTTAATGCTTCAACGGATGTAATGTCAGATTTATAAAGGCAGCAATATATATAGCAATATATAAATAGAATTAATAAAATATTGCTTAAATAAATCTGACAGCATATTAGTCGAGCTGAGAATGATATAAAATAATGCTGCAGATATTTCGTCGAGCTCAGCTTCACGTTCGTCGATCTGATCATTTGATTCGTCGTTCTGAGCCTCTGTTGAAGATTCGTCGAATGCAGACTCGTCGACCTCAAGATTTTCGTCGAACACAAAATTTAGTTCGTCGACCTCAAATAAATATTGCTGGAAGAATTAATTTTGTTGAGCTGTGGAGAACTTTCGTCGATCTGAAGGTGTTCGTCGAACACAGACTTGAGTTCGTCGAACGGAAGTATTCGTCGACCGCTGAGCCTGGATAAAATCATCGACCGCTGAGCTTGAGCAAAAGCGTCGACCGCTGAGCTGGAGCAAAAGCGTCGACCACTAAGCTTGAGCAAAAGCGTCGACCGCTGAGCTGGAGCGAAAGCGTTGACCTCTGAATATAATTTAGTCGAGCGCTGCACTTAGACAAATTCTTTGATCACTGAGACGGGGTCTGTTCGTCGACCGCTGAGATGATCTGTTCGTCGACCGCTGAACTGCTGAGACGGGATCGTCGAACATTGAACCGCTGGATTTCGTCGAGCGCAGAATGAATACCATTCGTCGAGCGCAGAGCATCGTTCGCCGAACGCAGATAGTCGTTCGTCGAACGCGGAGAACATGTGTAATTTTTATTCTTCTCTTATTTTTCAGCCTATTAATTATGTCTCTTGTCAGCCTTCTTTCTTAATAGGATTTGATCTAAGTTATAAGATATGTTATGATAGAAACTTAGACATTAAAGGTGGATTCTAACTCAAATCAAAACTAAGGTTCCAACAATCTCCCCCTTTTTGAGTTGGGATCCTAATCCAAATTAAGACTAGGTTCTAACAATCTCCCCCTATTTGGTTTAGGATTCCTTAGCAAAAAAGTCTTGAATAACTTAAGGCTTACGGGTTAGAGATTATAGAAAATTTATTGTTCTATTTGAAAACATTTAATGATAAATTATATTGTTTTCTTCTTCTTTTAAAATATATTTGGGCAATACTGATTCCTAGATTGTGATTTAAATAGGAATTTAATATTATGATTTGCTAGCTGTTATTGGATTCTAAGAATTTTAAAATCAGAAAGACAATGCCTGATAGCTTCTTTCTATAGAATCCCCTTAATCAGAAGAGACTCACACTCAGTGCTCTGATCATTTCTGATCTATGCAATTTGAGTAGAATGCTCAACTTGATTTTGGAGAAAATCTGGAAGAATGTGAAGTTATCTGATTTTGTCTTTAAGATAGGAAATTCCAAAAGAATCATTTAATTGCTGTTTAATTATAAATGTTTTAAAATAGGTAAAAATAAATGCTTTGTCATTAGATATATTGGCTTTTTTATTTCATTGAAATACAAATTTGAAAAATTTCTCTGATTTTGTTGATCATAAATAATTTCTTTTTCTTTAAAAGTTTGCTTAAACTTATCAGCTTTAATGAACTTATTTTTTAAACAGATAATGTGTTCAGCTGATATTTTAAAATTTTCTTTAGTTTTGTTAAGTTCAGAAGTTAAATTATTTATTTTAATTAACTCCTTTTTAATTTCCTTCTCAGATATTAAATCTGTATATGTTATTTTAAAATCAGATTTGTAATCTTCAGAGGTAGAGTTGGGATTTGATATTACCTCTTTTACCTTTTCTGATTCAGATTCAGCATCTGATATGTAATATGAGCCATATATTGCCAACATGCAGAAATCTTTGGCTTTTTGTTCTTCTTTTTCTTCTTCTTCACTGAGGTTTAGAAATGGTTCTGCATCAAAAATGTAGTTAGTGAAAGTGGAAGAAGATGGTTCATTTACCATCCTTGAGAGGGAGTTCCATATGCTTCTTGCTGAAGTGCAATCAGCCACTTTTTGAAGAATGTCTTTTGACATTGATTTAGCCAATATCTTTATGGCCATGGCATCAGCACTTTTCAGCATTTCTTCTTCTTCTGTTGAGGAAATTGAAGATGGAAGTGTTGGGGAAATGATTTCTCTTAACCTCTAGAAATGAGTTAAATAAGAATTCTAAGAATGAAAAATAAGGCTAAGTAAATATCCGTCGAATAGTATTCGACGTAAAGTCGAGATAAAGTCGACGTTTCTATCAGAATGAGTCGAAGTAGCTCCAAGCAGAAGTCGACGTATCCTATGTCGACGTAGCTCTGACTTCTAGTAGACGTATCTTGAGAAGTCGACGCACCCTAGTCTACGCACCTTCCTTATTCTCCTCTCGACGTCCAGACAGGATGTATTCGACGCTTGCGTCGAATAGTAATCGACGCACGTCGATCTTTATGACAGAATTCAAAATCGCCAGATCTCTTTCCTTATCTTATAGATCTGATTTATATGGAATCAATTTATGTCTTATAGCCGTTCTGAATCTTTCTTTTCCTTTATTAGATTCTTGGCTAAATTGTTTAAATCCTTTATGGACATTATTTGAAATCAGATTGAATACTTTCCTTCTATGGATATAACTGTTATGTAAATTTCTCTTTCTTTCTAATACTCTGCCTGCTAATTGATTACTCTCCTATAGTGTTATTTTAATGAACAGAGCTATAAATAACCAAGGAGGTCGGCAGAGAAAGGGGACTTGGTGATTCACCATTTTACATTTGAAAAAGAGGAAAAGCTCCCAAGTGATAAAGAGAGAATTGAGAAATAGCCCTGCAGCAATATTCAAGCATTCTTCTTCTCCTGCTTCTGAAATCACTCTGCTGCAAATTCTGATAGCTCTCACATAAGAGGGAAAAGCTACAAATCTTCTTCTCTCTATAGAAGAAAGATTTAATTCACTACTTCTTGTGCTTCCAATCTTCTTGCTAGGAAGAAGATTCATTCTTGTTTTAAATACTTCTTTTCCTTTTTCTTATTTTCATTCTCACATATTGTAAAAGAGTTTTTAGAATCACTCTTCAAAAAATTCAGTTGTACTGGTTCTAAGAGTCTCCTTGTCAAAAGACTCAGTTGGTTCTAAGAGTCTCCTTATCAAAAGACTCAGGGTGGTTCTAAGAGTCTCCTTATCAAAAGACTCAGTGCAAGATAGTGAATTCCTACCAAGGGGGTAGAAGAGTGGACTACCCAAAGTTTGGGGAACCACTATATTTTCTTGTGTTGTGCTATGATTTCTTTTCTTGCATTTACTTTCTTTATTTGTTTAATTCTTGTTGGTGTGTGTGGGAAGCTCTAATCTGTGATCATACACATATATATATATATATATATATATATATATATATTTACTTTGCACAAAATATTTTAAATCTCTATTCACCCCCCCCCCCCCCCCCCCCTCTAGAGAATTCTAGTGAGGTTAACTGTGCACTTTCAATTGGTATCAGAGGGAGGTTGATCTAAAAAGGTTAACTCCTTGATCAAAAAGATCCTACCTCTTATTTATAAATATATATTTCTCTAACAATTATTTTTCACATGGCACAAATCAAAGATTATGCTTCCACCAGACCACCAATGTGCAATCTTGAAAAGTTTGCAGTTTGGAAAACAAGAATTAGAATTTATATGAATTCTATTGATGATAACTTGTTTAATATTACTGTGACAGGTCCCCCAAAGCCTTATAGAAAGGATGCAAATGGCAATGTCACACAAACACTTGTTCCAAGATCTGAATGGACAGAAGATGAGAAGAAGGCAAGAACATGTGATCTAAAGGCCATGAACATACTTGTCTCAACCCTCTCAGATGACATCTTTCAAAGGGTTGTTGACTGTGAATCAGCCAAAGAAATTTGGGATGCTCTTACAAAGATGGTGGAAGGAAGTGCTGATGAAAAGAAAGATAAGAAGGCTCTATTGATCTCACAATATGAGAACTTCCAAAAGAAAAATGAAGAGAGTATCTCTGAGATGTATGACAGATTCAGTCTAATCATCAATCAATTGAAAAACTTGGATAGAGAGATCTCTCTCACTGAGATTAATGACAAATTGCTAATGAGTCTCCCTAGTTCATAGGACTCAAGAACATGGGCCATAAGAGACACAAGAGGACAAAAGGAAATCTCAACAGATGCTCTCTTAGGAAAACTCAAATCATATGAGCAACTGCTGAAAACTAGAGAAGAGAAAACACTCCAATCTCCTCAAAAGACAGGAACATTGCATTAAAAGCAACAGAGGAAGGAGGCTCTATCACTGAAGAAGAACTATTCAGTTTCCTGGCCAGAAAATTCAAGAAATGGGTCAGGACAGATGGATCAAGAAGGAGAGAGTCAAAACCAAGGTATGACAAAACTCCTACTAAAGAAATTATTTGTTATTCTTGCAGGAAACCTGGACATATTGCCCCAGAATGTCCAGAAAATGCTGAGACAAAGAAAGATCTCAAGAAAAAGGGGAAGAAGAAAGAAAGAGGCTTTATAGCAGAAGCCTGGAGTGATACAGACTCTGAGGACAGCTCCTCTTCCAAGAGTGACAATGAAGAACCTAAGCAAGAAGATCTACGCTTGATGTCCCTTGAAGGATCAAAAAATAATGATAGTGCTAAATCTTGGAGAGAGACAGGATCAGAAGAAAGCATATCTTCTGAAGATGAAAAAGAAGATAGCCTTATTCTCATAGAGGAGTCTGAGGGTAAGGATGAGGTAAGCATGTTTGATGAAATAGATTTTCAAAGTGATAACTTCAGAAATGATTTTATGGGAATGTGTCTAGATCAACTAAAAGCAACACAAGAAATTAAAGATCTAAAAGAACAAATCAATGTAGCTAAAAACTAGAGAAATAGAGAAGTTAAATGCTCTAAAGATTATGAATTAAGGGCTAACATCATAGAAAAGGAGATAGAAAAGGCTAAAATAGAAAATCAGTTCCTTAAGGATAAGGTTTCCCAGGCAAAGGCCTTTGAAGAATCAATAAACATGAGAAGCCAAACTCTTAAGGAAATCACTGAAAAACAAACAACGAGACACAAAAATCTTGGGCTAGGAGCTGATCCATCAACCAGCTTAAATCCATCCAGCAAACCTGCTTGGATGAGCCCTGTAAAATTCACTAAACCTGTCAAATGGACAAACCAAGAAAAATACCCACAAGATAAGGAAGAAAACTCCTTCAAAGAAATAAAGGAATTTGGTGAGACATCATATTATTCAGCTGATGACTCACAAACTTCATCTGAAGAAACAACTAATCCAAGAAAAACAACACATAAAGGAGTAAAAGTAGAAAAAGGTAAAATGAAAATTGAAGATACAATTGCGTCGACTTCATATCGATGCATAAATGATAGTGCGTCGACTTATACTCAACGCAACCTCTCAGATGCCTCGACCTCTTCTAGACGCTTGAACAAAAGCACGTCGACTTCCAATCGATGCAACTTTCTCTATGCGTTGAAATCAGATCGACGCCATCTGGAGAAAGCACCGAATACAAATCGACGCGACTATCAATATGCGTCGAATAGATATCGACGCACAAAAGTTCAGAGCAACTTAAATACCTTTCCTCCAAAAGCCTTTCATCCTAACCCTTATTCAGGACCCATTCATCCCAATCATGATTTCTATCCTAATCAACACCTTTATCATGATTTCTACCCTAAACATGGTAACCAAAATTCCCATTTTAACCAAAATTTCTATCCTAACCAAAATTCCCATCATAATCAAACCTTCTATTCTAATCAACCCTTCTATTCTTCTCTAAACTCAAATTATCATAATAATAAGATAATCAAGTGCCATATATGTAACAAAACTGGCCACCTTGCCAAACAATGCTGGTACAACCAATCAAACTATCTGTAAAAATTAGTCCAAGACTGACTTAGAACTAGGTAGAGATAAACACCTAGAATTCTTCAGGAAAATTAAAAGTCACGTCGGCTTCTAATCAACGCACCGTCGATAACTCAACTCAATAAGTGAAATCAATGCATGCGCCGACTCCACTCGACGCATACGTCGATAGGAAACCCTATCATCCCAAATCAGACTATATCGACGCTCACGTCGAATTCCACTCAACGTAACGTCGACTTCATGAAAACGAGCGGCAATACCAAAATATTTTCGGTCACATCCACGGAAGTACCGAATAAGCCTCGACTTGAGTCCAGTTTCGACGCTTCACCTGACTTAAATAGTATCTTCAGTTAGAAGCCTTCACGACTCTGCATCTTTCATCCTTCTTGCTCCTCAGACCAGCCAATTTTTCCTCTCCCTTTCACTGAACTAAAATGGCTCCCAAAATCAACTCAGGCTTCGACATTGACCTTGAGTCTTTCCAAGCAGCCGCAGAAAACTACAAGAGCATCATTGCTCTTTTTACTGCAGCAGGACTGGACAAGCTCATCTCCAGTAGGTGCAAGCTCCTGGAATCAGAGCTCACAGAGCTAATAACTCATGTTCAGATATCTGAACAAGGAGAAATCCAGGGAACAATCTATGAGACACCAGTCTCAATCTCTGCAGAACATATTAGGACCACCTTTGATCTTCCTACAGGTATATCCTAATATTATCTTTGTTTAAATAAAATAAGGAAAGGAAATCAATTTCTAAAGAGTAACATTATAAGTCTTTATCATTCCCCCATTAGGTGATGAATTTTTAGACCTCACACCTGATGAAATCAAGCATCTGCTAACCACCATGAAGTTTTCAAGGGATAAACCAATCCATCTAAAGAAAATAGACTTTTCTGAGGAGTACAGACTGCTAGCAGACATAGTAGGAAAGATACTACTATGCAAAATTTCAGCCCATGATGCAGTTCCCAAGCAGCAACTGAACATCATGGGGGCCCTTGTGCTGAAGAAGAAGGTGGACTGGGCCACATGGTTACTCAAAATAATAGGCTCCAAATACTCACACAAAGAAAATGCATATATGAGGATTATGAGTCAAGTACTCTTCCACTCCTTCCCTGACCTCTGTAGGTCAAAAGGAATCTCCATTCCTCCAGGGAAAAGAATGTCAATAGCCCTATTCTCCAAGTGGACCAGGCAAATTCCTAAGCCTGGTTCCATTCCTGAAAGGACTCCCTCTCCTCCTAACTCTCCTGCTCATCCATCTCCTGCTCATCCATCTCCTCCTCCTTCTCCTCAAAGAGACAATTCTTCTGTACCACCATCATCCACTCAAATAGTCTCTACCACCCTCACAACTCCTACTCTACCTACCTCTTCTCAAACACCTGCTCCTCAAACAGCAGTTTCTCCACCTCCTTTATCACCCATACCTCATGTATCAACTAACTTCTCTCCAGCCTCATCACCACCTTCACCACTCTCTCCTCATCCCCAACCACAACATGAACCATCTGCATCCACTAAATCTCTCCTCACTCAGTGCATTGCATCAGCAACTCAAACATTCCAAGCAATGCTGGATGAGCACTGCTCCCAGATTCATTCCTCAATCATACACATGCACACCCAAATAGATGGGGTCAGTGCCTCTGTGCAAAGTCTGAAGAACTCTCTCTCTTACTCAAGAGTTACCAAGTCTTTCTTAACCTCCTTGGCCATGAAGGTCAAGAAGGGGGAGAAGCTTGATGAAGAGCAGCCCTCCAATCTTAAATCTCCCTCACACACATCCCCTCCTTCTTCAAAATCTGGCAGTCTTGCACTGCTCAAGACAATTGGGAATGAGATAGTACCTGAGCTACACAATGATGAACAAACAATAGAGGTACTCAACATAGCAAGAGATGCTGCAAATCAAGTGGCACTACTACAAGGGGAGGGAAGCAGAGCAGAAAATGAGGCTGAAAAGGAAGAAGGTGAGAAAGAGCTGAATACTGAAAAAGGAAATGAAGCTGACGTTGGGAAAGAGAAAGAGCCAGATGCTGTGATGGCTGAAGAAGGGGCTCAGGAGTCAGGGGCAGGGGGAGCTGAGACTCAGGGGGAGCAAATGGCTGAGACCCAGGGGGAGCTGAGGGAGTCACCTGCTACTGGGAAAGAGCAATCCACAATAGTATTCAAGAGAAAAAGAAAGACTCCTCCTACCCCTCCTGAATAATACTTGAAAACAATGCTTCATATACTTTATGATTGGTCTAAACATGAAGTTTTCTTCTGACTGTGTGAAATCTTCATTATCTGTACAAATGCTTTGCTATGTTAATTATATGCTAAATATAATTTCTCTCTAAATAGGGTTAAGATAAATAGGGGGAGATTGTTGGGGAAATGATTTCTCTTAACCCCTAGAAATGAGTTAAATAAGAATTCTAAGAATGAAAAATAAGGCTAAGTAAGTATGCGTCGAATAGTATTCGACGTAACATCGAGATAAAGTCGACGTTTCTGTCAGAATGAGTCGAAGTAGCTCCAAGCAGAAGTCGACGTATCCTATGTCGACGTAGCTCTGACTTCTAGTCGACGTATCTTGAGAAGTCGACGCACCCTAGTCGACGCACCTTCCTTATTCTCCTCTCGACGTCCAGACAGGATGTATTCGACGCTTGCGTCGAATAGTAATCGACGCACGTCGATCTTTTTGACAGAATTCAAAATCGCCAGATCTCTTTCCTTATCTTATAGATCTGATTTATATGGAATCAATTTATGTCTTATAGCCGTTCTGAATCTTTCTTTTCCTCTATTAGATTCTTGGCTAAATTGATTAAATCCTTTATGGACATTATTTGAAATCAGATTGAATACTTTCCTTCTATGGATATAACTATTATGTAAATTTCTCTTTCTTTCTAATACTCTGCCTGCTAATTGATTACTCTCCTATAGTGTTATTTTAATGAACAGAGCTATAAATAACCAAGGAGGTCGGCAGAGAAAGGGGACTAGGTGATTCACCATTTTACATTTGAAAAAGAGGAAAAGCTCCCAAGTGATAAAGAGAGAATTGAGAAATAGCCCTGCAGCAATATTCAAGTATTCTTCTTCTCCTGCTTCTGAAATCACTCTGCTGCAAATTCTGATAGCTCTCACATAAGAGGGAAAAGCTACAAATCTTCTTCTCTCTATAGAAGAAAGATTTAATTCACTACTTCTTGTGCTTCCAATCTTCTTGCTAGGAAGAAGATTCATTCTTGTTTTAAATACTTCTTTTCCTTTTTCTTATTTTCATTCTCACATATTGTAAGAGAGTTTTTAGAATCACTCTTCAAAAAATTCAGTTGTACTGGTTCTAAGAGTCTCCTTGTCAAAAGACTCAGTTGGTTCTAAGAGTCTCCTTATCAAAAGACTCAGGGTGGTTCTAAGAGTCTCCTTATCAAAAGACTCAGTGCAAGATAGTGAATTCCTACCAAGGGGGTAGAAGAGTGGACTACCCAAAGTTTGGGGAACCACTATATTTTCTTGTGTTGTGCTGTGATTTCTTTTCTTGCATTTACTTTCTTTATTTGTTTAATTCTTGTTGGTGTGTGTGGGAAGCTCTAATCTGTGATCATACACATATATTTATATTTACTTTGCACAAAATATTTTAAATCTCTATTCACCCCCCCTCTAGAGAATTCTAGTGTGGTTAACTGTGCACTTTCAGGAAGTCCTGCCAAAACAGATTTGTAAATATCTTCATATATGACATTCATATATAACTTAATTCTAGCTTGCCATAAAGTAAATCTATCCAAATTACAAATAGGTGGATATTAAATTGAAAAATCTGATTGTGCCATTATATTTTAGAAAAACTTTTTTTTTTAAATATAAGAACTAAGTGATCTTTGTAATTCCAGGTGTTAGCCTGTATATAAAATCAACCTAGCTCTGATACCAATTGAAAGGAGTGTTTTAGTTCTTATATATTTTAAAGATCTTTGTTTAAGTTTATTTCAAAATAATGTTATATATAAATATATGAGTGTGTTGAGTGAGTAATAACAACAAATACTAAGAGTGCATAAGTAAACACAGCATAGCAAAACATAAAACAAAGCAAACAAGGCAAACATCCAGATGACACAAGATATATAGTAGTTCCCCAAAACCTGGGTACATCTACTCTTCTACCCATTGGTAGGAATCCATTGGAGGTTGTTGATAAGATGCCCTCACACCAAGGGGTTTTTGATAAGGTGTCCACACACCAATGGAGGTTTGATCAGGTGCCCAAATCACCAATAAGCTTTTGATAAGGTGCTTAAAAACCAAGGGAGCTTTTGATCAGGTGCTCTAACCAAGATGCAGGTTTTTACTAAGGTGGCCTGTCACCGGGAGTTAACTTTTCAAGGGAGTTATAACCCTTTACAAGATGGGAAGGAGAAGGGGAAAAGATATATTGTTCTTCTCTTTTTGCTAAGAAAACTCTTGATGATCCTGATGAGATGTTGTGTTTGGATCTTGATGATGATGTTGAAGAAAGCTCCCCCTGTCTGATTTAGATTGATGACTGCTTGTGGATGGAGCTTCTTCTCTAGAATGTGATACTCCTCTTTTCTTCTTGCAGTTTATATCCCTGAGCACTTGATATAGATTGGTGTCTCAGGTTGTAGATGATCTGCAAAGAAAGAGTTAGCAAAAACAAAACAAGATAGAGTAATAATGTTGTTCTCTATTTTTGCTGATATTCTTCTTTTTCTCTTCTTCTTCTTCTCTTTTCTCTGTACAGCAAATGTAATATGTTGTGTATATAATCTGTTGTGAACCTACTATCTTATTCTGTACAACAATTCTTGATATATTCTGTGTATATTTTCTGTACAGTAATATGTTCTGTTCTTTCTTCCTGCTCCTTTTCTTTGCTCTTCTCTGTTTATTTATTCTGGAGAGCTTTCGGCTATTTTGAATTCTTGCAGACAAAAGAGGAAAGAAATAATATCTCTTTTATTTCCCAGATCCCTCGAGAACATAAGTTGCCGTCTTTAGCTTTTGCAACGGCTATATCATTTAATGCCCCAACGGCTGTAATGTCAGATTTATAAAGGCAGCAATATATATGGAAAAATATAAATAGAATTAATAAAATATTGTTTAAATAAATTCGACAGCATATTAGTCGAGCTGAGAATGATATAAAATAATGCTGCAGATATTTCGTCAAGCTCAGCTTCACGTTCGTCGACCTGATCATTTGATTCATCGTTCTGAGCCTCTGTTGAAGATTCGTCGAACGCAGACTCGTCGACCTCAACATTTTCGTCGAACATAAAATTTAGTTCGTCGACCTCAAATAAATATTGCTGGAAGAATTAATTTTGTTGAGCTGTGGAGAACTTTCGTCGATCTGAAGGTGTTCGTCGAACACAGACTTGAGTTCGTCGAATGGAAGTATTCGTCGACCGCTGAGCCTGGATAAAATCGTCGACCGCTGAGCTTGAGCAAAAGCGTCGACCACTGAGCTAGAGCAAAAGCGTCGACTGCTGAGCTTAAGCAAAAGCGACGACCGCTGAGCTGGAGCAAAAGCGTCGGCCGCTGAATATAATTTAGTCGAGCGCTGCACTTAGACAAATTCTTCGACCGCTGAGATGGGGTCTGTTCGTCGACCGCTGAGACGATCTGTTCGTCGACCGCTGAACCGCTGAGACGGGATCGTCGAATGCTGAACCGCTGGATTTCGTCGAGCGCAGAATGAATACCATTCGTCGAGCGCAGAGCGCCGTTCGTCGAACGCAGATAGCCGTTCGTCGAACGCGGAGAACATGTGTAATTTTTATTCTTCTCTTATTTTTCAGCCTATTAATTATGTCTCTTTTCAGCCTTCTTTCTTAATAGGATTTGATCTAAGTTATAAGATATGTTATGATAGAAACTTAGACATTAAAGGTGGATCCTAACTCAAATCAAAACTAAGGTTCCAACAATGTTCCATACTCCCATTATTTGTCTTAGTTAAAATATTCTTATTCATATTCAACTTGTTTTTAGATATTTCTTGATACTGTGAATTTTTATTTATAAATTTCATAAGCAAGTTGATTTTTGTTTTTAATTCATCATTCTTAATTTTTAAATTATGTCTAGCTTTATTATAAGCGATTGTGCTATTTTTAAGAATGGAAACAATTGAATCAATATGATTTTGATAGTTATTTTTATATTCATCAAATGTTTCATCCATCTCATTAATTTCAATTTTATAGTCTTTACACTTAGCACAATCATTTTCAAAAGATGAATTTTCTAAACATAATCTTTCATTTTGTTCTTTTATAAAAAGAAGTTCCTTTTCAAGTTCCTTGCATTTTTCTTTTAGATCATTAAATTCTATACAAGGTGTAATGTTTTCAACTAAGGAGCGTTGGGTAGAACTAGATAAATTAGAATTTGATTCTTCATTAATTTTTGCCTTTAAATTTTTATTTTCTAAGCGCAAATGTTTATTAGCATTTTTAATTTCTTAATTTTGTGCTTTGTTGTTTGAAGCAATTGTAATGTAGAAATAGAAGTACATAAAATGGGATTTGATTTCCTTACATTGCTTTCGGGAGAGGCACGATTTGAACATATTGTTTCTTTTACATCTTTTTGGCACTCCTCTTCCGAAGACAGTACTTCTTCTTCTCTTTCACTTGATGTGCACTTCATGGATCCATCATGAGAGGAGCATTCTTGAAGACTTGTGCAAGCTTGCATATTCTCCAGTTCTTGCGATTGTTCCATACTTGTAGAAGGAGAATCATAAGCTCTTTCAAGAAAATTCCAAATCTCATATGCGGTAGGTAAAGTATAAATACGTTTGAAAATATTTTGTTCTAATGCACAAAATATACTATTCATAGATTTTGCATTTAAAACAATTTTGTTTCTAGTTAGTACGCTAGGTGGCTTTTCAATAGTAATATTCCAAACATTTTCATCTAAGGCCTTAAGAAAATTTTTCATTTATATTTTCCACACTTTAAAATTTTTGCCCATAAATAAAGGTGGTGATAATACTTTTTCATATATATTAAAATTTTCCCCACTAGTAGAAGCGAGATAATGATCAAGAGACGCCATTATTCCCGGTTGTTAAGCCGATTTGGAATAACCTGGTTCTGATACCACTTGTTGGATCTTGAGGCGCCCTTAGGGGGGGCTGAATAAGGGTTTTAAAACTTTAAACTTTAATAGAAAACTTATGATATTTACTTATGATATTTTGGTCGAAATAAGTTAAATCAAAAGTAAAGAGATAATGAAATTAGAAATGAAATCAATTTTATTAAACAAGAAAAGACATGATTATCATTTATAAAACTGATTACAAAATCTAATTTCAATGACGCTAGAAATCGAAGCGAATAATATGAAAACCCTTTTTATTTTCTATACCGACTCGTATCCCCACGAATCGGTTGGCTTTAGCCGATCTCTCCCCAGATACGGCCTCAAGCCGCTCTAGCCAATCTATCACCAGAAAGGCCTCGAGCACCCCTAGATCTACTCCCTAGACCCAGTCGCCAACACGAGGCGAATTATTCCCTAAGTCCAACCTAGACCTAGTCGTCGTGTGGCGAATTCAAGAACTGATTACAAAGATGAAATAAAGGACAATACAAAATACAAATATAAAACTCCTTATGAGGTAATCTGAAGGAGACGCCGAAGAATCGCTGAAGATCGTTGAATTCCGAGCATGCATTCTTCGCATTGAGTTATCATGTTTATCCAAGCATCCTTTGATTGGTCCTTTTGAAATATGAGTGGGAGATGTGTTTCTCTGGAAATACAGCCCTCACAAAGTTTCTGAAGTGCTGGAATAGGGCTCTTGGCAATCAGTAGTCAGAGACGTCAAAATTATCCAATTTATAGACTTTGAGATAATGCCGGCGTTAGGTGCTAACGCCGGGCGTTGACCATGTATAGTAACATATTGATGGCTCAGATCTTCAGAAGAGGAAGGAGATTCTGCACTTTAGGAAATATTTTAT
Organism: Dactylorhiza incarnata; assembly: GCA_033032865.1. Classification (NCBI taxonomy): domain Eukaryota; kingdom Viridiplantae; phylum Streptophyta; class Magnoliopsida; order Asparagales; family Orchidaceae; genus Dactylorhiza; species Dactylorhiza incarnata. The sequence goes on from JAWHQI010000014.1 coordinate 22,091,663, forward strand.
TTTAGGCAATATCAACGCCGGCGTTAAGGCTAATGCGGGCATTGGGTAAATCATTCCTAAAGTACCTCCTGCAGTCATGGTTGCTTTCTCCTTGCCAAATTCGTCGACCGGATAGCGCCCAGCGTTAAGACTAACGCCTGGCGTTGAGTTTCTTTTCTTTAATCAGCCAGCACTCCAATTCTTTGAACAGAAAATTTCGTCGAACACATTTCGTCGAACGGGCTTCTTCTTTCGTCGAACGCCAGATCGTCGAACATAGTTTCCAGTTTATCGAACGCAGCTTCCATTCTCAGCGGTTTCATTTCGTCGATCGCCAGTTCGTTGAACGCAGCTTTCAGTTCGTTGAACGCAGCTTCTGTTCTCAGCGGTTTCATTTCGTCGATCGTCAGTTTGTCGAACGCAGCTTTCAGTTCGTCGAACACAGCTTTCCATTTCGTCGAATGAAAATTTCGTCAAACGCATTTCGTCTAGCGCTAACACCCAGCGTTAAGCTTAACGCCTAGCGTTAAACAGCATTCAATCCTTCAGCTTTTGGTTAGTGCCAGACCCTTGTTGCAGCAACCTGGTGTCATAACTGTCCATACCTGCATGCTAAAAACACAATGGCAACAAGATCAAATACAAGTAGGATTTGTTATTCTCAAATCAAAGGGATGCGGAAAATCATGTTCCAACATTGTATTCCACTTCAGTGGTAGAGACGGACACAGAATCCTACTTCTTGCTGCACCATGAAATAGTCGTCGATCCGCAAAAGAAAACATAACCAGACGCCGACTTCCGATCGTCTGCGTCTCCCCCATAATCGGCATCCATGTAACCATGCAAACAAAAGCTCGTGTCTCTCCCATAAAGAAGACCCATGTTTGAGGTCGACTTCACGTACTTCAGAATACTTCTTGCCGCCACCATATAAGGTTTTCGTGGTTCTGCCATATAATGACTTACCCTACCAACCGCATATGCAATATCCAGTCTAGTAATCGTCAAATATATAAGACTCCCTACAAGAGCCCGGAACACCAACAGATCAGGAAGAATCCTCCCCTCATCCCGCCGAAGTTTTAGACCAACCTCTAGTGGGAGCTGCTCTTCCCATCCTGCATGCCAAATCGCTTAACGATCTGCTCCGCATAACCATTCTGGGAAACGAGCACACCGCTCTCTTTCCTCTCTACCTCGAGTCCAAGGAAATGGTGAAGCTCCCCCAGATCCTTCATCTCGAACCTGATAGTTAATTCAGCCCGAAGCTTAGCTACCTCAGCCTCCGAGTTCCCCGTGATGATCATATCATCAACGTACAACAACACCAAGACTTTCAGCTCCCTGATCTTCTTTACGAACAGACTCGAGTCTGAATCTGAAGCAAAATATCTGCAGAACTAGAGATATTCCGCGATCTTTCCATACCACGCCATAGGCGCTTGCTTCAACCCATAAAGAGCCTTCTTGAGCTTACAGACGTGTCCTGGGTGAACTTCTGATACATATCCAAGTGGCTGAACCATGAAGATATCCTTGTCAATCTCATCGTACAAGAAAGCATTCTTTACGTCGAGTTGCCAAATCTTCCATCTTTGGCTAGCTGCCAATGCAATCACCACCTGTACCGAAGTCATCTTGGCTACCTGACTGAATGTCTCTTCATAGTCTTCTTCGTACTATTGAGAGAACCCTCGAGCTACAAGGCAAGCCTTTTATCGCTCTATACTCCCGGCAACTTTCTTCTTCAGCTTGTAGACCCACTTACATGTCACAGGAGTAATGCCATCAACCTTGGGCACAAGGTCCCACGTCTCATTCTTCTTGAGGGCAGCCATCTCCTCATCCATGGAATCTTTCCACTCCTTGACTCCAGTGGCGTCTTCAAAGCATGACGGCTCTCACTCATCCAGGGGACCAGCAAAGAAACATGAGACGAAGCTCAACTGGTTCCCCCCTGTATACCAAGCTGGTGCAATAATAGTCCTCTTGGACCTCCTTAGAACTTTACTTTGATCCACCTCTTCCATTGGAGCTTCTGGACTAGCTTTTCTCCCGGGTACACTTGGAGCATCGCTCCCACTGCTTCCAGAACCTGAAGCACCTGACCCAGAGATAGAAGAAACTGGAGCACCTGGAGAGACAGACAACTCCACCAGAACTTCCCTTGCAGATTCTCCTGGTCCACCATCTACCCTGCTTTCTTATAGCTCAATAGAAGAACTACCTTGGTATGATGTCAACTCATCAAATACCATATCCCTTGAAACCACAACTCTTCGTGTCTCAGGATTCATGCATCTCCAACCCTTCTTCCGGTCATTATAACCGACGAAGACTAGCTTCCTTGCTTTTGCATCTAGATTCGTTCTGAGGGTATCAGGAACATGCACATAGCAGGTAGATCCGAACACTCGAAGGTGTTCCACCGTAGGCTTTATCTTGAACATCAACTCATGTGGGGTCTTCATGTTGATGGGACTTAAAGGCATCTGATTGATGACATAACTTGCACAAAACATTCCCTCTGCCCAGAAGGACTTTGGGATACTCTTGGCATTAAGCCAACATTTGCAGGTCTCCGTCAAATGACGGATCTTACGCACTGCAACGCCATTCTGTTGTGGAGTGTGAGCACAAGAAAGCTCCCTCCGGATGCCATGCTTTCTGCAGAAGTTGAAGAACGCAATGGAGGTAAACTCCCCTCCATTGTCGGTTCTGAACTCCTTGATTCGCAGATTAAGCTAACCCTCCACGAGCTCCTTGAACTCCACGAACTTCCCGAATGCTTCTGACTTCTCCTTCAAAAAAATACCCAAGTATATCTAGTGAACTCATCAATTAAGACCAGCATATACCTGCTGCCTCCAAGACTGGCTGTTGCGGTAGGTCCAAACAGATCACCATGAATACACTCCAATGGTGACTTGCATCTGCTTTGTGACTTGTCGAATAGAAGACGTTGAGCCTTACCATATTGAGAACCTGCACAAACGTGACCTTCACCGAAAGATGACAGACTAGGCAAGCCTCTCACAAGGTCTCTACCCGCCATAGCCTTCAACTTATCCATCCCAACATGCCCAAGTCTTTCATGTCAGATAGCTGCGCTATCATTAGTCCTCATCTTAGCAACATACGAACTTGTAGATAACGCAAACAAGTCCTTTACCCTTTTATCAATATGAGTGACTTTAGCCATCACCGCTGACATGTTTCGAAGAAACTTCAGTTTTGTTGGACCAAATAGAATGTGATAGCCAGCATCAACTGTGCTGGTCACTGAGAAGAGGTTTTTCTTCATCCCCAGAACATGATAGACACTCTTCAACGTAAGAGGACCTCTATCTCCATTTAAAGAAACTACACCCTCCTTCTCAACTGCATGTATAGTATCATCAGCAGTAATGATAGCATCATTACCTGTGTATGTCTGCAAAGAAGAGCACTTCGACTCGTCTCCGATGAGGTGATGACCATAACCCGAGTCCACAATCCAATCATCCTGATAGTTGATAGAAGCCATAGCCCGAACACAAGTGCCCGTCATAAAGGCTCCATCACCCCAACTAACATTAGCATTGGAAACAGCCTCCTCCTTTCCTGCAGCATGTCCTGGCTGAAGATTGACCCTGCAGTCCTTCTTAAAATGACCAAGCTTATTGCACATGAAGCATCTAGGTCCTTCCTTCTTCTTCCCATCATGCTTAGGAGCATAGCTCCTCTCCTGCTGATATGAAGTAGATGGACCAGCATCTCCAGATGTCTTCTTCTTCTTGTCCCAACGCTTCTTCTTCCCTAAATATAAAACCTCACTTTCTCCCCCAGAGACAGACATCCCAGCCATCTGCATAGCCTAACTCTCTTGCGATGCAAGCAAGTTTTCCATCTCCAGCAACGATGGCTGATTGGCCCAACCTTGAACAGAAGTAACAAATGCCACATACTCCCTCCGCAAGCCGCGGATTATGTGCCTCTTCAGCTTCGCTTCTAAGATAGGCTCATCCGGGTCCAATGCTGAAATCTCTGCACAAAAGTTCTTCATCTTCAGGAAGAACGTTGATATGGAAAAGTCTCCTTGAGTTGCCTTAGCCAACTCATTTTCCAAGAACTGTAGCTGAGCTACATTCTTCTTATTGAACAAGCCATCCAAGGCTGTCCAAATCTCAGCAGCTGATCGACATCCAACGATGTGATCAAACAATTCTGATGAGATAGCCCGCTTGAGAGTAAACTCTGCCTTAGCATTAGTTCTCCTCCAATCTCTCACCATATGAGCATTTTCACCAGCAGCAACCACTTCTTGAGTTTCTTCTCCACCAACAACCTCCCAGAGGTCCTCGCCCAAAAGATTGCTCTCCATGCAAGACTTCCACATCTTAAAGTTAGTCTGCGTCAGGAGCTCAATACCAAGACCTCTTGATATTCTCCTTCCATTGCTATACCACCGATAACTGTGCTTCCAGAAATCCAAGCAAGATAACTGCGGCTGAATCACTGCTCAAACCTCTGTACACTCTGATACCATGTTAAAAAATTTATTAAGCAGAAAATGGGCACCAGGTCGCAGAAACACTCTCAACCATACCAAGCACCAAAAATCAGAGACAATGAAGGAACACGAGAAATCTTGAATCAACTATCTATTGTACATTTAGAGACATACATTGCGAGACATGATTTATCAGTACACACAATGCTGAGGAGAGAAGAAAACCAACTACAAGAAGCTGGCAGTTACAACATGAACCCGCCAAACTGCCTGGCTAAAGAAGGTTGTCCGCGCAAACCGCCAAGTCGCCAAGCTGACCGCGCAACTAACCGCGAAATCACTAACCCGTAACTCAACACGCGGACTACTCGTTATTCCAATGCTCACTCTGTTCGCCCAAGCAAGGCCTCCTGACCATAATCACTTTGCCGCTCCTAACCACGAACAAACTACTGAAGAACTGAACATAAGTAACAGACCGGCAAAGGCAAACCGCCTAACCGCCGCGGTCTGAACTTTATTGAAAGATGGAAATGAGCTGAAGAGAACCTGCCTTGTCGCTAACCGCGACCTCCTGCTGCTATCCGCCACAGACTACTACCGGCTTAACCACTATGGTCTTCTTTGATCAAATCAGAACCACAAGCAAGCCGCAAAACCTGCGAACACATCAAAGGTAAGCCTCAAACCTCGCAAACAGAAATGTCTATCCGCACCACAAACTCGCGAGCTCTCACTTACTGTTCAAGTTATTTATAAAGAGCCAGGGGGTCCTATTTATAGTAGAGGTGAGAAGTGTGTTCACCACCTACGCGATTGGATAACCGCCCATAACAACACCGGCGGGTAGAAGACAACTCGTGCGGCTTGCTAAGAACCCTGTCGAATAGCTCGCCGACTTAGTAACAAGTCACGCGGACTACATCGCAATTTTTAGCAATACCAGCAGACACCCCAGAAGGTTGAAGAACCAAAGCCATCTACCACTGGCTAGCCGTCAGTCCAATGCGGGAAGACAACCCGCATGGTCTCTTTAACAGACCACCCTACCTCCGCGGTTCGCCAGACCGCCCGGTCTGATACCCAGACCGCCCGACCTCCACTTACACATCAAAATTCAAAGTAGGGATGGACTTCAGGTACCACAGTTAATGGCTCCATTGCATGCTTTTCATGCTCCCCCTCAGCCTCAGCAAGGAAATGCTCCCCCTCAGTTGCATCATCCTTCTTGGCAGCATCATCTTCTTCTGCCTCTTTGCATTCTTTGTCAACTGAGCCTACTTGCTCCCCCTCATTTGGAGCACCCTTATCTTCATGATCAAAAAAATTTCTCTGTTGCTCCCCCTCAGATGGGGCATCATCATCTTCAAGATCATCTCCCTAGTAATCTGCTGGTTCATGAGGGATTAGCTTAAAATTTTTCTCTATATTTGATATAATTAAATCAATCTTACTCTATAGGCCAGCAGTAGTGTCCACATGTTCATCTTCATGGTCTTCTGAAGATGATGACACATTCTATACACTTTTATCAGCTACATGAGGATTAAGAGCATCACATGGAGGGTGATCTCCTTCATTTCCTTCTGATTTTTCTTCAGCAGCAGCAGCATCCTTGTTCTTCTCATGCTCTTTTGCAGCATTATTATCCTCATGACCTTCAGTGTCATGGACCTCATGATCATCTCTGACTGGACTGCTGGCTGGTCCTTGATTATCCTTAGCAGGGGCATGTTCAGTTCCATCTAACTCAGAATCAGAGCAAATCTTTCTGACCTTCTTTAGTCCTTTGACTAAAACCTTCTTCTTCTCCTTTGGCTCAGAGGGCTGGCTCATTGGGAGCACCCTTGAGAACATGTCCAAGGTCTTTATGTCCATCCATTTCTGGTAATGAAGGTTTGATCATTTTGACTTATCAAGTCCTCAGGATAGGTGTTCAGAAGATATAAGGAAAGAATTCATCCTAGGTTGGGGGCCTGCATACATTCTTTGATCCTTTGGTATAGTACATCAGCCCAGGAGGTCTTTTTCTTCAAGACCACTCTTTTCATTAACTCAAACATGTGCTTTGATATAGTATCATGTGATCCTGGCTTGCATAATACTGCCTTGCCTACTATATCAGATAGTAGCTTTCCTTTCTGATTGAAAAACTTCCTCTTCAGTGAGCCAGTTTTGGCATCACTCTACTCACACCATGTGAGGGCATTTTCCTTGTCTTTCTCAGACACTCCATCTTCCTCATCATGACTGCATGATGGCAGTTGAATGGCTTTCTCCATCTTCCTTGGAGATATCATTATCTTCAAGTTTCCTATCTTGGATTTTAATGAGAAGTGGGAAGATGAGAGCCTTGCATTGTTGAATAATTCCAGAACTTCAGTTCTGAGAATTACAGCTGGCTATGATAGAAGATATTCTAAACCTTGATCATTCAGAAGTAGAATCACTTCTTGAATCTCAGTTTGGGCATGCTGGAATCCATTCCTAATGATGTCTTATCCTTCCTAGAGATCCTTTGCTATTTTGGGTGCCATTTCTTCAGAAGGACAAGCCGCTGAGACGGGAGGGAAGTGTTGGAACATGGTCTTCCGCATCTCCTAGGTTTGAGAATAACAAATCCTTTGTGTATTTGATCTTGTGTGTTTAAGTGTATAGGAAAACAAAGTCCATATGACTCAAGGATTACATAAGAAGGTTGCCCCCAAATTTGAGCCATCAAATCCAACACTCCTTCTAGCGCTGGCGGTATCATCTAGAGGCTAGCGCTAGCGCTAAGGAACCGCTGAGACGGAACCGCTGAGACGAAACCGCTGAGACGGTGAGAAGAAACCGCTGAGATGCAAGCTGGCGTTAACATATATAGAAGGATATAGCGCCTGGCGGTATCCGATAGCGCAGGCGGTAGCGCGGACTACAGAAGGCAAGAGAGAATTATTTCCTCGGATTGAAGATTCTGCCGCGCAGAATATGTCCTAAAATGGGATAGCGTCGGCGGTACCACTAGCGCAGGCGCTAGCGCTGAGGCTATAAATAGGACCCCTCTTCTCTCGTTTCGTAGAGATATTAGAGAGAGAGATTGAGTGCTAGAATTCTAGAGGCTGCCTTGGCCGAAAGATGATGTCCTACCAAAGCTCTGCGGATTTCTGAAGGAGAATCTCTTCACTCGGGATCCAAATGAAGTCTGCTTCTACAACGCTTATTCAACAGCGGATCTTCGTCTCCAACTTCAGAAGTTCTTCAAGAGGGAGTTTTTAATTATTTTCATTTCATTTCTTGTAAACGGTTAGAGAAATCGTCTCGTGTTGGCGACTAGGTCTGGGTAGGACTTAGGGCGGAAATTCGCCTCGTGTTGGCGACTAGATCTAGGTTAGTTCTAGGGGTGCTTGAGGCCATATCCGGTGAAGGGTTGGCTAGAGCGGCTTAAGGCCAAATCTGGGAAGGATAGGCTAGGGCCACCGGTTCGTGGGGATGCGAGTCGGGATAGAAAACAAAAAGAGTCTACTATTCTTCGCCGTCGATTTCTAGCGTTATAGAAATCAACTTTTGTAAAACCTTATTTCATATTAATAAAACATGTCTCTACTTTATTTCAATTGTTTTACTTGACCTCTTATTGTCTTAATCTCGCATTATTCCAAAGCTTTTTAAAATATAATATAAGTTTTTTGAAAACCCTTATTCACCCCCCCCCCCCCCCTCTAAGGGCGCCTACCAATTCAACAAGTGGTATCAGAGTGGTTTTATTCCAATCGGCTTAACAACCGGGAATAATGGCGTCTCATGATCTCGCTTTTCCGGAGGGTCAAGGGGTTAGTCGACCACCTCTCTTTACTGGGTCAGATTTTAACTATTGGAAAAATCGAATGATGTGTTTTCTTATGACCATGGATGTAGAAGTATGGAACATGGTAGAAGTTCGGTACTCTCCTCCTACAACTGTAGTAGGAGAGGCGACATTACTAAAACCTAAAGATAAATGGGATGATAACGATAAACTAAGGTGTAAAAATAATGCTAAAGCAATGAACGCTTTATATTGCGCCTTAAATAGGACTGAGTTTAATAGAATTTCTGCATGCATAACTGCTTATGATATTTGGAATCAATTGGAAGTTACTCATGAAGGTACATCGCAGGTGAAAGATGCAAAGCTATTCCAACTAGAATCTGAATATGAAAAATTCAGGATGGATACCGAAGAGGACATCAACTCGATGTACACACGCTTCACCAAGATCGTCAATGCTTCAAAGGCACTTGGAAAGATCTACTTAGACGGGGACTTGGTGAGGAAAATTCTTCGCTCCTTACCTCCAAGGTTCAATCCAAAGGTGACAGCCATCTCAGAGTCGCACAACTTAAGAACACTCTAGATCGAGAACCTTATTGGGAATCTCAAAACCCATGAGGTAGAACTCCAGATTCAACACGATGAATACAACAAAGAGCCAAAGAAAAAGGCGCTAGCACTATAATCAAAGAAGTAGAACATCGAAGATGATGATGAAGATGAAGAGGGTCTCCTGGTGAAGAACTTCAGGAAGTTCATCAGGAATCCGGAAAGAAGGAACACATTCCAAAAATACTTCCAAAATGATGCTCGACGAAAGGGATCTTCCTCTTCATCAAGGAAAGAAAAAGGAAGCGAAGATGAAGAAGAAAGACCACCACCGGAGTGCTACCACTGCAGAAAGACCGAGCACATTCGGAGCCAGTGCCCAAAGTATCAAAAGGAGGAAAAAGAACAATACAAAGCAAAATAGAAAAAGAATGTACTGAAAGCCGCAACTTGGGATGATTCTTCCTCTGAAGAGTCAAACGAGTCTGAGTCAAGTAGCGAGGAGGAAGCAAACTTATGCTTAATGGCAAAAAGCAATGATGACGGCACCAGTGTTCTTAGCGACACTGAGGTAACTCCTCCTACTTTCGAAGAACTCTATGATGAATTTGTTCTACCTTGCAAATCCTATGATCAAAGTATAAAAGATAATATTATATTAAATCGTGAAAATGAATCTATTATTAAAGAAAATCATAAGCTCACAAAAAAATTGATTTCCCTTGAAAAGAGAAAGGTTTCATGTCAAGAGTGTGAGCACTCATTAATTAAGACAAAAGAACTTGAAGTTTCTCTTTCTAAGGCCCTCTCACAAAACAAAACTATTGCAAAAGAAAAGGGGGACTTAGAGAGAAAACTAAAAACCTCTCTTTTACAAATTGAAAATAACAAAAAGGGATTTGAAAATAAATGTGTTATGATTGTACAAGAAAATACACTTCTTAAAAATCAAAATAATGATCTCAATATATCCATAAAAAAATTCAGGATTGGTCAAAAATCCCTGGATATGATTTTGGGAAACCAATGTTATGGTTCTGGAAAATTTGGGGTCGGATATCAAAGTGAGCCCTACCGTCCGGCACTAGCCACTAACGCCGGCGGTAGCTCAACAGTTAAAAAATCTCCTATTTTTTCTAAAGTTCAAACATTATCCAGCAAGAGCATTGTGGAAACTCAGAAAAGGGTCTCAACCCCCTTTATTTCGTGTGCAAATTGTCTTAAGTTTGGACACACGTCTAACTCTTGCAGGAATATAAAACAACGATCGTTAAAACAAATCTGGGTACCTAAGAAATCCACTTACTCTATGGGTGGTGCCTCTTGGGTATCTGGATCTTTACTCTCATCTTCTCTCTAGATTTGCAGGAAGGCTAAGGAAACGGAGGACGTGTGGTACTTGGACTCAGGCTGCTCCAAGCACATGATGGGCAACAAAGCAAAATTCCTTAGCCTAGAAAAGAAGAATGGAGGGATCATAACGTTTGGTGATAACGGTAAAGGAAGGATCATGGGAGTAGGTACAGTGGAAAAGCTTCCTACAGGTACAAATGATGAACCTTTGCCATCTTTGGAGTATGATGAAGAGGAACCTTCCAAAGAAGAGGAGGAGAAGTCCAAGGAAGATGAATATGTACCTCCAAGCATTTTGAACTTCTCAAAAAATCATCCAAAAGAGCTAGTCATTGGGGAACCGTCTAATGGGGTAAGAACTCGATCGTCTCTTCATGAAACGTTTTCAAATATTTGTTTTGTTTCCGAAATTGAACCTAAAAACATTTCCACCGCATTAAATGACGAATTTTGGTTTTTGGCTATGAATGAAGAGTTAGATCAATTTGAAAGAAATAAAGTTTGGAATCTAGTAGATAGACAATCTAATCATCCAGTTATCGGCGTAAAATGGATCTTTAAAAATAAATTAGATGGTGAATCTAGGATTATAAGAAATAAAGCACGCTTAGTCACTCAAGGTTATTCTCAAATCGAGGGGGTAGATTTTGAAGAAACTTTTGCACCCGTTGCTCGCTTAGAATCTATACGAATATTTTTGGCATTTGCGAGTTTTAAAAGAATAAAATTATTTCAAATGGATGTTAAAAGTACCTTTTTAAACGGGTTTATAAAAGAAGAAGTTTATGTAGAACAACCCCCTGGTTTTATAAATGAAAAATTTCCTAATCATGTTTACAAATTAGAAAAAGCTCTTTATGGTTTAAAACAAGCGCCCCGTGCATGGTATGATAGACTTACAATGTTTTTGTTAAAGCACAGTTATGTTATGGGAAGTGCCGACAACACACTCTTCATTAAGCATAATAATAAAGATCTAATTATTTTACAAATATATGTTGATGATATCAGTTTTGGAGCCACTAATGAAGAGTTGTGTAATGAAGTAGTCTTAGTAATAAAAAATGAATTTGAAATGAGTCTTGTAGGAGAACTATCATATTTTCTTGGCTTTCAAATTACACAACGAACTGATGGTATCTTTATTTGCCAAACAAAATATGTTCACGATATGCTTAAACGATTTGGATTTGAAAATCTTAAACAAGCTTCTACTCCTATGAGTGCTTCGTTAAAACTAGGAAAAGATGAATCTGGAATTTCCATTGATCAAACGTTATATAGAGGAATGATAGGATCTCTTCTTTACTTAAGTGCATCTAGACCAGATATAATGTTTGTCGTATGTTTATGTGCTCGCTTTCAAGCCAATCCAAAAGAATCTCATTTATAAGCGGTAAAACGTATTTTTCGTTATCTATTAGGGTCATCTAAATTAGGATTATGGTACCCACACAATGATTCATTCTCACTCCACGGCTATTCCGATTCGGACTACGCTGGTTGTTCATTAGATCGAAAAATCACTAGCGGTAGTTGTCACTTTTAGGACCCTCATTATTTGCATGGTCTAGTAGGAAACAATCTTCAGTTGCACTCACCACCACGGAGGCCGAATACATCGCACTTGGTAGTTGTTGTGCACAAGCGTTATGGATGAGTGAAACTCTAGAGGATTTTGGATTTCATCTCAAAAACATTGATCTTAAATGTGACAACAAAAGTGCAATAGACCTCACATATAATCTCGTACACCACTCTAGATCCAAACACATCGATGTTCGTCATCATTTCATTAGGGATCACATTAAGAAAGAGAATGTAAAAGTAAGTTTCATTGGCACGGACTCTCAACTCGCTGACATATTTACTAAACCTCTTCCCAATGCAAGATTTCGATTATTACGACTTGAGTTAGGTGTCCTAGATCTTTCAAGTTAAAACACATTCATAAATGCAATTTTGTAATGTTTAACCATCTAAAACATCTCATAAAATTCTGAAATTTCTGCATGAAACTACTATTGGGACACTTAATCAAGATCAACAATTAAAAAATTTAAAATCATCAAAAATCGTGTACTGTTTCCCATGCTAGCGCTAACGCTGGCGCTAGCGCACTTATGTGTTTTTCTGTATTTTTAAAATTTTGAAAAATCCCTAAAAATATATTAATCTATGTGTACTATTTATTTCTGCACTTCTGCTTTTATTTCATTTTTAAAAATCAAATACAAAAATACAAAAGCCAAAATTACAAAAAATATGTTTTTGCCTTTTGTTTAAATTCTATTTATAAATACAAAAATCAAATACAAAAATATAAAATGCAAAAACCAACAAAAAAACTGTACGAAATTTAGTGTGATAATCAAGCATGATTTCATCTATTATTTAGAACTTCTATAATGTTGCAATTTATCTTTTCAAACTACTTTGAACATTGCTTTCATCATGCTCTGATATATCTATTAATATGTGCATCAATTATCTTGTAAAAGTTGTGTAGAACCAAGCTTAGCATGCCTCTAAGTATGAGTAAATGTTCTATGTTTGATAATGATCTTTATTCACTCACTTATTTTGGCATTGTCTACATTTGCGTTTAATCTAAGAATGCTTGTGTATGTTTTGTATTAGTTCAATAAATTAAAATTGCATAAGTATCTTACCTACACTACCTTTATTTGCACTTTTAAAAGTTAAGAAAAGTGGTTATGTTTTCATAAATTCTATTGGTTTGCAAAACAAGTGTATTCGGAGAACTTTGTACAAAACAAAAATCATAAAATAAAGTGACAAAGATAACTCCACCAAGCACTACTTGAACCTCCTGATAAGTCTTAATAAGCATTGTGAGGTTGAGCACCTTGGAAAGAATAGTAAAGTATCTTGTGCAAACCATATCTTTCTTTCAAAATAAAAACCACTTACTCTTAAGTACACCGGATCACTAGTCTCAACAATAAAATAAAATAAAATATGTGATCCCCCAAGCACTACTTTGCACCCTGATAAGTCTTAATGAGCATTGTGTGTGCAAAGCACCTTGGTAGTTGTACATTTTTTGTGCATTGAAGTTTGTGGAAGTAAACGTATTTGTGTTTTATTGTGATCTTACTTTACATATTTCTTGTATTTTTGATTAAAACATTTGTTCACTCTACTCAAAAATACACTTATGTGCACATCATTATCTTCCTTAACACTTTTTTCTCATGAGTATTGGATCCTAATGCTAATTCTATACTACTCTTTATTTATTCAATGCACTAGATAACATAGCATGCTTTCTACAATTTTGGTATGTTTTGAAATTGTGAATTAAAATAACGTTGTAGTAATTATTTCGTGCTTGGTTACTTTATTTCGTGCTTGGTTACTTTATTGTTGAACTTAACAATTTTAATTGAACAATGATTACAACAACATCTTCTTTATGAAATTTAACTCATACATCTTTTTATGAATCATCATGTCTTACAAAAGATGTTTGATTGTATTTTTCTAAGTCTTCCGCAAATTTACATTTACCTTGAATTCTTTGTATGCTACAAACACTGATTTATGAAAATGTTGTAATACTCAAACTCTGATCTATTTCAATGAAAAGTATTCTAAAACTCCTTATCATTTCCTCCTCACTAAAAAGCTTGGTCATGTCCTTATCTTCTAATCAAAACTTTTCTGTGTGGTGCCTCCTTACCCACTTTTGCTAATAACAAAAGGGGGAGAACTAACATGATAAATATAATCTGCTATCAAAATAGAAAACTAACATACTTAATTAAGATGATAGCTTATTAATTAGTGGAGCATTCACTTAGGGGGAGCATGTATTTAGGGGGAGCATTTCTAAATGCTAAAATCGATAATTATCCTAAGTCATCACTCTCACACACACACAAGTAAGTTTTATCATGCTTATACATTAATGCTCTGATTTATCATTAATGGATTTGTTATTATCAAAAGAGGGAGTTTGTTGGAACATGGTCTTCCGCATCTCCTAGGTTTGAGAATAACAAATCCTATGTGTATTTGATCTTGTGTGTTTAAGTGTACAGGAAAACAAAGTCCATATGACTCAAGGATTACATAAGAAGGTTGCCCCCAAATTTGAGCCATCAAATCCAACACTCCTTCTAGCGCCGGCGGTATCACCTAGCGTCTGGCGCTAGCGCTAAGGAACCGCTGAGACGGAACCGCTGAGACAAAACTGCTGAGATGCTGAGAAGAAACCGCTAGGAAGGGAAACCGCTGAGATGCAAGCTAGCGTTAACATATATAGAAGGAGATAGCGCCTGGCGGTATCCGATAGCGCAGGCGGTAGCGCGGAGCACAGAAGGCAAGAGAGAATTGTTTCCTCGGATTGAAGATTCTGCCGCGCAGAATATGTCCTAAAATGGGATAGCACCGGCGGTACCACTAGCGCAGGCGCTAGCGCTGAGGCTATAAATAGGACCCCTCTTCTCTCGTTTCGTAGAGATATTAGAGAGAGAGATTGAGTGCTAGAATTCCAGAGGCTGCCTTGGCCGAAAGATGATGTCCTACCAAAGCTCTGCGAATTTCTAAAGGAGAATCTCTTCACGCCGGATCCAAACGAAGTCCGCTTCTACAACGCTTATTCAACAATGGATATTTTCTCTAACTTCAGAAGTTCTTCAAGAGGGAGTTTTTAATTATTTTCATTTCATTTCTTGTAAACGGTTAGAGAAATCGCCTCGTGTTGGCGACTAGGTCTGGGTAGGACTTAGGGCAGAAATTCGCCTTGTGTTGGCGACTAGATCTAGGTTAGGTCTAGGGGGTGCTTGAGGCCATATCCGGGGAAGGGTTGGCTAGAGCGGCTTGAGGCCAAATCCGGGAAGGATAGGCTAGGGCCACCGGTTCGTGGGGATGCGAGTCGGGATAGAAAACAAAAAGAGTCTACTATTCTTCGTCATCGATTTCTAGCGTTATAGAAATCAACTTTTGTAAAACCTTATTTCATATTAATAAAACATGTCTCTACTTTATTTCAATTGTTTTACTTGACCTCTTATTGTATTAATCTCGCATTATTTCAAAGCTTTTTAAAATATAATATAAGTTTTTTGAAAACACTTATTCACCCCCCCCCCCCCTCTAAGGGCGCCCACCGATCCAACAGGAAGATGGTTCGTCTCGCCGTCTAGGGTGAAAAGGTTTGTAAATTATCTAATCAACATTGCTTTATTTATATCGACTTGCTTTAGGTTTAGGTTTGCCCTAATGATAGATGTTGATTTGACTTATCAATTTAATTGATTTTATATTACTAAGATGTCAATTAAGAAAATATTTAATTTTACCAGCCCATCTCAATGGAACCATTGAGATGGAGTGACCACCCGCTGGGACAAGTTATTGTCAACCGTTGAGACTATTTTGGCCGTCTCAGCGGTTCAGTTGAGACTTTCTCAGCTGTCTCAGCGGTTCAGCTGAAACTTTCTATACTGTTTTAGCTGACCTCACTGCCAATCAGTGAACTATATAAATAGGATTATTTCTAGTCCTAATCATGCTACTAACTATTTTAGATAGCAACCTATCCTAGCAGAGCTTGTGATACAAGATTACATGTTTTAGCAACGCTATGGAATAAAGTAATAGGCATGATAGATAATGTGACATGATGAAATCTATTCTAGATTCAACATACCAAGCTCAATTTTAAAAGCATTAAATTTAGCCTCATCCAATGAATTTGTAAAGATATCAGCTACTTGATTTTCATTGGGGACAAATTCAAGGAAGATATCATTACTTTCTACATGCTCTCTAATAAAATGATACCTTATCTCTATATTCTTAGTCCTGCTATGTGAGACATGATTCTTAGCAGTAGAGATAGCACTGGATGAGTCACAATACAATGGAGAGTAACTTACCTTGAGGTTGTAATCCTCTAGCTAGTGTTGTATCCATAATAGATGTGCACAACAGCTCCATGCAGCAATATATTCAGACTCAGCAGTGGATATAGTCACACTGGTCTGCTTCTTGCTACTCCAAGAGATCAGCCTCCTTCCTAGGAATTGACAAGTTCTACTTGTGTTTTTTTATCTTCTTTGCATCTTGCAAAATCTGCATCTGAAAAGCCAGTCAGTTCAAAATCATTGTTCTTAGGGTACCGAAGGCCAAGATGTTGGCTGCCTTTAAGGTATGTCAAAATCCTCTTTGCAGCTGAGTAGTGAGATTCCTTAGGGCATGCTTGGTACCTAGCATAAACACATATAGCATACATAATGTCTGGTCTACTAGCAGTCAAGTACAACAGGGATCCAATAATGCCCATGTACATGGATTCATCAAAGGGCTTACGCTTCTCATCCTTATCCAGGGAAATGTTGGACTCCATGGGAGTTTTCATGGTGGAAGCTGATTCCATCCCAAACTTCTTGATAAGCTCCCTAGTGTACTTGGTCTGAGAGATGAATATTCCCTCATCAGACTGTTTCACATGGAGGCCTAAAAAGTACTTGAGCTCTCTCATACTGCTCATCTCAAACTCCCCCTACATAAGGTTGGCAAACCTTTTGCAAGGGTTGTCATCAGTAGACCCAAAAATTATGTCATCAGCATAAATTTGGACCAGGAGACATTTTCCCTTTGTTTCCCTAAGAAACAATGTACTATCTATCTTTCCACTCATGAACCTGTTCTTGATGATAAAGCTAGACAAGGTCTCATACCAAGCCCTAGGGGCTTTCTTTAGACCATATATTGCTTTCATAAGTAAATGGATGTGAGAAGAAAGGGTTGGATGAACAAAACCTGAGGGCTGCTCCACATATACCTCTTCCTTTAGATTGTTGTACAACCCCGTATTCGCCGAGTGGGTCCCCAAGATCCCGGGGGTCAGGATGCAGAATAGGAGTCTAAGGGCTTTTGGGCGAGTAAGGCCCCACTCGCGGGGCACTCACATGGTGTCAAAGTGTCAGGAGAGAGCTGGTAGCCAAGACCTCACCCGCCGAGCAAGCCGAGTGCCTGGCAAATGGTGTCCTCACGGGCCATTCGCCCAGTGAAATACGGTGGGCATGGAGCCTGGCGAATGGTGCCTTCACGGACCACTCGCCCAGAAGGCTTTAGGGGGAAATTACCTGGATACCCTTTGGGGGTTGTCAATAGCCCTCCATAACATCGGAGTTAGGATGTTAGCAGACCAATTTAGGGTGTGTTTAGTAAAACTGGAAGGCGGATTCAGGCTATTTGCAGACCAGCCTAGAAAAATCTATAAATAGACCCTTAAGGGCACCTTGGAGGAGGTCAGATCTTTTTGAGCTCTCTCTCCTCCAGGCTAGCTTCGGAGTTGGCTACCAGTGCCCTCCAAGATGCCCTAGCTGAGCATTGGTTTGGGAGGGGAAGCTCTCTAAGACCTTCCGGGTGTGTGGCGGGACCTCCTCGCTACAGCCTTGGGTCTGTTCCAGATTTTCCATCTACTGTCAAGAGAGTTGAGTGAAGGAGAAGTAAGTACGGACTACACCCCCCCCCCCCCCCCTGTGGGTCGGAACTCAAGAGACCGGTTGATGGTTTCAACATTTTTGGTGCGGTGAGCGTGGACCATAGCCAGTGCAAGAAATTCTCAAGCTAAGCTTGATGGCAGGAAATGGAAGAGACGGTTCTGACCCAGGTCACTCGCAGCCGCCGAAAGCAATGGAGTGGCTGGAGATGTTCGAGAATTTCAAGCGGGAGGTCATGCAAACCATGCAGGTGGCTCTCGCCAGGAGGGGCGAGTGCGAGACACCTGTGGTTCTGGTGGTTCCACCCCAGCAGATTGGCGAGAACACTCCGGGCCAGCGAATTGGGAAGGAGGTAGTGGCGGAGGCAAGCACGTGAGATCTCCCCAGGCGACAACTGTTCATCTGCCCGGCGAGTGCGGAGGTGTGTGAGCTGACTCAGCGCGAGAGGACCACTCGCCGAGCAGGGGAAGGGAGCCCCTTCTGTGAGCTGATCCTCTCGGCGCCGGTTCCAGAGGGGTTCAGAGGACCATAGATGTCTTACTACACCGATAAAGATGACCTAGTCATGCACCTGCAGTGGTTCGAGGACATGGTCTCGATCCTCCAAATGTCAGATGTCTTCCAGTGTCGGCTCTTTGCACCACTTCCCCATGGGTTCCATCTACGCCTTCGAGGACTTGCGCCAGAGCTTCAAGTTGCGTTTCTTAATGTCAAAGAAGAGGAAGAAGGACGGGGAGACACTTTTCACGATTAAGCAAGGGTCTGGGGAGTCGTTGGCCCATTACTTGGATAGGTTCCAAGAAGAGGTCCTTCAAGTCCAGGAGGTGCCAGGGTTTATCCTCCAGCCAGCCTTCATAGTGGGGTTGCGGGAGTGGTTCTTTAAAAAGGATTTGAAGCGAAAGGCCCCTTTATCCTTTGAGGAGCTGATGGAGCAGGCGGCGGAAGAGATCGAGGGAAAGGCCGCCAACCCCGAGTTTGCAAAGAGGTTGGAGAGGCTGAGCGAGCCAGAGGTGAGGCAGCAGGATGGAAGAAGATGGGACGAACCTAGAGGTCAGGGGTTTTGAGGATAGCAGCGGGATGGGGGGTATCAGGAGCCCAATAACCGGCTGGCTTGGAGTCCCCAGGAGGCACCGGCAAGTGGTTGGGAAAGGGATCACCAGCGAAGGGGGGAGGGGAGGGCCAATCATCCGGGATGGAGGCAGGGTCCCAGACCACCTCACCCCCCCCTCCTCGAGAGCAAGCCATGTCGGTAGGCCGAGGAAGAGGAGGAAGAGGAGGAAGAGGAGGGAGAGGGGGTAGGGTGGCATTGTCTTATTGTGACATCCATCAGGAGAAAGGTCACGCGACGGCCACCTGCCCGGAGTTTCTGGAGATGAGGGGAAGAGGTCAGCAGCAGCGACCTGTAAGGATTGAAGAAGTGCTACCTAGAGAGGAAGAATATAGATGCGAAGATAGGATGGACGTAGGAGCCAGGGGAGGGATCAGAGTGATCCATGGTGGGGTGAGAATAGAAGCAACTCGCAAGAGAAGCTTCCAGAAGATGTTCAGGAGGAGTGTCGCGTCAACCTCCCAAACCCCATCCCCTTCAAAGAAGCTCACCTTCTCGTCAAAGGATATGCTAGACTTCGAAGACCCATTCTGTGACGCCTTGGTGATCCAGACGGCGATCGAAAACATCACGGTCTCCCGAATCTTGGTCGACAACGGGAGCTCCGTGAATGTGATCTTCAAGAAAGCCTTTGATGCATTACAGGTGGAAGCGAAGAGAGTGCAGGCCTCAGATGGACCCATGTTTGGGTTTTCAGGAGAGAGGAAAGAGGTCGAGGGAGGAGTCGGCCTTGAGGTGACGTTGGGAGGGGTCCCCAGAAACTTCCGGTTTGTCATCGTTGACGCTCCAAGCAGCTACAATGCCATATTTGGACGCCCTCTCATCAGCACCTTCCGGTGCGTTCCCTCGTCCTTCCATCAGTGCCTAATGTTCCACAGTGGAGGAGTCCAGTCCGGATCCGGGGAGATGCAAAGGTGGCGAGGCAATGTTATGTGACTGTCGTCAACACCATCTCCTGGAAGGCGAAGGCTGAGAAGGTGGACAGAGAGATGAAGGGGCCGAAGGGTCCTGGAGGAGAAAGGAAGGAGGAAGAAGGAGAAGGAGAGAGCAACATCCCAGGAGAGGAGAGGGAAGTGGCTCCGGAGAAGCGTGTCAAACCGATGGAGGAGGAGGCTGCGGTGGAAGAGGAGACTCTGCCCGAGGGAAGGGAGGCAAGGGGCAGATGGGAATAGACTGCCCGTCTTGAGGCGGCTGAGGAAGTGGTCAAGATGGAGGTCACCACCCAGGAGGGGAGAGTGGAGAAGGTGCGGATCAGTGGGGGCCTTGGCCCGGAGGATAGGAAGAGGATGCTGGAGTGCATCCAGAGGAGCGTGGACATCTTCGCATGCCTTTTCTACCACAATAGTTAGGAGTATTCCCCTTACTATAGGAGTTTTCATTCTTCTAGTGACCATAAATGATGTCATGGTCATACCTGTTAGAGGGAAGCAACACCTTTTGAAAGGTGGTTTGAGGCTTAGCATTAGCCTTGCCCTTTCCTCCATTCCCAACACCTACTGCCACTTTATTGAAACCCCATCCTCTCCTATTTGTTTGGGAGGAGAAAGTGTCAATGATGGGCATTATAGATTTGGGCTTAGAGAATTGAGCCAGTAAGCTTTTCTCCTTGAGAAGCTTCTCTTCAAGGTCCTTAATAACTTTGTTCTTTTGGCTTATGGTGCTTAGTTGGAATATTGTTATTCCCTTCAGGTGACTAATTTCTCTACTCTTCTGAGCCAGTTGGGTAGCTGACTCAGTGCATTCAGGCTTTGCCTACAGAAGAGAAGCAATTTCTAGAGCTTGCCTCTTGGCTAGCTTCTTACTCATTTTCAGAGCATCCAATAGAGCACCATACTTGTCAATCAATTGATTGACATCCACCTCAGATTCTAAATCACTTTCATCATTAGATGAAACTGTTTCAGATTCTGGAATTGACTCATAATCAGAAGAAGGAATGAAAAGAGTTGATACCTGATCAGGATGATTCTGATTGTCCTCACCATCAGATATGGCGATTAAGCCATATCATTCTTTGACATCTTCATCCACCATATTGTCACTGTCTGAATGTGATAGAGGGGCCCTGATTCCTATCTTAGCAACTGTATAACATTCATCCTCAGCAGATGCAAATAACCCTATATAGGCTTCCTCTTCTTCATCAGAATCTGAAGATGAAGATTCAGATTCACTCCAGCTCCTTTCCTTCTTTGATAGGAAGGATTTTTCACCTTTCCTTCCCTTGTGGTGATGAGTCTTCTTATCACCTTTTTCTTTTCTCTTGAATGGACAGTCAGCTATGACATGTCCAGGCTTGCTGCAGCAATAACAAATAACATTATTTGAAACATGTTTAACATTTTTGATTCATACCTATCACCATTAGGGTGCAGCCTCCCTGATTTGATGTGTTCCTTTTTGTGATGGGAGGAGGAGGAAGGTCTGTTATTCCATTGCTTCCTCCACATCAACTTCTTGAAGCGCCTAGAGAAGGCAGCAAATTCCTTATCTGTTGAATTACTGTCAAATGTGCTGGGCTCAGAGTTTTCTGAGTCAGCAGTCCTTCTTAGTGGGGAGGGTATTCTCTCCTTGCTCTTCTTAGAGCTCTCAGATTTGAGAGCTACTGACCTCTCCTTGTCATGAGTCCCGATGGAGATTTCCTCCTCCTTCATGGCAGATAGTTGCATTTCATATGATAACAGCTTTCCAAATAGTGTGTGGGGAATAGTGTCAGTTAGCTCGGCCCCTTCCCCTATGGCACATACTTTAGTGTCCCAATCTCTAGTTAGAGACTAAGGAACTTGTCATTCAGCTCATAATTGCTGAAGACCCTTTCATAAGTGTTCAGCTCATTTACCACTCTAAAGAATCTTTTATAGCACACTGCTATGCTTTCCAGGTTGTGATGCCTGAAGGCTTCATATTCCCGATTGAGGAGGGATTTCTTATCATCCCTTACCTCAGCAGTGCCCTCTATATACACAATAAGTGTATCCCACGTGTCCTTTGCTGTCTCACAGTGCACTAAATTCTGTAAGGTGGAATCATCAATTGCATTTACTATGATGTTTTGTGCTCTCTTATCCATAGTAGCAAGTGCAATCTCATCCTTTGTCATTTCATCATAGGTCTTGGGCACATGCCTTGTTGGATCTATAGTGGAGGCCTTCATGAAGACAAAAGGATCTTCCTTTACTGTTATGTATATCCTAGGGTCAGAGGCTTCCATAAACAGTCTTACCCTTTGCTTTCATATGCAAAAGTTCTCCTTTTTGCATATAGGCAATTTCATAGATCATATCTCCTTCTGACCTCCAGTGGCAGCCATTGGATTCAGAATAGACTACTCCAAGTAGGATTTGGTCAGACTAATAAGTCCTATATGACCAACCTCCCTCTGATACCACTTGATAGTTTACTTGGTAGTAATCTAAATCACCTAGAGGGGGGTGAATAGGTTCTTTTGAAATTTTATACTTACAGCAGGTAGTGTTTAAATCATTAAGTAGAGAAATAACAAACACACAGAAAACACACTACTATTTATCGTGGTTCCCCAAGACAGTGTGTCTATGGGTAGTCCACTTTCACTCTACACCTTTCTAACAGTGTGTTAGATAAGGCAAACTCCTCCAAATCTCAACTCCAAGAGCTTACAACTCAGATCTCTCAGGATCTCCCAGGTTTCCTCCAAAACCCTACCTCAGTCCAACAACCCTACCTCAGTCTAATAGCCCTACCACTCAGGCCAACAACCCTACCTTAGATCTCCTCTGAGATCCTATAGCTCAAGCTGGCTGTACATCCTTACAAACTCAGGCACAAAGCCTTACACACTCAGGTAAAAGGCCCTACACACTCAGAACAATGAAGCTCTTACAGAGGTTATAGTTTTACTGTTACAACAGAAGACAATAAAGATTATACCTCCAGCTTAGATCTTCTGTTGTTGAAGCACAACAGATGCTGTCTTGAAGTAGGACTGAATAGCTCCAGGCCTTGTTTCTTCTGATCTTCTTCTTCAGTAGATGAAGGAAGATTCACTTGGTCTTCTGGATGGAATGAGCAAGAAAAATCTTATCTCTTCTGAAACAATCTGCTTGCAACTTGAGAATAGGAAGTAGATGGAGGTATCTTGAGAAAGTAGTATTTCTTCAATAGAACAGTAGTCGTTCTTTCAGACCTTTTTCCACACTGCATTTAATGACCTAACATCTTCTTTTATACCCCTTTCAATCTGCAACGGCTCTGAGGAGTGCCCTGTCACAGCATGGACACAAATAGTAAATATTATCTTTTCTTTCTAGCCATTTGCGCCAAAAGCAGATCCAGCTAGGCAGAATTCAAATATGAATCTGTCTCAGCGGATGGGCTGAGACAGGCTTCAGTCTCAGTGGCAAAACAAACTTCGTCTCAGCAAATCCACTGAGACAGATAGTCTTCTCAGTAGTTTTCCAATATATGCATTTCAGCTGAGACAAACTCCTTCTCAACAACTCAACAGCTGCGTCTCAGCAGTTCAGTTGAGACCAGGTTGTTGTCTCAGCAGTTTTGACAGTAAAACCAGAGAACTATTCCAATGTTTGGAATGACTTAACCTTGCATAAGCATTATACAAAAGAGGGCCTATCAAATACAATATGTACTTAGCATTAAGTGTGATGCCTCTTCATATCTAGGGAACATTGGGGACAATATTCCCAACACTGAGCAGGCGGAACTCCCTTTGGGGCAGGCGGGAGTGTTGCGGTATCCGTCGGGTTGGTCTCGAGGCCATCCTCCGTCGCCAGCGTCTCCTGTGAGTGGTCAGAATACCTGCGATATCAAGTAATCAGAGTTATCAGCAAGACAAGAAAGGTCAGGTTACCTTGGTAAGGTCAACAAGAGGGTTACGAGAGGTGGGCGGAGTCTTTGACGCGGAATCAGTCACTGAAATTCCCGCCAAACTGCCTTGGCCCTCTTTGGCCGATAGGGCAAGGATGGATCCCGCTTCAACGAGAGCCAGGGGGCTTATCGGGCAGGTTTAGAGGTAGTCTCCCTCTGCGCATTGGTGAGACGATCCAGCAGCTCCTGCGAGAGCGATCTCGGGGTCAGCCTCGCAAATGTCATTAAGATAGCGAGAGCTCGCAAATGAAATAATTGGCAAGCGGAAAATGGGCACTCTAATTGTTGTGGCATGAGGTATTTGTAGCGCAGTGGAGGGACCCACCAAAAGATTCCCTCCAGGTCAGCAAGCACTCACCGAATACTAGGGGTTGAACTTTTCTTTCCGAGTGTGGAACCCGCTCGCAAAGAGCGGGGATTGTTTACAACCCCGTATTCGCCGAGTGGGACCCCCAAGCCCGAGACAGCCTAAAGGATGAACAGAGCTAAGGGGCATTCGCCTAAAAGCATCATTGGGGCATTCTCCCCGATCAGAAGGGCATTCACCTAGGCTAGGGGAGAGGGGCGAGCGCAATCCTCGTTCATCGAGCACTCACCCGCCTAGGAGTTCGGATGATCAAGCCACCCGGCGAGTGAGAGGCAGAATCCCACTCGCCCGGGAGGCCAAAGAGCTGGCGAGTGGTTCCTCCACAGACCACTCGCCTAGCAGGATCTGGTGGGTGGTGCCTCCACAGATCACTTGCCTAGAAAATCTGATGTGCGGGAGGCCTGGCGAGTGGTGCCTTCATGGAGCACTCGCTCAAAAGGATCTGAGGGTGAAATTACCTAGATACCCTTTGAGGTCTGCCAATAGCCCTTCATAACATCGGAGTTTGGTTGTTAGCAGACCAGTTTGGGGTGCATTTAATAAAACTAAAAGGCGGAATGACACTATTTACAGAACAGACTAGAGAATCTATAAATAGACCCTTAATGGCACCTTGGATGAGATCCAATCTTTTGGTCACTCTCCTCCTCGAGTGAATTCTTGTTGGCTCGTAGTGCCCTCCAAGGTGCCTAGTTGAGCATTGGTTTGGGAGGGGAAGCTCTTTAAGATCTTCTGGGTGTGTGGCGGGACCTCCTCGTTGCAGCTTTGGGTCTTTTTTTTATTCGTCAACAGTCAGGAGTGCCAGAGAAGGAGAATTAGGTGTAGGCTACACCCCTTATGGGTCCGAACTCCTAAAGAGACCAGTTGTCGGTTTTAATAGCAGCGTCGCCAGGGCATGCCCCCTTCACGCTCGTAAATTGTTCGAAGCGTCTGCCTTTCACCACCTCTCTGGGGCCACGTCTCTGTGGCTTCATCTTGCCACAAAACAAAGGTTCGAGGGCCCTCACCTCACCATCTCGGTCAGATTCAACTCACGCCATGGAGATCCCAATCTCGCACCACTTTGGCGTGAGGCATACACAAAAGGTTACGGCCACACCAAGATAGCAATCCCAACCACAATGACATCTACAGAGAAAAAGCGAAAAAGCCAAGTCATACAAAAGTTAGCACAATCAGCCCACAAACATAAAACCATTACATAAGTAACACGGTCTGCCAACAACCTTACAATCAGCAAAGAGCACTCTAACATCCCACAAATACAAGATACAAAGATATCATCTCAAATATAAGAGCATAATGAAAGGGAAACGCCGACAAGATACAAAGCAAAGCTACTCCTCGACATCAGAAGCGGAGCGCTCATCTTCAGAAAGATCTCCAACACCCAATCCGGACACGTTGCAACCTTGCGACCGCGCAACCAAGCAGAGGATCTTCGCCATCCCACGCATGAAAGCCACCTCGTGATCGTCTTTAAGTTGGGTCTCAACCTCCTTGCTATTGACCTCCACACGAACTTCCTTTGATATCATAGAACGGTCCTTCATATAATCTATGGAGTCCCTATAATCAGTGACTCCAGCGGCCTTCAACTCAGTAGCCCTCTCCGGCAAAGAAAGGTGCTCCACCTCCATCTTTAAAGACACCAGCTCCGTATCTTGACGAACCGCCGTAGCTTGCAAATCCTCCAACATACAACCCGTCCTCTCCATGAGAGCTTTCTCCGTCCATACATCAGCATGGGACTCCTCTAGCTCCGCCGGCAGCCCAGCCTCGATCTGCCTAAAGTGAGACACATCACGATCTTGTCTCCCCTTCAAGTCTGAGAAATAACTCCGTACATCACGAAGCTCCTCCTGAAACACGAGATAACTATCTTTCAGGTCCACGTAGCAGTCATTCCACGTAATAGCAATGCTGTTTTGGACTCCAATCAAAAAAAAGAAGAAAAAGTTAGGCCCATCACAAGACAAACGACAAACAAAGATAAAGTCACAATTCTTACTGCAACATTCATGGCCTCAAGAGAAGAAGAAACCTGCCTCGCCTTAATCGGCGGCGGAACAGAAGCATCCTCGAGAGCCTGGGGGCAGCTGGAACCTGGGGGCAATGGAGTCAAGTACTTCCACATAGAGATCGATAGGAACGTCCTCAACCCTTGAGCTACACGGATCCACCTCGTCAACACGCCCCTCCTGCCGACTAGAATGACGAGGCACTGAGTCCGAACTGTCATTCCTAAAAACCAACTTCCTCTTCCTACCTCGATCCAACGGAACGGTTGCAGAGTGCTCAACATCGGTGGAAAGACCGCACAATTGGAGACGCTTCTCCTCAACGAATACGGAGATGGCAAACATTGGATTCACCAACGCATGGGGCTCGACAAACACCAGCACTGGTGTAAACTCTCGCTTATGACCCTTTAAACGGCGACAACGATTAGGAAGCGACCTCCAAAGCTTCAGCAATCCCCAAGAATTCCTAACATATCCTAACAAAGTGTTCCCATGACGATAGTCCACCCGGTTCTTAAACTCGAGTCAATGCTTGTTTGAAAGTGCACAGTGTGCCTCTGAGAATTCTCTAGAGGGGGGTGAATAGAGATTTAAAATCTTTTCTATCCTAACTGAGCATACAATAAAAATACTAAGGGATTATGCTCCAGCAACACCAAGGGGCATAATAAATTAGATGCAGTAAATATAAAAACAGAAAAATAGTAAGTTATAAGAGGGACAGCACAGAAAATGCACAACCAGAAGACACAAGATTTTTATAGAGGTTCCCCAAAATGTGGGTAGTCCTCCCTTCTACGTCCCTTGTAGGATTGCATAACATGTGCCCAAGTCTTTTGCTAAGGAGACTCTTGAACCAAAGATCTTTTGATAAGGAGATCTTGAACCACTCTGATCTTTTGCCAAGGAGATCTTGAACCACTCAGATCTTTTACGTCGATATTTTATCGACGTACCCATCGAGTTGAGCATTGTACTTGATCTCTTAACTTCTGCATCGAATTGTAGTTAACGCTACGTCGACTTGTTGGATGGCTTCGATAAGCTCTTCATTCTGCGTCGAGTCTCTATCGACATTCCGTTGACTTGACTTTATACTTCGACAGCCTGACTAATCTGCTTCGACTTCAATTCAGAGTTGCGTCGATATCAAGTCGGAGTTATGTCGACTTGTATTTGACGCAAGTCTTAACTTAACTGAATTTAAGCTTGACTTGACTTGGTCTTGACACTCTAAGTTGAGCGTGACATCCTAAGACATCTAATGACCAGATTACCCTTACTATACAACGTGGGTAATAAACCTAAGAGGTAAAATCACTTATAGTTAATTTGTTAAGTTAAAACAAAAGGGAGTTTTCCCAACAATCTCCCCCTATTTATCTTAACAAATTTTACAGTTTGTTTTAAAGTGATTTTACACATACTTTAACATCATCACAGATACAGGTAAAAACATACATAAACAATATGATATAATAGAATGAAAAACATCTGATTGATATAACTCAGTGTTTACCAGAATTAGTTTAGCCAAGACATGGTTCATTTTTTCTTCTTGAGAAAATTTGTCAAGGCTTCAAATTTTTTTCTGGATTTTCTCTCTACATACTTGAAATTTGCTAGGACTACTTTTTCTGGATTCTTCTGGATTTTCTCATGCCCTTTGAACAGCTTTTCCAGATCACCTTCTAATTCAGGATATATATCACTAAGCTTTTCTCCCATACTGAAAACTTTAGCAGTCAGCGGATTAATTTCTTCTAGATCTATATCCTCAGCATCAAGATCTGGTACAATAAATGTTGCCTGAGATGACCTGAATATGGAGATGTTCTGAAGGTGATCTTTCTTTTCTTTTGAAATGGAAGGTCTTCTAAGTCTTTATTAACCTCAAGACCCATTTTACATTGTTGGCCTTTCTCTTCCCTTAGTTTGGAGGTTCTTGGCAATGTACTTAGAAAGATCAAACAAAGTGCTGGGAATTTTAAATGTTTCTTCTTGTTGTTCCTTTTCCACAACCTATTTTCCCTTTGTCAACCTTTCAATGAACAATCTTTTCTTTTTCTCTAGTTCCCTTTGGGCTGCTTCATACTCATCTTGCTTTCTTCTTCTACATTCATCCAGAGTTTCATCCATCTTTTGATCATGGTATTCCTTCATTATATTTTCAGGAATATCAACTTTCTCATAAGTCTTGTAGTAAGATCTATCATTTTTATACATTTTTCTTTGCTCTTTTGTATACCTTTCCCAGATAGGTATACTCCTTCCATATCTTCCTCTGAAATTTCTTCCCTGACCTCTCCCACTGTATGGAGGTCTTCCTCTGAAGATTGGTGTTGGAAGAGTTTGAGTGGGTGTTGTGCTAGGATCAATAGGAGGTAAAGATGAAGGTGAATGGGGTGGAGCATTGGCGAAGACCTGATCAGCAACCTTGACTGGAGAAGGTGCTATTGTAGATTCGTCAGAAGAGACCCTAAATTGTTGTACATCAGGAATGGATGGCTCAGTCATCTCATTGAATTCTTGAAGACTCTTCAGATAGTCCTGATCATCTGAGATTAGAGGAACCTCTGGAGCAATCTCCCCCTGAATTGATGACTCCCCCTGTGTTGAAGGCTGAGTCCTTGGAGGAGATAACTCCCCCTGTGTTACTGAATCTTCAGGTAGAATAAGGAGCTTAGAAGAAATGGATGGCTCTCCTTCAGACACAGAGTAGAGAGGGAGAACAACAATGTACATTGAGTCTTGAGATGGCTTCCTGCTGATACATCTCACCCCCTGCTTTATATCGTTGATGAACAATATAAATACATCGGCAGGCACAACTGATATTCTTATCTCTGCATCAAGAGCCTTGATTTTTGACAAAATATCTTGCAACCTTTTGTGCAGGGCGCATAGCTTACGATAGCAGTCCTTTGAAAAATCTAGATACAGAGTACTGAACTACGATAACCATGTCTGGAGGGCAAGGTTAACTGTTTCAATAACATCTTGTCGATTCGAAGAGGATGCCATTGAACTCCTTCGGGTACCTGCAATGAAATCGAAAGAAAGAAGTAGAAGGGAAAATGGAGGAGAGTGAAAGGGAGAGAAGTTGAAAAAGCACAATTGAGTCGAATGACTGAGTTGCTTGAGTAGATGAATCGTCGCAACTTTAGGTTATATTCGAAGTGACGTCGACAAGAAATGAAATCAGTGCGCCAAAATATGTCGATGTTGCTTCTGCGTGCCCTTGGCAAAGTCGACGGAACGTCGATACGAATTCGATGTGGCTCCGAATATAGTTCAGCGACCATGATGTCCACATAAGCATCGATATATATTCGATGCTACGTCGAGTGCTATTCAACGGAACTATCCCAATCTGCTCTCAAAGCTACTGTCGAGTAGGAATCGACGGTGCATCGATTCTTATTCGACGCGGCTCTGATTTATCAATTTTTGTGAAAATTTGTGTTGTTTTTCCCAGCAATACTTTTCAATGGAATATAGGTTTGAATACATAATATAGTGGGAATGACCTAGAGAGTTCCATCAAGCATTTCCAGTGCATTGGTGAAGAACTTGTGCTTACTCTCATCAAGTGGCTTAGTGAAAATATCAGCCCTTTGAATATCAGTGGATATGTATTGAAGGTTAATCTTACCATTCTCAACATTGTCCCTGAGAAAGTGGTGCCTTATCTCTATGTGGTTAGTTCTGCTTTGGAGAACAGGATTGGAAGCTATTGAAATAGCACTAGAACTATCACAGAATATTGTGGAATTGACAAGGGAAAAGTTGTAATCAAACAACTGATTTTGCATCCACAGTATTTGTGAGCAGCAGCTTCCTGCAGGTATGTACTCAGCTTCAGTTGTAGAAGTGGATACTGTGGTTTTCTTCTTGCTAAACCATGAGATCATTCTTGCACCCAGGAACTGACATGTTCTTGGGGTGCTTTTTCTATCCATCCTGCATCCAGCATAGTCTGCATCTGAATAACCAACTAAATCAAATCCATATTCAGCTGGATACCACAAGCCAAGTTCAGGTGTACCCTTTAGATATCTGAGTATTCTTTTTTCAGAACTCATGTGGGATTCTTTGGGTCAACCTAAAACCTAGCACATATACAGGTAGCAAACATTATATCAGGTTTGCTAGCTATCAGTGTTGGAACAACCCTATTACTGTTTTGGGCTAGGATCACTACGTTTTAACTAAGGATCAAGTTGACCCCACTGTATAGCTTAAAGTTCAAGTAATCTAGGCTGATTGATTAGCTAGAACTTAAGGAATATTTATGTTTCCAGCATTCGACAAATGGCGAGCAGCGTTCGACGAATTCCAGCCAGAGCTCGACGAATTCTATATTAAAGCTCAGATCGACAAATACACGTCCAGATTACTTATATCAGTTATTTTGTCATCATCTTGAACACAGATCGAGGACCTTAACGGATCTATTGAAGTACTTTTGGACGTATTCAGTCAGTTTAGTAAGGATATTTTATTCATTTATTATACTCTTTTATTACTTCTATTCCAAGACAAGAATAGTCGTTGACATTTAATGCTACGACATCTTTCACGACAAAGGAATCAAAAAGGACCTGCCAAAATCGTTTTGGTAGCTGTTACAGTTCCAAGAAGGATTTAAGTCAGAATAATATATTCCTTAAAAACAAATGATTTGAAATTCAAATCAGAAAGCTATCAGAGAAGGAAATATATAAAAATTCAGTTGTACTCCTTTATAGATATACAAGGATTCACAGTCATTTTTCTTCCATGTCTCTCAGAAATATAGTTCTTGGAGAACAACAAGAATACAGAAGGATTAGAGAAAGTAGAAGAAGAAGAAAACACATACAGAGAACATATACTTTCAGTCTTCTTCTTCCATAAGGCAGCATCTTCATCTCTCTGAGAACAACACTCATTCTCTCAGATCTGCTGCAAGTTCAAATCTTCCAAAGAGCAACAACAATCTTAAGATTTACTTCTTCCAGACTAATCTGCTACAGAAGATCTCTGTTGGAGTGAAAGTTTCATCCTCAAGCTGTCAACAACTTCAAACAGACTGGGGGAGCTTTCATCCTCAACATTCTTTGTCTTCTCTCAGAAATATTGACAGAGAAGAACACTCTAAACCTTCTTACCTTATCTTGTACAGGGTTAATTCTCCCTTCAAAAGTTTACACAGTGGTGGCAAGACACCTTATCAAAAAATCCTAGTGTGGTTTTTAAGCACCTTATCAAAAGCTTATTGGTGTGTGGACACCTTATCAAAAACCCCTGGTCTTGAGCACCTTATCAAAAGCTCTGTGGTGTGTGGACACCTTATCAAAAACTCCTAGTGAATATCCTACCAGCTGTGGTAGAAGAGTAGACGTACCCAGATTTATTGGGGAACTACTATAAATTCCTTGTGTCCCCTGTGCTTGTGATCTTTGCTATATTGTTTTTGTGCTGTGTGCTTTTCTTTATTCAAACTATATAACACACTTTGCATTACACATATATATATATACATCAGTATTTTAATTCCGCTTTAAAAACTATTAAAAAGTTTTAATACTCTATTCACCCCCCCCCCCCCCCCTCTAGAGTAACTTAAGGTCTAACCTCCACTTTCAATTGGTATCAGAGGGTAGTTGATTCTTTACAGGCTAACACCTGAATCACAAAGATCAACTAGATCTTAAATTTCTTTAGAGTTCTTACCTCATTTTATTTCTGTTAAAAACTCATGGCATAAAACAAGGAATATTCAAGCACAAGACCTCCTATGTGCAATCTCAATAAGTTTGCACAGTGGAAAGCAAGAATTAGATTATGCATGAATTCTATTGATGAGGAGATTTTCAATGTAATTTTGACAGGGCCTCCAGCACCTACAGCAGCAACAAGCACTGGAACCACAGCAGACAACACTGCTCTTCCACCTCCTGAGTGGACTGAAGCTCAGAAAAAGCAGAGAAGTGCAGATGCTAAAGCCATGAACATACTGGCTCAAACTATGTCTGATGACATATTTCAAAAAGTGGTTGAATGCACTTCAGCCAGAGAAATTTGGAATTCACTAAATAACATGGTTGCAGGTTCTGCAGATGAACGAAAAGACAGAAGATCACACTTGATCTCTCTGTATGAAAAATTCAAGAAAGGAGACACAGAGACAGTTGCCGATATGTACAATAGGCTCAGTCTCATAATAAATGAGCTGAAGACCTTGGATAAGGTGATCACTATCACTAAGATCAATGACAAGATCTTAATGTGCTTCCCCAGCACATGGGACTCAAGAATCTGGCCAATCAAGGATGCCAGAAGTCTCAATGAGATTACCACAGAAGCACTGTTGGGCAAGCTCAAATCTTATGAGCAGCTCATCAAATCCAGAGAAGCAAAATATTCTACTTCATCTCCAGCAATAAAGAAGGAAAAGAACATTGCCTTAAAAGCTACAGAAGAAGAAGGAAAAACTCCTGACAATGAGGAGTTCATGAGTCTGTTTGCCAAAAGATTCTACAAGATGGCTAAGAAAGACATCAAGAAAAAGTTATCCAGAAGTTATGACAAGCCAAGGTATGACAAAAATCATGCTAATGAAATTATATGTTTTGGTTGCAGGAAACCAGGACACATTGCACCTGATTGTCCAGAAAATCAAACCAAGAAGGACAAGAAGGATAAGAGAAAAGAAAAGGAAGAAAAGAGAAACTCCAGCAAATCTTCCTCCCACAATCACAAAAAGAAAGGGAGAGGATTTGTAGCAAAATCCTGGAGTGAAACAGAATCTGAATCAGAGTCTTCATCCTGCTCTTCTGAGGAAGAAACAAAAGAAAATGACCAATGCTTAATGGCCATTTATGACTCAGACAGTGAGTCAGGATATGCTTCTTCATCCAGCTCCAATAATGATGAAGAAGAGAAGAATTTCTGCATGATGGCAATCAATGCCTCAGCCAACAATTCTGATGAAGAAAAATCAGAATCAGAAGCAGAAGATGATGTTGATCAGGTAATAGCTAACTTTGACTTTACTTCTATTGAATTCAAGGATGAATTCAAAGTCCTTTGCTTAGACTTAATTAAATCTGAGAAGGAAATAATCTCACTCGGACTTAAGCTAGCTGAAATGAATAACTTAAGTGAAGAGAATGCTACTCTTAAGAAAGAGTTGGCAGCCTCCAGAGAACATACTATTCTCGTTGAGAATAAATTATCTGAGGCCAAGAGATTTGAAGAATCCCTAAATGGGAGAAGTATCAAACTGATGAACATCACAAGCACTGTCAATGCTAGACTCAATAGCAAACTGGGCTTGGGTGCTTCATCAAGTGAGCCACCTCTAATTAAGAAAAACATCCTCTCTACACCCATAAATTCATCTCTGCTAAAGGCAAAGAGGCTACTGAAGCCAATAAAGATATTTCAAGAAAAAATATTAAGAATAAAAGAATTCAGAAGAATTCGTCGAACGGAGATCGACAAAAAGACTTCAATTTGTCGAACGGAGATCGACGAAAACTGAGAACAGACCTTCAGTATAGTTATCATATGGACCGCGCTCGACAAAATCATGCACATTCGTCGAACGGCGGTCGACGAATTTACCCAAATTTGTCGAACAGATATTATACAGAAAGTTCTAAGAATTCTAATTATAAATATGCTAAAAATCCTTTTACTGAGTGGGTAATACCTCCAAGGAGATTCCACCCACAAGACTATAAGGATCAGCCTGAAATATCCTTTATTTCTGAATTTTGTGGTAAAACAAAAGGACCCATGGTAGTCTGGGTCAAAAACAACTAGTTTATTTTTCTGTCATTGCAGGTACACAGCTATCCAAGAATAAATGAAAAGTGGTATCTGGATAGTGGCTGCTCAAAGCATATGACAGGAAACAAGGCCAACCTGAACAACTACAAGGCAAAGTTTGGACCAAAGGTTGTATTTGGAGACTCCAACTATGGACAGACCAAAGGCTATGGAAAAGTCAAGGTTGGAGAAGTCACCTTCAAAGAGATAGCTTATGTCAAGGGACTGAAGCACAACCTCATCAGCATATGTCAATTATGTGATGAAGGGTATCATGTAACTTTTAATAAATTGAATTGCTTTATTAAATCTACTGATAATACTATTGTTTTATCAGGTATTAGGCAAGGTAATATATATTTAGTAAATTTCAATTCATCTACTTCAGAAGTTTGTTTATTTAGTGATTGAAGCAAATCTAGTGAACTTTGGCATAAGAGATTAGGACATGTAAACCATAGGACCATTGCCAAACTGTCTAAGGACAATCTTGTTAGAGGATTACCCTCAGGATCATATAAGAAAGAAGGTCTTTGTAGGGCATGTCAACTAGGTAAGCAAACTAAAACAGTTTTAAATCATTATCTAAAAGTGATTCACCTAGAATCTTATATTTGCTACATATGGACCTTTTTGGGCCTATAGCAACAAAGAGTTTGGGGGGAGTCTTACACTCTAGTTATTGTAGATGACTTCTCTAGATTCACCTGGGTGTTCTTTTTGAGAGAAAAGTCAGATAACTTTAAAGATCTTACAAACTTTCTTAAGAGCATACAGATTGAGTACTCTACTGTAGTTGCATTGATCAGAAGTGATCATGGTACTGAGTTTGAGTCTCTTCTTATGCAAGAATTCTGTGAGATGGAAGGTATCAGGAATTGTTTCTCAGCTCCTAGAACTCCTCAACAAAATGGGGTAGTTGAAAGGAAAATAGAACTCTAATTGAATCAGCAAGAACATTGCTTGCTGATGCTAATCTGTCCTTATCCTTTTGGGCAGAGGCTGTTAGCACAGCAAATTATGTTCTGAATAGAAGTTTGATGCACAAACTTAAGGGAAAGACTCCTTATGAATTACTTAAAGGGAAGAAACCTAAAGTTAACTATTTTAGAACATTTGGCTGTAGATGCTATATTCACAATAATGATAAGAAATACCTTAGGAAATTTGAACCAAAATCAGATGAAGGAATTTTCTTAGGTTATTCTCAAATCAGTAAAGCATATAGGATTTATAATAAATCTACTCTTAAAATAGAAGAATCTATGCATGTCTCTTTTGATGAAACTAACATGTTTTACAAGGAGAAGATTCCTTCTACCATAGAAAATTTGCAGGTACCTATATTATGTGAGCAGCTAGATCAATTAGCTCTACATAAAGAAGGAATTCTGAATCTTGAACAGAAGAATGAGGAAGAAAGTGAAGAAGAAGACTTCCTAGTTTTTGCTAAAAGTTCAGAACAGACAACAGCAGATCATTTTTCACAAAATATAGCAACTGAACAAATTCCCCAAGTGGATACAATTGTTGAACCAACTCTAACTGTTGAACCCATCACAGTTAGAGATCATCCAATTTCACAAGTATTTCAGCAGGTGTTCAAACAAGGCATCAGCTACATCAAAATCAGATGCACACCTGCTTTCTATCACAAGTTGAACCTCAAACCATACAAGATGCAGAACAAGATCCAAATTGGATTCTTGCAATGCAAGAGGAGCTCAACCAATTTGAAAGGAACAAGGTTTGGGATTTAGTTTCAAGACCAAAGAACTATCCAGTGATTGGAACCAAATGGATCTACAGGAACAAACTTGATGCAGAGGGAAATATTGTGAGAAACAAAGCTAGGCTAGTAACTTAAGGATACTCACAGGAAGAAGGGATAGACTATGATCAGACATTTGCACCAGTTGCAAGGTTAGAGGCAATTAGGATCTTCCTTGCATTTGCTGCATACAAAAGATTCAAAGTCTATCAAATGGATGTAAAGAGTGCATTCCTAAATGGAGAAATCAAAGAAGAAGTTTATGTGGAACAACCACCAGGTTTTATCTCTCCAACTCAACCCTATTTTGTATTTAAGATTAAGAAAGCTCTTTATGGTCTCAAACAAGCTCCTAGAGCATGGTATGAGACTTTAGCTAGTTTTCTTTTGGAAAACAACTTCTGTAGAGGCATTGTAGACAAAACCTTATTTTACAAAGTACATAAAGATCAAACTTTACTAGTTCAAATATATGTAGATGACATTATCTTTGGCTCTACTAATTCAAATTTGTGCAAAAGATTTTCCAATCTAATGCAATCAAGATTTGAAATGAGTAGTATGGGTGAGTTATCATACTTCCTTGGTCTTCAAGTGAAGCAAACTCCAAATGGAATCTTCATATCCCAATCTAAGTATACTAAGGAATTAGTGAAAAGATTTGGTATGTCTGATTCTTCCACCATGAAAATACCCATGCCCTCAAATGATGTTGTTGTTAATGATGAATCAGGGAAACCTGTTGATTCAAAAGTATACATAGCAATTGTTGGCTCACTACTTTATCTAACAGCTAGTAAACCTGACATAATGTTTGCTACATGTATTTGTGCTAGATTTCAAGTTAACCCCAAAGAATCTCACTTAATTTTATTAAAAAGGATTTTGAGATATATAAAGGGTTGCCCTAATCTAGGACTTTGGTATCCAACAGCATCTGAATTTGAATTAACTGGATTCTCAGATTCAGATTATGTTGGATGCAGAGTAGACAGGAAAAGCACATCAGGAACTTGTCAGTTTCTTGGTGACAAGCTTGTGTCTTGGTTTTGTAAAAAACAGACATCTGTGTCTACATCAACAGCTGAAGCTGAATACATGGCTGCTGGCAGTTGCTGCTCACAGATGTTGTGGATACAAAATCAACTCCTAGACTATGGTATCAACTTAAATAAATCTACCATATTTTGTGACAATACAAGTGCAATATCTATAGCACAAAATCCAGTTCTCCATAGTAGGACTAAACACATAGAGATTATGCACCACCTCCTTAGGGATAATGTGGATAAAACTAAAATTTGCCTACAATTCATTTCTACTGATTTACAAAGAGCTGACATTTTCACCAAGCCCTTGGATGAAAAGAAGCACATCTTCTTTATAAATCAATTAGGAATGATAGATGGAGATTCAATATGTTAAAAATTAACATTTCTATTTACCCCCTAAATTCATCGAACGGAGGACGAGAAATTTGAACCATTTGTCGAATGGCGGTCGACAAACCTGTTGACATCAGAATCGATAAAGACAATTTCATTTGTCGAACGGTGGTTGACGAAAAGGATATTTTTCTCGAACGTTGTCTGACGGAGACCTAAAGTCTTTTCGACTTCTGTTTTTATTAGGTTTTTGTCGAACCCCGCTCCTCAAATGCGCCTCCTTCTCCGGTCTATATAATATTTTTTTCTACTTTGTAATAGATTGCGCCTACAGAAATCGTTTCCCTCCAGTTCCTCTCTGCACTTGATCTTTCTCTCTTGCAGGTACAAATGGCGATTTCTCAAGCCGCGCTATATTCGATGAAGTTCGATGCTGGGTTTGACATCGACATGGAATCGTTCACTCAATCTGACCAAATCTTCAAGGATATTCTTCAACTGTTTGAAGAGCAGCAGTTAAAGAAGTTAATGAGCATGAGGATAAAACTGCACACAGCAGAAATCAAGGAATGGTGTTTTATAGTTAAGCGGGAAGATGAAAGTCTGATAGGAACTATCTCAGGACACCAGGTCTCTCTTACCCCTACCATTTTAACTGAGGTTTTTGGCTTTGTTAATGGTGATGACGAAATAGAGCTCAGCTCTGCTGAAACTGGTGAAGCACTGATTAAAATGGGTCATTCCACTGGAAACCCTAATCACCTGCTTAAGAAGAACTTATCTGTGGAATATAAGTTTCTTTCTGATATAGTTGGCAAAGTGTTGTTAGGGAAAACAACAGGACATGATTATATTAATAGGCACCAATTTATGGTGATGGTGGCCATAATGGAAAAGAAGAAAGTGAATTGGGGATCAATCTTCTTTGG
The DNA here is from genome assembly GCA_033032865.1 of Dactylorhiza incarnata. Taxonomy (NCBI): domain Eukaryota; kingdom Viridiplantae; phylum Streptophyta; class Magnoliopsida; order Asparagales; family Orchidaceae; genus Dactylorhiza; species Dactylorhiza incarnata. The sequence continues at coordinate 22,129,584 of JAWHQI010000014.1, forward strand.
ATTGATTAAGAAGAAGATTTCAAAGGATAATGTCTGCTTTGGAAGAATCATAGGAATTGTTTTGCAGGAAAGACACCAAGACCTTATGATCTCTCACAAGGTGACCATTAATGCTAGCAAGAAGCTGACCTCAGCTTTCTTTGCCAAGTGGGACAGGGTGTTTTTCAAGAAGAACACAGGGGCAGTTACAAAGAAGAAAACTTCTGAAGGCACAAGGACTGATCCATTCACTCCCTCACCCCTTCTAGAAGCTTCTTCTCCTCCTCCTCTTGTTTCTTCTCCTCCTCTCCCATCTCCACCTCAAAATATTTCCCCTGCACAATCTCCATCTCCAAACTCTCCCACACACATTGATGACATTCCATCCTCTTCTACCCTTCTAACCACCCATACTTCTCCACCTCCATCTCCAATGCATGATGACTATCACTCACCCATCCATCACTCTTTCCCCATTCATTCTAACATCCCTCAACAACATGCAAATGTTGCAAACATTTTTGTACCAACCCCCCTTCCATCCACTTCTCAACCATCTTCATCTCAACAACCTGAAATGTTATTTTTACATTTTCAATCTGTTGCAGATCAAATTCTTGACTATATTCTTCCAAAAATTGATCAAATCCTGGATGCAAAACTTGCTCCGGTCTACAACATTCTTTCTACTCTTGACGCCACATTGGATGCAAAAATTTCTCCAATTCTTCAAGCAATCTCTGAACTATCTTCTACTATATCTTCAATTCCCTCCTCCATCTCTGTCCCTTCTTCTAGGAGCCTAGATTCAGGTCTCCTTGAAGCTAGGCAGGGGGAGATGCCTCATGAAGAAGTTCCAGAAGCTCAAATTTCAGAGGCCACAGTTTTTGTTGAAGATACAGATACAGTTGTTATTGAAGAAACAGTTCATATTTCTGATTTAGAAATGCTTGATTTGGTTGAAGCATCTGTAATACCAGCCATAGAAGAAATTAATGATATTTATATTCATCCCTCCTTAGATATTATTCATTTACTATCTAAATCCAATCCCATTTATTCAGTTCTGCCAATATATCAAGATTATTCTAGAGCAATTGTTCCATACAATGCTCCTATAGATAAAGGTTTTTTGAAAAAGATCATTAGTAGTTTTGCAGTTCAAAAAGCAGTTCAAGCTCTTGTTCCAATTCCAGTTCAAAGTCTTGCAGATGAAGCAGCTAAAACTTCAGAAGAAATTATCAATAATTTTGAATTCCCAACTTTTGTCATTGATGATTCACCAATTCCAGACTTTGATGAAATCTGGAAAGCAGAGGATGAAGCCTATGAAGCTGAAGAGCCAAGAATCAAAGCTCTTAAAATGATAAATGATTTATATGATAATCCAATTCCCTCTTCTGACTCTAATGAAGAAGATAATGGAAGTGATTCTGATAATACCTTGTCAAGGAAGAGAAAGAACAGAAAAGCAAAGTCAAAGGCTGTTCCCAAGCCTCCAAATCCTGAGAATGATATCCCATATTATGTTCTTCATAATATTACTCTTGACAAAGATACACCTCATTGGATGAAATTCTCAAGGAATGAGAATAAAAGAACGAAGAAGATGAGGAAAATTGGTTACTATTCTGACAAACCTGTCAAATATAACCATCCTCCTCCTCCTCCTCCAGCAGCAGGCTCAGCAACACCATCATCCTTCTCCCAAAAGCCCATCTCTCAACATTCAAGGATTTCTGGTAGTTCCAGTGGATCTCAAGCATCAGGATCAGCCAGCAATCCTCCTTCTAAGAACTCAGCAGTTGCTTTACAAGAAAGTCAAGTCATTATTTCACCTTAAATCTCAGAATACATACTTCATATCTCTGATGGATCTTCTCACAAGTCCAAAAATCCTCAAAGTGATCTTCAAGATCAAACTGATATTTCAGAATATGTTCCTTATCTTCCAGATCCTGAAGAAGAAAGATTATCTCAAATGGCAAGACTCAAGGAAACTGTTGCTTATGCCCAGATTAACAAAGCAAAATCAGAAGGTAAAGATTTCACAAACATTTCTACCATGTCTGATTACAGAAGGAAAGAGCTTGACAAGTACAACTCCAAAGAGTTATTCAATGCTGAAAAATATCTTGAAAAGTACCCAGAAGCTTTTGTCCCTCATGTAAAATCTCAAACTATACTGGTAGCTCAAGATCTCTACATAAGCAAGAAGAAGTCTGAAGATCCAAACAGGATAATCATCTTCAAACCTCCATCAGCAAAGAAGTAAAAGAGGTTCAGACTCAATTATTTTTGTTATTGATTAAACATTTTGATTGTAATGAACTCAGAGCACTATCTTTATTCAATATACTAAAATGAATTTTCATTCTGTCAGATATATATCTTTTATGCTCTGTTGTTTATGTTTTCTACTGTATTTATTTGATTAATTGTCAAATAGTATCCTAACCCAAATAGGGGGAGATTGTTGGAACAACCCTATTACTGTTTTGGGCTAGGATCACTATGTTTTAACTAAGGATCAAGTTGACCCCACTGTATAGCTTAAGGGTCAAGTAATCTAGGCTGATTGATTAGCTAGAACTTAAGGAATATTTAAGTTTCCAGCATTCGACAAATGGCGAGCAGCGTTCGACGAACTCCAGCCAGAGCTCGACAAATTCTATATTAAAGCTCAGATCGACAAATACACGTCCAGATTACTTATATCAGTTATTTTGTCATCATCTTGAACACAGATCGAGGACCTTAACGGATCTATTGAAGTACTTTTGGACGTATTCAGTCAGTTTAGTAAGGATATTTTATTCATTTATTATACTTTTTTATTCCTTCTATTCCAAGACAAGAATAGACGTTGACATTTAATGCTGCGGCATCTTTCACGACAAAGGAATCAAAAAGGACCTGCCAAAATCATTTTGGTAGCTATTACAATTCCAAGAAGGATTTAAGTCAGAATAATATATTCCTTAAAAACAGATGATTTGAAATTCAAATCAGAAAGCTATCAGAGAAGGAAATATATAAAAATTGAGTTGTACTCCTTTATAGATATACAAGGATTCACAGTCATTTTTCTTCACGTCTCTCAGAAATATAGTTCTTTGAGAACAACAAGAATACAGAAGGATTAGAGAAAGTAGAAGAAGAAGAAAACACATACAGAGAACATATACTTTCTGTCTTCTTCTTCCATAAGGCAGCATCTTCATCTCTCTGAGAACAACACTCATTCTCTCAGATCTGCTGCAAGTTCAAATCTTCCAAAGAGCAACAACAATCTGAAGATTTACTTCTTCCAGATTAATCTGCTACAGAAGATCTCTGTTGGAGTGAAAGTTTCATCCTCAAGCTGTCAACAACTTTAAACAGACATGGGGAGCTTTCATCCTCAACATTCTTTGTCTTCTCTCAGAAATATTGACAGAGAAGAACACTCTAAACCTTCTTACCTTATCTTGTACAGGGTTAATTCTCCCTTCAAAAGTTTACACAGTGGTGGCAAGACACCTTATCAAAAAATCCTTGTGTGGTTTTTAAGCACCTTATCAAAAGCTTATTGGTGTGTGGACACCTTATCAAAAACCCCTGGTCTTGATCACCTTATCAAAAGCTCTGTGGTGTGTGGACACCTTATCAAAAACTCCTAATGGATATCCTACCAGCTGTGGTAGAAGTGTAGGCGTACCCAGATTTATTGGGGAACTACTATAAATTCCTTGTGTCCCCTGTGCTTGTGATCTTTTCTATATTGTTTTTGTGCCGTGTGCTTTTCTTTATTCAAACTATATAACACACTTTGCATTACACATATATATACATCAGTATTTTAATTCCGCTTTAAAAATTATTAAAAAGTTTTAATACTCTATTCACCCCCCCCCCCCCCCCTCTAGAATAACTTAAGGTCTAACCTCCACTTTCAGTCAGGTAGAGAAGAGCGACAATGGCTGCTCTGTAAGTCTTCTGATCAAAGGACTTACCCTTTTCATCTCTATCCAAAACAGCATTAGTAGTCATGGGGGTTTTCATAACAGATGCATTTTCCATCCCAAACCTCTTGATGAGTTCTCTGGTATACTTGGATTGAGATATGAAAATGTCATCTGTATTTTGTCTTACTTGAAGACCAAGGAAATAGAATAGTTCCCCCATACTACTCATTTCAAATCTTGACTGCATTAGGTTAGCAAATAATTTACAGAGAGATTGATATGTTGACCCAAATATAATGTCATCCACATATATTTGTACTAGCAAAAGCTGATCCTTATGTGCTCTGGTGAAGAGTGTTTTATCGACTTTCCCTCTTTCAAAGGAGTGTTCTAGAAGGAAAGTGGATAGGGTCTCATACCAAGCTCTTGGAGCTTGCTTGAGACCATACAGTGCTTTATCTAACCTATACACAAAAGAGGGAAAAGTTAGATTAACAAAACCTGGGGGCTTCTCCACATACACTTCTTCTTGAAGAGTTCCATTTAGGAATGCACTCTTCAGATCCATCTGATAGACTTTAATCTTCATGTGAGTTGCATATGCCAGAACTATTCTGATGGCCTCCAGCCTTGCTACTGGAGCAAATGTCTTGTTAAAGTCAATCCCATCCTCTTGCTTGTATCCTTGGGCCACAAGTCTGGCCTTATTCCTGATTATGGCTCCTGTTGAGTCCATTTTGTTTTTGAATACACATCTGGTGCCAATGACTGGGTAATTCTTTGGTCTTTCAACCAATGTCCAAACCTTGTTCCTCTCAAATTGGGTTAGCTCTTCTTGCATGGCAGATATCCAGTGAGGATCACTGTCTACTTCTTCAAACTTCTTGGGCTCATGCTGAGAGAGGAAGCATTGTAACATTGTTTTATTGGTGAGCTGTTTCTTGTCTTTACTCCAACTGTCAAATCTCCTATAATTTGTTTTGAAGGATGATCCTTTAGGGTCATCCTCGATCTTGTTGTGTTATCTAGGAGATTCTCTTCTTCTTGAGGAATCATTTGCTCAGTGACAATATGGGCATCATCCTCATTCACTGGATTGATCTTAGTGACTGGCAACTCAGGTGTTATAATTTCCTCTTCATCTGCTTTAGAATATTCATCAGAATCAGCGTCAACTTTCTGTTTTCCTTTGTCTTGACACACTGATGGATGATCCATTATGCTTAGCCTTTCAACTTGGTCTGCTAGCTAATCTTCTTCCTGCAAAAAAGTGCTGGAGGAAGTCTCCTTCCCCTTATAGAATATGTTAGCTTCATCAAAAACTACATGCACAGACTCCTCAATTTTGAGAGAGCTTTTATTATAGCACCTATAGACCTTGCTTGATGAGGAATATCCCAAGTATATCCCATCATCAGCCTTCTTGTCAAATTTAGCAAGATGAATTTTCCCATTATTTAGGATAAAGCAAATACAACCAAAAATCCTAAAGTAAGTGACTATAGCTGCCTTTCCCTTCAATAACTCATAGGGAGTCTTCAACTTAGTCTTGTGGATGAGACTTCTATTCAGAACATAATTGGCAGTATTCATTGTCTCAGCCCAAAAGGACTTTGAAAAGTTGGATTCAGCCAATAATGTCCTTCCTGATTCAATTAGGGTTCTATTTTTTCTTTCAACCACCACATTTTGTTGGGGAGTTCTAGGAGCTGAAAAGCTTTGTCTTATCCCTTCATCCTCACAGAATCTACACATTAACTGATTCTCGAACTCAGTACCATGATCACTTCTGATCACAACAACCTGAGTATTGAATTCAGATTGAATCTGTCTAATTAATCTTGAGAAGATCTTGAAGGTGTCTAACTTAGCTTTTAGAAAGAACACTCAGCTGAACCTAGAAACGTCATCAATAATGACTAAAGTATAGGAATTACCTGATAAGCTTTGAGTGGAGATAGGACCAAATAGGTCCATGTGCAATAGGAATAAGATTCGGGGGGAATCATTCTTACCAATTGGTTTGAATGATGCTTTGATCTGCTTTCCTAGTTGGCAGGCTCTGCAGGGGTGGTCTTTATTGAACTTACCAGTTGGTAAGCCCCTTACTAGGTTAAGCTTAGAGAGTTTAGCAATGGTCTTAAAGTTAAGGTGACTAAGTCTCCTATGCTACAACTCACTGTTTTCTAACTAGGAGTTGAATAAGCAGATCTCTGACTTTGTATACTCAAAGTGTACAATATAGAACTTACCTTTCCTAAGACCAGTCAGTACTATTTGGTTAGTTCTAGAACTAACTATATGACACAAAGACATAATGAATACAACTTTGTATTCACCATCACACAGCTGGCTAATACTGATAAGATTATGTTGAAGTCCTTCAACATAAGCTACCTTAGAAAAAGATAATACCTCAATCCTGAGCAAACCATATCCTTTGGTTTGACCAGAGTGGGAATTCCCAAAAATTTCCTTAGGCCCTTCCTTGGCCTTGAAGTTCTCTAGCAGTTCTTTTGCTCCAGTCATATGCATAGAGCATCCACTGTCCAGATACCACTGCTGGTTTGTGGTTGAACAGTCTCTCTTCTGCATATGAAATCAACCATTAACATAGACCCTCACATGATGGGGTCTCTTTCTTCTATCATCATATGGAGTTATGAAAGAGTGAGATGGTCTTTTAGTATACCTCTTAAGGTGAAGAAGTGTTGCATTATTATGCCACCAATGTTTGGCTAAATGTCCAAGTTTAGAACAGCAGAAACATCTAGGAATGAAAGTAGAGACTGGTTTAGATGTTTGATAAATCTTTGCGGGAAACATGCGTCGAGAAGAAATCGACGCATCTTTAGAGTTGCATCGAATGTAATTCAACGTGTCTGCATAGTTCCGTCTAGAATAATTTGATGCATAGTATTGGTTGTGTAGAATATAATTCGACGCACCCTCATACTTTCTTCGAACTGATGTCGACACATATGCAGAACTCCGTCGAGTTGCATTCGACGCATCTCTAAGATTGCGTCGAGTTCTATTCGACGTAAGATTCTTTTTAGTAAGATTTTTATTATTTTTGTTAGGCTTTTCTACAGGGTGTTTATCTAAAATTCTTGGTTGATTAGTAATGTTTACCCTATTAAATATAGTGAGTGTATTAGGGTTGTTATTATGATCTTCACATGATTCTAAATGGTTATTAGGTCTAGACCTAAATAATCCTATAGGATTTTCCCAAGCAAGTTTGTTGGGGATTGGTGTGCTAGTGGATGGTAGTGCTTTCAGATCAAGATAATCAAATCTCTTGGAGAGATTTTGTGAGATATCTTTAAGCTTTTGACTCCTTCCATTGAGGGAGTTCTCAAAGTCTTTTGCCTTTGTGAGTTCTTTCGTTAGCTCAGAATTTTCATTATCTAATATATATAATTCTTTTTCTTTCTTATATAATTTATCTTACAGATCATAGTTAACTGAGTGCAGGTTATCATTCCTAAGGTTTTCTAGTTCTGTTCTGATTATTTTAAGTTCCTTTTAATTGTTAATATAGTCTTGACAGAATTCTTTAAAGCATTCTTTAAAATCTCTTGAGGAATAATCAAAGTCATCAAAGATTGTTACCTCTTTCTCAGCGGTGGAGACTTCCAGAGCCATTAGGCAGGATTCTTTTGGTCCACACTCTTCATCATCATCAGATGAGTAGGAGCTTGATTCAGAGTCTGAATCACTCCAGGTTTCAGCAATGAAACCTTCCCCTCATTTCTTGTCCTTCCTCCTGAAGGATTTCTTCTTGTGCTCCTTCCTCTGCTTATTTCTCTTGCTCTTTTCTTCCTCAGGACATTTAGTGGAAAAATGTCCTGGTTTTCTGCAAGAGAAGGAGATAATTTCTTGTTTAGGAGTTTTGGCATACCTTGGCTTGCTTGAACTCCTCTCTTTCCTTCTGGAGTCCTCTGTCCTGACTCATCTCTTGAATCTTTTGGCCAAGAGATTGAACATCTCTTCTTCAGTGGTGGAGGACTCTGCTTCAGCAGCCTTTAATGCCAGAGTCCTTTCTTTAGGAGTTGATATTCTCTCCTAGGCTACTGCCTCAGCCCTGCTTTTCAGAAAAAGCTCATCGGACTTAAGCTTCCCCAATAGAGCATCAGTTGATATCTCTCTGAGGCATCTAGAATCTCTAATGGCCCAGATTCTAGAGTCCTGTGTGCTTAGGAAGAACATGAGGAACTTGTCATTAATTTCTGTCAAAGAAATTTCTTTGTCAAGCCCTCTCAGCTCATTTATGATGAGGATAAATCTGTCATACATTTCTGTAATTCTTTCATCGGCCTTTTTCTTGAAGTTCTCATATTGGGATATGAGAAGTGACTTCTTATCTTTTTCTCTCATCAGAGTTGCCTTCAACTAATCTGGAGAGAGATTCCGAGATTTCTTTGGCAGAGTTGCAATCAGCAACTTTTTGGAATATGTCATCTAACATAGTTGAGACCAGGATGTTCATGGCCTTGGCATCATATGCCTTGACCTTCTTATCAGCCTCAGTCCACTCTGCTCTGGGGACTGTAGTTTGTGTAACTTTTCCACTAGCATCTTTCCTTATTGGGACTGGTGGACCTGTAAGGATAACATTGAAAATTTCTTCATCAATAGAGTTCATATACAACTTTATTCTGGTCTTCCAGAGTGTAAACTTATTCAGATTACACACTAGAGGTCCTGTTGATGCATAATCCTTAGAACTCATTTTGTGTAAAAATGTTTTAATTACTTTTAAAATAAATAAATGAGAGTAAGAGATCTTTTGATCAAGGTGTTAACCTTTTAATGATCAACCTAGCTCTGATACCAATTGAAAGTGCACAGTGTGCCTCTGAGAATTCTCTAGAGGGGGGTGAATAGAGATTTAAAATCTTTTCTATCCTAACTGAGCATACAATAAAAATACTAAGGGATTATGCTCTAGCAACACCAAGGGGCAGAATAAATTAAATGCAGTAAATATAAAAACAAAAAAGTAGTAAGCTATAAGAGGGGCAGCACAGAAAATGCGCAACCAGAAGACACAAGATTTTTATAGAGGTTCCCCAAAATGTGGGTAGTCATCTCTTCTACCTCCGTGGTAGGACTGCATAACCTTTGCATGAGTATTATGCTAAGGAGACTCTTGAACCAAAGATTTTTTGATAAGGAGATCTTGAACCACTCAAATCTTTCGCTAAGGAGATCTTGAACCACTCAGATCTTTTACTAAGGAGATCTTGAACCACTCAGATCTTTTGCTAAGGAGATCTTGAACCACTGAATCCTTTGGAAGTGGGATTCTTAAAACTCTGTACAAGTGAAGAATAGAGTAAGAAGAAAGTAAAAGATAAAGAATTCTGTTCTTAAAATTCTTTAGAAGTTTTTCTCAAGTTCAGCTTCTATTTTCTTTCACTGGATCTGCTGATGATGAACACTTGCTTATGATTGTGATGATTTGCAAGGGTTATGTTTCTCAGATCCTTTTCTCTGAAAGCTTCATGTAATCTGGCTACTGTGAGATGTAGAAGAAGCGGCCCTGAATATTTCCTGTGGAGAGAGAGCACTTGATTTCTGTCTTTGTCTCTTAGGGTTGAAGGAGGAAGAAGAAGAGCCAACCCTAATCGACAGCCCAAATTTTTGTAACGAATGCTCTATGTTTTCTTCTCTTCTCTGCTTACTTATTGTCCATCATTGAGTTTTGAATTTCTTTCTAATTTTGGACAGCCCTCAGAAGGAATTCTAATTGGGTACATTAATTCTTATTTCTTCTTTTGTTCCCGACCCGTCCATCATATTTGAAAAACATTCCAAGAATGATTTTGCCCTTCTGGAATGCTTCATTCCTTTCTTGGCAACAGACGAGCCGTTGGAGAACTGTCTTCAATCTGGTGGTCCTTCTGAAAAGGTATTAGAGATAGAGAGACAGTTGGAAAAACTTTCTTTTTCAAACTATATTCGACGCTACGTCGACTTCATTAATCTTCACGTCGACGCACCTCTGAGTTCTTATCGACGTAGCTTAGAATTTCTTCTTAGCTTTGGATGAACTCATATGTCGACGTTACGTCGATATTTTATCGATGTACCTGTCGAGTTGAAGCCTTGGACTTGATCTCTTAACTTCTGCGTCGAATTGTAGTCAACGTTACGTCGACTTGTTGAATGGCTTCGAGAAGCTCTTCATTCTGCGTCGAGTCTCTATCGACGTTCCGTCGACTTGACTTTATACTTCGACAGCCTAACTAATCTTCTTCGACTTTAATTCAAAGTTGCGTCGATATCAAGTCGGAGTTACGTCGACTTGTATTCGACGCAATTCTTAACTTAACTAAATTTAAGCTTGACTTAAATTGGTCTTGACACTCTAAGTTGAGTGTGACATCCTATGACATCTTGTGAAACCAATTTCTTGGTCTCTTGTGAAGCTCGGGCCCTCAACAAGTTTAGGGGCAGCTAGCCCTTACTGATCCCTCGGAAGGAGCGGACTGGAGATTCAGAACTTGACTTAGACCTTAGTCACAGCGAGGAGGTCCCACCAAAAACCCGGAAGATTTTTGAGCGCTTCCCCTCCCAATCCAAAGCTGAGACTGGGCACCTTGGAGAGCTAGAGAGCTAAGCCAAGGAAACCTAGGGAGAATGAAGTTCAGAATGCTCTGATTGGAATCCTCTCCAAAGGTGCCCTTCAAGGCCTATTTATAGTTTTTTAAGTCTGGTCTGCCAATAGCGGAATACCGCCTTACACTCTTACTATACGCAGCCCAAAATGGTCTGCCAACAACCAAACTCCGATGTATGGAGGGGCTAACTGCAGACCACCAGGGGCTTGAAAGTATCTAGTTGCTACCTAAATCACCTAGAGGGGGGTGAATAGGTGAATTCTATTGCTTTTAGGCGGAATTGAAATTTTAAATAAAAGGCATAGAAAAGCAAACACAGCACAACACAAGAGTTTTATATTAATTCCCCGATGTGGGTAGACCACTTTCCCGCCTCGCCTATCTAACACTCCAAGGCTAGATTCGGATACTTCACCAATCTCAGATTATGCAAATCTTACAACTCGGAGTTCACAACTCCTACAAGCTCAGAGCAAACTACTCCTACAAACTCGGAGAACAAGCTCTCCTACACACTCGATCCTTTTAACCTAGGATCTGCACAAACTCAGAAGATAAACTTCCTACAAGTGTTTGTAAAAGATAATATAAACAACTTGGATTATAGAATCCAATCTTTGAGAATCTCCTATAGATTCTACTTCTTCATATCTGAATTAGTGGATCTTCTTCTTCCTTGAGAAATGAATTTCAGAACTTGAGAAAGGAAGCGGACCACCTTATTTCTTGAAAGCTTTGATCTGAACTCTTAATCACCCAACAAGATCTAGAGGAGTATCGAATCAATCCAAGCACAGAGATCTTGTTAAGTGAGAACTTGCAAGGGAATCGAGCACAAAACTGATCGGCGACTGTAGATCGTCTTTTACGAGAACGAGCGCACGAGTCGACGGAATTCTTTTTGGAATGAATGATTTGCACGATTAGGGTTAGAAGAAATCATCTCTTATGCATTTATAGACTTCTCCCTCACCGACTATAAGCGAGGCTTAAGGATAGATGACCACGTGGAAGAAAGCCCTAAACAGACAGACGGACGGAAATCGCTCTCTGTCGGCATTCGTCGAGAGAACCCATTGATTCGACGAATTCATCGAAAGGAAGAAATTATTCGACGATAATACTTAGAGATATCTTAGAGATTGAGAGATGAGGAGATTATACATTTCGTCGACAGGCGCGCTTGTTCTCGTCGATTTCGTCGAATGAAAGATTTTCCTCGACGACTTTGTCAACTAATCTTAGGCATTTGTCGACGAAAATAAACAATCTAACCGAATATTTGTTCGAGTGATATCGTCAAGACCTGCTAATGTCTCGACTAATTCATCGAATAATCTTAGGCTTATTCGACAAAAATACTTAGACAGAGTTCTTCTACTTCTGATTTCAGCAACCTTTGACTTTAAGCTTTTCCTTAGTACTTGAGTGTAAAGTACATTCCAAGAGAGAGATTTCATATGAGTCAACACCTTGGTCTACATAATGAGGGATTACATTGCGTAGGCCTGTGTTTATGACTCACTGAAACCTGACCTTGGTTTGTACTTAGCAATGAGCATCCTGCATACATATAACTAGAAAACAGTATCAAATACAATATCAATTCATCTTAGTTCAAGGGACACTTCTTCAAATTAAAGTTATTGTGGCTATAATACCCAACAATCTCCCCATATTTAAAGGAGTCAGAACCCTATATACTAAGATGAATTGCACAGACAATAAATGTGAAAGAAAGTACAGTAAGGTATAACATGATAAGTGAGATGAAAATAAATATCAGAACATCAAGACATTAAAATGTATATATATATATATATTTAGATTTCAAAGGATCACAACACACACTAAGGCATTTTAGCCTTTTCTTTCTTGGGCTTCTGAGTTTGCCTAGCAAAATATTCCTTTGGCTTTGGGCAATATCTGGGAGGAGGAGGAGGTGTTGTTGGATTGTTGTAACCATTAATTCTGAAATGGATTTTTCTTTTGAGCTTGGCAGCTTTATACATATTGTACTCTTCCTGGATGTAGTATTCATGAGGTTTGATATTTCCAATCTTCAGAAGATTGTAGTTGTCCAGGATAATGGCTTTGGAAGTTGGACTCCAGACTTCTTGACCAGCCCTTCTTTCAGCTACCGGCTCACTGATCACTATATTTGGATTTCTGCTTGGAGAATTTATAGCACTACGAGAGGATGTTCCTTCATCTAATTTTCTTTTCTTGGGAGAAGGCACAGAAGGCTCAGGAACATCGTCAGCATCAGACCACAGCTGAGTATATTGAGATGGAGGGTTGACAGGAAATTCTTCATATGAACCTACAGCTGGCTGAAACTGATCGGAGGATGGGAACCGATCTGAGGATGGCACTTGTTCTGCAGACAACTGCTGAGGACCACTTATAAATGTTTCATAAAGCTAGTTTAGGCCTTGATGACGTTCAATATTTGCCTCTGTGAACTTACTTTCCATTTCTCTGTGTTGATCATGTAGTTGAACTAGTATTCTCTCCTCCCCTTTTGACTTCTTCAGCTACAGTCTGGAGAACTTCATCTTTGAAGGCAGATATACTTTGGAGAACTGCATTCTTGAATTTGGATATGTTTGACATGATATCATCTCGAATGCTATCACTCTGTTCATAGATTTTGCCCTGGACTGTCAATAGATAATTGGAATTTTCTTGGACAGCCTGCGGTCCTTCATTGGTGGTTTTCACCACATCAGCTCTAGTTGAGAAGAACTTGTCTAAATCAGTTTTCATTTTAGACATATTATGGTTTATTGATGCCATGCCATCATTCACGTCTTTCTCAACTTCTTTTACTTTCTTGAAGACCTGCTTTAAAGAAACTTCAAAGTGTTCCGCTTGAGACTTGAGCAGTGCCTCCATGGTCTGGAGCAGCTCACTGTTGGAATTAGATGGCACGGGCACAAGCACACTTTGAGGAGAAGGAGTGCCAGAGTTTTCATCATTGAAAATAAACTCGTTTGATTGAGCTCCCCCTTGGTCAGGTAACTCATCTCTTGCCTGCACACCTTCTTTTGCTTGGGAAGAAGGCAATCCTTCAGCTTCCTCCACTAGAGCTTCTATGTTTTATCTGAATATCTCCCCCTCAGAACCTTCCGTGGAGAACCTTTCTAGTGTAGATTTAAGTCTAGACCCCTCTGGATCTGGAGCATCATCATCATCATTGTTATCAAGATCATCATTGTCATCAACATCATCATTGTCATCAACCTTAAGCAACTGTTCTTGATCTCTGGGAAGAATCTTTTTGGAGTAATGGCCAGGGATCAGGTTGAGACACTTCTCGATACCTGAGACACAAACAGCAAACTGGCTTTGTATGATTGATTGAACTGATACTGATGAATGTGGTCCTTGTTGAATGGGTATTGCAGGTGACTGGGAGATTTCCTTCTCAGCAGATGGGACTACAGGGGCTGGCACTGTGGTGATCTCTAGTTGGGGAGGAGTGATGACTGGAGGTGGAGTATTTGCTGGAGGTGGAGTATTTGCTAGAGGTGGAGTTTTGACTGGATCACCTTGAGGGTGTTCGGGAGCAACATGTTGCTTGAGACCGGGCCTTATAATCACCCTTTCCCATCTGTCCATGATAGAAGAATCTATCTTCTTGAGGTGGTGATTGGGATAACCAGACCTCATATCAAACTGATCACCATCCATCTGATTCAAGTAGAGACTGATAATTCTACCAAAATTTGGGGCCACCAAGCTTCCTTTTATTTTTTCAAACAGAACTTGACCCCAATCAACTCTTTTTCTGCAGAGTATAGCTACTGCTAATTGGAACATTTCACTAGACATGTAGTCATGTGAACCAGTCTTGCAGAGCAATACCTTACCCAGGATGCCAGAGAGGAGCTTTCCTTCTCCATTCATATTCTTGCGCCTAATTGAAGTTGTTCCCCTAGGCAAACCACGGAATAATAAAGCTCTTGTATAATCTTCATCATGAAGGGGGTCCTCTTCTTCAATGACTGACCGATAAAGGAATCTTGTCAATCTTGATGGCTTTAATTTGTCGTTTGATTTCTGACTTTGGACTTGATCACCTCTCCGCTTCATCGGAGACTAGCATGCTTGAAAAATTCTAACACATCCCTCTCAAGAACACGACATGGATGTTCAAGCACGAAGGATAGTCCGGCTTCCTCTAGACATAGAATGATGTTTCAAAACTCATCTGGTGCATCGGCAAATCCAGTGCGCACTAACTCTCCCCCTACCTGCAGCAGCCCTGAACTCTTGCGAGACATTGCAGTTGTCGGATGGAACGAGTTGGCGATTGAGGTCAGTGATTGAAGTCGACTATGGAGGGAGGTTGGAAAATGCAAGTCGAAAGGAGGAGTCGGCGGAGGAGATGGAGTTGGAAGGTGGAGGCGAATCGTCGGGAGAAGGCAAGTTGTTGGGAGAAATCGAGTCAAAGGGAGGAGACGAACCGTCGAGATGTTCGGCGAGGGGGAGAAAGCGTGACCTTTGAAATCGTTTACTCATATATATATATATATATATATATATATATATATATATATGTGTTAATGTTTTGATTTGAATTAAAAGAATATAAATGTACCTTTTGCATAGAGACGATTCTTCGGATCCAATAAGAAGATTTATAAAGTGGTCTGCGAATAGACAGTTGACAAAACAGTGTGTGATGAAGCTCCGATTCGTCGAGATGAGTCGACGAAAAGCCATTTTTGTCAGAAGATGAGTCTGTATTCGACGAATTTGTCGAGTGACTTCTTGACTTCTTAAGTGAATTTGGTAGATATCATGTTGTCTTTGATTATGCTGCCTTGATCATTATTCTTTGTTCAGCATGCCAAGTTCTAGCTTCAAGTAGTTGAACTTGGATTCATCGAGCGGCTTTGTGAAGATGTCTGCAATTTGTTTGTCTGTTGGGACATAACAGAGGTTGATGTCCATGTTCTCCACATGCTCCCGGATGAAATGATAACGGATTTCTATGTGCTTTGCCTGGCTGTGAGATACTAGATTATTGGCTATTGCAATTGCACTTGATGAGTAACAAAACATTGGAATCTCCTTCAACTTCAAGTTGTAGTCTTCTAGCTGATTCTTGATCCACAGAAGTTGTGCACAGCAACTTCCTGCGGAGATGTACTCTGATTCAGTCATTGAGATTAATACACAATTATGTTTCCTACTACTCCATGAGACAAGCCTCTTTCCAAGGAATTGGTATGTCCCAGAAGTGCTCTTCATGCCATCCCTGCTACCTGCAAAGTCAGCATCTACAAAATTTGTTAGCTAGAAGTCATTAGTTCTTGGGTACCATAGACCAAGATTTGGTGTACCTTTAAGATATCTTAAAATCCTCTTTGCAGCGGAGTAAAGAGATTCCTAAGAATTCACTTGAAATCTAGCACAAACGCATGTGGAAAACAATATATCTGGTCTACTAGCAGTGAGGTAGAGAAAGGACCCAATTAGGCTTCTGTATTTGGTTTTATCAAAAGGTTTCCCTTTCTCATCCTTGTCCAGATTCATACTTGATCCCATTGGAGTCCTCATCGAGGTTGCATTCTCCATTCAGAATTTCTTAATTAACTCTTTGGTGAACTTCGTCTGAGAGATGAAAATTCCATATTTAGATTGCTTCACCTGAAGTCTTAAGAAATATTTCAGCTCACCCATACTACTCATTTCAAATTTCCCTTGCATTAAGTTAGAAAACTTTTTTCAAAGGTTATCATCCGTAGAACCAAAAATAATGTCATCGACATAAATTTGCACTAGCAAAATCTTGCCTTTTACTTCCCTAAGAAATAATATCTTATCTATCTTTCCTCTTGTTAACTTGTTCTCAAGAAGAAAGGTAGAGAGCGTCTCATACCAAGCTCAGGGAGCTTGTTTGAGACCATATAATGCTTTACGACAGAAGTAAACATAATCAGGTAGAGAGGAGTCAACAAAACCTGGGGGTTGTTCTACGTATACTTCTTCCTTTAAGTTACCATTAAGAAAGGCTGACTTTACGTCCATTTGATAAACTTTAAATTCTTTGTGAGCCGAATACGCTAGAAACAACCTGATTGCCTCGAGCCTTGCTACTGGGGCATAGGTTTGATCGTAGTCGATCCCTTCTTCTTGTCGGTAACCTTGGGCTACAAGTCTGGCTTTGTTTTTAATGATTACTCTGTCTTCATCCAGCTTGTTTTTGTAAACCCATTTAGTTCCGATCACGTTCTGACCTTTGGGTCTTGGCACCAACTTCTAGACTTTGCATCGTTTGAACTGATTGAGCTCCTCTTGCATTGCGATGATCCATGACGCATCCCCTTTGGCTTCATCAAATTTCTTTGGTTCAACCTGAGAGAGAAAACTCATGTGCAAAACTTGATTAGCAGTACCTTTTCTGGTTCTAACCCCAACATGTGTTTCTCCGATGATTTGATCAATGGGATGATCCCTTTGATGTCTAGTCACCAGGTTTCTTCCATGTCCATTGACAACAGGTACATCTGCTTGTGGTACATCTTCCACTTCTTGGAGCTCTTCTTCTTCAGGAGTGATAGTATCGCCAACAGAAATTGTTCCTGGGACATCTTCCTCAATGTCTTTTTCCAAGTTCAGTTCTTTTAGTTTCATACTAGCATTTGCATCTTCAATATAAACACTAGAGGAGTTGCTGTGAAGCGTACTCGTCTAATCAAAAACAACATTAATTGATTCTTCTACAACCAATGTTTTCTTGTTGAAAATCTTATATGCCTTACTATGGCTACTATAGCCTACGAAAGTACCTTCAAAACATTTTTCACTAAACTTAGTTTTGTAATACTTCCCGTTGTTCAGAACGTAGCATTTACTGCCAAAGATTCTAAAATATGATATATTTGGTTGCCTGTCTTTTAGAAGTTCATAAGGGGTCTAATGATGATATTTGTTGATTAATGCTCGATTTTGCACGTGACAGGCAGTGTTGACTGCTTCTGCCCATAAGTATTCTGGGAAAGAAGAATCATTCAGCATTGTTCTGCTTGCCTCTATTAGTGTTCTATTCTTTCTCTCAGCAACTTCATTTTTTTGTGGAGTACGAGGAGAGGAGAACTCGTGAAAGATACCTAGGCTTTCACAAAATTCAGTCATAGCCCCAAATTTGAATTCTGTCCCGTTATCACTTCTGATTTTGACAACGGAGCAGTTTAATTCATTCTGAATTTGCCTGACAAAATTGGTGAAAAAGTCAAAGGTATCTGACTTATTTTTAGAAAGAATACCCAAGAAAAACGTGAGTAGTCATCAATAATAACCAATGTATAAGCTTTACCTCCTAAGCTTCTAACTGGCATGGGACCAAATAGATCCATATGGAGCAGATATAAACATCTGGAAGAATCGTTGCCAATAATGCTCTTAAAGTTAGCCTGAGTCTACTTGCCCATCTAGCATGCATGACAAGGTCTCTCTTTAATGCACTTAACATCAGGGCGTTATGAACCAAGTTGTGAGAAAATAACATGTTTATAGTTTTGAAATTTATATGTGCTAATCTCTTATGCCATTGATCGCAGAGAGATGCACTATCTTTTGCCAAAAAGCATACTGGTGTAGATGAATCTAAACAAAGAAAATTTAAGCAGAAAATATTTCCACTCCGAGTGTCTGTTAAAATCGTTTCTGGCGTGTCAAACGACTTTATCAAGCACTTGTCCTTGTAGAATTCTACCATATAGCCTTTATCACATAGTTGACTTATGCTAATGAGATTATGTTGTAATCCTTTAACATAAGCCACGTCTGTGAAGGAAACTATACCATTTGTCATCATACAGTAGCCTTTAGTAACTCTCCTATCAGATCCGCCAAAGATAACTTTTGGACCATCTTTCACTGGGGTATAATCTTGTAATAGGCTTCTTGTTCCGGTCATGTGTCGTGAACATCCACTGTCCAAGTACCATATATGATTTGTATTGGCCTTTGGACATACCTGCAATCAACAATCAATTGCCCTTAGGAACCCAAACCGATTTGGGTTCTTGGCTTCTTGTTAGATGACAACCACTAGGAATGTTAACATTGCGAGGGGTCATTATTGCATTGTTAACTCGTGGAGTCTTGACATTCGCTTATTTCTATGTTCTATCATGCTCGCTCCCGCGCCATCATCTTCGGCGACGGTTATAAGGCTACCTCTTTTAGTGAACCTTCTTTTCTTAGAGACTTCCTTAGATATGCCCACTTAACTTTCAAGACGGGGTGAAGTCGGAGCCGCTTCGCTCCTCCGGCTCGCCCTATAGGGAACCTTGCGAGTGGGATCAACATTACACTGTCTTGCTCGCGCTTGCTTCTGGCGAGCTTTCAATGCGTCTTTTAGACTGCTGCGCCGACGGACCCTTCCTGGTTCGCTGCTTTTATATATGCCATCGAAATTTACAAGCATATTCGCGAGCCAGGGCCCGACTCGGCGAGCTTTGCGACCACCCTGCTCAATCGCCCTGCTTTTGTAACATCCCATTTCGTGCTAGACCCCTCAGAGATGTTTTGACTACCCGGTTTTGGGCTTTCCAGTGCGTGCTCGGATTTGGATTTATTGGGGGAATAGAATGACAATATTGTTGTAGGAAATGTTATAAAATCAGGATAATATAACAGGAAAATATAATAAAATTATAGGACTGAATAAAGCTTAGAAGTTCGAACATTTTGATTTTTGTTACTTATTAGGTTCCCGTTCGACGAAAGTCGAAGGGAATCCGTTCGACGAAATTCTCAGATTCCGTCGATCTCAGAGTTGCCGTCGTTAGGGTGAAAGTATTGTTGTCCTGCGTTCGACTAAATATCGTCGAACGGCGTTCGACGAAATATCGTCGAACGGCGTTCGACGAAATATATTTATTCCAGCGGTAGACGAATTTACAGCCGAGCGTCGGTCGACGAAATACATTTATTCAGCGGTCGACGAAATTGAAGTAGGCAGCGTTCGACGAAAGTGTCGCTCGACGATTCTGGGCTTTTTCTTCCCGTCGCCCGATAAAGCTTAAATGCTTATTTTTTATGTTTATTTTAGGCTAACAGTGGAATCCTTGTCCAATACGAAGCCGACACCTAACTTTGGAGTTCAAATGCTTATTAATGCAAACCCTATTCTCTCTTAACACAAGGGCTGAGCATTTCTCCCGAGAGAAAAATCTTCTTCTTCTTCCTCTCCCTTCAGGAATTTGATGGGGGAACTTTTGAAGGAGCAAAGCTTGGAGGCATTTGGAGCTTGGCCGAAAAATCAGGTGACTTCCTCCCCTCTCCCTTGGTGCTAGATCGTAGACAAAATTAGGAGAGCTATTGAGCTCAAAAGAGCTTGGCTTGTGAGTTAATGGAGTTTCCTAGGAAAAGACCAAACCGGATCTTTCTTGTTAGGGCACCGATTGCCGCGAAAGTTCCTTCAATCACTTCTTCTCTTCAAAAGGAAGAGATAGGATTTGATTTTGTTGAAATCCATGGTCAATGGAGGGAGTATTGGGTGGGAGAAGTTGTAATGACCTAACTCTTATTTTTGGGGAAGATGATGAATAGTTTCATGTTCAGTAGGATGTTAATTTATTTAATTAGGTGAAAAGATGACGAGTGATTCTCTGTTAAGAACCCCCTGTTAATTAGGGTTGTTAATTATATAATTGTGTGGTAAAAGTAATGATATCCCCTTGCTAAAGAAAGTCAAATTATATCATTGCACTTGGTTGTTAAGGGAAAATTGTGCGCAGCTGGGTTCGAGCCAATATTTAGGCTCGGCCTAGGACTGGTAGTGTTCATACCCTCCTAGTAGTGGAGGAGCTCGTTCCACTGTCTCCGTCTGGCCACGACGGGAGATGCCTGAGCGGTTAGTTACCCCTCAAAAAGCGAGAACTAAAGGTCTATGTCAACATAGACAAATGAATGGGTGAGTTCATCATATCATAATCATTGCATTGCATTCATCATTCATAATCATAGCATTTCACCGCATCGGGTCCATCATATAAATTAGTATGGGCTCTTTTATATGATGGGTCCCAGTTTGGAAACCTTAACTTATAAGTTTGTATGGGCATTCATATAAGTTAAGGTACGATATGAACTGCTTACTTCTGTGCTATTACACTACTTACTTATACTTTGTCATTGTCATATACTTGTTAGTTGTGCTTATTATACATGTTACCAGTACTTGCATTTATAACCATTGCTACTTATATACTTGTGAACAGCTTAGTTAGTGCCATTGCAAGTACTTGGGTACTTATACAACCGACATATATGATCAACCATTCCTGTCACCTGCTTGTATATACTATTGCTTATATTGCAGCTTTTCTTCCTTTCCTTCCGCCCGGTGCCTTGGAGTCGTCGGGGTTGCGGATGTGAAGCCACTTAGTCTTTATGACTAACGGTTGCTACGTCCCTCTTTTTAGGAGTGTTCCTTAGAGCAGCAGTGCACGGTGCTGGAGGAGGATAGTCAGGTCAGGATGACAGGGCCGGAGACCATGATACTTTGGTTACCGTCAGTGGCATAGGCGAGTGAGTGTTTTAAGATATAGCCCTTGGGGCATTTAGTTTGATACTCTAATGATTTGCAGGAGCTTGTGTAGCTTGTTGTCCTTCTTGTACTTATTGTGAATCTATGGCTTTTAATGCTTTCTTTTATTGATGGGTTGGCGCTGTTTAGTTGGTTTGGCCGGCAGGATAGGCGTCTTGTGGGGAGGCTAGCTCATGTGCTGGCGCTTGTACAAGGCGGCTGTCCTGGGCATAAGACTCCCCTCGGCCGTGGCTTGTGTTCCGGGGGGGTCTTATAAATGGTATCAGCTTGCAACGATCCTGAGATAAAGAAGTCCATTAACCCACTAGGCCACCCCTGCTAGCTAAATCAGTTTGAGGACAAACTGATGCAGCGGAAGCGGTGGTGCCCATGTGTGATTCACATTAAGTATGTCCTCTTTTTCCTAAAGAAAGTGCCAACCTAAGCCGAACTCGTACCCTTACATACAAATGCTGGCTCACTCCGAGACAGTAATTGGTATTCCCATTCCAACCATTAGAGTTGGTTTGGCATAAGATTGATGCCAACCTAACTAGGATGCCATTTTTGGCCGACTTAGCAGGATATGTCGTGACATACCCTAACCTTATACTGATCTTGGGGATGATTGGACCAAGCAATAAGTGACCTTGATTGACTAAGGGAAGAGTTTAACGTGAGAGTAGATGCTATAGACTCGCACCCTGAGATTTCTATCCCAGATATGGAGTAATATTATCACCTTACCCAAAATATTAGGGCAATCTCAATGAGATTGGTGCCTGAAATCTATCAGCAGCTTAGTAAGAGGCCACCAAGCATATCTTTTATATTGTATGTGGATACCTCTCACTTCTATTTATGTAGAAGGTTTCATATGGAGAAGTTACGATAAGAATTCCGATCCAAAGAAGGCTCATTTTGGGACGAATGTGTTATTTTGATGGTAGAATAAACTCAGTCGAAGAGATATGGGGGCTTATCTCTTCGTTTATTGGGCTAGTTATGTACCATCTTGGATCCTTTGAGGAGTTAGAATCTTTGTAATTTTTGATATTGGAAGTTTTGATCCTTGAGAGTTAATTCACCTTAAGCAAGGCAGACTGCTAAGGCCGTGTTTGGGTTGATAGAAATTTTATTAGCGGAATAAGAGAGGAAAAGCATTTTTGAAGATGATCATTTTCTCTATATTGTCCCAAAATTATGTAGATAAGTTACGAGGGGATTAGAAAATTTACACTTTGGGGATATGCAGCGATGTTGTGATAACATTATAACTGGGGAGTTAATGAAAATTTGTGCATGCATTGCGGGTATGATGATACACTACCCCTCTTGGTGAACATTCCCTTAGTGTTGTAATTACTTGACATTGGGAAATTAATAAATGTTAAGCGATGGAGTCAACAAGATTAATATGACTTGATTGATGATCTAAAATCCTAAAAGTTTTTATAAAATAAACATGCATGCCATGGATGATCGTTGGCATGGATGGTAGGGCGCTTGGAATGGATTTGATTTAGTTTATCATATTGTGAAGTATGCCCTACTTTTGGTAGTCTGCATAACTCGTGTCGAAGGGAAATCATCCCGAGCCTTGCACCTTGGCTCTTGTTAAGTTCAAACATATATAAATGTATCGGGTGATTGGATGTTATTTGCACATGCTCTCATTACAACGAGATGCAGCTTGGTCGTCGCCGTAAAATTTAAATTTCTACGTCACGGCTGGTATATGAGTGCGTCGATACGGGGATCTATAGGGTAAGAACTCTAAGTCGAGGAAGTTATGTCCCTAAGGTTGTGCTCATATGTGAGATGAATGTACCATATGGGTGGTGGAAGAAATTTTAGTCCAAAAACTTACGGGGGCTTGTCCCTTCGTTTATTGGCCTATTTACGTGCCGACTTCGTTTTCCCGTAGATCCTATTTATTCGAATAGTACGTGAACGATGATGATTGAATTCATGATAACCTCTCAATACGGGTGAGCGCGTCAAGGGTGTTGAGACACGCCGTGAAGTGAACACGTGAATTGAATATTTAGGATAAGTTGCATTTACTTATTTAAGAAGAGATGAATGTCTCTATACGTACAGGTAGGTGTACGTGTAATTGTATTGCCTCGACAAGGCAGTCCTCTAAAGGCTCTGTGTCAAAACCCAACCATTGGATAAGATTTATGTTCACGGTTTAGGAGCCCTTAAATGAAATGAATTAAATCACGAGATAAAAGTAGCACAAATTTTTGAATCCGGTGCAAATCTAAGTAGAACTGGGAGTAGACAAAAGTAACAATTGACTCGAGGTCATGCGCTATTAGAAGGGAATGATGTGATTATAACCCATGCGAGGTGTAGAGTCATGGATTCACCTTACTTTGAGCCTCGTTAGCGATTCATAATATCACTAGAACCAATTGATAAGCATTATCGGATGTTCGCATGCGGAATTTGGAAACTATTTTGAAACATAAAAGCTTTCCGAGCTTAAACCCTTGAGCTGGTAATGTCATTTTTGGTAGTTGATGGGTTGAAAGGGCATAATGTCATGGCAAGTACGGTGGGGAAATTGCCTCGGACGAGATAACATTGATGGAAGCGATTGATAATGATATGGATAATGATGGTTGTACTAGAAGATGAGATAAATGCTTGCTTCTATTTTTTTATACATAAGAGAGACGATCTTGCGGGTACAATAACTGTTTGGGTATTTGAGATTTGACCCAAGGATATGACATCGTGAATTTTATGGTTGATCACCCGTTTGACTTTGGGGCCATCCTCATTTAACGCAAATTTTTGGATGCACGGAAGTGGTGATATTGAAAGTGCTACACGTTATTTGTATAACGATGCTTGGGATTGGAGGATTCAATTCATTTTTGCAAATCTAAAGCACATTGACTCCTTTGGTGGAGGATTCTAAATTTTAACTAGAGGCACGAGTAGTAACCTCATGTGTATCGGGTCACCGATCTTAAGAGGTTTAGATCAAAGGTGCAATGAGAGTTGGCTTATTAAAGCAAGAAAACCGCCTCTCCTTCTTCCCCTTCGTTCCTTGTTTGAGATGGTTATGATTTGTTATTCTAGGCTGGATTCACATTGGGTTGTTGCATATAGTCTTATGAAATTTTGTTTGGGGGATGCTATATGAAATTTTATTTGGGGTTGGTTTGTATAATCCCAGTTAGGGGCTGTTATATAACATTCCTGTTTGGATTTATCTTGGGGTTGCTTCCTATATATATAATTCCAGCTGGAGGTTTGGGAGCTGCTATATTTATAATTCAGTTTGGGTTTGTTAGGGGCTACTATATATAATTCCAGTTGGATTTGTTAGGGGCTGCTTTGCATCATTCCTGTTTGGATTATTCTGTTTGGGCTGCCTTTTATAAATTCTGTTGGGGTATGCTTAAGTATTTGGAATTTATTTGGAAATTCATGACTAGTGGCTGTTTGTTTTCTCCTTCCAGGTTTTTGAAATTTGGATTTTGTTTGGAAATTCAGGAAATTTATTCATGACAATCTCCTTATAGTGGATGTATGGGTTAGCTCCAGGAAATTTCTTTCATTAAAAATCTCATCATGTTGGTGTTGTCAAGGCACTACCCGATATTTGTGCTAGAAAGTCCTTCCAGATACGTGATCTACATTGCCTACAGGTTTCTTCCAGGTTTTCTTTGTTTTATCTTTTATGCTAGAAACTTTTTGGGAAATATGTTGGTGACTGTCAAGTTTTAGTGTTAGAGAATTTCCCTAGTTTCATGTTAAAATAAATCTCCTGATTTATGAATTTCTCGAGTATGTGCTAAAGTGTACACCAATGGCTTTTGTGATCTAAACTTAAACCCCCCTAGCCTCAACTTAAATTTCGGGGACGAAATTGTTTCTTCGTTTATTGGATTTGTAACATCCCATTTCGCGCTAGACCCCTCGGAGACGTTTTGACTACCCGGTTTTCGGCTTTCCAGTGCGTGCTCGGATTTGGATTAATTGGGGGAATAGAATGACAATATTGCTGTAGGAAATGTTATAAAATCAGGAAAATATAATAGGAAAATATAATAAAATTATAGGACTGAATAAAGCTTAGAAATTGGAATATTTTGATTTTTGTTACTTATTAGGTTCCTGATATGCAAAAATATGCTTGCAAACGATAACGGCAAGTGTACCGTATCGAATGTAGTATAGGTTATAAAAACCAAGGTCGTATTAGACTCGGGGCGGTTGAGTACTCTTACTTCAAGAAAATCTCTATTATCTTATCAATTAAAACTTAGAGTTGGGTTGCAAAAAGAAAATAAAACAATGAAGAAGGAGAAGAATGAGAAATAAGTGAATAAGAAAAAAAATATTTTATTGATAGGAGAAATTACAAACTATGAAAAGGGAAGCTACAAACTATTTAATTGAAAATGCGAATTGCATAAAGAAAGATGATTGTAAGAACTACTTAAAACATAAAAATAATACAAGAAATGAAAGTTCTAAACCTAAGAATTCGTCTCCAAAACTTCCCTTGAACATCTGCTGGAGCTGGCTTTTTATAGCTGATAATTCTGGGTACACGCCCTCGGTCACGCCCGTGACCAAGGGCGTGTAAGGCGCGCGATCATCTCGGAGTGGAAAGGGCGCAGTCTGGAATTAATGCAGGCGATTCGGGCGCGTCACGCCCTAGGTCACGCCCGTGACCTAGGGCGTGTAACCTTCAAAACGTGCTGCTGGCGGGAATCTTCGACGGGAAGAAGTGGGGAGTGGCGCGGGATGAGTCACGCCCGTGACATTGAGTCACGCCCCTGGTCACGCCCGTGACCTGGGGCGTGTAAATTTAATTGACGTGGCAGGCTGATTCTGGATGCTTGCGGCGAGTCGCGGCCATGACATTGGGTCACGCCCGTGACCTGGGGCGTGTACTTGGCGAATTCTTCATGGAACACACCCGTTGTGGCGGAAACAGATCTGGAACACCGCGCAGGTTACACGCCCATGGTCATGCCCGTGACCTTGGGCGTGTACTTGAAGTTTTTGTCCAATGCGTCCAAAAAAAACCTAAAATATACAAAAAAACTTAAGTTAGTTTATAAAATTGAAAAGATAATACTTTTAATAAGAAAAGCATAAAAACTATATAATTTCATATTAAAATTTTATTAAACTTATATTAAAAGATGAGTACAAAAAGTACTCATCAAACACCCCCATACTTACTCGTTTGCTAGTCCCGAGCAAACAACTTTTCATAGGAGTAGAAAAATTTAAATACTAGAAAAGAATTTTGAACTCAAGGAATAAAAACGCGAAGTCTTACGCCTACATGTAGAGATCCTAGTTGAAAGATCTATTCAGCATAATGATTAGCTTATAATTTTCAATAATGCGAATTAACAAATTGCTTTTACTTTTAAATTGAAAGTTCGACAAATTCTAGAATGCTATTCAGGGAGAGGGTAGCGTGTTTTCTAAGATCAATATTACCCAAAATTGAGTTTCGGGATAGCCTCCAAAGAAATCCATCAATGACGATGGTCATATGCTTGCCCGGTCGCACTCTCTCCACTACACAAGTATAATGTTATAGCTTAAAGATCAAAAGGGCTTTCATTAGGAGTGAAACTTGGCTTAGGTATATGATTTGGATTTGGAAATCAAAAAGATAGAATATGACGGCTAAGAATCACACTAAACCAAGGTGAGAGTTACCCAAAATTATCCAAAATGTAAACCTCGCATAAAAGTTGTTATGAAGCAAAACTCTCATATTTTTCAAAAATGAGGCCATTAATACTTTTTTTTTATATATTTTTTTTTCGCAGTTGGCCAATAATTTTTCATATATATTTTTTATATCCCCTTTTTTTCATAATAGCTCCGAATAAGAAGTTGTAATTTCCTTATTTTCACAATTGAACCCATTGCAGAATTTTAATAAATCTCAATTATTTAGTGTGATCATGGGCTAGATGTTTTGGCTTTGGTGAAAATGAAAGGTGGAGGTAGCAAAGGAAATAAGGTAAGGCCCAAAGTGTTTAAGCAATGAAAAATTTAAAAAGGTGGGCATACAGGCACAAACGATCAAAAGGTGGCCTAAATCACCTCTAAAAACTATGACAAAACTATGTAAATGCTTCGAGAATCGCTAGAGGCAAGTTCTAGACATCGAGAAAGGACACCCTTCCGTTCAAAATGTGTAACATTTCTCTAGTAAGCTTCTACATACTCACTTGAATTATTCTCAAATTCTACCGGATTCAAGGTAAAAGTAAAACAAGAATTGTTTTTTTTCGCAGTTAGAAAAACATAAATCTAATTTTATGCTGAATAGTTAATTTGACATAGAATTCTACAAACGCGTGCGTTTAACTAGGAACACTGCAGGAGTCAACAATTTTATTCCAAAATTCAAAATCTAATGAAGTATAAAAAATTCCCTACTACATTAAACAAAAGCAAATCTACTAAGGATTTTGCAAATGAGTAAGTATAAAAATTCAGCAAAAAAAAATTTTAACTTTTTTTATTAGATTAAAAATATTTATATTTTTTTTCAACTATAAAGTAGAAATATAAAGAAAGCAATGCTACACCCCCATACTTAAAATTAAACATTGTCCCCAATGTTTAAAACTAAGTATGAAGAACACTTGAAAGAAAACAAACTTTTAAAAAAAAACATTAAAATAAAGATAAGCAAGGGGTGCCTCCCAAGAGCGCTTTCTTTTTCCCGTCTTTAAGCTAGACGGTTAGTGTTAGGAAAACGGAAACCTAAAAGAGAAGTGGATAGGTAACACCCTTAATTCACGCGTAGGTGAATGTGCCGGCGTCAGTCGCCCGGCTACTCCTCCGCTTAACATGTGATTCTTCGTTTGTCTTTGATCTTGAAAATGCAAATCCAAATCACCTATACATACCTGAGGTGATTTGGATTTATAAAGATGAGCGGCATATGGATCATCAATTATTTGGGGTAGCAACGGCTCATCTTCTACCTGGAAATTATTGGCATCTAAAGAATCACAAATAAACGATTCAGAAAAATTATCGCAAGGAGGAGGCGCTTGCGAAATTATAAAATTAAGCCTTGGTTGTTCCTTTTCTAAAATAAAATTTTTATTCGAATAATCTAGTGCATTACTAAGCGGAATAAGATTTTCGGACACTAAAGTTTCATGAATTTCCGGTTGACTTAAAATAGAAGACATTTGCGAAAATTCATGAAAAAGAAAAGAAGATCCGGGTGAAGTAGGGGAATAAACTTGTTCTTCTTCTAGTTCATCCGAGGTGCCCAAAACATTAAGAATTTCTTGGTAAGAGATTTTTTCTTCATCTTTGGTAAAAGAAGTTATGGGATTCCATGAAAGCACATGGTCCTCCATAACTAAATTTTCCAAAGACAAGGAAAAAGCACTAGAAGGAAGAAAATTCTCATCTAAATTCTGGGGCGGAGCATCAAATTGAAAAAGCGGACATTCCCCAAAATTAGAGTACGAAAATTGCGGCGCAAAAGAAGAAGAACAAGAATTCGGATCTAAAGATTTATCTTCATCGCCCCGAAAACTATCCGGGTGACCTTGCCACCAAGAATAATCTACTTCGGGGGTAGAAGAAAAATCATTAGAAGCCGAAAAATTATTCTCGTGAAAATTAGAGAAAACACTAGACGAAAAAAATTTCCTCTAAATTTTGGGGGGAAGTATCTATTTGGATCTGCGGAATTTCCCCAAAATTAGAGAAAGAAAATTGTGGCACAAAAGAAGAAGAACAAAAATTCGGATCTGAAGATTTATCTTCATCGCCCCCGAAAATTATCCGGGTGACCTTGCCACCAAGAAGAATCTACTTCGAAGCTAGAAGAAAAATTATTAGAATTCGAAACATTATTCTCATTAAAATTAGAAAAAATATTTTCGTCAAAGTTTGAAAAATTATTTTCATTAAAAGAGGAAAAATTATGATCATAATTATTGTCAAAATTATTTGCATAATATTGAGAAAAATTATTTTCATAATAATTATTTTGAGCATATGAATGTAAATAACATTCCTCACTTTGATAAGGCGCATTACAATAAGAACAGCAATTTTGGCGTTTTTGTGCAGCTTCCAAAAGATATACTTGGCTTTGAAGCTCGGCAACTTTTACGGCCAATTCAAGTGATTACATAATAAAAATAAAAAGGAAACAACCTTTACTCAAATGAATGGAATTTTAAAAATATTTTTATTATATAAATTTTTTTCAAAAAGCGGGTTAAATTAGTCCCGGACTTCCCAAGGTCAACCCGGTGAAGGGCTCGCAAGGTACTAGAGGCTATGATGGGAATTCAATCCCAATGCGTCCTTTCCGAGAATTTAGATTACGCTTTTTAAGATTTTTTTTTTAAAATTTAAAGAGAAGGGGGAGAAGAAAGAGAACGATAAAATTAATAAATATTTCTTTTTTCGAAATATCAACTGTGTCCCCGGCAACGGCGCCAAAAACTTGATACACAAAACTATGCTTGCAAACGATAACGGCAAGTGTACCGTATCGAATGTAGTATAGGTTATAAAAACCAAGGTCGTATTAGACTCGGGGCGGTTGAGTACTCTTACTTCAAGAAAATCTCTATTATCTTATCAATTAAAACTTAGAGTTGGGTTGCAAAAAGAAAATAAAACAATGAAGAAGGAGAAGAATGAGAAATAAGTGAATAGGAAAAAAACTATTTTATTGATAGGAGAAATTACAAACTATGAAAAGGGAAGCTACAAACTATTTAATTGAAAATGCGAATTGCATAAAGAAAGATGATTGTAAGAACTACTTAAAACATAAAAATAATACAATAAAATGAAAGTTCTAAACCTAAGAATTCGTCTCCAAAACTTCCCTTGAACAGTGCTGGAGCTGGCTTTTTATAGCTGATAATTCTGGGTACACGCCCTCGGTCACGCCCGTGACCAAGGGCGTGTAAGGCGCGCGATCATCTCGGAGCGGAAAGGGCGCAGTCTGGAATTAATGCAGGCGATTCGGGCGCGTCACGCCCATGACCTAGGGCGTGTAACCTTCAAAACGTGTTGCTAGCGGGAATCTTCGGCAGGAAGAAGCGGGGAGTGGCGCGGGATGAGTCACGCCTGTGACATTGAGTCATGCCTCTGGTCACGCCCGTGACCTGGGGCGTGTAAATTTAATTGACGTGGCAGGCTGATTATGGATGCTTGCGGCGAGCCGCGGCCGTGACATTGGGTCACGCCCTTGGTCACGCCCGTGACCTGGGGCGTGTACTTGGCGAATTCTTCACGGAACGCACCCGTTGTGGCGGAAACAGGTCTGGAACACCGCGCAGGTTACACGCCCATGGTCACGCCCGTGACCTTGGGCGTGTACTTGAAGTTTTTGTCCAATGCGTCCAAAAAAAACCTGAAATATACAAAAAAAACTTAAGTTAGTTTATAAAATTGAAAAGATAATAATTTTAATAAGAAAAGCATAAAAACTATATAATTTCATATTAAAATTATATTAAACTTATATTAAAAGATGAGTACAAAAAGTACTCATCAGTTCCTGTTCGACGAAAGTCGAAGGGAAGCCGTTCGACAAAATTCTCAGATTTCGTCGATCTCAGAGTTGCCGCCGTTAGGGTGAAAGTATTGATGTCCTGCGTTCGACGAAATATCGTCGAACGGCGTTCGACGAAATATATTTATTCCAGCGGTAGACGAATTTACAGCTGAGCGCCGGTCGACGAAATACATTTATTCAGCGGTCGACGAAATTGAAGTAGGCAGTGTTCGACGAAAGTGCCACTCGACGATTCTGGGCTTTTTCTTCCCGTCGCCCGTTAAAGCTTAAATGCTTATTTTTATGTTTATTTTAGGCTAACAGTGGAATCCTTGTCCAATACGAAGCCGACACCTAACTTTGGAGTTCCAATACTTATTAATGCAAACCCTATTCTCTCTTAACACAAGGGCTGAGCATTTCTCCCGAGAGAAAAATCTTCTTCTTCCTCTCCCTTCAGGAATTTGATGGGGGAACTTTTGAAGGAGCAAAGCTTGGAGGCATTTGGAGCTTGGCCGAAAAATCAGGTGACTTCCTCCCCTCTCCCTTGGTGCTAGATCGTAGAGAAAATTAAGAAAGGTGTTGAACTCAAAAGAGCTTGGCTTGTGAGTTAATGGAGTTTCCTAGGAAAAGACCAAACCGGATCTTTCTTGTTAGGGCACCGATTGCCGCGAAAGTTCCTTCAATCACTTCTTCTCTTCAAAAGGAAGAGATAGGATTTGATTTTGTTGAAATACATGGTCAATGGAGGGAGTATTGGGTGGGAGAAGTTGTAATGACCTTACCCTTGTTTTTGAGGAAGATGATGAATAGTTTCATGTTCAGTAGGATGTTAATTTATTTCATTAGGTGAAAAGATGATGAGTGATTCTCCGTTAAAAACCCCCTGTTAATTAGGGTTGTTAATTATATAATTGTGTGGTAAAAGTAATGATAGCCCCTTGCTAAAGAAAGTCAAATTATATCATTGCACTTGGTTGTTAAGGGAAAATTGTGCGCAGCTGGGCTCGAGCCAATATTTTGGCTTGATCCCACTGGAATTAGACCTCGGACTCAACATGGAAGTTGTAGCCCTTGGAAAGAGCTTTCCAACGATAGGTTACCCGTTTTCTGAATTGATATGTAGCTCCCTAAAGGTCCAGTCAAGTGGACTGTCCAGAAAGCTGGACTGGGTTTAGTGCTGCTGTTTTTGCTGTCCAGATTTCTGCAGTTGACTTCATAGCAGATTTTAGGTAGGATCCACTTGGATCTGGGTTTAGAACTCAACATGAATGTTGTAGTCCTTGATGAGAGCTTTACAAAATGGGGTGGCACATAATTTGGGGTGGATTAGAACTCCCAGAAATCCAGTTTTAGTAAACTGTGTCATAACACTTCCGATCTCAGTATTTTGTGGATTTCTCTTATTATATTGGTGGGATGCTCATGAAAATTGGTGGAGACTTAGGTGAACAATATGTACATCCCTGTTAAAATTCATAATTTATGATTAAGTAGTATTAAAGTTATTGTCGTGTTATTTCACAACTTGAAGGGGATATAAATGCTGAATGTGAAGCCTGTTTGGGCCGAAATTTTGTATGAATCATGAATATGCTAGCATTGGCTTGTGATAATGATTTCAGATTTATTTCTGTTAAGATGACCCCTTGAATGAACCTTCAATTGTAGATTTATGTGGAATCGTAAAAAGGACATGAATGAATTAATATTCACATTGCTCGATAATCTATTGGATGATGTAGATTGGTGATGACCTCCCCATAAGCTTGATAGCTTTAATCGTGTTGAATCACGTTGTGATTTGTACTTAAGACGATTGAATATTGGTGATATGTTGGGGATTCATATTTAGTAAATATGAATATGACACCGTACACAAGTAGTCCTACAGATTTTCGTAGAGTAATTTCCATGATATACACTCGCCACTGCAAAAGAGTTATGATAACTCAGTATGGTTAGCATTGATGGCTTGGGGTGGATTATAAGGTATGGTTATATCTTGCGGTGATATGTTAAGGACCCTGTTTTGGGGGGCCTTGGATGCTAGTTAGCATCAGTTGACTGGTATGATGTGAAAGGTAAGAAGGCTCCGATGTGTGTTCTTAGCGTCGAGCAGTACGCAGGGTCTCCGCTGTGTGTTCTTAGCGTCGAGGCATACAGAGACCTAGGACTGGTTGAATCCTTGGGTGCTTGATAGCACGGTTTATGCATGGGAATTACATGAATGTGCATGGTTCACACATGGTGGTGTAGTGATCCTGGTTGGAGGATACTTGTGGCGGGTCTACGGGCTTGCTAGTCGTGACACCGACAGAAGCCGGCAGTTAGACTCTAGACCGGTTGGGTTGGACTCTTGGTGCTCACCTACCCAAGTCACCTTCTGTGTCCTTGGAGGCTCCGCTGTGTGCTCTTAGCGTCGAGCAGTACGCAGGGTCTCCGCTGTGTGTTCTTAGCGTCGAGGCGTACAGAGGCCTAGGACGGGTAGTGTTCATACCCTCCTAGTAGTGGAGGAGCTCGTTCCACTGTCTCCGTCTGGCCACGACGGGAGATGCCTGAGCGGTTAGCTACCCCTCAAAAAGCGAGTACTAAAGGTCTATGTCGACATAGCAAAATGCATGGGTGAGTTCATCATATCATAATCATTGCATTGCATTCATCATTCATAATCATAGCATTTCACCGCATCGGGTCCTTCATATAAATTAGTATGGGCTCTTTTATATGATGGGTCCCAGTTTGGAAACCTTAGCTTATAAGTTTGTATGGGCATTCATATTAGTTAAGGTACGATATGAACTACTTACTTCTGTGCTATTTCGCTACTTACTTATACTCTGTCATTGTCATATACTTGTTAGTTGTGCTTATTATACCTCTTACCAGTACTTGCATTTATAACCATTGTTACTTATATACTTATGAACATCTTAGTTAGTGTCATTGCAAGTACTTGGGTACTTATACAACCGACATATATGATCAACCATTCCTGTCACCTGCTTGTATATACTATTGCTTATATTGCAGCTTTTCTTCCTTTCCTTCCGCCCGGTGCCTTGGAGTCGTCGGGGGAGCGGATGTGAAGCCTCTTTGTCTTTATGACTAACGGTTGTTACGTCCCTCTTTTTAGGAGTGTTCCTTAGAGCAGCAGTGCACGGTGCTGGAGGAGGATAGTCAGGTCAGGATGACAGGGTCTGAGACCATGATACCTTGGCTACCGTCAGTGGCAGAGGCGAGTGAGTGTTTTGAGATGTAGCCCTTGGGGCATTTAGTTTGATACTCTGATGATTTGCAGGAGCTTGTGTAGCTTGTTGTCCTTCTTGTACTTATTGTGAATCTATGGCTTTTAATGCTTTCTTTTATTGATTGGTTGGCATTGTTTAGTTGGTTTGGCCGGCAGGATAAGCGTCTTGTGGGGGAGGCTAGCTCGTGTGCTGGCGCTTCCGCAAGGCGGCTGTCCTAGGCATAAGACTCCCCTCGGCCGTGTCTTGTGTTCCGGGGGGGGGGGGGGGGGGGGGGGGGGGGTCTTACAGATTTTACCCTTGGACTTAGGCACTTCTCATCCGTCGTGTCTTTTTCTTCCGCACGAGCGAGCATCCAGACTCGCCTTCCCTGGGCCTTGATATTTTTGCGGACCAAGCCTCTTGTTAGGGATAACCTATTTGCCAGCATCTCCGTGAGATTGACCTACCCACCGGCTAGCGAGAGCCTGGCAGCGGAATCATCTGGGGCAATCCGGCACCAATACTTGCTACCTTGCCAGCCTCTCCAGAGATCAACCTGACCCACCGTCTATGAGAGCCCGACAGCGGAATCTATCTGGGGCAATCCAGCATCAATACTTGTTTCCTTGCCAGCCTCTCCAGAGATCAACCTGACCCGCCGTCTATGAGAGCTCGGCAGCGGAATCGATCTGGGGCAATCCAGCACCAATACCTGTTACCTTGCCAGCCTCTCCAGAGATCAACCTAACCCACCGTCTATGAGAGCCCGGCAGCGGAATCAATCTGGGGCAATCCAACACCAATACTTGTTACCTTGCCAGCCTCTCCAGAGATCAACCTGACCCGCCGTCTATGAGAGCCGGGCAGCGGAATCGATCTGGGGAAATACAACACCAATACTTGTTACCTTGCCATCCTCTCTAGAGATCAACCTGACCCACCGTCTATGAGAGCCCGACACCGGAATCGATCTGGGGCAATCCAGCAACAATACTTGCTACCTTGCCAGCCTCTCTAGAGATCAACCTGACCCACCGTCTATGAGAGATCGACAACGGAATCGATCTGGGGAAATCCATCACCAATACTTGTTACCTTGCCAGCCTCTCTAGAGATCAACCCGACCCACCGTCTATGAGAGCCCGACAGCGGAATCGATCTGGGGCAATCCAGCACCAATACTTGCTACCTTGTCAGCCTCTCCAGATATCAACCTGAACCACCGTCTATGAGAGCCTGGCAGCGGAATCGATCTGGGGCAATCCAGCACCAATACTTGTTACCTTGTCAGCTTCTCCAGAGATCAACATGACCCACCGTCTATGAGAGCCCGACAGCGGAATCGATCTGGGGCAATCCAGCACCAATACTTGTTACCTTGCTAGCCTCTCCAGAGATAAACCTGACCCACCGTATATGAGATCCCGGCAGCGGAATCGATCTGGGGCAATCGAGCACCAATACTTGAAGAAGATTCCCACTCAAAAATAACTTCAAAATCTATGTATGGAGAATGAAACATACAACAAGCCAGTTACAAATTTTTTAAGGATAGAATCGCTTCAAATCATCCCCACTCCTGGCTCGGCTGAGAGGTACCCCTTCCACATCATGGAGGTGGTACCCTCCAGACTTGAGCACTTCGCTTACAATGTAAGGCCCCTCCCAGTTGGGCTCAAGCTTACCTACAGCGGCCCCTCTCCCTGCCGCATCTACCTTCTTCAGGACTAAGTCCCCTCTCTCGAACTGTTTTATTCTGATATGTTGATCAAAGTACCTGGTGATCCGCCTCTTGACTTCCTCCTGCCGAACAGTAGCGAGGTCTCGGAGCTCTGCTACTAGGTCAAAGGACAACCTTTGTTCTGCATCATTTTCCACTAGCCATTCTTCCTCCCCTTCGCCCGCGGTGACCACCCTGGGGGTTTTCACCTCGAACTCTATCGGGAGGACGGCCTCGGATCCATGAGAGAGTTTGAACGGAGTCTCCCTGGTGGCGGTATTTGGAGTAGTCCTCAAGGCCCAAAGGACCGAGGGCAGCTGCTCTACCAAGTTGCCCCTAAGATTCTCCACTTTCTTCTTGAGTAGGTTGACAATTATCTTATTCGCTGCCTCCACCTGACCATTACTCCTCGGGTGGTGGACCGACGCGAACCTAAGGTCTATGCCAAGTTGGGTGCAGAAACTGACAAACTCTTCGCTAGCAAATTGTGGCCCATTGTCCGTCACTATGGCCAGTGGGAGTCCGTGCCTGCAAATTATCTCACCCCACATAAAATTTCTTACCACTTGGGATGTTACCTTGGCCAGAGCATTTACTTCTATCCATTTGGAGAAGTAATCAATCATCACTAATAGAAACTTCCTTTGTCCACTAGCTTGCGGGAAAGGGCCTACCATGTCCAAACCCCATATAGCAAAGGGCCAGGGAGCTGTGATGGTTCGAAGTCTTTGAGCTGGCAAGAGCTGGAGAGGAGCAAACAGCTAACACATTGAACATTTCCTTGCAAACTTCATTGCATCCTTGCTGAGGGTAGGCCAAAAGTAGTCTTGCCTCAACACTCTACCTTCCAAGGTTTGGCTCCCGGAGTGACTGCCACATTCCCCCGAGTGGATTTCTTCTAGGACTCTCGGGACCTCCTCCTCTGATACACAACGAGCCAGGAGCCCCGAGAGTGTTTTCCTGTATAGTCCCCCTGCATGCAAGGAATAATAAGCCGACTTATACCTGAAGCGTCGTTTATCCACGTCCCCTTCAGGGAACTTCCCCGATGTCAAGAAGGCGATGATGGGGTCCATCCATGATACTCGCTAATCTACCTCCATCAGCTTCCCTTCCTCGATGGAAGGTCGGAAGAGTTCTGATACCGTCCCCCCAGCTCGAGGGCCAAACCTGGCTAAGAGGTCCGACAGGGTGCTCTCCTCCCTCGGCACATGCTTGATGGAGAAAGTGCGAAACTGCCTGATGACCCCCTTGACCTTCTCCAGGTAGCGTTGGAGGGTCGGCTCCTTTGCTTCAAATTCCCCCTAACTTGGTATGCCACCACCATGGAGTCCGTTGAGACTTCCACGTCTTGTACTCCCAGCTCCCGGGCCAGCCGCAAGCCCGCTATCACTGCCTCATACTCGGCCTGGTTATTGGTAAGTTGAAAATGGATGCTTAAGGCTTGCTCGATCTTAGTCCTTTGGGGGCTTATCAGGATGATTCCTCCTCCATAGGAGTGCTCCCCTGACGCACCATCCACCAGCATCTTCCATGGCACAAGGGGAGGTGATTCATGCTCCCCCACTTTGGTTGCGTAGTCCGCCATGAAGTCTGTCACCGCTTATGCCTTGATTGACAGCCTAGGCACAAATGCGGTGTCGAACTCACACAGCTCCACGGACCATTTTGCCAGCCTCCATGAGTGCTCCACCCCCTCCATGAGTTTACGAAGCGGGTGGTCGGTCACCACTTTGATCGAATGCGCTTGGAAATAAGGTCGGAGATTCCGGGCCGATACCACCAATGCAAAGGCCAACTTTTCTAAAATGGGGTATCGGAGCTCCGCCTTCCTCAGCACTCGACTGACGTAGTAGATTGGAAACTGCCTTCTCCCTTCTTCCCATACCAACACCGAAATTACTGCCTTGGATCCTACCCCCAAGTATAGGGATAGATCCTCTCCTTGTCTTGGCCCCCGAAGTAGAGGAGTCTGGGTGAATTGCTCTTTCAAAGCTTGGAAAGCTTCCTCACACTCTGAGGTCCATTCAAATTTTTTGTTTCCCCTTAGAACCTTGAAGAAGGGTGCACACTTCTCACCCGCCATAGAGAGGAACCTACTGAGCCTGGCCAATTTTCCCATGAGGCTCTGAACGTCCTTCGAATTTCTTGGTGACCCCAACTCCATGATTGCTTTAACTTTATCTGGGTTAGGCTCTACCCCTGCTGGGGTGAGCAAGTGACATAGGAACTTTCCCCGGCTAGCCCCGAAGACACACTTCAGGGGGTTGAGCTTCATCTTATACTTCCGCAAGGTCCCAAAGGTCTCTTCGAGGTCTTGGAGGTGGGACTCGAGGTCTCGGCTCTTTATCATGAGATCGTCAACGTACACCTCCGGATTTATTCCCTTCTGCCCTCGGAAGACCCTGTCCATCATTCGCTGGTATGTGGCCCCTGCATTCTTGAGCCCAAAGGGCATCATCTTATAACAATAACACCCATCCCCCGTGATGAAGGAGACGTCCTTGACGTCGGGGGGGGGGGGGGGGGTGGGGGGGGGGGCATGCGAATTTGATGATAACCTGAAAATGCATCTACAAAAGACATTATAGAGAAACTGATGGCTGAATCAACCAGCGCGTCGATTCTAGGCAAGGGGTAGCAATCCTTGGGGCATGATTTATTAAGTAGTGAGAAATCAACACACATACGCCACTTACCTCCCCCCTTTTTCACCATAACAACATTGGTGACCCAGCCTGGGTACTGGATCTCCGATTCAAAACCTGCTCAGAGGAGCTTGCCCACCTCCTCCATGATGGACCCTTCCAGCTTGTCGGTGATGGCTCTCTTCATTTGGCGGATGGGTCAAGAAATGGGATCGAGGTTGAGACGATGGCATGCCACGTACGCATCAATCCCGGGCATCTCCGCCACGCTCCAAGCGAAGACATCCACGTTCTTCTGCACGCATGCTAGGACTTTCTCTTGCTCCTCCAGGCCGAGCTCTCCGCTGATTCGGACCTTCTCCACCACCCCATCCTGGGTGGTGACCTCGAGCTCCACAACCTCATCCATGGACTCCAGCCGGGACTGCTCTCCCTAAGTGCCATCCTTCCCCTCGCCGCTAGCGAATGCTTCGGCCTCCTCCTCCCTTCCTTCTTCTCTGATCTCCATCAGTTCTTCCGCCCTTCTTTCCAGGGCCTGACCTCCTTCCTCTTCCTTCTCCTCCTCTCCTTCCTCCATCCGCTCCTCTGCCTCTCCCCCTGGGCTTTTCCTTCTCCCCTTCTTTCCTCCTCTGCTTCCTCTCTGAGACCCGCAGGCTCCCCCATCTCCTGATCCCATTCCTCTGCATCGGCAATCCAGGAGATGGTGTTCACGGCCGTCACGTAGCACTGCCTCACTACCTTTGGATCCCCTCTTACGCGAACTTGAACTCCTCCCGAGTTGAACTTGAGACATTGGTGTAAGGTGGAGGGGACGCAGCGGAAAGCACTGATAGGCGACCGTCCAAAGATGGCACTATAGCTGCTGGGGGCGTCTACTATGACAAAGCGGCAATTCCGAGACTGCCCCCCAGGACCTTATGGAGCCCCACTGCCCCTTCTAACTCCTTCCTCTCCCCGGAGAACCCGAACAATGGGCCATCCGAGTCCAACACCCTCTTGGTCTCTACCTTCATCTCATTGAATGCCTTCTTGAAGATGACGTTGACTGAGCTTCCGTTGTCCACGAGAATCCGGGACATCGTGAAGTTCTTAATGGCGGTCTGGATGACCAACGCATCGCAGAAATGGTCTTCATGACCCGACATGTCCCTCTGAGAGAAAGTAATTTTTTTCTGCCGGGGCGAGGCTTTGGATGTCGAAGCCACTCTCCGATGGTAGATGGTATAGAGGCTCGCCTTGCGGGTTGCCTCAACCCCTACACCCCCGTGGATCACTCTGATCCCTCCTTGGTGCCCAAATCGACCCTATCCTCGCACATTTCCTCCTCATCCTCCCGAGGCAGGACCTCCTCAATCCTCACCTGTTGCTGCTGTCGCGACAATGGAGCTCTGGCCCTCTTCGTCTCCAAGAACTCCGGGCA
The DNA here is from genome assembly GCA_033032865.1 of Dactylorhiza incarnata. NCBI lineage: Eukaryota > Viridiplantae > Streptophyta > Magnoliopsida > Asparagales > Orchidaceae > Dactylorhiza > Dactylorhiza incarnata. The sequence continues at coordinate 22,169,268 of JAWHQI010000014.1, forward strand.
AGTGGCCGTCGCGTGACCTTCCTCATCATGGAAGTCACAATATGGCAACGTCACCTCTCCCCTCTCGACTTCCACCCCTATTCCTCATTCGGGCTGCTGCCCCTGCTCCACCCCTTGCTCTTCCTCCTCTTCCTCTCCCTATTGCCATCGTGTGCTGAGGCGGGGGAGGAATCTACCTCGGACCCTGCCTCCATACCAACTGATGGGGTCTTCCCTGACCCCCATGGAAATTACCCCTTCCCGGGACATAACCTCTCCCTTGACCTTGCATTCCTCCGCCTTGCTGCCTTCATCCCACCTCTGGGGCCCTAGGCTCTTCTCTTCTCTGCACCTCCTGCTGCCTGACCTTTGGCTCACTGAGCTTTGTTAGCCTCCTGGTGAGCTCCGGATTGGCCTCCTCCCCTTCGATTACCTCTGCCACCCTCTCCATCAACTCCTCGTAGGAGACGGGGGCATTCCTCTTCAATCCCTCTTGAAGAAACTTTCCCTCAGCCCAACCGTGAAGGCGAGCTGGAGGGCAAACCCAGGCATCTCCTTGGTGAGCAGTACCTCCTCCTGGAATCGATCCGCATAGTGAGCCAACGATTCACTGGGCTCCTGCTTAACCTTGAAGAGGGATTCGGCGTCCTTCCTCTTCTTCGAAGTCGAGAATCCCAACAAGAAGCTTTGACGCAAGTCTTCAAATGCGTAGATCAACCCCACAGGGATTTGATGGAACCAGTCCCTGGCATTCTCTTTCAGGGTGACGACGAAGAGCCGACACCTAAAGGAATCTGACATCGGCCTGATAGAAACCGAGTCCTCGAATGACTGCAGGTGCTGGACAGGGTCGTCCCTGTCGTGGTAGTAGACCCTGTCCCATTCCCTGAACCCTTCTAGAACGGGTGCGGAAAGCACCAGCTCGCAAAATTGGCTCCCCCACCTGCCACCCTTTCCTGCTCCACTCGCCCCTCGAGCTCCCTCGCCAGGATTGAGCTTGCTGGAATCATGCTCGCGAGAGCCACACTCGCCGGAACCGCACTTACGGGCGCAGCGCTCGCCGGAACCACGCTCGTTTGTGCCACGCTCGCCTGTATCGTGCTCGCCTGCACCGTGCTCGCCGGCACCGAGCTCGCCGGCACCGCGCTCGCCAGAACCTCGTTCGACGGTCTGGCAAACAGCACTCGCCCCTCCAGGTCTTGCACTGACCCCCCGGCCACTTCCTTTCCATCCCTTCCTCCCTGGGCATTCTCGCCAGCCGCTACTGGAGGAGGGAATGCCTGAGGCGCCGGGGTCGCGAACTCGCTTCGCAACGCTGCGACGGCGAATCCGAGGGTGTCGAGGACTTCCCTCCTGAAGTCCGAGAACATCCTTGGCGTCACCACCGGGGGTGACCCGCAAAACTCCTCGCCCTGCTCTTCATCTCCTGTCATGTCCCTTCCTTGGAACTTTCTTGGGCTAGCTACACTCCACGCTCACCGCACCAAAATGTTGAAACCAATTTCTTGGTCTCTTGTGAAGCTCGAGCCCTCAACAAGTTGAGGGGCAGCTAGCCCTTACTAATCCCTCGGAAGGAGCGGACTGGAGATTCAGAACTAGTCTTAGACCTTAGTCACAGCGAGGAGGTCCCACCACAAACCCGGATGATCTTTGAACGCTTCCCCTCCCAAGCCAAAGCTGAGACTGGGCACCTTGGAGAGCTAGAGAGCTAAGCCAAGGAAACCTAGGGAGAAGGAAGTTCAGAATGCTCTGATTGGAATCCTCCCAAAGGTGCCATTCAAGGCCTATTTATAGTTTTTTAAGTCTGGTCTGCCAATAGCGGAATTCCGCCTTACACTCTTACTATACGCAGCCCAAAATAGTCTGCCAACAGCCAAACTCCATTGTTTGGAGGGGCTAACTGCAGACCACCATGGGATTTTGGGTAAAAACATCCCTGGACTCTTGCTGGGCGAGCCGCACCCGAGGCTTCCTCTCGCGAGCCTGGCTCGCATGACTTCCTGCGAGCTGACGGCGAGAGCCCAGCTCGCCCGCTGCCTGTGAGCATCTACCGGGAAACCGACTCACTTGTCTCATGCGAGCGAATGCCAAGGGCTTGCTCGCCTGCCTCCTGCGAGTGGGCCCTTTGATGGTCTCTGGCTCGCCCTCCTTGTTTCTTCTCTCGCCTGATGACCTCTCAATCTCTGCTCATCTCCTGGCGAATATCCGGGTTGTACACATCTAATGACCAGATTATCCTTACTATACAATGTGGGTAATAAACCTAAGAGATAAAATCACTTATAGTTAATTTGTTAAGTTAAATCAAAATGGGGTTTTCCCAACATTGTTGCTATAAATTTCGTTTCGCCCGCCTCTATTAGAGCGCACGTCGCACCATTGACTGAACCTTGATCCATAATCCCTGAAAAAGGCGATCAGACTCATGATTCATGTCATCCCGACGGGAGTGAACTGGGATACCGGCACGCTGCAATGCTTCAAGATTTCAATCACCACCTAACAGGGGGGCAAGCGAAACCCATATCTCAATGATGACTCGCACAACGTCATCCAACATCGCGGAGGATTCTGTGCACGTTCCTCAATCTGCGGGATCTTTATCTCTAAATCGACAAGTAACCCGTACCGCTTCCTCCAGGCACTAACATGCTCAACAGAAAGAGAGGAGCGCAACTCGATCGGCCTACTTTGCGGACAACGCCGCGTAGTCTGCAGAGAAGAATTAAATAAATATTCGCAAAATCAATAGCCTAAATACAAGCACAACACACACACACACACCATTACACACAAATAATGCGCAAGAACACCCTCACACGCACACCAACGTGCGCACAAGCATTCCCCGTGCACGAGCACGACACATATACACATAAGCACGCCCCGCGCGTGCGCACACTGCACGCGCGAATGCACCCCACACGCACTCACGGCGCACGCGGGCGGGCGCCCCACACATGCGCACGAGCACAACCGCCCCGCGCGCCACCGTGCGCACGCACTGCGCGCGCGGGCGCACCCTGCGCGTGCGCATTGCGCACCCCCCCCCCTGCGCACCCCCTCCCGCTTGCCCACCCATGCGCGCAAGCACCGCGCATGGGCGTAACCCTGCACGGGGGCGCACCCCCGTGTGCACGCAGTATGCTTGGGCGCACTCCCCGCGCGCGCAAATGATGGGGTCTCCCTCAATATATAGGAATTCCAGGCTGCGAACAGCCAAAATTCCATAACCCCCACTACCTTAGTGAGGAGTTAAGGAAAAACCACCATGCGCACGATCAGTGCACGCGATCGCCGCACGATCCGCCGCTGTAACCGCCCGAGCGCCGCAAACCGACCGTCACCGCGTCGCGGTCATGCCGCCGGCAACCCGCCGCAGACGGCCGCCCTTGGGCGCGTGCCCTCGGCGCGCGGCTGCGAGGCCCCACGATCGACCGCCCTTGGCCGGTCACCCACGACGCACGACCGCAAGCCCGCTCGGTGCACGACCGCAAGCCGCACGACCGACCATCCGGACGGCCTGGGCCGCACGCCCATAGCGCGCGGTCGAAGCCGCGTGGCCAACGGCCTAGCCGGCTCCCGGTCGACCTGGGTTGCCGCCCTTAGCGTGCGGCCGAGGCCGCGCGATCGAAGCCCCACGGTCGGCCGCCTGGCTGGACCCCGGCCGGCCATGACCGCGCAAACTTAGCGCACGGTCGGCCGGCCGGCCGGTCTTGGTCTTGCGTCGTCGGCGCCGGCCGCATGGCCGGCCACCCAGACGGCCGGCCGGTCGTGCCCCCGACGTGCGACAACCTAACCGTGCGGCCGATCGGCCCATTGGCCGGTCGGCCGACCTTTGCCGCACGCCCGCGGCCGCAAGGCCGCGATGATCTCGTGGCCAGCCGACCGCCCTTGACCGGCCGCTCTCCGAGCCGGCCGCCACCCTCGCCGGCCGGTGTTCTCCACCGGCCGGGCTCTCCACCGCGGTCATTCAATCGTTCTGCGGAGTCTTTGCCCTCCGATTAACAGATAATCATCCGTATGACCACCCATTATGGGTGGGTGCAATTAGCCAAAAGACGTGTTGGGTTGCGTATAGAATAATACCAAAATAATATGCATCTTAAACCTTATAAAGTTGGTCTGCAAATAGCAATTATGGTGGTACGGCTTGCGAATAACTGCATAACTACCGTAGCCACCCATTGGGGCCTATAAATAAGACCACGGACTCTCCTTCATTTCTCACTTTTCTCTCCTCCCTCCTCTCCTCCTAAGTGCAAGAGTGATCCTCGAGATCTCCATCGCCTTCGAAGACGCCCTTGAATATCCTTCGAGCACTTCGAAGACGGCACAGAGATCCTCGCCCTCCTTCAAGCACTTCGAAGATTGTTTAGAGATCTTCGTCCTCCTTCGAGCTTCGTTCCTAGCACGAAGCGCTCAGCGACCGTCGCCATCAAGTCAACGTCAAGTTTTACGCTTCAGACACCACAATCAAACTCCAGGGAGATCCAATAGTCCTGAACGCACCCCAAGACATTTCAAGCGCAAGTGAAAGTTCATCGCAGCCCCAGAGCGCGGTGCTCCCCACTACGGTAAGAAAAAAGACTTAGCTTCGAGAGCGGTGGCCTGTCACCCTCTCTCTCTCTCTCTCTCTCTCTCTCTCTCTCTCTCTCTCTCTCTCTCTCTCTCTCTCTCTCTCTCTCTCTCTCTCTCTCTCTCTCTCTCCGCCACAAGTTGTAACGAGGAGCGGTCTGTCTCCCTTGATCTCTCATCGAAGCCCTGTGAAGAAGCAACTGATAGTGAAGTTTGGTCGGCACCGAACCGGCCACTTGGTTTTTACCTCTTTCTGGGGTTTTCCACGGTAAAAAGGACTATTTGCCAGCCGTCTCGATTTTCAGTGACTGATTGCGCGCTCGACAGCTCTCGGGCTAAGACGGTTCATTCTAGACCGATTTAAGAAACCTCGAGCAGACCGCAGCAAAGATAATATAACTTGCATGTGTTATTTAGTTAATAATAAAAATTGAAATATCATTATTGGTAATGCTTTTACATGTATTATTAGTCGGTGCAGTTCGGTTTTTCATACAGAAGAATAGAAATTGAACCAAACCGTTCAATTCAGTATAAAATCAATTTGATTTGGGCTGTTCGGGGCGTTCGGAGCTGTTCAGTCGATTTTCAATTTTTATGCACACCCATAAAAAAATAGTTTGTTATTACTCCCAAATTTCATTTAGCTTTCACTTTCAGCATGCTAAAAGATACCCAACAAAACTTTATTTTAAAAACACTAATTTATATAGGCAAACACCCGCCTACCCTCTCCTGGTCGCCGACTCAACCCCATGTTGGAAATATAGTCCCGTCGTTGGCTATATCATCTGCTCCATTTGAGGAAAACGCCCTTCTATTCATCGCCGGTCCCTTGCTCCACCGCTAGTAAAGGTCGACCGAACTGCCCCTACAATGTGATTCTCGCCTCAACGCGTTTCTACCCGAAAGAGCCTGATTCCTTTCCATTGTTGCTGATTATAATCTGAATTTTGGAATAGATCTTGGAGGAAATTAGTCTGATCTATTTCAATTGTTGCTCTAGAATTTTGTCTTGGTTTTTCTTGATAGTGTCTTGCTTGCTTCGCAGGTAATTTAAGATCCAACAGAGGGGATGCACGAATAAACTCATCTGCTCTGTCATAGGGGATTATAATGTAGTGGAGCTTACAACATAAATTGTGGGTATGTTTGTTTGGGCGGTTTTGCTCCATCTCCATTAGGGAAAAACGCTACCACTAAAAAACATTGTTTGGTAACATTGCCCAATCCCACTACCATCACTCCAAAATATCATTTTTGGTCTTTTTTTTAGATCGCAGACACCTCCCTCTATCTCCCGCCGCTCACTAATGAACTCATTCTAACCGCTCCTATTCTTACGCCGAAGCAAATAGACCGACAATTGTCATGATGAGTTTGTGGCTTTGTAGAGCATCGAATAGGGACTGACAACTAGGAAAAGGAAAGAAACTCACAACTCTCCTTTATCATGGTGGTTTCAAGTGTCTCGAATCATGACAGGCGTACAGAAAGAGATGAGAACTCATTCTCCCTTTATATAATTGCAAAAAGAAGAAATTGTGAATCTTGGAAATTGTTCTCCAGAGAGCCACAACCTATCCGAAGCTTGCCCCCCCCCCCCCCCGGTCGGGCCTCACTCCAGTCCACTGAATTGGACTGAAAAACAATTTTAAAAACAATTTTAAATAAAATCGTTATATTTCTCATCCCTGCCCCACCCCGATGAGCTCTCCCGCACGACATTGGATCCCCTTTCCCGATCTCCGCTATATTTCTCCCGAGCTTCAGGCGATCTCCATCTCTCCCTTTCCCGAGCTCTCTCACGCAGCTCTGCCAGCCCTCAGCGATCTCCATCAGGTTGGGCATTGGAGTCAGATATGTTAAGGTGCTCACGATGGAGACACAGACAAAGAAAGGAAAAACAGGGAAGGACATGTTTGGATGAAAATATTCTCAGTTTCTTATTAATCTTTCAAGCATACATGATGATATATATAGGGAAAAGGAGTCTTATAACTGACTCTTACATTAAAATAGAAAACGCCTAATCTCCATTCTTTATTCTTCAGGAACGTTTCTGCTTTAATGTCCTTCAATGTGGCAGTTTCAGCTTGGTCTTCAATACTTCAGTTTCAGCTTCTGGAAACGCCTTCTGATGGATTGTATCAATGCTCTTCAATACTCCCCCTTGATACTGAACATCAGAAATCTTCAGCTTGCTCCTTAACTCCATGAATCTGGCAGCTGGTAAAGGTTTGGTAAAGATGTCTGCCAACTGTTCGATGGTTGGACAGAAACAGATTTCGATCTCTCCCTTCTCTACTAACTCCTTTAAGAAATGATATTTAAGCTCAATGTGCTTTGTGCGGTTGTGAAACACGGGATTTTTAGTGATGTTGATGGCAGAGAAATTGTCACACCAGATCTTGGTGGGATGAACTCCTGGTTTCAGAAACTTCAAATCATGTAGCAGCTTTGTGAGCCATACACCTTCACACGCTGCATTACATGCTGCAACGTTCTCGGCTTCAGCCGTAGATAGAGCGACCACCTTCTATTTTCGTGAGGCCCAGGAGATTGGCTTATCCCCTAAGAAAAAGACATAACCTCCCATGCTCTTTCTATCTTCTACTGCACCTCCCCAATCGTTGTCGGTGTATCCTGTGAGAGTGTAGTCTTCTTCCTTCTTTGCTTCATATATCAGCCCCATCTTAATAGTCCCCTTCAAGTACCGCTATATCCTCTTTGCTGCTTGTCATTGCTCAGAGGATGGCTTACTCATGAACCTAGAAACAATGTTGACGACATTCTCGATGTCTGGTCGAAAATTTGTTAAATAGATCAGTGATCCAACAAGGCTGCGATAATCATTTTCTGACACTTGATTTTGCTCATCAGAGTGTCGTAGCTTGTTTCCAGTGATCATGGGAGTTGTGGTAGGATTACAATCTTTCATCTGAAATTTTTCTAAGAGTCTTTCAACATAATTCTCTTGGCTGATTGAAATGCGACCTGGAACTTGATGGATTTGGAGGCCAAGGAAGAACTTCATGAGTCCTAAATCACTAATCTCATATTCAGTCATCATAATGTTTTTAAAATCAGTGACAATCTCATCTTTAGTCCCAATAAAAATTAGATCATCAACATAGAGGCTCATGAGGATATAGTGGCTGTTGGAATACTCTTTGATATATAAAGAAGGTTCACTAAGACTTTTAGTAAACTTATTTTTGATGAGATAACTATCAATTTTTGAGTTCCAAGCTCTTGGAGCTTGTTTTAAACCATACAAGGCTTTATGTGGCTTGTAAACCTTGTGCCTTTCATTTGGTTTTTCAAAACCTTCAGGTTGTTGAACAAAAACTTCTTCTACTAAGTCGCAATTTAAAAATGCCGACTTGACATCTAGCTGGTGGACAAGGAGATGTTTTTGAGCAGTTATGACAATGAGTGTTCTAACTGTTTCCATTCTAGCCACATGTGCAAATGTTTCAGTAAAATCAATACCAACTTTTTGTGCATACCCTTTTGCAACGAGGCGAGCTTTGTGTTTAAGAATATCTCCTTGTTCATTGAGCTTTGTCTTGAAAACCCACTTGAGTCCAATAATTTGTTTATTTGCTGGTCTTTCAACCAGCTCCCATGTTTGATTTTTCTCAATCATACGTATTTCCTCATGCATTGCTTCAATCCATGCGGGAATAGTTGAGGCTTGATAATAGCTTTCTGGTTCCCGGCAGTAGAGAGCAAATTCATTACTACTATAAATTTCTGCAAGAGATCTGTACCTTCTTGGAGATGATGAGTCCAGATCCATGTCTTCTTCAATGGGAGAAACAACCAAGGATTCATCCTCTGTCATGGATGATTGAAACTCTGTGAGATCAGTAACCGGCATGGATGAGCAGGGCTTCTGATCCAACTATGCCTTCCACTCCCAGGTCTTGTTTTCATCAACTAATACATCTCTAGATATTAGTAGTTTGTTAGATATTGGATCAAAAAGTCGGTAAGCCTTTGAATCTGAGCTATATCCAACTAGAATTGTTTGTTGTGCTTTCTCATCAAGCTTCTTTCTTTCTTCTTTTGGAATATGCTTTTATGCAAGGCTCCCAAATACTTTCAGATGATCTACCCGTGGCTTGCGCTTATACCAAACTTCATATGGAGTCAGGTTATTCAAACTCCGGGTAGGTGATCTATTTAATATGTAAACAACAGTGTGGACTGCTTCAGCCCAAAAGGATTTTGGCACTTGGTGTTGTCTCAGCATTGAGCGGGCCATCGCGACAATAGTTCGATTGCGCCGCTCCACCACACCATTTTGCTCAGGTGTGTAGTTGGCCGTCATTTCCCTCTTAATACCTTCCTGCCTACAGAAAGTATGGAATTCTTCACTCATGAATTCTCCCCCATAATCTGTTCTCAGCTTTTTGATGTGAAAGTTGCTCTCTATCTCCACCTCCTTCTTGAAATCTTTAAATTTGCTGAAGGCTTGGGACTTTTGTCGTAGGAAATAAATCCAGCACATCCTGGAATAATCATCAACAAAACATATGTAATAATACATACCCGAGAGTGAGGGGACTGAAGCTGGCCCCAAAGGTCTGCGTGGATCAATGCAAGAGGCAGAGATGCTCTCCAGGAAGATGAACTGGGAAAGGGCAGCCTGTGACTTTTACCCATTGAACATGCTTCACAAACATCCTACTGTGGTTTTATCTCTGGCAGCCCATACACCATTTGTTTATGTTGAAGAGAATGCAAATCTCTAAAATTTAGATGCCCAAAGCGTTTGTGCCATAAGATTGACTTATCCTTGGCAGTGCTGAGAAAAACTGCTTCTGGAGATGGGTTTAATTATATTGGGAACATTTTATTGTGAGTCATGTTTACAGACAATAGGCATTGCTTGTCTTTATAAATGTTGCATTGCTCCTTGGTGAAAGTAAGGGAGAATCCCTTCCTTAGTTGTTGTATCACACTTAGAAGATTTTGTGATAGAGTAGGAACAAAATAAACATCTTGTATAACAATAGACTCACTTGAATGTGTGTTGACTGGTACCATACCTTTGCCTTCAATTTTTAGTTCTTTCCCATCTCCCAACATGACAGTTGAATGGAAAGTTTCATCAAGCTCTGAGAAAGATGCCTTGGAGTGGGCCATATGATTTGAACACCCGCTATCTATTATCCAGAAGTGCTCCTTGGCATCTTCAGTATGCATGCTGGTAAGGAAGACCAGCTCCTTTACTTCTGTTGCTTTTGCATCTTCTTTGACTTTGCCTTCTTCCTTATTCTTGAACCAGTAATCCCTGTCAAAATGAGTTGCTCTTTTGCACTTAAAGTAGCAATCCTCAGTTTGGTGATTACTCTTTTTGCATAAAGTACAAAAATTACTTTGTTTTTCTTGATGAAAAAGGGGATTTTGCTGAGAGTCTTGGTGTTGCTTATATTCACTTCTTCTACCTCTCCCTCTCCCTCCCCCTCCCCCTCTAGTCATGTTGAAGGAGGATGATCGATGTAATGATGGAGAGGATTTGTTGATGTGGGCCTTAGAAAAGAAGGCTTGCTCAAGAGATGTGTCATGTCTCTTGAATCTGTCTTCAAAAGACTGTAATGAGCCCAAAAGCTCAGGTAAGGAGAGGGTTTGAAGGTCTTTGGACTCTTCAATTGCGGTGACAATCAGATCGAATTTGGTTGGTAAACTTCAAAGTAGTTTAGAGACAATTTTACTATCCTCAATGGCATCACCAAGGCTTTTGATTTGATTTACAATGTTCATGGCTCGGGAGACGAATTCTTGGATTGTCTCTGGCTCTTTCATGAACAAAGTATCAAAAAGGCGCCATTAGTGTTGTAATTTGATAGCAATTACCTTATTAGATCCTCGAAATTCTGTGTTCAAGATCTCCCAAGCAGCCTTTGATGTAGCTGCTCCCATGATGCGCGGGTAAAGTTGTTTGCTGACACCTTGATGGATATACAAGAGTGCCTTAGCATCGCTCTTGCTATCCTCTTCTGCCTGTTTGGTGCGTGCAACGACAGCATCTGTCGTTTCTTTGGAGGAGGCTGGAGTAGTTTCTCCGACACCTTTTTCAACAACATCCTATAATCCTTGAGAAAGGAACAAGAGACGCATGTGTGTGCACCAGGAATCAAAGTGGTCACCTTCAAAGAGAGGGACCCCTGATTGGGAGTATAAGAATAGCTGATTGGAAGCCGCCATATGATGTAAATGATTGTCATACACTCTTAAATGTGGAGAAAAATCAAAAACTGATGGCGTGTAAGCTTTTGCAAGCTCTGATACCACTGTTAAGGTGCTCACGATGGAGACACGGACAAAGAAAGGAAAAACAGGGAAGGAAATGTTTGGATGAAAATATTCTCAGCTTCTTATTAATCTTTCAAGCATACATGATGATATATACGGGGAAAAGGAGTCTTATAACCGACTCTTACATTAAAATAGAAAACACCTAATCTTCATTCTTTATTCTTCAGGAACGTTTCTGCTTTAATGTCCTTCAATGTGGCAGTTTCAGCTTGGTCTTCAATGCTTCAGTTTCAGCTTCTGGAAACGCCTTCTGATGGATTGTATCAATGCTCTTCAATAAGATAGCTTATCAGGGTAGGACCCTTAACCTCAGCTATCTCCATCAGGTAGGGCATTGGAGTCACAGCTCTTCCAGCCCTCGACGCGGCGGTGAGCACCAGGGCAGGGCCAACACACTTGATGGTGCTTGGGAAGGCTCGATACCCGCCATTCTTGGTCCGAGACGCCCTCAACGCTTGCCAAGGAATCGATGGAAGGTACGTCCGCCTCGATAGATCAACTGATGGATATGATATGCCAGAGTCACTTAAAGTCCCGAGATCAATCGTGCGCCGTCTATGTGAGCTCAGATGGTTCTTCCGCAAGGTAAGAGGTTACATTTCTGAGGGCATTGTGGATCGCCAGTTTGATATTGGCACGGTTGGGCAAGCCTTCTGCTGTTCTCTCCAAGACGAACTCATAGATTACTATAAGCTTCTTACAGTGCTAACATCACAATCCGCTAATCCAATTCCGTCAGCTGGATCTGATTCCCGAGGAGGTACATGAAACTACCTCTCTTTGAGGCGACTTGTTGTTTCGCTTGCGGAGCCAACAGTGAGGATGAGTCTAATGGCCGTGCTGGTAGATGGCTGTGTGGAACTAAGGGGTGGAGCTATTCACAGTCATGCCCAACATGGAGATCCTCTGGTTCAGGAATTCATGTGTAGATTGCTGAGGAGAGTATGCTCCTCACTTTTTGAAATGGTGAGGACTTGGGTGTTGGAGGGAGAGCTGGAAGATGTGTTTACTGGTGAGTACTATTATTGAGTAAGCAGCGTATTCGACTTATCTTCTCCCATAGCCAGTTGTATCTCCTTCATCGAGCCTAGTTCTTCCTCTTAACTTTATACTTCTAGTTCATCTTAACTTTATACTTCTGCTTTAATTTCGGGATGCAGTTTCTGGCATGATCATTGATTATTTTGCATCGAATGAAGAAATCAAGTTTCTTACAAATGTCTAATGTGGTGGTAAACCTTTGATATCAATTTTCGTTATCAATTTGGGTGCTGATTTCTTGGAGTGTTTTTATGTCAAGTTGCTGTCCCAGCTTTTATTCACTGCAGTATTTGGACAATCGTTTTAATAATTTACTGTTTAGTCAAAGAACCTTGGTCAGATCGTTGTGAAGGTCATTATGAAATATGTTGATAGGGAATTGTTCGGGATCGAACTTCTAGTGTTGCCTCCACCTGTTACTGTAACGCCCCAGATTTTTCTTAAAATTATTTTAAGCGGGGATACAGAATGATAATGACTTAAATATTAAATTTATCGTTACGTAATGTTAATGCGAGGGGGCGTTACCATTTCGGAAACGTCGTCGTCGTCCGGCGAGTTAATTCTAGGTTGATGCATATTTGCAGACATATGTAGGTATGTGTGTACATGTATATATATATCTTTATCTATTATAAAGATGTACTTTTGATTGCATCTAGACCGTTCAAGAGAGCCCAAAAGCCTAAACTTTTCATCTCTAACGTCTATTATTTTCGGATTAAACAATGAAAATTAATAGCCCTCCTAAAGCTACTCACGGTGAAGGACAAGAGAGAGAAGGAGAGAGAGAGAGAGAGAGAGAGAGAGAGAGAGAGAGAGAGAGAGAGAGAGAGAGGGCGGGGGAGGGGATTAGGATCCTCTCCATTTCACGTGTATCCATTTCATGGTGGAGATGGATCCATCTTAAATCCACGGCTAGGATGGTTCGCGAGAGTGAAATATGAGAGTTATTAGAAGGGTATTTTGGGTAGTGAAATATGTCTATTCATAGGAGAATGAACCATCCTAGCCGTATAGGATGAATCCATCTCCACCATGAAGATTAACCATTTCATGTGAAATGGAGAGGATCCTGATCCGGGGGAGGGGTGCGGATTATATATTAATATATTAATATATTATATTGATATATTGTACAGGGAGGGCTTTCGGCTGGGAGAAAAAGAGAGAGAGAGAGAGAGAGAGAGAGAGGAAAGAGAGGGAAAGAGAGAGAAAGAGATAAAATGGGAGAGAGAGAGAGAGAAAATGGGAGAGAGAAATTGATTTTTTTAGGTAAAATTTTACATTTTTTTATAAAATAAAAATATGAATATTTATTAATATTTTTTACGATCATTTTAAGTGCTCATACGTATATGTTTTGAATAAATGATAAGTGCTCATATGCGGGCGCAGCCCGCTCGAATGAGGGCTCATTGATTTTTTAGATAAAATTTTACATTTTTTACTAAATAAAAAAATGAATATTTATTAATATTTAATTATGGTCATTTTAGGTACTCATATGTATATATATGCACGAGCATTTTCACACGGGCTACGCCCGTGTTCGATGCTCTCGGACGGCCACATCAATTTGTGCATCACGGACTTTATGCGGGCGAAGCCCGCATTAATCCGGCCGAAAGCCGCCCGAGAGCTTTGAGCACGGGCGTAGCCCGTGCGAAGATAATCGTATATATATATGTATATATATACATGTATGAAATTTTATATAGGGAGGTTCATAGGTATGTAGGTAAATATATAATTATATACATGTATATGTACAAAGAGTATATAAAAGTTTGCATACATACAAAATATATACATGCGTAAAAGTTATGAGAGATACTTAGGTGCGTTCTCTCACCTAGTTCTAGGTGGGGGGAAAATACAGAGCTGTATGATCTTAGATCCGACGGTAGGGAAAATACTGACATTATTTATTATTCTTAAATACAGCAATATTTAGAGATATCAATGACGGAGATGCGCTCCTCTCACCATGATCTAGGTGCGAGATACTCACCTACAAAATTTTCAAAAGTTATATACATAAATTATAAATAAAAGATTTATATAAGGGGTTATATGTCTTTGCTGGGGGAGTATCGAAAACCAAAGAATTTTCTCACTTTTCCTCCCTGTCCCCGTCCCGTGGAGCACCGGCGAGTCGTCGAGGGTTAGGGTTGCGTCGGATCGGTGTCGAGCGGCACCGGAGCTGTCGGAGGAGGAAGGATCGTGGTTGCCGGGGCTTATCTTCGTCGTCGGGGCTAAGGATCCGGTCGGCTCCTTCCATGCTTGTCGTGATCCGGTGGGTCGCCATTGTTTGAGGCAAGAAAACTCTTCACTTTCCCCTCTTCCTCCTTCATCCCCTTCCATTTGGGCTATGCTCCAGGAGATTTATTTATTTGCTTTCCCCTTCTTATGGTGGCTGTTAGGGTATGCTTAAGCTTCAGGAAATTCCATTTCAGTTTCCTTGTTATGGTGGTTGTTTGGGGTATGCTTAAGCTTCAAGAATTTATTTGCATACTCCTTATGTACTGTCTGTTTGGGTTATGCATCAGGAGGTTAATTGTAGTATTCTCCTTATGTTTCAGCTGTTTGGGTATGGTCCAGGAAAATCCATTCAGGAAATTTATTTGCTTTCCCCTTCTTACGGTGTCTGTTTGGTTATGCTTAAGCTCCAAGAAATATGTTTTTTTAGCAAATTCTTTAATGGTGGATCGGGTTTATGCTCCGGGAGTTTCACTCATGGGGAAATTTTCACCATCTTAGTTATAGTAGTTGATTGGGTTTATACTCCAGGAAATTATTCATATCTATCTCCTCATATTGGGCTATGGTGGCTGTTGGTGGTGGTTTGTTTACCATTCCAGAAATTTTTTACCTAAAATTATGCTTGGGTGGCTGCTTGCTTGTTCTTTCCTTTAGGAGATAAGGGGCTGGTGGCTGCTTAGTTTAAGTTAGAGTTTTTAATTGAAGTATGTGCTATTGGTGGCTTGGTTTTAGGCAAAAGGGTTGGTCATATCCCCTTATGCTAGTTGCCTGTTAAACTTTAGGCTAAGCCTTGGAAGGCTCTGTCAAATTCTGGGATAATTCTGGAAGACTAAAAATCTAGATAGCTTTATTTCTGAATATTATTGCCTGGCTCAACCCAGGGTAATTTTATTTCTGATTATATATACTTGGCTAAAAATATGGATGGTTGGTGGCTAAATTTCATGAAATCTTGTTTGCAAATTCTTAACGGTATGAGGAGCCAGATCCTAAATTTCCCGGGAATTTCATTTTCTAATCCCTGGTGGGTTGGGAGGATTAGAGGCTAAATTCCCTGGGAATTTATGTTGCTAGTTCTTGATGATTCAACGAAGCCATTAATCGTTAAACTTGAAAGGATGTAGTCATGTAGATATATTTCGGCTTCGAACTTTATATCCGTACCAGTTGTCGGCGGTTTCAAACTTACAGTAAGTATCAAATGCTAGTGTATAACTTTATACTTACGTGCAAGTAGCAAAGTTTATTCCCCTATATCAAATATAAGACCCTTCTTGAGCGTCAAACCAAGCTCGTTGCTGATGAGTTTAAGTTGGAATTTGGCTCTAGACTGGAGAGTGGGTAGACGCATGAGCCCTCACCACAGTGGTTTTAGATTGGAGTGTGGGTGGACGTATGGGCCCTCACCATAGTGGTTTTAGACTGGAGTGTGGGTGGACGTATGGACCCTCACCACAGTGGTTTTGAACTGGAGAGTGGACGTATGGGCCCTCACCATAGTGGTTTCAGACTGGAGAGTGGGTGGACGTATGAGCCCTCACCACGGTGGTTTAGAACTGGAGCGTGGACGGATATTGAGGCCCCCACAACAGTTCTTTTGGCTTTATGTAGCAGCTTGGTGTGGCTTTCTTTCCTTACTGGTTGCCCTGGATTGGGCATGCTCCTGTGGCCTTTGCTCATGATCAAGAAAATTTTTTGCTAAAACCGTGCCTCACTCTTGGCCGAACTTTATACTTATCACCTTATAACTTCTTTCTTCTTTTGTTGTTTTCTTGCACCTTTTGAGCTGAGGCATTCTTTTCTTATGGATGCCTCAGGTTCAGGTCAGTAGCAGCTGCTGGGGTTAGAGCGGAGTCGTCCAGTTTCACCCACCGAGGCCTCTCCTCCCCTGTGGGTAAGGATGCAGTTCTTTTGTTTTGTAGTTGTAACCCTCTTTTGGATTGTCTGCTTTCTTTCCTGCGGATTCGTGTCAGCTGTTGTCGCCCGTATGGCTTTTCGCTCAGATTACTTGCTTATGCTGCTACTTGTACTTCTTTTCTTATTTTGGTTTTAGTATACATGTACTCTCTTGGAAAATGTATTATTTTTTTGGCTTAGGTGAAACTCTTTTAGCAAATTAAGTTTTTAGCATGCCTTGCTTTACTCACTATTATGTATCACCTATTTGCAAAGCGTAAAAAAGTACTTATAATATACTAAATCTAGACCTACGTACGCCCTGAAGACATTTCTGGGCTTCAGCGCTCTTAGGGTAAAAATGGACCTATTTTCTTCCGTTGTGTACGCATATCTTTTTTTTTCATGGTGGCGTTGTAGACCACGGGGCCGAGGGGCAAGGCCTCCTAACCAAAAAAAGAAATGTTAAAAGATAATTTTTTTAATACCTATATTTTCTCGCAAAAATGATTGTTTGAGTGCTTGCCTGAACGTCTGTAGTTGTCCCCTGCGGGACGTGGCATCATGACGCGTAATTTTCCCTTTACTCTGATATCATAGCATAATTTGGGAAAAGTACGGGTTGTGACAGTTAGTATCAGAGCCAGGTTGGCCGGGTTGCCGGAAATGGTCTGGTTGGCCCGGTTAACCGTCCAGTGAGAATCGTTATTCATTGCATACACTCATCGATGGGTCATCGGTAGATATCGGCTAAAGCACGAACACTACACTCATAAGCATGAAGGAAGTATACAGGGCATATTAGGTAGTATGGGATGCATAATATGTGTCTGTATATGGATCCTCATAGGTGACAACATGGGACTGTTATGTAGTATGAGATGCATAACGTAGGTCACATGCATGTCCATTAGATTTTCTTTTTCGCTGCATGCGATAATATGTAGTATGAGATGCATAAGATCGCATGCGTACGCCGCTCATAGCATGCATTAATGCCTTTTTCTTAGTTTGCATAGCACTGCATGCATATCATAATATTGCATAAGCACACGTGCCAAGCTAGATATCTACACGATGACACATGTACACACATGATTTCAAAGGTAAGATGCTAAGTTTATATGCATACGGGAGAGGTGCACGAGAGATAATGGATGATATACCATCCCGAGTGTAGCAAAATATTATGTATTTACTTTTCCCAAAGAAACAGCTGTAGCAAAAGCAAGTATTTGTATGTCTTCCCATCCTAGAGGTTTGAGTCCAGCCTTATCGTGCTGTTTGTTGTTGTTTCTGCTAGATATGGCTTCTAGGCATCGGCCTGCGAAACCTGTTCCCCAGTCCGAGGGCGAGACATCAGGTGCGCATAGTGAAGCGGTAACTGAAGAGCTACGCCTGAATAACGAGACTTTGGCGTGACAGTTGGTCGCGATGCAGGAGCAGGTGCAGGCATTGCTGAATGCCACTCAGCGGTAGCAACCCGTGATGAGCCAGCCGGAGCCCGTCCATCCTGCATCCCTTGTTCCCCCTGCTGCGTTGCCGCCAGAGATGAACTTTATTTCTCACTTCCAGAGGCTAGGACCCCCGACTTATGACGGGAAGGCAGACTTTATAGCGCTCGATGATTGGATCTTGGCGATGGAGGAGATGTTCTCGTATTCTGGTGTGTCGGTGGACCAGAGAGTGATGATTGCCGCTTTCCAGCTGAAGGGTTTAGCAAAAAGCTGGTGGATCAGGGAAAAGGAGGCTCTCGCAGAAGGTTGCTCGTGGGAGCAGTTTAAGGGGAGACTGTTGAAGAAATTCCTGCCTGCCGTTGAGCAAGATCGCTTAATGAATAACTTCTTGCATCTGAAGCAAAGGTAGTTCACAGTAGAGGAGTATGCGATTGAGTTCAGCAAGCTGAGCAAGTTCACTCCGGATTTGGTTGCCTCTGAGGAAAACTGGGTGAATTGATTTTTGGGAGGTCTCGGTAGTGAGATCCAGCAGTCGGCCAGCGCTTACCGGTCCGTGAGCTTTGCGGATGTGGTGGAAGCCGCGCTGAAGGTAGAAGCGATCGAGAATGCCAAAAATAAGGAAAGGAATTTAGAAAAGAGAAGAGAAAAGCAGGCGATCGAGGCAGCTCCGCTCCGAGTAAGAAGGGCAGGGTTGTGTGCAGTTTCTGCGGCCGTGTGGGCCACCCCTTTGATAAATGTTTTAGGAGGCAGGGTGCGCAGGAGCAGCAGCTGATGGCTCTTCAGGGTGCCCCGAAGAAGCTCCATTTTTGCACCTTTTGCAATCAGGCGGGCATGATGCTGCCCAGTGCTGGAAGAAGGACAAGGTATGTGGGTACTGCGGGCAGAAGGGCCATGACACGACTCGGTGTCGGTCGAAGAATAAGTCGTGTTTTCAGTGCGGTCAAAGGGGACACTTGAAGTCCAAGTGTTCGCAGCTCCAGATGGTTGGCCAGCAGTTTGCGCTCCCGGCCGTGGCACCGCCACCGCCTCAGCAACAGCAGATGGATCGAGGGAAGGTGAAGTTGAATGCAGTGACAAAGGAAGAAGTGCAGTGCTCGAACCAGGTGATATCAGGTGTTGGGTTTTTCTAAATACCATTCAAAATGATATGAACACATCAAATGTGCGCAGCGGAAGAAAACTAGAACAACCCAAAGAGTAAGGATCTTGCGGATCTCATGAATCAAAAGATTAGGAAAGCAAAATGCAATATACCTTCGCGGGATTGAGTCAATACTCAACCAAGGTGCTCCAAGAAGGAATCCGGTAGACTAAATCTGAGTTCCAAGAACTGAAATGTATCGGCTCCTCTACAGCGATCCACACGAACGATGGAGAACCCCTGTAACATCCCGTTTCGCGCTAGACCCATCAGAGACGTTTTGACTACCCGATTTTGGGCTTTCCAGTGCGTGCACGGTTTTGGATTAATTGGGGGAAAGGATTAACAAATTGTTGATATATATATTTCTGTGATTTCGTTCGACGAACGTCGAAGGAGAGCCTCGTTCGACGAACGTCGAAGGGCAGCTCCGTTCGACGAACGTCGAAGGGATAGAGGCGTTCGGCGAAGTAAAGGAGGTTGTGTTCGACGAAACATTGCTGCAGCCGCGATCGAAGAAGGCTGCCAGCGTTCGACGAAAGTTCGTCGAACGGCGTTCGACGAACGACGTTCGACTAATTTGTCGAACGAGAACCGTTCGACTATGTTATAATAGGAGCCGATCGGGAACCGTTCGACGAAAAGATCGTCGAACGGTGATCGACGGAAGTATTCCGTTCGACGAAAGTCGAAGGAGCGGCGTCCGACGAAAATCCCAACGTTCGACAAATATATTATTCCAGCCGATCGACGATCGATGAAAAATGATAGCGCTCGGCTAAAGCTTTGCTGCTCCCGTTCGACTAACGTCGAACGGGAAGCGTTCCACTAAATCCTTGCGCTCGACTAAGTTCGGGCAGCGTACGACGAAATGACTGTTCCCGTTCGACGAATCTGGGTATTTTCGTCTGCTGTTGCCGACAGAGCTTAAATGCTTATTCTTTATGTTATTTTAGGCTAACAGTGGAATCCTTGTCCAGTAAGAAGCCGACACCTAACTTTGGATTTCCAATGCTTATTAATGCAAACCCTCTTCTCTCTTAACACTAGGGCTGAGCATTTCTCCCGAGGAAAAATCTTCTGCTTCATCTTCTTCTTCTTCTTCCTCTTCTTCTTCTTCATCTTCTTCCTCTCCCATCAGGAATTGGATGGGGGAAAACTTTGGAGGAGCAAAAGCTTGGAGGCTTTTGGAGCTTGGCCGACCACCATCCCGGCTGCCATGAAGATGAGCTCTGTCCATGCCTAAAAATCAGGTGACTTCTGACCCCTCTCCCTTGGTGCTAGTATCCTAGATTACAATAGGAGAGATGATAGCTCAAGAGAGCTTCTCATGTGAGCTTTAATGGAGTTTTCTTAGATTGACCACATGGAACTTCAGATTTAGGGCACCGCTTGCCGTGAAGTTCCTTGAAATCATTTCTTCTCACCAAGAGGTTGAGATAGGATCTGATTTGGTGCATAGCCGTGGTCTGTGGAGGGAGATCGATGAGAAAAAAAATGCTAGGGCTTGATAAATCGATTAAGGGTTTTAGTTTCCCTGTTATGGGATTTTATTTATATATGCTCATACTTATATATGATCAATTATAGTTCCCTGCTATGGGATTTCTTGTTGGGGTATAGCAGGAGTTTAATTATATGGTTAGAAGGATAGATGAAGCTCTGTATATATGACTTAAATTATGAAATTTTGTTGGGGAAGACGAGGATTAATCCTCTGTTAATTGGGGTTGTTAATTATAAAATCGTGCGCAGCTGGGTTCGAGCCAATTTTTAGGCTTGACCCCACTGGAATTAGACTTTTGGCTCAACAAGGAAGTTGTATCCCTCGGAAAGAGCTTTCCAATGATAGGTTAAACGTTTTCTAGGGTGACTTGTAGCTCTCTAAAGGTCCAGTCGAGTGGACTGTCCAGAAAGCTGGTTTGGGTCCACTGCGTGCTGTTTTTGCTGTCAAGGTTTCTGCAGTGGACTTCAGGGCAGATTTTAGGTAGGACCCACTGGGATCTGGGCTTAGGACTCAACACGAATGTTGTAGCCCTTGTTGTTAGCTTTCCAAAATGGGGTGGCACATAATTTGGGGTGGAGTAGAACTCCCAGAATCTCAGTTTTGTTAATCAGCGTCGTTGTAGTTTGAATTGCGATAAACTTGGGATATCTTTTATAATACTTGTCCGACGCTCTTAGTAGTGGTAGAAATCGAATTGATGATATTGTGCTGACCCTTGTTGAATTTCATGAGTTGTGGGAGGGTACTTGTTGTGATTTCGCCAACCGTAGTTCGTTCTCGCTTCGCTCTGGGAATAATAACTAGGAATGCCAACGTGGCTATTGTTTGGAGAAAAATCTATATTCTCCAATTTAATGAGGAAATGAGTGCCCAGATTTACGTGTCAATTGGGCGGAGCATGGGCGAATGGCATGATGTATGGAATGAAGCATTGCGATGAATAATCGAATAAAGACTTTGACGACATGTTTATAATAATGCGCACATCGATCGATCACCCATCGAAGAGTGTGGTTTGGTGAAAACCCCTCAAATGCGATAAACATCTCATTGTGATAGAGTGAGCCGTAAATTGAGTGCGAGAGGTGAATGTCGATGACATGTGAGATATGCTTGGAAATCCCGAACGTTATCTTGGGGACTCTTGGCGCATGTTTGGAAGACGTGCTTCTATGAATGATCGCCTCGCTAGATAAACAACGGGATGATGCGTATTGGTAGTAAACTCTCAAGAATGTGAATAGTTCAACAAGGTTGAACTTGTGGTGAACGGAGCCTACGGGCAGAACGTGCTAATATGATGAGTGCTTGTGAGCACCGGTTGTGAACGGAGCCTACGGGCAGAACATGCTAATATGATGAGTGCTTGTGAGCACCGGTTGTGAACGGAGCCTACGGGCAGAACGGGCTAATATGATGAGTGCTTGTGAGCACCGGTTGTGAATGGGCCTACGGGCAGGACGTGATAGTATGAATGTGCAGGTTTTCACACATGGTGGTGTAGTGATCCTCGGTAGAGGATAGTTGGTGGCGGGTCTACGGGATCGCTAGTCGTGACACCGACAGGAGCCGGCTGTTAGACTCAGACCGGTTGGGTTGGAATGTCTTGGTGTCCATCTAACCAATAGATCCCCTCCGCGTCTTGAAGACCCCGCAGGAATGCGGGTAGTACGCATGGACTCCGCTATGAACAAGAGCGTCGAGGCGTACATAGGCCTAGGACCGGTAGTATTCATACCCTCCTAGTAGTGGCGAAGCCCGTGCCACTGCCACCGTCTGGCCACGACGGGGGGTGCCTGAGTGGTTAGCTTCCCTCAAAAAGTGGGAACTAAAGGTCTGTGTCGACATAGCATATGCGCTTGGAGAAGTCATCATATCATAATCATTGCACCGCATTCATATCATAATCATTGCACCGCATTCATATCATAATCATTGCATTGCACAGCAATGGATACTCATCATATAAACTTGTATGGGCATCTTTATATGATGAGTTACCTTTATATGCAGACCCTTAACTTATAAGCTTGTATGGGCATCCTTATAAGTTAGGTTCAATTCAGCTCTGTGATACTTTATCTATGTCCTGTTACTAGTACGATTTTGATACTCTGCTTATGTTTTCTGTTTCCAGTACTTGCATTTATAACTGCTGCTACTTATATATATACTTATGAACAGCTTGTTAGTGCCATTGCAAGTACTTGGGTACTTATACAACCGACACATATGAACAACCCTTCCTGTCACCTGTTTTGTATACTATTGCTAATATTGCAGCTTCTATTCAATTCTACCGCCCGGTGCCTTGGAGTCGCCGGGGGAGCGGATGTGAAGCCACTTAGTCTTTATGACTAACGGTTGCTACGTCCCTCTTTTTAGGAGTGCGCCCTGGAGCCGCAGCGCACGGCGCAGGAGGAGGACAGTCAGGTCAGGGCGACAGGGCCGGAGACAGCGATACCTATAGTACCGGCAGTGACAGTCGTGAGTAGTAGTTTTGAGATGTAGCCCCTTTGGGCATCTTGTGTGATACTCTGATATATTTTGCAGGAGCTCGTGGAGCTACCTTTTTGTATAATTATGGACTCTTACTTATGCGAATTATATATATCTATATGTGGCTTCTTGTTTTTGTTTATTGATGGGTTGGCGCTGTTGAGTTGGTTTAGCCGGCGGGATAGGCGTCTTGTGGAGGTGGCTAGCCCGTGAGCTGGCGCTTCCGCAAGGCGGCTGTCCTGGGCATAAGACTCCCTTCGGCCGTGTGTGGTGTTCCGGGGGGGGGGGGGGGGGGTCTTACAAATGGTATCAGCTTGCAACGATCCTGAGATAAAGAAGTCCATTAGACCACTAGGCTACCCCGGCTAGCTAGATCAGTTTGGGGACAAACTGATGCAGCGGAAGCGGTGGTGTGCCCATGTGTAATTCGCTATAAGTATGTCCGCTTTTTCTTATAGAAAGTGCCAACCTAAGCCAAACTCGTACCCTTACGTATAGATGCTGGATCATTCCAAGACAGTAATTTGTTTTCCCATTCCAACAGTCAGAGTTGGTTTGGCATATGACACCTTTTTGGTCGACTTAGCAGGATAGGTCATGACGTATTCTAGCCTTATACTGATCTTGGGGATGATTGGGCCAAGCAATAAGTGACATTGAGTGACTAAGGGAAGAGTTTAACGTAAGTGTAAATGCTGGAGACTCACACCCTGAGATTTCTACCCTAGAAATTGATTTCTACCCTAGAAATGGAGTAATATTATCACCTTGCACAAAAATTTGGCCAATTTCAATGAGACTGGTGCTTGTAGTCTATTACCAGCTTAGTGAGAGACCACCAAGCATGTCTTTTAAACTCTACGTGGATACCTCACACTTCTATTTATGTAGAAGGTTTCAAATAGAGAAGATACGATAAGAATTCGGATCCAAAGAAGGCTCATGTTGGGACGAATGTATCGTATTGGCAATGGAAGAAACTCAGCCCGGGAGGTATGGGGGCTGATCTTGTTTCTTCGTTTATTGGGGCTAGTAGATGTCGTCGTGGGGTGTTGTCGCTTATTGAGTCGTCACAATTCTACGACGCTTAGAGTCGGTGACCCTTGAGGATTTACTTCATCTTGAGCGGTACGGCTTGTATCGTCAGACCTTGAGCGATGGGCAATTTCATTAGTAAAATGGGAGAAAGGAATATCTTGGAAATGATAACCTTATGGCAGGGAGTAGAAGAGATCATGTATGTGCACGACTATAATGACGACGAACCGTTCCCATGAAGTTTGAAAGACTCGGGTGAGTATCTTCCATATAGGCTTGGAGGATTGCCCTTCCCTAAAGTTTGGTGGAATTATGCAGATGATATTTAGATCACCCCAAATGAAATTTATGAATTGGGTTGTATATTTATGGTAATAATGGGTGAGACTTAAATTTGGCGGAAATGTTCAGAGGGGGATTATTTGTTGTGATAAATTTGGGAGGTTTTCGCTCGAAATAATCCCCTGATTCAATAATTCCTTATAAATGGTTACGCGAATACGATTACCTGGGGAATGAGCCTATGATAATGATAGTTGATGTTAGCCTACCTTGAAGTCGCCCCTGCCGTGTAGAACTGTTAGATGCGCATTTCGGTTGAAAGAGATGTAGGCGATTATTATGATGAATAAAAATTTGGATGAGTATTCGAACATAGATTGAAGAAGCCATGAACGTAGTATCTACGGGAAAAAGAAAATCAGCCGAAGAGATATGGGGGCTTATCTCTTCGTTTATTGGGCTAGAGAGGTACCGTCTTGGAATTCTTTAAGGATTTTAAATCCTTGTAATTTTAACCTCGGAAGCTTGTGATCTCTGAATAATTAACTCGCCGTAAGCAAGATGGTTGAAAATCATGAACTCTATATTGGGAACTCTTGACGTATGTTTTTGGAAGATATGAATACATCCTGATGTGATGGTAAGGACTTGAGACTGGCAGTCCTTGAGTGTGGCAATGCACTAGTCGGATCCTGGCAAGCGTTTGGATGACATAAGGACTCGGTGGTAGTCCTTAGGTCCTCATAGCATGAGTTCCATCATTAGAACCTCATGGGGATTAATAAGTGGAAACTTGAACTCTCTCGATAGTGTTGTAGTGCCTCTCAATGATCAATGGTTGGTCAGACGACTGCGCAATAAATTTTGGGGGACGCCTTGAAATTTGTTGAGTGGGAGTCGTATTCGATTGTTGATCAAAGAGTTGTGCTTAAAGTGACATATTTAGGATAGTTAGTTTAAATCGTAGCACTCATAGTGCTAAGGTTTTGCAACGTGGTGGTTAAATGAAGATGTTGGGAGCTTTGTTATATTACTGCTCGCATCGCTAGATGACCAACTGGATGGTCCGGGCCCTTTGGTGTTAATTCTCAAAGCCGTCATCCGGGCTAGTTTAATTCGTTCAACTGGATGGTCCGGGCCCTTTGGTGTTAATTCCCAAAGCTGCCATCCGGGCTAATGTAGTTCGTTCAACTGGATGGTCCGGGCCCTTTGGTGTTAATTCCCAAAGCCGCCATCCGGGCTAATGTAGTTTGTTCAACTGGATGGTCCGGGCCCTTGGTGTTAATTCCCAAAGCCGCCATCCGGGCTATTGTTTGGTGTTAATTCCCAACGCCGCCATCCGGGCTATTCTTTGGTGTTCATTCCCGAAGCCGCCACCTAGGCTGTGTCAAGCATGTGCGTGACCCCATACCTTACCTGGTAGACTACCCGCCTGACTTTGAGGCCGATTTCTTTGAAAGCTAAATTGTTGAATACA
This sequence comes from Dactylorhiza incarnata, assembly GCA_033032865.1. NCBI lineage: Eukaryota > Viridiplantae > Streptophyta > Magnoliopsida > Asparagales > Orchidaceae > Dactylorhiza > Dactylorhiza incarnata. Next base: position 22,194,758 of record JAWHQI010000014.1, read on the forward strand.
TTCAAGTGATGACGATAAGGGTGCTGCACGTTATTTGGATAACGATGCCTGAGATTGGAAGAATCAACTTACTCTTGCAAATCTAAAACACATGACTCCTTGAGAGGAGGAATCTGGATTTGGTGCGGGAGCACGAGTGGTAAACTCGTGCGTAACAGGTTCACTGAACCTAGAATGATTCAGATCCAAGGTGCGAAGAATGTTGATCGGTTAAGGTTGAGAGGATAAGTTATAACATCGTGCGTGTTAGGCTCTCTGACCTGACGGCTTTTGACAAAGGTATAGCAAAGTTGATTCGTTGAGGTTGAGAAAACTTGGGATACCAAGTGCGTGGAGTATGACGAGAGCACACCGGGGAGAAATTTAGGTGAGGTAGGAAGGACGAGTTGTGGCCCTCACCTGAGACGGGTAAGATTCGGTGTGTGCTCGGAAGAACAATTTTCGTAATCCGATCTTCGGTCCCCATAAGCCCAACTTAAATTTCGGGGACGAAATTGTTTCTTCGTTTATTGGATTTGTAACATCCCGTTTCGCGCTAGACCCATCGGAGACGTTTTGACTACCCGATTTTGGGCTTTCCAGTGCGTGCACGGTTTTGGATTAATTGGGGGAAAGGATTAACAAATTGTTGATATATATATTTCTGTGATTTCGTTCGACGAACGTCGAAGGAGAGCCTCGTTCGACGAACGTCGAAGGGCAGCTCCGTTCGACGAACGTCGAAGGGATAGAGGCGTTCGGCGAAGTAAAGGAGGTTGTGTTCGACGAAACATTGCTGCAACCGCGATCGAAGAAGGCTGCCAGCGTTCGACGAAAGTTCGTCGAACGGCGTTCGACGAACGACGTTCGACTAATTTGTCGAACGGGAACCGTTCGACTATGTTATAATAGGAGCCGTTCGGGAACCGTTCGACGAAAAGATCGTCGAACGGTGATCGACGGAAGTATTCTGTTCGACAAAAGTCGAAGGAGCGGCGTCCGACGAAAATCCCAACGTTCGACAAATATATTATTCCAGCCGATCGACGATCGATGAAAAATGATAGCGCTCGGCTAAAGCTTTGCTGCTCCCGTTCGACTAACGTCGAACGGGAAGCGTTCCACTAAATCTTTGCGCTCGACTAAGTTCGGGCAGCGTACGACGAAATGATTGTTCCCGTTCGACGAATCTGGGTATTTTCGTCTGCTGTTGCCGACAGAGCTTAAATGCTTATTCTTTATGCTATTTTAGGCTAACAGTGGAATCCTTGTCCAGTAAGAAGCCGACACCTAACTTTGGATTTCCAATGCTTATTAATGCAAACCCTCTTCTCTCTTAACACTAGGGCTGAGCATTTCTCCCGAGGAAAAATCTTCTGCTTCATCTTCTTCTTCTTCTTCCTCTTCTTCTTCTTCATCTTCTTCCTCTCCCATCAGGAATTGGATGGGGGAAAACTTTGGAGGAGCAAAAGCTTGGAGGCTTTTGGAGCTTGGCCGACCACCATCCCGGCTGCCATGAAGATGAGCTCTGTCCATGCCTAAAAATCAGGTGACTTCCGACCCCTCTCCCTTGGTGCTAGTATCCTAGATTACAATAGGAGAGATGATAGCTCAAGAGAGCTTCTCATGTGAGCTTTAATGGAGTTTTCTTAGATTGACCACATGGAACTTCAGATTTAGGGCACCGCTTGCCGTGAAGTTCCTTGAAATCATTTCTTCTCACCAAGAGGTTGAGATAGGATCTGATTTGGTGCATAGCCGTGGTTTGTGGAGGGAGATCGATGAGAAAAAAATGCTAGGGCTTGATAAATCGATTAAGGGTTTTAGTTTCCCTGTTATGGGATTTTATTTATATATGCTCATACTTATATATGATCAATTATAGTTCCCTGCTATGGGATTTCTTGTTGGGGTATAGCAGGAGTTTAATTATATGGTTAGAAGGATAGATGAAGCTCTGTATATATGACTTAAATTATGAAATTTTGTTGGGGAAGATGAGGATTAATCCTCTGTTAATTGGGGTTGTTAATTATAAAATCGTGCGCAACTGGGTTCGAGCCATTTTTAGGCTGGACCCCACTGGAATTAGACTTTCGGCTCAACAAGGAAGTTGTATCCCTCAGAAAGAGCTTTCCAACAATAGGTTACACGTTTTCTGGGGTGACCTGTAGCTCTCTAAAAGTCCAGTCGAGTGGACTGTCCAGAAAGCTGGTTTGGGTCCACTGCGTGCTGTTTTTGCTGTCCAGGTTTCTGCAGTGGACTTCAGGGCAGATTTTAGGTAGTACCCACTGGGATCTGGGTTTAGGACTCAACACGAATGTTGTAGCCCTTGTTGCTAGATTTCCAAAATGGGGTGGCACATAATTTGGGGTGGAGTAGAACTCCCAGAATCTCAGTTTTGTTAATCAGCATCGTTGTAGTTTGAATTGCGATAAACTTGGGATATCTTTTATAATACTTGTCCGACGCTCTTAGTAGTGGTAGAAATCGAATTGATGATATTGTGCTGACCCTTGTTGAATTTCATGAGTTGTGGGAGGGTACTTGTTGTGATTTCGCCAACCGTAGTTCGTTCTCGCTTCGCTCTGGGAATAATAACTAGGAATGCCAACGTGGCTATTGTTTGGAGAAAAATCTATATTCTCCAATTTAATGAGGAAATGAGTGCCCAGATTTACGTGTCAATTGGGCGGAGCATGGGCGAATGGCATGATGTATGGAATGAGGCATTGCGATGAATAATCGAATAAAGACTTTGACGACATATTTATAATAATGCACACATCGATCGATCACCCAGCGAAGAGTGTGGTTTGGTGAAAACCCCTCAAATGCGATAAACATCTCATTGTGATAGAGTGAGCCGTAAATTGAGTGCGAGAGGTAAATGTCGATGACATGTGAGATATGCTTGGAAATCCCGAACGTTATCTTGGGGACTCTTGGCGCATGTTTGGAAGACGTGCTTCTATGAATGATCGCCTCGCTAGATAAACAACGGGATGATGCGTATTGGTAGTAAACTCTCAAGAATGTGAATAGTTCAACTAGGTTGAACTTGTGGTGAACGGAGCCTACGGGCAGAACGTGCTAATATGATGAGTGCTTATGAGCACCGTTTGTGAACGGAACCTACGGGCAGAACATGCTAATATGATGAGTGCTTGTGAGCACCGGTTGTGAACGGAGCCTACGGGCAGAACGGGCTAATATGATGAGTGCTTGTGAGCACCGGTTGTGAATGGGCCTACGGGCAGGACGTGATAGTATGAATGTGCAGGTTTTCACACATGGTGGTGTAGTGATCCTCGGTAGAGGATAGTTGGTGGCGGGTCTACGGGCTCGCTAGTCGTGACACCGACAGGAGCCGGCAGTTAGACTCAGACCGGTTGGGTTGGAATGTCTTGGTGTCCATCTACCCAATAGATCCCCTCCGCGTCTTGAAGACCCCGCAGGAATGCGGGTAGTACGCAAGGACTCCGCTATGAACAAGAGCGTCGAGGCGTACATAGGCCTAGGACCGGTAGTGTTCATACCCTCCTAGTAGTGGCGAAGCCCGTGCCACTGCCACCGTCTGGCCACGACGGGGGGTGCCTGAGTGGTTAGCTACCCTCAAAAAGTGGGAACTAAAGGTCTATGTCGACATAGCAAATGCGCTTGGAGAAGTCATCATATCATAATCATTGCACCGCATTCATATCATAATCATTGCATTGCACAGCAATGGATACTCATCATATAAACTTGTATGGGCATCTTTATATGATGAGTTACCTTTATATGCAGAACCTTAACTTATAAGGTTGTATGGGCATCCTTACAAGTTAGGTTCAATTCAGCTCTGTGATACTTTATCTATGTCCTGTTACTAGTACGATTTTGATACTCTGCTTATGTTTTCTGTTTCCAGTACTTGCATTTATAACTGCTGCTACTTATATATATACTTATGAACAGCTTGTTAGTGCCATTGCAAGTACTTGGGTACTTATACAACCGACACATATGAACAACCCTTCCTGTCACCTGTTTTGTATACTATTGCTAATATTGCAGCTTCTATTCAATTCTACCGCCCGGTGCCTTGGAGTCGTCGGGGGAGCGGATGTGAAGCCACTTAGTCTTTATGACTAACGGTTGTTGCGTCCCTCTTTTTAGGAGTGCGCCCTGGAGCCGCAGCGCACGGCGCAGGAGGAGGACAGTCAGGTCAGGGCGACAGGGCCGGAGACAGCGATACCTACAGTACCGGCAGTGACAGTCGTGAGTAGTAGTTTTGAGATGTAGCCCCTTTGGGCATCTTGTGTGATACTCTGATATATTTTGCAGGAGCTCGTGGAGCTACCTTTTTGTATAATTATGGACTCTTACTTATGCGAATTATATATATCTATATGTGGCTTCTTGTTTTAGTTTATTGATGGGTTGGCGCTGTTGAGTTGGTTTAGCCGGCGGGATAGGCGTCTTGTGGAGGTGGCTAGCCCGTGAGCTGGCGCTTCCGCAAGGCGGCTGTCCTGGGCATAAGACTCCCCTCGGCCATGTGTTGTGTTCCGGGGGGGGGGGTCTTACAAATGGTATCAGCTTGCAACGATCCTGAGATAAAGAAGTCCATTAGACCACTAGGCTACCCCGGCTAGCTAGATCAGTTTGAGGACAAACTGATGCATCGGAAGCGGTGGTGTGCCCATGTGTAATTCGCTATAAGTATGTCCGCTTTTTCTTATAGAAAGTGCCAACCTAAGCCAAACTCGTACCCTTACGTATAGATGCTGGCTCATTCCGAGACAGTAATTTGTTTTCCCATTCCAACAGTCAGAGTTGGTTTGGCATATGACACCTTTTTGGTCGACTTAGCAGGATAGGTCATGATGTATTCTAGCCTTATACTGATCTTGGGGATGATTGGGTCAAGCAATAAGTGACATTGAGTGACTAAGGGAAGAGTTTAACGTAAGTGTAAATGTTGGAGACTCACACCCTGAGATTTCTACCCTAGAAATGGAGTAATATTATCACCTTACACAAAAATTTGGCCAATTTCAATGAGACTGGTGCTTGTAGTCTATTACCAGCTTAGTGAGAGACCACCAAGCATGTCTTTTAAACTCTACGTGGATACCTCACACTTCTATTTATGTAGAAGGTTTCATATAGAGAAGATACGATAAGAATTCGGATCCAAAGAAGGCTCATGTTGGGACGAATGTATCGTATTGGCAATGGAAGAAACTCAGCCCGGGAGGTATGGGGGCTGATCTTGTTTCTTCGTTTATTGGGGCTAGTAGATGTCGTCGTGGGGTGTTGTCGCTTATTGAGTCGTCACAATTCTACGACGCTTAGAGTCGGTGACCCTTGAGGATTTACTTCATCTTGAGCGGGACGGCTTGTATCGTCAGACCTTGAGCGATGGGCAATTTCATTAGTAAAATGGGAGAAAGGAATATCTTGGAAATGATAACCTTATGGCAGGGAGTAGAAGAGATCTTGTATGTGCACGACTATAATGACGACGAACCGTTCCCATGAAGTTTTAAAGACTCGGGTGAGTATCTTCCACATAGGCTTGGATGATTGCCCTTCCCTAAAGTTTGGTGGTTATGCCGATGATATTGAGATCACCCCAAATGAAATTTATGAATTGGGTTGTATATTTATGGTAATAATGGGTGAGACTTAAATTTGGCGGAAATGTTCAGAGGGGGATTATTTGTTGTGATAAATTTGGGAGGTTTTCGCTCGAAATAATCCCCTGATTCAATAATTCCTTATAAATGGTTATGCGAATACGATTACCTGGGGAATAAGCCTATGATAATGATAGTTGATGTTAGCCTACCGTTGAAGTCGCCCCTGCCGTGTAGAACTGTTAGATGCGCATTTCGGTTGAAAGAGATGTAGGCGATTATTATGATGAATAAAAATTTGGATGAGTATTCGAACATAGATTGAAGAAGCCATGAACGTAGTATCTACGGGAAAAAGAAAATCAGCCGAAGAGATATGGAGGCTTATCTCTTCGTTTATTGGGCTAGAGAGGTACCGTCTTGGAATTCTTTAAGGATTTTAAATCCTTGTAATTTTAACCTCGGAAGCTTGTGATCTCTGAATAATTAACTCACCGTAAGCAAGATGGTTGAAAATCATGAACACTATATTGGGAACTCTTGACGTATATTTTTGGAAGATATGAATACATCCTGATGTGATGGTAAGGACTTGAGACTGGCAGTCCTTGAGTGCGGCTATGCACTAGTCGGATCCTGGCAAGCGTTTGGATGACATAAGGACTCGGTGGTAGTCCTTAGGTCCTCATAGCATGAGTTCCATCATTAGAACCTCATGGGGATTAATAAGTGGAAACTTGAACTCTCTCGATAGTGTTGTAGTGCCTCTCAATGATCAATGGTTGGTCAGACGACTGCGCAATAAATTTTGGGGGACGCCTTGAAATTTGTTGAGTGGGAGTCGTATTCGATTGTTGATCAAAGAGTTGTGCTTAAAGTGACATATTTAGGATAGTTAGTTTAAATCGTAGTACTCATAGTGCTAAGGTTTTGCAACGTGGTGGTTAAATGAAGATGTTGGGAGCTTTGTTATATTACTGCTCGCATCGCTAGATGACCAACTGGGTGGTCCAGGCCCTTTGGTGTTAATTCCCAAAGCCGCCATCCAGGCTAGTTTAATTCGTTCAACTGGATGGTCCGGGCCCTTTGGTGTTAATTCCCAAAGCCGCCATACGGGCTAATGTAGTTCGTTCAACTGGATGGTCCGGGCCCTTTGGTGTTAATTCCCAAAGCCGCCATCCGGGCTAATGTAGTTTGTTCAACTGGATGGTCCGGGCCCTTGGTGTTAATTCCCAAAGCCGCCATCCGGGCTATTGTTTGGTGTTAATTCCCAACGCCTCCATCCGGGCTATTCTTTGGTGTTCATTCCCGAAGCCGCCACCTAGGCTGTGTCAAGCATGTGCGTGACCCCATACCTTACCTGGTAGACTACCCGCCTGACTTTGAGGCCGATTTCTCTGAAAGCTAAATTGTTGAATACATTCAAGTGATGACGATAAGGGTGCTGCACGTTATTTGGATAACGATGCCTGAGATTGGAAGAATCAACTTACTCTTGCAAATCTAAAACACATGACTCCTTGAGAGGAGGAATCTGGATTTGGTGCGGGAGAACGAGTGGTAAACTCGTGCGTAACAGGTTCACTGAACCTAGAATGATTCAGATCCAAGGTGCGAAGAATGTTGATCGGTTAAGGTTGAGAGGACGAGTTATAACATCGTGCGTGTTAGGCTCTCTGACCTGACGGCTTTTGACAAAGGTATAGCAAAGTTGATTCGTTGAGGTTGAGAAAACTTGGGATACCAAGTGCGTAGAGTATGACGAGAGCACACCGGTGAGAAATTGAGGTGAGGTAGGAAGGACGAGTTGTGGCCCTCACCTGAGATGGGTAAGATTCGGTGTGTGATCGGAAGAACAATTTTCGTAATCCGATCTTCGGTCCCCATAAGCCCAACTTAAATTTCGGGGACGAAATTGATCCTTCGTTTATTGGATTTGTAACATCCCGTTTCGCGCTAGACCCATCGGAGACATTTTGACTACCCGATTTTGGGCTTTCCAGTGCATGCACGGTTTTGGATTAATTGGGGGAAAGGATTAACAAATTGTTGATATATATATATTTCTGTGATTTCGTTCGACGAACGTCGAAGGAGAGCCTCGTTCGACGAACGTCGAAGGGCAGCTCCGTTCGACGAACGTCGAAGGGATAGAGGCGTTCGGCGAAGTAAAGGAGGTTGTGTTCGATGAAACATTGCTGCAGCCGCGATCGAAGAAGGCTGCCAGCGTTCGACGAAAGTTTGTCGAACGGCATTCGACGAACGACGTTCGACTAATTTGTCGAACGGCAACCGTTCGACTATGTTATAATAGGAGCCGTTCGGGAACCGTTCGACGAAAAGATCGTCGAACGGTGATCGACGGAAGTATTCCGTTCGACGAAAGTCGAAGGAGCGGCGTCCGACGAAAATCCCAACGTTCGACAAATATATTATTCCAGCCGATCGACGATCGATGAAAAATGATAGCGCTCGGCTAAAGCTTTGCTGCTCCCGTTTGACTAACGTCGAACGGGAAGCGTTCCACTAAATCCTTGCGCTCGACTAAGTTCGGGCAGCGTACGATGAAATGACTGTTCCCGTTCGACGAATCTGGGTATTTTCGTCTGCTGGTGCCGACAGAGCTTAAATGCTTATTCTTTATGTTATTTTAGGCTAACAGTGGAATCCTTGTCCAGTAAGAAGCTGGCACCTAACTTTGGATTTCCAATGCTTATTAATGCAAACTCTCTTCTCTCTTAACACTAGGGCTGAGCATTTCTCCCGAGGAAAAATCTTCTGCTTCATGTTCTTCTTCTTCTTCCTCTTCTTCTTCTTCATCTTCTTCCTCTCCTATCAGAAATTGGATGGGGGAAAACTTTGGAGGAGCAAAAGCTTGGAGGCTTTTGGAGCTTGGCCGACCACCATCCCGGCTGCCATGAAGATGAGCTCTGTCCATGCCTAAAAATCAGGTGACTTCCGACCCCTCTCCCTTGGTGCTAGTATCCTAGATTACAATAGGAGAGATGATAGCTCAAGAGAGCTTCTCATGTGAGCTTTAATGGAGTTTTCTTAGATTGACCACATGGAACTTCAGATTTAGGGCACCGCTTGCCGTGAAGTTCCTTGAAATCATTTCTTCTCACCAAGAGGTTGAGATAGGATCTGATTTGGTGCATAGCCGTGGTCTGTGGAGGGAGATCGATGAGAAAAAAATGCTAGGGCTTGATAAATCGATTAAGGGTTTTAGTTTCCCTGTTATGGGATTTTATTTATATATGCTCATACTTATATATGATCAATTATAGTTCCCTGCTATGGGATTTCTTGTTGGGGTATAGCAGGAGTTTAATTATATGGTTAGAAGGATAGATGAAGCTCTGTATATATGACTTAAATTATGAAATTTTGTTGGGGAAGATGAGGATTAATCCTCTGTTAATTGGGGTTGTTAATTATAAAATCGTGCGCAGCTGGGTTCGAGCCAATTTTTAGGCTGGACCCCATTGGAATTAGACTTTGGGCTCAACAAGGAAGTTGTATCCCTCGGAAAGAGCTTTCCAACGATAGGTTACACGTTTTCTGGGGTGACCTGTAGCTCTCTAAAAGTCCATTCGAGTGGACTGTCCAGAAAGCTGGTTTGGGTCCACTGCGTGCTGTTTTTGCTGTCCAGGTTTCTGCAGTGGACTTCAGGGCAGATTTTAGTTAGGACCCACTGGGATCTGGGTTTAGGACTCAACACGAATGTTGTAGCCCTTGTTGTTAGCTTTCCAAAATGGGGTGGCACATAATTTGGGGTGGAGTAGAACTCCCAGAATCTCAGTTTTGTTAATCAGCGTCGTTGTAGTTTGAATTGCGATAAACTTGGGATATCTTTTATAATACTTGTCCGACGCTCTTAGTAGTGGTAGAAATCGAATTGATGATATTGTGCTGACCCTTGTTGAATTTCATGAGTTGTGGGAGGGTACTTGTTGTGATTTCGCCAACCGTAGTTCGTTCTCGCTTCGCTCTGGGAATAATAACTAGGAATGCCAACGTGGCTATTGTTTGGAGAAAAATCTATATTCTCCAATTTAATGAGGAAATGAGTGCCCAGATTTACGTGTCAATTGGGCGGAGCATGGGCGAATGGCATGATGTATGGAATGAGGCATTGCGATGAATAATCGAATAATGACTTTGACGATATGTTTATAATAATGCGCACATCGATTGATCACCCAGCGAAGAGTGTGGTTTGGTGAAAACCCCTCAAATGCGATAAACATCTCATTGTGATAGAGTGAGCCGTAAATTGAGTGCGAGAGGTGAATGTCGATGACATGTGAGATATGCTTGGAAATCCCGAACGTTATCTTGGGGACTCTTGGCGCATGTTTGGAAGACGTGCTTCTATGAATGATCGCCTCGCTAGATAAACAACGGGATGATGCGTATTGGTAGTAAACTCTCAAGAATGTGAATAGTTCAACTAGGTTGAACTTGTGGTGAACGGAGCCTACGGGCAGAACGTGCTAATATGATGAGTGCTTGTGAGCACCGGTTGTGAACGGAGCCTACGGGCAGAACGTGCTAATATGATGAGTGCTTGTGAGCACCGGTTGTGAACGGAGCCTACGGGCAGAACGTGCTAATATGATGAGTGCTTGTGAGAACCGGTTGTGAACGGAGCCTACGGGCAGAACGGGCTAATATGATGAGTGCTTGTGAGCACCGGTTGTGAATGGGCCTACGGGCTGGACGTGATAGTATGAATGTGCAGGTTTTCACACATTGTGGTGTAGTGATCCTTGGTAGAGGATAGTTGGTGGCGGGTCTACGGGCTCGCTAGTCGTGACACCGACAGGAGCCGGCAGTTAGACTCAGACCGGTTGGGTTGGAATGTCTTGGTGTCCATCTACCCAATAGATCCCCTCCGCGTCTTGAAAACCCCGCAGGAATGCGGGTAGTACGCAAGGACTCCGCTATGAACAAGAGCGTCGAGGCGTACATAGGCCTAGGGCCGGTAGTGTTCATACCCTCCTAGTAGTGGCGAAGCCCGTGCCACTGCCACCGTCTGGCCACGACGGGGGGTGCCTGAGTGGTTAGCTACCCTCGAAAAGTGGGAACTAAAGGTCTGTGTCGACATAGCAAATGCGCTTGGAGAAGTCATCATATCATAATCATTGCACCGCATTCATATCATAATCATTGCACCGCATTCATATCATAATCATTGCATTGCACAGCAATGGATACTCATCATATAAACTTGTATGGGCATCTTTATATGATGAGTTGCCTTTATATGCAGACCCTTAACTTATAAGCTTGTATGGGCATCCTTATAAGTTAGGTTCAATTCAGCTCTGTGATACTTTATCTATGTCCTATTACTAGTACGATTTTGATACTCTGCTTATGCTTTCTGTTTCCAGTACTTGCATTTATAACTGCTGCTACTTATATATATACTTATGAACAGCTTGTTAGTGCCATTGCAAGTACTTGGGTACTTATACAGCCGACACATATGAACAACCCTTCCTGTCACCTGTTTTGTATACTATTGCTAATATTGCAGCTTCTATTCAATTCTACCGCCCGGTGCCTTGGAGTCGCCGGGGGAGCGGATGTGAAGCCACTTAGTCTTTATGACTAACGGTTGCTACGTCCCTCTTTTTAGGAGTGCGCCCTGGAGCCGCAGCGCACGGCGCAGGAGGAGGACAGTCAGGTCAGGGCGACAGGGCCGGAGACAGCGATACCTACAGTACCGGCAGTGACAGTCGTGAGTAGTAGTTTTGAGATGTAGCCCCTTTGGGCATCTTGTGTGATACTCTGATATATTTTGCAGGAGCTCGTGGAGCTACCTTTTTGTATAATTATGGACTCTTACTTACGAATTATATATATCTATATGTGGCTTCTTGTTTTAGTTTATTGATGGGTTGGCGCTGTTGAGTTGGTTTAGCCGGCGGGATAGGCGTCTTGTGGAGGTGGCTAGCCCGTGAGCTGGCGCTTCCGCAAGGCGGCTGTCCTGGGCATAAGACTCCCCTCGGCCGTGTGTTGTGTTCCGGGGGGGGGGGGGGGGGGGGGGGGGTCTTACAACCCCAAAGCCTTGTCGAATAAGGAATGGGTCGGAGTAGGAAGCTCTCAGCGTCCCCACGGACTGCTAGGTCCGAGACAGGAGAGGCGGCGACCGTCGGCGGCGGAACTCGGCGGACGGGAAGAACGAGAAGCCCTCTTGCGGAACTTTTCCAGACGGCTGTTCTCTTCTAAAATCGCGAAGAAAGGTTCGGTCTTATTAAACCTAAAACCGTATGCCCTTTTATACCAAACATCATAAAACAGACTATCCGCAGACACAGGAAAAACAGAACTGTTCTGTCATGATTTATACATTCGCCGAATTCGACAATTCGACTAAATAGTATAACCGAATTCGACTATATACAATAACCGAATTCGACTATATGCTATAGCCGATTCGACTATATGAATTCGGTTATATAATTTCGTCGAAATCATTTCGTCGAACTAACACATTTCAGCTAAACCCTTTAGTCGAATTTGTTATAGTTCGGCTAAACACTTTAGTCGAATCAATATCGCCAAATTTGATTAGTCGAATCAACATAATTCGGTTAAACACTCTAGCCGAATTTGACACAATTCGGTTAAACCCTTTAGCCGAATTTGTCTAGCATCAATCCATCCGTTTAAACCCTTTAAATGATTTCCAGTTGATACATTCTCAAGTTAATTCCAAGCAGTCACAGGATTGGTCCTCCACTCATATCCAATATGAGTAAGGCCAACACAATTCTTTCTCCAACTTCTCCAAACGCTTTATGTGCGACCCTATAGGCTCATATTGCGTTGGTAGTAAGACTAACTGCTGATTGCTTTGAGATCACCTCAGAAACTCCAACATCAGGTTCGTCCTCGTTCTCGTTGTAGTCCAATCTTTGTATGATAATTTAGTTGCCATATTAATGCCTCATCCTGGTTATGTCCTTGGCTATACTGCTTTATTAGGCGAGTTTAAGATTCGAGATTGTTGGGCGCACGTTCTTTTTGACTATGGTGCCACTCATTATTTTGTGGCCAAGAAGTTTGTTGATCGGCATCGCTGGGCTTTGGAGTGAGTTGATGATCCGTTTTGTGTCAAGTACCCGTCCGGGGTTTCGGTGGTGTCAGATCTGTGCGTAAGGCAGTGTCTGATTGTTTTGGAGGGATTTTTGGCCTATGCAGACTTGAAGGTGATCGATTTGTAGGATTTCGACGTGATCCTGGGCATGGATTGGCTAGCCCGTTACGACGCTGTGATCCAGTGCAGGGATAAGCATCTGGATTTCCTGATGGAGGACGGCCAGCCCAGGAGCGTGTTTGGCTTCCCGCGTTAAACTTCCTCAGTCTTGTCGGTGGTCTGTACCCAGGCCTTGGCGGAGTTTGATGGTTGTGTCTGCTTTGTCTCAGTTCTGCTTGCGGCTTGCGCATCGTCGCCTTGTGTTAAAGACATTCCTGTGGTGCGAGAGTAACCGGACATTTTTCCCGACAACCTTCCTGGTCTTCCTCCTGAGCGAGAAGTGGAGTTTGTGATAGATTTGGAGCCTGGGACACGTCTTATTGCCAAGGCACCCAACCGTATGGCGCCGCGAGAGTTGGAGGAGCTGCGCACTCAGTTGGATGAGTTACTGCAGTTTGGTTTTATTAGGCCGAGTTCGTCGCCTTGGGGTGCGCCGGTTCTGTTCGTGAAAAAGAAGGATGGGACGATGAGGCTATGCATTGATTATAGGGAGTTGAACAAGGTTACGATTAAAAACAGGTATCTGTTACCGCGGATTGATGATTTGTTCGATCAGTTGCAGGGTAGCTGCGTGTTCTCGAAGATTGACCTTCGGTCCGGTTATCATCAGTTGAGGATCCGCGACTCAGATGTTCCGCGAAATGCTTTCCGGACGCGTTATGGGCATTTTGAGTTCCTGGTGATGTCTTTTGGGCTGACAAATGCGCCCTCTGCTTTTATGGATTTTATGAACAGGGTATTTCGTGATTATTTGGACCAGTTTGTGGTGGTCTTCATAGATGATGTGTTGGTTTATTCTTCGAGTGAATAAGAGCATGCTCGACATTTGCGCTTGGTGATGTCTACCCTGAAAGTACACAAGTTGTATGCCCAGCTGAGCAAACGAGTTTTGGCTTTCGCAAGTCTCCTTCTTGGGTCACGTGGTGAGCAAGGGTGACATCTCTGTGGACCCAGCAATGGTTGCTGCTGTTTTGGATTGGAAAAGACCAACAACGCCTAAGGAAATCCTGAGTTTCTTGGGCTTGGCAGGCTATTATCGGAGGTTTGTAGAAGGATTCTCAGGCATTTTCGCGCCTCTGACTAGGTTGATGCGGAAGGGGGCAACTTTTGATTGGAGCGATTAGTGCGAGGATGCCTTCCAGGAGCTAAAGAAAAGACTGTGTTCCGCCCCGGTTTTGGCTCTCCCTGTTGAGGGAGTGGAGTTTCAGGTTTACGTTGATGCTTCACGGATAGGCCTTGGGTGCGCCCTCATGCAAGAAGGCAAAGTCATTGCGTATGGTCGAGGCAGCTAAAGGTTCATGAGAGGAACTACCCTACGCATGGTTTAGAGTTTGTCGCGGTAATTTATGCCCTGAAGCTGTGGAGACATCTTTTGTATGGGGTGTCATGCAAGATCTACTCAAATCACAAAAGCTTGATTTACGTGTTTTTGTTGGAGTTGGGGAACACTTCCGGCTCTCTTGTTTCTCACACCGGGTTAGCCCACGTGAGCTTACAGACGTCGGAGCGTGACTCTCTCCGATTACTGAAGTACCAGCGAACGCAGGGGTTCGGGGGCGGCGAGCGGATATCCAGTTTTCGGTTCCATGGTCTATTTATAGGCGTGCAACCCGGTTCTAGGGTTAGGAAGTTTTCGTTTCAGCGGTTTTCGGCTGAGAGTATTTGGAGGCGTCTACGAGGAGTTCGTGGAGAGGCGTTTCCGATGGTGATTCCTCCGTTTCTTGTCCAAAGAGAAGGGTGCGAGGTAGGATTGGTCTTGATCCTTGTAACTTTGTGTGCTTTGTAATCTCTATTGGTGAATATAAGAAGGTGAAGGAGGCGGGATAGGGGATGTAGCCCGGTTTTGGGTGAACCTCTTAAATCTGTGTGTTTGCTGTGTTTTTTAACTTCTATTTTGCGTTCGAACCTCTTTTCTCGGCACCCCCATTTTTTCTACAGTTTTCTCAGCGAGAACTGATCTTACGCCAGCGTCGATGGATGGAGTACGTGGCAGATTATAGTGTGGAGATCCTGTATCACCCAGGCAAGGCGAATGTAGTGGCGGATGCCCTAAGCAGGAAGTCGGCTTCTGTTTTCGGACTCTCCGTGCAGTCTCTGGTTGAGGAGTTTCTTTTGATGAGTATCGCGGTGAAGCCCAGGGGTGGACCGTCTTGTATGGAAGTTGAAGAACCTTCCTGGATTACTCTGGCGAAGTCGCACCAGAAGGATGATCCGGATTTGTAGCACCTCCGAGGTAGAGCAGAGAGGGGTGAGTTGCCGGATTTCTCGATCGATGTCGAGGGTACCTTGAGGTACCGTGGCAGGCTTTGCATACCCGCTGTGGAGGAGATTCGAGCGAAGATTTGCGAGGAGGCTCATGACTCTAGCTTATCTTATCACCCTGGATCTACGAAGATGTATTGCGATTTGAAGCAAATCGTGTGGTGATCAGGCATGAAGGGCGATATTGCAAGGTTTATAGCGCAGTGTTTTGTTGGATCTTACGGCGCCCTTAGAGGGGGGGGTGAATATGGGAATAAAATTCTTTCTATAATTTTCAAGATAATTACTAAATTGTTTTATAATGAAGGAGATTGAAATAAACAATTTAGATTTAGAATTGAAAACTTAGAACACAATATAATAGAGATTACGCCAAATGATAGAAATCAAGTAAACACAAAAGAGACATGATTATATTATATGAAAAAGTGTTTACATAAATTTGATTTCTATATCGCTAGAAATCGGAGGCGTACAAATGTAAATTTCTTTTTGTTTACCAATCCTTCTCCCAAGGATCGGAAGGCTATCACTTGTCTCTCCCTAGACCAAGCCCAGGCCTATCCTCTAGATCTTCCCAAGATCTAGACGTAGCACACAAGGCCACGATTTCCCACCAAGCCACGCAAGGACTTGGACGCTCCGCACAAGGAAGCGATTTTCCCCTAAGCCACGCAAGTACTTAGACGCTCCGCACAAGGAAGCGATTTTCCCTACCAATACAAAGTAAAATGTATATAAATGAAAATACAAGATAAAATAAGAACTCCCTAGAAATTCAGATCTCTGAAAGGAAGGTTGAAGCCTCGAGATGATCGTTGATGTAGAAGCGCGTCCGATCTCGTCTTCAATTTCAAACCTTCTCAGCATAAATGGGAGTTCATGAGGTTCTGGAGCTCTCTGGATGGAATGCACTCAGGAAGGGACTTAGAATCTTCATTGGTTGTAATGCACGAACACAATGTGTCAATTTATAGAAAATCGCTGTCGGAAATTCCGACAGTGACTGTCGGAAATTTCCGACAGCGTTAAACTGTTGCTGGAGTGGCGTCGTGCGGGCAGTTGCTGTAACCGTCGAGCTGTCGCCTGGGCGACATCGATGTCGGATTTCCGACAGCTCAAAACTGCCTTTCGTCGTGCTGCCGTGGAGGGAAGTAGTTGTAACTTCTCTGCTGTCGCCTGGGCGACAGCGGCTGTCGGAATTTTCCGACAGTGAAATTTCCCATATTCAAATTTAGCTCCAGCCTGTAGATTGAGTCGTTCTCATCTCCGAAATGGGTTGGCACGTTCTGTAACTCTTCCTGGATTGAAAGTTATGGCCATTTTAAGATCAGCATACAAAACTCATCCAACCTGAGACTTGTCGTTCTCGGATCATGCCCATGAACGAGGACTTGTCTCCTCATTGAACCTGTACAACCTGGCCACTATAAACACACAAAAGACTAGATCAAATACATCATGGTATTTGTTATTCTCAAACCAAGAGATGCGGAAAGCAAGCTCCAACAATCTCCCCCTTTTGATAATAAAAAATACCCATATGAGAAATTAGTGAGTTTATAGATAAGTGCGATAAAAGATATGCATGAATAAAAGGTTTACTGCGTGATAGATTTTACTCCCCCTAAATATCTATGTCACTAGATTTCTCATTTTATTCTCCCCCTTTTGTTATTACCAAAAGTGGGTTGTCATGATCGAGCAATATCACTCCCTCTACATAGACGCTTCCATGAAAACTTTTTAATATACTCCCCCTAAATTGTATTCTCCCCCTATATGTATGCTCCCCCTAAATGTTATAATTAATTGCAATGGTGCATTCTAAAAAATTGAGATTAGTAAGAGATTTCTTGAATTTATATTTCTCCCTTTTTTTTGATATTATCAAAAGTTATTTTGAAATAAAGAATGAATAATTATGAAGAAATAATAAATATGGGAGTATATAAGAGTAATAGATTTTATGTCGAGAAGAAAAATAGGATGCAATCAAAAGCTTGTTAAATACTACTTGATGAGAAAAATATAGACATGATGTAACATAAAGTAGTAAGCAACATAGCTAACATGATAAAGTAAGCATTCTATTTTAAGATACCACTTGCTTAAAGGAAAACACAGTGTTAAAAATAATAAGCACTCTTAAACATAAACATCATTTTAGAAGATAAAACCATATAAAGGATAATGAGTTTTAAATTTGAAAAGTTGATGTTTGAGTTAAAGATTGAAAAGATGCTATTCCATTAAGATAAAAAAAATTGCAAGCATGATTTCATAATATCAAGAAAAGATACACAAACTATAATGTAATAAAATTTTCATTTCAAGTAAACATAAACATTGTAGCGGTCATGCTTTGTTATCTAGTGCATTTACTTAAGTTTGAAGAGATTTGAGTAGATGAGCATTAGGATCCAATTCTCATGAGTAGAAGTTTTATGAAAGATAATGATGTGTACAAAGCAGTGTTTTGATAAAGTATACAAGTGAATCAATCAAAAACACATGACATATATAATGAAATAACACAACATTAAAATTCACAAATAATATTACTTCCACACTATTTCAATGCACATGAATAAATAGTACAACTACCAAGGTGCTCTAACACACAATGCTTATTAAGACTTATCAGGGTGCAAAGTAGTGCTTGGGGGATCACTTTTATACTTATTAGCTTTATTTTCAATTTTTTTGTGATCCGGTGTACAAAAGAGAAGTGGTGTATAAATTGTTTGCTACAAGACACTTTACAATTCTTAGCCAAGGTGCTGAACCTCACAATGCTCATTAAGACTTATCAGGAGGGTGAGTAGTGCTTGGTGGAGTTTTCCTTGTCATTTATTATTTGCTTTTTAGTTTAGTGACTAAGGACTCCGAATTCACTTGTTTTGCAAACATAGCATTTTAAACCACATTTCTCTAAAGAATAAGTGCATGAAAGACAAAGAATTGTAATAACCAATTCAATGTTGTGTAGGTAATTTATTTAGGCATTTTAATTATTTATGTTATTACACTACACAATCATGTAAGAATAAGATTGTAAACACATGTAGGTTATCAAAAATAAGTGAGTGAATGAATCATTATCAAATACATTACTCATACTTAGAGGCATGCTAAACATTTCTACACATGTTTATCTACAATCAATTTCATTGCACATAACAAGATAATTTTCAAGGCATGACAAATACAAAACAATGTGTTTAAGAAACTTGAAAGTTAAATTAAACATTGTATTTAATCTTTAATTGATATAATTAATCATCCATCCTTGACAATGGCAATGAATAACAATCATTTTTGTTTTTATAAATTTTTGAATTTTTTTTTATATATGCACAAAACAATAAACACACATAAAGAAAAACATATTTTTGTGGATTTTTAGAAATTTTAAATTTCTGATTATTGATATTGATTAAGTGTCCTTAAAGTAGTTCCATGCTGAAATTTCAGAATTTTTGGAGATCTCTTGGTGGATCAAATTTGCATGAAACTTTGGCTTTTCAAATTCTTGTGTTTTACAAAACCATTTAAACATGAAGATATAAACTATGAAGACACAAGAGGACATTTTTTATTAAACAACCCAAAATATGCATGATTTAAGTGATAAGTAAATAAAATGATCATGCAAAGAGTAATATAAGTACGTCCTAAGATTAAAGATTACCCCGACTAAATGTCTACACCCTAGCCCCGTACTAAGTGACAGATCGGCATGAGGAGCTGCACGCATGCCGTAGGTTGGGGTGTTAGTCCCATATGCACACACTAGAGAACACTCAACCTAGCACTCTTTCCCCCCCAGTGCCTCGCAAGACCCCACTGGAACCCTCCCCGGTTAAGGACAAGACATGTCTTATAAGTTAGGTCTCTAATGCATACAACCCTACGCCCCCGCTATTGTGAGATATGAAGTCATAGGTAAAATAATCTTTTGGAAAACCTATGCTTTTAAATCTAAGGGTTGATACATAAACTATGGGTTTTGTTTAATGTGATGAGTTATATAAAGCCGCATAGTTTATCTACTTTTATGAGACGACGATATGAGATAACTAGCACAATTACTAATATTCAATAAGTGATCAAGCTAGTATGATGAGTTTTGGGTTTAAAGTCATGTCATAAGATTAATATTAATATTGGATGTATTCCAAAATAGAATTTCAAATTATAGATCTAGAATGGAGTGATGATTTAGTTTGATTTATACTTTCATTACAAAGTTGATTCTAGAGTCTACAAATATGAGAGATACATGCAATCACTAGCAAAGCAGATCAATACATCAAATAATGTAAAGAAAACATTATTCATAATTTTTATCATAAGATTCATAATTCCTATTATCGATTTGAGATATGTCTTGATAGAACATGAATTATGATTTATGATTAAAGAGAATTTTTGCATAGAATATATGTTAGATCATCATGATGTGTGTAAATTCTAATTCTTCTAGACTTATGACAATATGAATTGGTGATTTTCGTTTGAATGAGCATGTTTGATTTTTAAGTCTAGAAATTGATGATCATGTAATCATATCAAAGACAAAGATCACATATATAACATTTTGAAATTTATAATAAAATTGCATTGGATAATTAGATTTATTGATCTTTGGTTTTCCATGATGATATATAGTTTCATGATATATATACTAATGATTAATCCATAAACTATGTATTTGTTGGAATTTTGGTATTCTATTATAATTTCAAAATCACATAGTTATCATGAAAGTTGAATAACATTGTAAGTGTTCTACCCAGCATAAATATATAAGCATAGACCAAGAAGCAATGCTAGGATGATGAGTTTGAATGCAATGTTATTACATAGGATTAATGGATATTATGTTGCATGTAATATGAGAAGTTTTCAAATTAATTTTCTTTAGACCTAGAATGAAATGATTAAACTTTTGATTTGATCTTAATGATACAAGATGATTCTAAGGTCTAAGTTACATGCAAACAATGGTGACACACATCACACACATAATATCTAAATTAATATATGAAACAATTATACTTAGGATAGCATGTGATGAAAATAAAATCCATAGGCACAGAAATTTCTGAATCAAGCAAACTAATATAGCTTTTTAAAACAGAGTTAAAATTGGGCAAATTGACAGCACCAAACAAACTCAAATAGGCAAGCCTAGTTCGCCGTTGGATGGAGATTTTGTGCTCTTTCTGAAAATATATTAAACGCGAAAATCAGGCGAGCGGATCAAAAGATATGGCTTTTGAAGTTTTGATTTAAAACTCGCATTTTTGAAAGATTGAAACATGCGTTTAGATGAATGTTTATTTTCGATTTTATTTGATAATATTTTTCATTATAAGGGCTATCAAATGCAACAAATAGAAAGGAATCAAAAACGTTGCGCATTTTAATTTTTAGTTTAAGCCCTTAAATAAACCATTTAAATCCAATCTTTAAAATAGTTTCACTAGTCTTGATAATAATTTCAATATTCAATTTCTAATGATAATTCAAGACAATTAAGGGTAAAGGATTAAAAAGGATATATATAACAATTAAAAAAAATAGGTAGGTCTCTTTTAAAATCATATGACTTTATGTTCAATTTTAATTCAATTTGATTTGATAAATATTAGGCTTAATATGTGAAAGTCATATTTCATAAAATATAGAGTGACCATAAGCATTTTGGATCAATAAATACAAAAACAAACAAAAGAAAAAGAAATAAAGCACATCATGAAGTAGAGTATTGATATTTCATTTTTAATTATTTCTACTTCATGCAAATGAAAGATACTAAATGATAAGAGATTTAGGTATCCAAAGTTGACCATGTGTAATGGTTCCTTTGGGCACCCAAATATGGCGTGATGGCTTTTGAGAAGATAATGATGAATGAGCCTTTTTAATTAATGTTGATATGTCATTTTTCTTTATGGGTCTCCATTCATACATTGATTGTTTATTACTTAAATCCATATAATGATTATGTGAATTGTTTGAAAAATAATTCATTTGAGGTTTATGTTTATTTAAATTATTTTTCAAAATAGCTTGATGTTGATAATCATAATGATTTTTATTATATGGATTGTTTAAAATTTTATAAGAGTGATTGTCTTTCTTTAGAAGTGATTGTTGAAAGAGTGGATTACAATATGTTTTAGAAGATTGATCATTATTTTGATGATTTTCATTTCCACTCTTTCTTATAGACATACTCTTATAATATAAAGGATAATATTTTATATTTTGATTTTCATGAAAAAGAGTTTTTAAGTTTGAGTCATGATTGAAAATATATTGAGAGTTATAATAGTGACTCTTAAGAATTTTGTGAGGGTCATAATTCTTTTTGAAACTTAACTCCTTTTGAGTTGATGTATGAAAATGATTCTTTTTAGAAATGATTTTGTAAGTTAATTTATCCTTGTTATTCAAAATCTTATGATGAGATTTATTAGATGACATTTGAAAATTTTCAACAAAAGATTTTAATTGTATTAACTTACAAGATAAAACATCATTTTCAATTAACAATTTTTCATTATGCCTTTTAGAAATTAAGAGCCCTTTTTCAATTTCCTTGAATTTTTCTTTTAATAAATTGCAATTAAGACAAGGAATAGGAATTTCAACTAAAGAGCATGAAAGAGAATTTAACACATCAATATTTGATTCTACGTTATTGTTTGCTTTTAAAGATTTATTTTCTAAACGTAATTTGGAATTAGCAATTTTTAATTTTAAAATTTTACGTTTAGCAATTTTAAGCATACGAGATGTAGAAATAGAATTCGTTACAAAAAGAGAAGTTTTTGATTTTCTTACCTTGCAATTGTTTCCGTCTTCTCTTTTGCTTGATGTGTTGCCAACAAATGAGTCCAATATTGTGATGTTGTATTCTTCTTCCTCCAAGCATAAGTCCTCATCGATTTCTTCTCTTGGATCCATAAGAAATTCCTCGTCGATTTCTCTCTTAGATTTATCATCCTCCAAGAATGAGTCCTTGTCGATTTCTTCTCTTGGATCCATAAGGAATTCCTCTTGTTCATCATCTGTAGAAGGAAGACTATAAGTATTCTCAAGAAATTTCCAAACTTCATAAGCAGTAGGAAGTGTATAAATAAGTTTGAAAATATTTTGATCTAATGCACAATATAGACTATTCATAGATTTGGCATTTAAAAACATTTCATGTTTATTTAAAATATTTGGGGGCATTTTAATTGTAATATTCCATACTTCCATATCCAAAGATTTAAGAAATTTTTCCATTAGAAATTTCCACCCATTATAATTTTTCCCTTCAAATAAAGGTGGTGCTAAAGATTTTTCATTTATAAGAAAATTTCCCCTATTAGTAGAAGCGAGATCATGAGACGCCATTATTCCTGGTTTTTAAACCGTTTGGAATAACCTACCTCTGATACCAATTGTTGGATCTTACGGCGCCCTTAGAGGGGGGTGAATAAGGGAATAAAATTCTTTCTATAATTTTCAAGATAATTACTAAATTGTTTTATAATGAAGGAGATTGAAATAAACAATTTAGATTTAGAATTGAAAACTTAGAACACAATATAATAGAGATTACGCCAAATGATAGAAATCAAGTAAACACAAAAGAGACATGATTATATTATATGAAAAAGTGTTTACATAAATTTGATTTCTATATCGCTAGAAATCGGAGGCGTACAAATGTAAATTTCTTTTTGTTTACCAATCCTTCTCCCAAGGATCGGAAGGCTATCACTTGTCTCTCCCTAGACCAAGCCCAAGCCTATCCTCTAGATCTTCCCAAGATCTAGACGTAGCACACAAGACCACGATTTCCCACCAAGCCACGCAAGGACTTGGACGCTCCGCACAAGGAAGCGATTTTCCCCTAAGCCACGCAAGGACTTAGACGCTCCGCACAAGGAAGCGATTTTCCCTACCAATACAAAGTAAAATGTATATAAATGAAAATACAAGATAAAATAAGAACTCTCTAGAAATTCAGATCTCTGAAAGGAAGGTTGAAGCCTCGAGATGATCGTTGATGTAGAAACGCGTCCGATCTCGTCTTCAATTTCAAACCTTCTCAGCATAAATGAGAGTTCATGAGGTTCTGGAGCTCTCTGGATGGAATGCACTCAGGAAGGGACTTAGAATCTTCATTGGTTGTAATGCACGAACACAATGTGTCAATTTATAGAAAATCGCTGTCGGAAATTCTGACAGTGACTGTCGGAAATTTCCGACAGCGTTAAACTGCTGCTGGAGTTGCGTCGTGCGGGCAGTTGCTGTAACCGTCGAGCTGTCGCCTGGGCGACATCGATGTCGGATTTCCGACAGCTCAAAACTGTCTTTTGTCATGCTGCCGTGGAGGGAAGTAGTTGTAACTTCTCTACTGTCGCCTGGGCGACAGCGGCTGTCGGAATTTTCCGACAGTGAAATTTCCCATAGTCAAATTTAGCTCCAGCCTGTAGATTGAGTCGTTCTCATCTCCGAAATGGGGTGGCACGTTCTGTAACTCTTCCTGGATTGAAAGTTCTGGCCATTTTAAGATCAGCATACAAAACTCATCCAACCTGAGACTTGTCGTTCTCGGATCATGCCCATGAACGAGGACTTGTCTCCTCATTGAACCTGTACAACCTGGCCACTATAAACACACAAAAGACTAGATCAAATACATCATGGCATTTGTTATTCTCAAACCAAGAGATGCGGAAAGCAAGCTCCAACATGTTTCACTTGTCAGCGCATCAAGGCGGATCATGGGAGACCCGGGGGCAAGTTGACACCGTTGGATATTCCCTTGTGGAAATGGGAGAGTATCTCCATGGACTTTATTACTGGTTTACCGAGATCCCCTCGGGGACATGATGCGGTGTGGGTGATCGTGGACAGGTTGACCAAGTGTGCTCATTTCGTGCCGTACAAGACTGGCTATTCAATGGAGAAGATTGCATCTTTGTATGTGCAGGAGGTCATTAGATTGCATGGAGTGCCCACGAGCATTGTGTCAGATCGGGATTCCAGGTACACTTCCCATTTTTGGCAGAGTCTGCAAGGGGCTTTGGGCACAGATCTCAGATATTCTGCTTATCACCCGCAGACGAATGGGCAGACGGAAAGGGTTAATCAGATCGTGGAGGATATGATCTGGTGTTACATTTTGGAGCATGGAGGAGCTTGGGATGAACGCCTTGGGCTCATGGAGTTTGCGTACAATAATAGTTATCAGGAAAGCTTGCAGATGACTCCTTTTGAGGCTCTGTATGGGAGGCGTTGTCGGAATCCCCAGTTCTGGGTTGAAGTGGGCGAGAAGCCAGTTTTGGGCCCTGAGGCTTTGGAAGAGATGAGCGTTGTTGTGACGCAGATCCGTGAGAAGCTCCGGGTAGCTCAGGAGGGCTACGAGAAGTACGCCAATCGACGTAGGAATGATTTTGAGTTTATAGTGGGGACATGGTGTTCCTAAAGGTGTCCCCGATGGCAGGTGTTAACAGATTTGGGAAGAGCCATAAGCTGGACCCCAGGTATGTAGGGCCATTTGAGGTTGTCGAGCGCATCGGAGTTTCTGCTTACAGGTTGTCGTTACCTGCCTCCTTCCCTGGTGTGCATGACGTATTTCATATAAGCCAGTTGCGGAAGTGCGTCCTCAGCGATCGCCATATTCTAGATCCCGTGCTAGCGCTGCAGCCCAATCTACCCTTTGCGGAGCAGCCCGTTCGTATCTTGGAGAAGGAAGATCGGGTGTTGCGAAGAAAGTCCATCCCTATGGTGAAGGTCCTCTGGGGTAATCAGGATGTTCGGGGTGCAACCTGGGAGCTAGAGTCAGCAATGAAGGAGTCCTATCCTCATCTTTTCAGCTAGTTTCCCTGGTAAGTTTCCATCTCTTGTGTTTTTCCTCGTTTTGAACTATTGTCGCAAAGTTTCGGGGCGAAACTTTTTGTTAGGAGGGGTGGCTGTAATTATTTTAAGCGGGGATGCAGAATGATAATGACTTAAATATTAAATTTATCGTTATGTAGTGTTAATGCGAGGGGGCGTTATCATTTCGGAAACGCCGTTGTCGTCGTCCGGCGAGTTAATTCTAGGTTGAGGCATATTTGCAGACATATGTAGGTATATGTGTATATGTATATATATATGTATATATATATACATGTATGAAGTTTTATATAGGGAGGTTCATAGGTATGTAGGTAAATATATAATTATATACATGTATATGTACAAAGGGTATATAAAAGTTTTCATACATACAAAATATATACATGCGTAAAAGTTATATACATAAATTATAAATAAAGGATTTATATAAGGGGTTATATGCCTTTGCTGGTGGAGTATCGAAAGCCAAAGAATTTTCTCATTTTTCCTCCCTGTCCCGTGGAACACCGGCGAGTCGTCGAGGGTTATGGTTGCGTCGGATCGGTGTCGAGCGGCGCCGGAGCTGTCGGAGGAGGAAGGATCATGGTTGCCGGGGCTTATCTTCGTCGCCGGGTGTAGCAGTATCAAGAGATAGAGGAATGGCCTAGAGCTGGCCGGAGTCGAGAGAGAAGAAGTGAGGTTGGCGGAAGAGAGAGAATCTTTATTAAGTTTCCAAAACTTAACTATTACAAACTAAACCAGTATATTAATACTAAACATTACAAAAGAGCCGTTAACTTGTTATTACAATTAAGGAGCCGTTGTAACTCTCAAGCCCTGGATGCGTCCACGTGTCTACTTTTGATGTTGTAGTTCTGCTTTTTGAAATATATTAAATAATATAGCTGGACCCGATGAGTTGGCCAGCTGTCCTGGCGCCTTTTCCTATGCTTGATATCTGACTTAATCAGGATCGTTGGATCCTTCCTCTTGATCTATACCGTGGATGTTACATTTACTCCCCCTCTTAAAGCCGCTGTCCGCAGCGGTATTGTGGCATTTGGCTGTGGCGTGGTTTAGAAGCTTGCGGAGGAAAGGTGTTACCCTAGCTGAGAGAAGGTGCCATGGATCTCCTCCTGTTCGAAGCTAGAGATGCCAGGAACATGATGGCCGGCTGGATCTGGAAGGAAGAGCAAGGAGTCGAACTGATTCCTGGGACTCGCTCTTGGATCGGTGGAGATCTGGTACTGGAAGGTAAAATATCTTAGATCCCCTTGTGCTGGATGAGGTTGAGGTTTCTGTGATAGTTTGTTTTTGGTATTTTGGCCCTTTTTGTGGATCGTTGATCGTTTCTTGCTTGTTCCCCCCTTTTTGGGGGGTTTTGTTTGTGGAAGCTGGAGTTGGTTTAGGATGGAGGGAGGCGGCCTCCAAAGCGTGGAGCATAGGAGTGGCGTGTGCGATGTCCGCATTTTTGTTTCGTCTTCCATGACGGAGGAATATGCAGGGTTTGCAGACGAGGGAACTCTGTAAGTGTCGTTAAGTCCTCCCAGGTGCTGTCGGTGGATCTTTGTCTCTAGAGGGAGGTCGAGGCGGCATGTCGTCTTGCCGATGAGCTCCAGTATTTGATATGGCCCATAAAATTTTAGGTTCAGCTTCCGGTTGAATGTCCGCCCAAAAGAGAGTTGCCTGTAAGGATGAAATTTGAGGAGGGCCCAGTCGCCTGCCTTGAACTTGATATCCTTGCGCTTCTTATCTGCCATGGCTTTCATGCGTTGCTGTGATTTCGCTAGATTGTTTTTGAGTTGTTGCATTAGTTTTTCCCTTTTCTATAGTGTTGTTTCCACTGCCTCATTCTTTGAAGTACCTGCACAGTAGGAGGCAAGTCCAGGGGGAGGCCGACCGAACATGATCTCATAAGGGGTCATGCCGGCCGAGGAATTATACGTCGTATTGAAATGATATTCAGCAAAACTCAAGTAAAAAGACCATTTTTTTGGGTTTTGATTTGTGAATAGACGTAAATATTGCTCTAATGAACGATTCACCCGCTCAGTGAGGCCGTCAGTTTGTGGGTGATATGCGGAGCTATATTTGAGTTTTGTGCCTTGTGTTTTGAAAAATTCTGTCCAAAAATGATTTAAAAAAACAGAATCTCTATCTATGATTATTGATTCTGGAATTCCATGGATTTTTCCTATGTTTTCCCAGAATAGTCCCGCTACCCTTGGTCCAGATAGAGGACTTTTAATTGGTACAAAATGGGCAGCCTTTGAGTAACGATCTACTACTACCATTATATTAGTAAAAGAATTAGATGTTGGTAGTTTAGTTATAAAGTCCATTGTGATATCTGCCCAAAGTTTTGTGGGTGTTGGTAATGGCTGTAATAAGCCATATGGTAGATGATCACTTGGTTTTGCTTTTTGACATAAGTCGCATTTTTTTACATATTCTGTGATGTCGTGGTTCATATTGGGCCAGTAAAATTGCTGTTGTAAGCGGTACGTGGTCCCCTTTATTCCAGAATGTCCCCCCCCCCCCCCCCCCCCCCCCCCAATAACTATCATGGGCCTCCTGTATGAGTTGGGTGCATAATATGGAGTTTGCTGGAATGTATATTTTATGTTTGTGGTATATGTAATGACCCTTAAGGGTCCAGTCTGGTACAGTTGTGGTTGTGTGTGTATGGAGTGCATTAGCTACTGGGAATAAGGGTCACGATGGTAATCTTGTTCCAATGTGTTCAATAAAGGTGAAAGTGGTACAGACATAGTATGGAGGCCCATGTGTGTGGGGACTTCTGGAAGTAGGGTGACTCGTGATAGCGTATCAGCCACGACATTTTGCTTACCTGTCTTATATTTAATAGTATAATCGTAACCTAATAATTTTGAAAAAAATATTTGCTGCTCCGGTGTATGTAGGTCTTGAGTTAAAAGGTGGTGCAAGCTTTGATGGTCAGTATAAATTGTCAAAGGGTGTACTAACAAATATTGTCGCCACTTAGCTACGGCTGTAGTGATGGCATACATCTCACGCACATAAGTCAATTTTTTTTTGTAGTAAGGGGGTTAATTTTTTACTAAAATATGCGATCGATTTACGTTGTTGCAGTAATACTGCGCCTATGCCAACACCAGAGGCATCTGTTTCGATTTCAAAGGGCAGTTTAAAATTTGGCAATTGCAAAACTGGAGGGTTAATTAAGCTATTTTTTAAAAACTCGAACGCTGACATGGTTGAACTAGTCCATTGAAAGGGAATTTTTTTTAATAGCTCTGTCAAAGGATAGGCTATCGTTGCATAATTTTGTATAAATTTTCTGTAATACCGCGTTAATCCTAGGAAGGCTCTTATGTCTTTCTGGTTTTCTGGGATTGGAAATTTTTGGATGGCTTCGAGATTTGTTTTTGTTGGTCCTACGGTTCCGGCTGAGATTTGGTGGCCTAAAAATTCAATAGTTGAGGTTAAAAATGAGCATTTTGACAGTTTAACATATAATTGATTGTCGGCTAATAGTCTCAGGGCAATAGCCAAATGATTTAAATGATCAGATATAGTAGCACTATAAATAAGTATATCATCAAAAAAAAACAATGAATTTTCGTAAATGCTGTTGAAAGATTGAATTCATCAAGAATTGAAAAGTAGATGGGGCGTTGGATAACCCGAAGGGCATTACGGTGAATTCGTAATGTCCGTGATGTGTTCTAAACGCTGTCTTATGTGTATCAGGCTCAGCCATTCGTATTTGATGGTAGCCTGAACGTAAATCCAGTTTTGAAAAATAACGCGCCTCAGCTAATTCGTCTAATAACTCATCTATCGTGGGTATGGGAAATCAGTTTTTCTTTGTTATTTTATTTAAAGCTCGGTAGTCTACACAAAATCGCCAAGATCCGTCTTTTTTTTTCACCAGAATAACTGGTGACGAGAAACTAGAAGTGATGGGCTTGATGTGTTGTTTAGCCAACATATCCTGTATAAGTCGTTCTATTTCATTCTTTTGAAAATATGGGTAACGGTATGGTTTCAGGTTTGGGGCATGTGCTCCTGATTCTAGTATAATCTGATGATCTATGTGTCTGGGTGGTGGTAAGGAGTGCGACTCATTGAACAAAAGGGAGAATTTATTTAATAAATGTATAAATTCCGTTGGGAGGTCTTGGTGTTGTTGTAATTCCTGGGTTTCTGTTGTAGTTTTGTGGGAATCGGCAGTGGCTACCAAAAAATAAGTTGATGTGGGTTGTAAAGCGAGCATGCGAGATAGCTGCGATGATGATATTTGGTCATGTGATGCGGTAGGATGCCCAATCAGTGTGATTGGTCCCTCCGATCCTGAATAACTCATCGTGAGATGTGTATAGTCTGTGGTGACTGGTCCTAGTTGTTTTAACCAACGAACCCCTAAAACTACATCGGATCCTTTAATATTGAGAAGATATAGTTGGACTATGTAGATTTTGGCCTGTATGAGCAGTGGAACATCCGTGCAGCGACCCTTGCAGCCCACAGATGATCCGTTTCCAATGTAGACAGGAAACTCAGGAATTACATGTATGGGTAGCTGTAGGTAGTTTGCCATTCGTGGGGAGATGAAATTATGAGAGCTACCGCTGTCAACCAAGACCTCTAAGGGATGATTGTGAACGTGGGCTTTTAAACGTAGGAAGTGTTCCGGTGGGGAATCTGCTAATGTTAGTATGCGTACTGCTGATTGGGGAAGTTCATACTCCACATCAGGGGGTGTTTCTGATGTTTCGTGGTCGTCATCATCAGTGCCCTCAAAGTAGCAAAGGACGCCTCTGCCCTTGCATTTGTGCCGGGAAAGAACTTCTCGTCACAGTTATAGCATAGGCCTTTGTCGCGTCGCAGTTGCAGTTCTGCTGGTGTTAACTTTTTTATATACGGTTGTTTTGGTTGGGTGGATACAAAGTTTGGTTTGGTGGTGGGTTGGTGCCATGGTTGTGGTTTTGTTATGTTAATTGGTGGTGGTTTAATGTAATTATAGCGGGTGCGACTATCCACAAGGAGTTGGTCTTCAAACATGCAGACTATGGCGTAGGCATCATGTAATTATGTGGGTTCTTGCAGCAATACTTGGCCCTGGATTTGTGGTGATATGCCCGAAATGAACATATTAGTCAAGAATGTTGGGGTTAATCCCGGAACACGTGTTGTGAGCTCCTCGAATTGTTTCTTGTATTCTAAAACGGCGGATGTTTGGTATAACTTAGTTAACGCTCCTTGTGGGTTTGCGCACCTAGAAGGCCCAAATCTTTTCATAATGGCGTCTGTAAACATGTGGAATGACAGTGCGGGGTGGTCACGTAAGGATGCCTGGTCCCATGTTGACGCAGGTTGGTCTAAGTGTAAGGCCGCGTAAATGAGAAATTCGTGTTGTGGTATTTCGTTATATTGAAAAAAATATTTATATCATACAACCAGTTGGTAGGGTCGCCTTCTAAAAAACGGGGGCAAATAACATTTATCAAACGGGGTTGAGCAGATACAACCTGGGTTGATGTATGGGGTTGCGCTCCCAGTATTCCGCTGGTAGAGGGTGCTGGATACGTTTCTTTTTGGTGTCCGGTGGGGCGGACTGAATTGTCTTCAAGGGACTGTTGAATTCCCCGCATTAACATCCGCATCTCATGCATTTCCTGCCGCATCTCCTGCCGGAGACCTTCGATTTGGGACGAAGAATCTTCTGGGGTTGCCAGAATTTGTTGGGTGAGCAGGTTATCCTTAGAGAGCACTTCTTGGCGGAGAGTTTCCAACTGTTGTTGTCGTTCTTGTTGTTCTTCTTGTAACGAATTGCTGATTGTGTTCAGCCGATTTTGAGTTCCTCCAGCCATGATGTATGGCCATGATGCATGGCTAGAAGAGAGCACCAAAATGTAGCAGTATCAAGAGATAGAGGAATGACCTAGAGCTGGCCGGAGTCGAGAGAGTAGAAGTGAGGTTGGCGGAAGAGAGAGAATCTTTATTAAGTTTCCAAAACTTAACTATTACAAACTAAATCAGTATATTAATACTAAACATTACAAAAGAGCCGTTAACTTGTTATTACAATTAAGGAGTCGTTGTAACTCTCAAGCCCTGGATGCATCCACGTGTCTACTTTTGATGCTGTAGTTCTGCCTTTTGAAATATATTAAATAATATAGCTGGACCCGATGAGTTGGCCAGCTGTCCTGGCGCTTTTTCCTATGCTTGATAACTGACTTAATCAGGATCGTTGGATCCTTCCTCTTGATCTATACCGTGGATGTTACACCGGGGCTAAGGATCCGGGCGGCTCCTTCCATGTTTGTCGCGATCCGGCGGGTCGCCATTGTTTGAGGCAAGAAAACTCTTCACTTTCCCCTCTTCCTCCTTCATCCCCTTCCATTTGGGCTATGCTCCAGGAGATTTATTTATTTGCTTTCCCCTTCTTATGGTGGCTGTTAGGGTATGCTTAAGCTTCAGGAAATTCCATTTCAGTTTCCTTGTTATGGTGGCTGTTTGGGGTATGCTTAAGCTTCAAGAATTTATTTGCGTACTCCTTATGTACTGCCTGTTTGGGTTATGCATTAGGAGGTTAATTGTAGTATTCTCCTTATATTTTGGCTGTTTGGGTATGCTCCAGGAAAATCCACTCAGGAAATTTAATTGCTTTCCCCTTCTTACGGTGGCTATTTGGGTATGCTTAAGCTCCAGGAAATCTGTTTTTTTAGCAAATTCATTAATGGTGGATCGGGTTTATGCTCCGGGAGTTTCACGCATGGGGAAATTTTCACCATCTTAGTTATAGTAGTTGTTTGGGTTTATACTCCAGGAAATTATTCATATCTATCTCCTCATATTGGGCTATGGTGGCTGTTGGTGGTGGTTGGTTTACCCTTCCAGAAATTTTTTACCTAAAATTATGCTTGGGTGGCTGCTTGCTTGTTATTTCCTTTAGGAGATAAGGGGCTGGTGGCTGCTTGGTTTAAGTTAGAGTTTTTAATTGAATTATGTGCTATTGGTGGCTTGGTTTTAGGCAAAGGGGTTGGTCATATCCCCTTATGGTAGTTGCCTGTTAAACTTTAGGCTAAGCCTTGGAAGGCTCTGTTCGATTCTGGGATAATTCTGGAAGACTAAAAATCTAGATAGCTTTATTTCTTAATATTATTGCCTGGCTCAACCCTGGTAGTTTTATTTCTGATTATATATACTTGGCTAAAAATATGGATGGTTGGTGGCTAAATTTCATGGAATCTTGTTTGCAAATTCGTAACGGTATGAGGAGCCATATCCTAAATTTCCCGAGAATTTCATTTTCTAATCCCTGGCGGGTTGGGAGGATTAGAGGCTAAATTCTCTGGGAATTTCCGTTGCTAGTTCTCGATGATTCAACGAAGCCATTAATCGTTAAACTTGAAAGGGATGTAGATATATTTCGGCTTCGAACTTTATATCCGTACCAGTTGTCGGCGGTTTCAAACTTACAGTAAGTATCAAATGCTAGTGCATAACTTTATACATACGTGCAAGTAGCAAAGTTTATTCCCCTATATCAAATATAAGACCCTTCTTGAGCGTCAAACCAAGCTCGTTGCTGATGAGTTTATGTTGGAATTTGGCTCTAGACTGGAGAGTGGGTGGACGCATGGGCCCTCACCACAGTGGTTTTAGACTGGAGTGTGGGTGGACGTATGGGCCCTCACCACAGTGGTTTTAGACTGGTGTGTGGGTGGACGTATGGGCCCTCACCACAGTGGTTTTAGACTGGAGTGTGGGTGGACGTATGGGCCCTCACCACAGTGGTTTTGGACTGGAGAGTGGGTGGACGTATGGGCCCTCACCATAGTGGTTTCAGACTGGAGAGTGGGTGGACGTATGGGCCCTCACCACGGTGGTTTAGAACTAGAGCGTGGATGGATATTGAGGCCCCCACAACAATTCTTTTGGCTTTATGTAGCAGCTTGGTGTGGCTTTCTTTCCTTACTGGTTGCCCTAGATTGGGCATGCTCCTGTGGCCTGTGCTCATGATCAAGAAAAAAATTGCTAAACCCGTGCCTCACTCTTGGCCGAACTTTATACTTATCACCTTATAGCTTCTTTCTTCTTTTGTTGTTTTCTTGCACCCTTTGGGCTGAGACATTCTTTTCTTATGGATGTCTCAGGTTCATGTCAGTAGCAGCCGCTGGGGTTAGAGCGGAGTCGTCCAGTTTCACCCACCGAGGCCTCTCCTCCCCTGTGGGTAAGGATGCAGTTCTTTTATTTTGTAGCTATAGCCCTCTTTTGGATTGTCTGCTTTCTTTCCTACGGGTTCGTGCCAGCTGTTGGCGCCCGTATGACTTTTCGCTCAGATTACTTGCTTATGCTGCTACTTGTACTTCTTTTCTTATTTTGGTTTTAGTATACATGTACTCTCTTGGAAAATGTATTATTTATTTTGGCTTACGTAAAACTCTTTTAGCAAATTAAGTTTTTAGCATGCCTTGCTTTACTCACTATTATGTATCACCTATTTGCAAAGCGTAAAAAAAGTACTTCCTTATAATATACTAAATCTAGACCTACGTACGCCATGGAGACATTTCTGGTCTTCAGCGCTCTTAGGGTAAAAAGGAACCTATTTTCTTCCGTTGTGTACGCATATCTTTTTTTCATGGTGGCTATGTAGACCACAGGGCCGAGGGGCACGACCTCCTAACCAAAGAAAGAAATGTTAAAAGATATTTTTTTTTAATTCCTATCTTTTCTCGCAAAAATGATCGTTTGAGTGCTTGCCTGAACGTCTGTAGTTGTCCCCAGCACGACGTGGCATCATGACGCGTAAAATCCTTGCCTTCGACTGCCACCTCCTTGACGTGATGGATAGGTAGTGTTCTCATTTATCAGATTATTTAGCCATTTATACTGTTGTAGTGTATTGTGAAGTCCAGATCTAGGGTTTAGGTAAATCTTTCATTTTGCGTTGTTTCATTTTCACTGAACACATGTTTTTCATGGGGATTAATGATTTTCATGGCTTTAGGAGATTCCAATGTACTCCAAGTCGTATTTCTTCTTGCATCCCATTGTTGATGAATGATTTTCATGGCTTTAGGAGATTCCAATTTAGTGCTATTAAGAAACTCCATTTTATCATATTTTCTTACTAGTCGTTGTACAATTTTTTGTTGTATGCTTTTATTAGTGGGGGAGAAGTGAAGCTTTTATCCAAGCACGATTCGATCTATGCATCCCTACTTCAGTTCGAGTAATTGACTATGCGTTATGAACTATTATTAGGACCAGGCAATTTACCTAGTATAATTTTGTGTATATACATGAACTTCAATGCAAATTATGCATTTAGGGTTTCTCTATGAATAGAGGGGATATGCTCCTAGGAGAGCATAATGAGAAAAGAACTAGCAGAATGTTTTTTCGACTATTATACAACAAACATTTTTCTTGATCTTCTAGCCAAGAAATCACTTGTGGTTTCAACAGGGACAAGTAGGAGAGCTTAATTCTTATGTACATTGCCTTTTTGCTATAATATTTTATGAGAATGTATATAAAATTCGACTGCATCTGGCATAAGCAGTAAATACTGAGCTTATGTACCTTTTGGCAGTTGGAATTGATCTAGCCTAGTGATCAAGGCTTTCATACACCTCATTTGCATAGGGAGGTCTCTAGGTGTTGCTGCCTTCGGGAAGATCTATTGAGTCCTCTCGATTCGACGTGGTCTTAGCTTGAAATTGGATCGAAATTCACCTTGAGTTTTTATTTGGCTTGGATCGTTAGGTTCAATATGAGCTCAACCATAGGTAAAATTTGAGCTGATTTTGAGTGATCTTCAATCTTTGAGCTAGTGTAACAGGCTAACAGCCCTGCCACTTAATTCATATTTAAGAAATTATCAAAATGATCCTTATTATTTGTGTATTATGATGTTTTTAATTTGGACACAACTTCCTTTCTATCCAATCTAGACTTCTCCAAACATGATCTCTAATTGTTGGTTATGTTTTAGTTTTGATTTCATTTTAGTTTTTATTTGGTCAGCGTGGGCTTTGGTTTGGGGAGGGAATCGTGCAATCAAAAATGACAGGGATGATGGATCCTGTGAGGAATAATGGAGGTCGGGACCTTTCGCCCGCCATTGTTCCTTCTGAACAAAGTTTCCGGCGACATGATTTTTACTCCTGAGAAGGGAGAGGCTGATGCGTGTGTGGTAGGTCGATGCTATTATAACAAGTATTTGTTCTTCTTTTCCATATATTCTGTAAAAATTTGAAAAATGTTTTTTTTTCTCTTTGAACAAACATTGCTTCCCTATAACATTGAGTTGACTTCCTTTATTAACTCATGGTTTTGCTTGAAAAATCTGCTTTGAATTCATGGCGCCTAAGAGAACGTTGAAGGAAAATCATGCTTGTTCTTGAGCAGCAGTTTTCATAGGTTTAGTCAGACCTTTTTTTATAGAGATTTCCTCTTCAAAACTGTATTTTTATTAGTCCAATTCCCATACAGATTTGCTAGTTTGTATCCTTTTCCTTATGCATTTTGATTGAGAATCACATAGAAAATAGTGGGTTTAATTAATGGGTTTGTATACCAGTATAAATGCTGAAATTAACTGAAGAATGGAGGAAAAAACATGAATTCATATGGAAAAATCATGAGCAGCAGTTTTCATAGGTTTTGTCAGACCATTCTTATAGAGATTTCATCTTCAAAACTGTATTTTTCTTAGCCCATGCAGGAGTGTTCACGCATGAACCCAATACATGATGTTCTAGTCTCAATTTTGGGCTGATTCTCAACATTTTGAGAGTGATTTAAAAGTAAATTTGAAGGCATGCTGTTCTTTAGGACTTGATATGAAATCCTAGAATGTATAGCCGGCGGCGATGTCGTGCCAGAAAAAGCGGATGTGGATCAGCCTTTTCTTTGTTCTTATCAAAATTAAGATGTGTTCTTTTTCATGTATTTTATTTTAATCTATGAAAGCAGTTGGTCACCTTTTATAATGAAATTTTGCTGCACAATAAAATGTTTTTGTTAGCATTAGAAATTTCTAAATGTTGCTTATTTTTAGACCTCATTTTTTTTTACGAAGCTTCATTCAATTATTTCTATGATCTTTTATGTTCTATGCACTTGGTTGGCTATACTTTCTCTCAACAAAAGAATTACAAAGCACACTTCATGGCATTGCAATTGGGTAGAACATATCATATTAGCACGTATAAGTAGAGAAGACTATTCTCAATAGCTGTTTGTGTTGAGTTTTTTTGTTTTGAGAGCTAGGGAGGATGCTATTTTGTTCATGATTTTACTTTGTGAATACCTTTATGCTTCCATTTTAGCTGAGTTTTTGTTTTGAGAGCTAGGCTGATCTTTGAGGAGTGCCAATTGAGGAAGGACCGGTAATCACTTTTATGTTTGTTGTGTATTTTTGAAAGATTGTATACTTGTTTGAAAATCTTTGAATAAACCTTCACAGCCAACACCAACATTTCTGAATAGTTAAATTTTTAGTTCATTTTGAAACCTTTTATATTTTTAGGGGCTCTTTTTTAATGATAGAAAATTTTGTACTTTTTTAAATATGGATCTCCATTTTGTAATGCTATATGCAGAGTTTTTGTGATTGTGTCTATTAAGAGGATTATGATTAGTGGAATCTCTAGTGTTATGTGTCGTTGTTTTTTAACTTAAAATCTAGTCTTGCTTAGTGTAGGCAAGAGTGCAATTTTTAAGAACAGTGACAATTGAATTTATATGATTTTTGTACTAATTTTAAACTTTCAAAAGTATCAGTCGTTTCTTTAATTTGAATTTAAGATTTTCGCATTTAGTGCGTTCTTTTTTTCAAAAATAAGTTTTCTAAAAGTAAATGTTCATTTTCTTTTTCTATAGTGATAATTCGTTCATGTGCAATTGAGTATTTATTTATTGTTGTGTTTTGAATGTACAAATATGAATGTTAGTAAATAGCAAATGCAATAATTTTATATTATTTTGTGAAGAATTAAAAAAAGTTTAGTGACAAATTATCACTATTGTGTCGTTTTTTTAGTGACAATATTCTATCATTTAAACACATATAGTGGCCGAATTAATTTGGTACTAAAAATATTTGATTTTGGTGACCAAATTAATTTGACCTCAACATTGAACAATTTGCGGTGTTTATAGGAAAAAGCATCGTCAAAGTGTTTATGAAGTATATGAAGCACATAGCGAAGGCAGGGGTGATAAGCTGGACGAGTTGCGCAGACTGGCAGACAAATGGTTCTCCGCGGAGATCCAGAAGATTCTCCGCGGGGAGCAAATAGTTCTCCGCGGAGAGCAAATGGTTCTCCGCGGAGAGCAAATGGTTCTCCGTGAAGATCCAAAAGGTTCTCCGCGGAGACCTAAAAGGTTCTCCGCTGAAAACCATTTGAATCTCCGTGGAGAGCCATTTGGATCTCCGCGGAGTTCCAATTGTCATCGCGCTGATAAGAATTGTCACTGCAAAGAGCATTCCTCTCTCCCTCCCTCCATTTTTTTCTCCCATTCCCTCTTTTCTCTTCCTCTCTCCCCCTTTCGTTCTCCTCCCCCTCTTTTTCTCCTCCCCCTCTTTTTCTTTCTCTTCCCTCCCCCATCCCCCCTTCCCCCCCCCCCCCCCCCCCCCCCCCCCCCCTCAAACCAGAGTGGAACCCGGCACCCCCCCCTGTTTGAATCTGCTGGACGTTCCCCCCTCTTTGCCTGACCAATTAACAAAGGAGAGCGCATTTAAAGAGGCTTTTGAAAGCTTTTGAAAATAATTTTAATAGTATGTGTAGGCTTTTAAGAACTTTTAGAACTATTTTGTAATATTAAAAAATAGTTCAAAAATAACTCAAATTTGACATCTTTGCTATTAATTAAGGTCGTTGTTATTAGCAAATCACTTTACGCTATTAGCAAATCATGGTTATTAGCAAATCATATATTTTGAAAATGGCTATTAGCATACGTTTTTGTTATTAGCAAACCATCAAAAAAAAAAAAAAAATAGCCAACATCAAAACCCTTGTACAATCCAAAAAATTGTCCAAAAAAACATTTCTTACAGTATTCTTGTTTTTCATTGTCCAAAAAATACATTCTTCATAATGCAAACATCAAAACCATTCTCCATTCCCAAAAAGTGTTGAATATCCTGCATAAAATCATTCAAAATATTATCAAAGGAACCTCCCTAAACAGACTGCTGAAAGCTCCAAATTCCAACAAAAATAGAGAAACCCAAAAAAACCGAGTTCTAGACATTTTTGTCATTTGTTTGGTTTCTTTCTAGCTGCATGTAACAATCGAAGCTAGACATTTCTTCCAAAAAAAAAGGAAACGTGAAACTGGAAGTGAGCTGCTAAGCTAACAATAAAATGTTCAAATCTACCAATTCTGTAGAGAGTGACGAAGAACGAAGGTAATCTTTTTTCTACCTGACCATAGTAAACGAAAGGCCGAAAGTGGCAACAAATACAGCCCCACCGCCAAACCCACTACCAAAAACCTGGAAACTGTCGGAGATGAAGAATGAAAAACGAAGAAGAAAACCTCGCCGTCAGAAATACCTGAACAGCCTCGCCGTCGTCGAACTCCCTACTGTCGCCGTCGTCGAACAACCTCGCCGTCGTCGAACAACCTCACCATCGTCGAACTCCCTACTGCCGTCGTCGAACGAAGAAGAAGAGCGCCATAAGAGGCAAGGGAAACCCTAAATCGCAGGATTGACGGGAGCGAAAGGGGATTTTCGCGAGGGAGAAGATTACGGAGCGGGTGATTCGGAAGAAGCGGAAAGGTAAAGTAGGGTTTGCTAATATAGGGTTTTTAGGATTGAAAAAAAGGCTAAAAATTATTGAACCCGGTTTTTTTATTTGCTAATAGCGAAACTTAGTTTGCTATTAACAACGTCCTTAATCAATTAGGAATAGTTTGCCAGTAACTGAATATTCTGAATTTTATGTGACGTTTTTGAAAATTAATATATGTTGATGGAGTTTCTCAATACATCAATTTTTAACTTCCACACTCCACAGGCTAAGAAACGAAAATACAAATAAATTTTGTTATATCCAGATCAAATAATTTTTGTAGGTATTAATCCATGAAATTTAGGGTCCGTTTGGCACTACGTTTAACTTCCACAATCCACAGTCGTGAACTGTTCTTCGTGAACGTCAAATGTCATTCCTGAAAATGTGCTTGTGTTTAGGCTCAAAGTGAGACTTTTTTTTTTGTAAAAGCACAACATCACTCATGGAACTATAGACTTATGTATGCTCTAACTTAATTTTTGGGTGGCAGCAGTTGCGACCAAAGTTGTGTCAAACATATGTTTCTTAGCGTGGCACCTGATGCAGCACGCCCGGACCCGCCCCGGCCGGCGGAGTCACACCTGTCAGCGAAACACGAACTGGCACGCGCCGCGAAAGGACTGCAGCCCAGACACCCCAACCCGTCTCCGCACCTATTCTCAGCGCGGTGGGTTGTTGAGGCTGGGGCTCGATCCCCAGACCTCCTTGATAAGCACCTTTCCTAACAGGCCTCATCACCAACTGACCTGCAGGTCAGTTGACCTCAACCCGTCTCCGCACCTATTCTCAGCGCGGCGGGTTGTTGAGGCTGGGGCTTGATCCCCAGACCTCCTTGATAAGCACCTTTCCTAACAGGCCTCATCACCAACTGACCTGCAGGTCAGTTGGTGATGAGGCCTGTTAGGAAAAGTGCTTATCAAGGAGGTCTGGGGATCAAGCCCCAGCCTCAACAACCCGCCGCGCTGAGAATAGGTGCGGAGACGGGTTGGAGTGTCTGGGCTGCAGTCCTTTCGCGGCGCGTGCCAGTTCGTGTTCCGCTGGCAGGTGTGACTCCACCGGCCGGGGCGGGTCCGGGCGTGCTGCATCAGCACCCTTAGAACCTGTTTAGGCTCAATTTCACTGGCATCTTAATTCATAACGTCAAATAGAGGAGTGTTTGGATACACCTCCTTTTGAAACGAGTGATTCAAAACAACGATATGCTTCCTTTTTGGACTAGCTACCCGATCCTCCATTTCAAAACTTCATTTGTCACCGCTCCATTTAACATCCCAACTAGCGGCGGTGGCGATCGTGAACACTGTGGTTATGAACCGTCGCTCGTGAACGCCCGACCTCACCTAAGGAACTTCGTTCACTTTTA
This sequence comes from Dactylorhiza incarnata, assembly GCA_033032865.1. Classification (NCBI taxonomy): domain Eukaryota; kingdom Viridiplantae; phylum Streptophyta; class Magnoliopsida; order Asparagales; family Orchidaceae; genus Dactylorhiza; species Dactylorhiza incarnata. The sequence continues at coordinate 22,234,964 of JAWHQI010000014.1, forward strand.
TGATAAAAACTAGTTTTCTTTTCTTGGTGGCGGTCCTTGTATGAAATAGATATTAGACTACAAAGTAGTTTTTCTTCTACCATCCACGGCGATTATTTTGGTCATAATTGTAAAGCTTACTATTGATGCCTAATTGAAAATTATATTTAGATTTATGTTTCTGTCAATCCAAATTTGAAAAATATTTCAATTCTGATGTAATTATAATTACATGGTTATTATCCCACCATTGATCTAAATTATTTTTTGCAATAAATAACAACCTCGATATCATTTCTTAATTTCACTAGATTTCTTATACATTCGTTTCACCGTTTTCATCATTTTATTTTAACATCTAAATTTTAGGGCGTTTATATAAGCAGCTCATGAATGACTATTTGCAGAACATAGATAATAACAGTCCAAAAAAATAATATTCGCAGCCCACTGAATATTTGCAGCCCATTTTTTTAAAAAAACATAATAATTTCACATACACAGTTATCATATCATATTTATTGCACATGCACAATTATAATATCCTGATCATTATGTGCCACTTCAAATGATTGAGATGATGTATTCTAGGATCAGTCAAAAGAGAAAAAAACATGTTCAAAAATATAAAACGATCAACAGCAGGAAAGACTCTTGCTGCTTGTAGTAGCCAAAATGTCGAAAACTGAAGTGAACAAGGCTTCTTCAACACCCGCTAAAAGAAACTTGATCCTTCTCTTCCAAGACCAAAAAGAAGCCCAGATTTGCAGTTCTTCATTCGAGAATAAAAATACTGTCAAGTGTTAGGATCGTGACACCTCACACGCGCATGAATCGTCCGGATCGCGCCACGTCGGCGATCCGTGGGAGGTGTAATTACCTATTCCGGGCGAAATTCAATTTGGGAATATTGCTTCCTGGACCGCATTAATGGCTGATCTCAGTTAATTGGAAAAATTCTCGGGCTGCCAACAATGGCGTGATTGCAGTTTTTGGAATGTTTCTTAATTGCTTGCTATATATATACATTTATTGATATACTAGGATTGAAACATATATATTCTCCAGATATATTTACATTCATGGCTGTTGGCTCACGGCAGGGATAAGAATATATAAATATATATATATATATATATATATATATATATATATATATATATATAGGGATTGGAATATATAAGCTCGAGCTTTTTTAAGGCTAAAAAAGCTTGAGCTTATATATTTTAAATTTAAAGAGATTTGAAGCTTTTCACCAATGTACAACCAAATATGTCTCTCAAAAAAAATTTCAAACACAATAATAGTCCAAATACTTGAACTAAGATGGCATATTATAATCGTCATTACCATTCTAATCAAAATATATATATCATAAGTCATCTTAACATACACACAACATAATAAATTTGTGTTGGCCGGTTGTGAATCCAAATACTTGAAGCACACCAACAATATTCCAATGCCGGCTTTTTTGATTCGAGCACCTACAAAAATTAAATACAATAAAATACTCAATAATACATACAAATCAACACATACATATCAACACATACCTTAACAAGAAACTCATTAAGAGTAGTCTTCAGTTTGGTCTTCCTTCCCAATGTCAATGCAAATCATCTAATAATAGAAACAAATCAACTAATAATAGAAATGATCAATTTAGATACAAAAAAATGAGAATACAAAATAATGAGAATACATACAAATTTACCTTATCTTTTTTGGGACATGTTGTTGAATAGTGGCCTTTCCCGCCACATGTACCGCAAGTCCTTCTCTTTACTTGTGTTTGAGAGGTCTCTATACCCGATTCAATTCTGGATGAAATTTTGGGTCTTCCTTTTGTTTTCACAACGGAAGGATCTCGAATAGAAATACCATACGAACCTGGATAAATTGGAGTTGAACCTACTTGGCTGGCAATACTTGCAGGTTCTGAGTAATTGAATGAATCCCTTATATTCTCCAACAATCCATTTAATGTTGACATAACAACATCATATGCTTCCTTTGATGCAGTTGCATGGGTGAAAATATTTGTTTGGGTATTAGTTAACTTCCATTTCATCATGGGTGTCACGGTATTACTATTATCAATCAATTTTTCATTGTTAAATTTGCTTCTAGCAGAAATAGACCATCTCTTCAATAGATATAAGTCAGGAATACTTTGCAAATGCTTTTTAGCAATCATAATGTGCAGAATGTGTTTGCATAATAAACCATCCCTCTCAAATTTAGCACATTCACAAAATATTTGAGTATTGCAATCATTGTACATGACATTGCACCAATTGCATGAATCCTCACAAGAAAGTCCAACGCTAAACGTTGTAATGGTACCCATTGTATTTACTTCTTCATACCAACATTCTAAACTCTGTTTGAATTCTTGCTGAAAAAGCTTGAACATATTTTTGGTATAAAATTGGGCTGCAAATCTTTCAAGTGCGTAACCTGTCAACAAATTAGCTACTGAATTCAATGTGTTGAAATCTTCTTGTTCTTCTGCCTGATGTCGTGATTGCAATGCCTTTTCATATTGAGTTATAAATTCTAATAATTGTGTTTTGGAATTTACAAAACCATCAAAAAAAGCATTGATGCTTTCACTCCGACCACTTGATGTCATTCCCGCAACAAAATGATATTTTAAATAAGCTGGAACCCAATGGTCTCTTCGATCCCACATCTTTGACAACCAACTGTTATTTTGAATGTTGTACTTTTTCAAAAATAGTTTCCATCTTAGTTCACTTGTGGGCACATCCTTGCTATTAAACCAATCATAATAGTCCTTCTTGAATTCCCCATGAATATCTCGGAATTCATAAACATGCTCAACAAGGTGTTTACCTATATGCCATGAGCAAAATCTATGACGTGTGTGCGGGAACACTCTTTTAATTGCATTGTACATTGCTCCATCCATATCAGTAATTATAACTTTTGGAGTTTGATCAAACATACATTTTAACCACTGATTGAACAACCAATAGAAGGTTTCTTCAGTCTCATCTGCTAATAAAGCACAACCAAATAAAATAGACTGTCTATGATGATTTACGCCTGTAAAAGGTGCAAATGGCATCATAAATTTATTGGTTTTATAAGTAACATCAAACACAACAACATCCCCAAATGTTAAAAAATCATTTCTTGATCTTGAATCTGCCCAGAAAAAAGAACGAAGGACTAAATTAGAATCCAACTCAACGTCAAAGTAGAAATTTGGATCTAACTGCTGCTGTTTCTTTAAATATTCAAACACTGAGACACCTTCAATTCCTATATTACTCTTTCGTTCTACACTCAAATGCATTGAAACTTGTTTTGCAGATATTGAGCTGTTAATATTCGTTTCATTTAAAATTTTTGCAATCTTTGAAGGACCAATTCCAGCACTATAAAGTTGATCCATCAACTTTTTAACTTCCTTATCTTTGTGAAAAACATTATGTGAACGATGTCTCTTAGCTTTCCTTGGAGTGTCTAACTCATGATTATGGTCTTTTATAAACCCAGTGACAACCCATTCATCGTCCTTATTCCTACGAATATCCAATTTGGCCTTGCAATTTACTCTTGTCAAACGATGTGCTCTACTTGAAGATCCTTCTCCCTCTTTAGAAGTTTTAACTCCAGACTTATTACATTCAAACCTTCTAGCAATAACGTCTCCTGAAGTAAATGATTTTGATGTTGAACCTTTCTTAATTCCAAATCCAACATTAAGGGCATAACTATTATAAAACCAATATGCTTCATCAACACTTTCAAACACCAAACTAACATATGGTTCTCTAACACTGGGTGTGAAAATTTCTCCGGACCTTGTGAGAGTAAGCAGGAATAACAACTAGAGATGCAAGCCAAACAACCAGAGACAATCTTAGGCGAACAAAACGATCTTTATTGATAGCAACACTTCAATTACAGGGCAAGACATGCTCGACGAGACATGATTTCGTCAGCACAAAACTTCAAAGAGAAAGAACAGAAACTGAAGATAACTGAGACCGCACGGTCTCTTGCCGAACTCAGCAGCTCGCCAGACCGCTGCTGCCAGACCGCAACCACTCCCGATCTCGAAACACCACCAGACCGCTGCACCAGACCGCTCCTTTGCCGATCTCCTGATTCCCGAACTCCAGCACCACAACTCCAAGCCGCAAACCGCCCGAACACTTTCAGAGGAAGAGGTGATCGCTGCTGCCTGCACTATCCGCAGAAGCTGCACAAAGAAGAATTCAATCAGAGACCGCTCGGTCAGAAACACAGACCGTAGGAACTAGGCAAACTCGGCTTACACTTGGTGTGTTCTGATTGTTGCAAAAGTGGCTCCCTATTTATAGGCGTGAGACCTGATCCAGTCACCACCCCATGAGATAGAGTCACCACCCATCAGATCGCGCGACCTTACCGGTCAACCCGCGCAATCACTGCAACCCTCCTGCTTCATTTTGGTGAGCGCCGACTTCACTCCAGACCGCGGGAGATCGCTACTCCCTTGGTCTGAACACGACTCCACACGGAGATCGCCAGACCGCCTAGAAGTCACCCACCACCTGTGTTCGCCTGAGACCGCAAACACAGCCAGCTCGCCCTCCTGGTCTCCTCCTGAGACCGCGAACTGAGACCGCGCGACTAAGAATGACTTAGTCCGCGAACCCCTTCAGAACCCTCTGGAAAGCCACCAGACCGGATTCAAGAGCCAACCCGTGCGGTCACGCCAGACCGGCACGTCCTTGAAGAGAACAACTTGTCACGCGGTCAGAGACAGACCGCGCGACCCTAAGGATGATCAGCCGTCATGCGGTCACAGCCAGACCGCACGACCTCCACCTTCAGCAGCCCTTGGACCAGACCAGCGGTCAACCCTGGAAGCCGCAGCTGACCAATAGAACGGATCGCCATTGCCAGACCGCCAGACCGTGCGGTCACGCCAGACCGCCCGGTCTCTTCCCAGACCGCCCAGGTCCAAAAGCCTCCTCCACTTCCACTTCAATAATTTCAACACTCCCCCTTGAAGTGGGAAGTGGAAACTAGCCCAAGTAGCTCCCTTAGCCGTGTGAACGGCCCCTTTGCCAGCGCCTTTGTGAAGATGTCTGCGACATTGTCCGCACTCCGCACATGCTCGACCGAAAGAGATCCCTCCAGCACCTTCTCCCGTATGAAGTGATGCTCGATCTCAATATGCTTGGTCCTCGCGTGACAAACTGGATTGGTTACCAGTTTGAGAGCACTCTCATTGTCACCGCGTAGCAGAGTCGGCTCCCGAACCTCCTTGTGGACGTCTCCTACCAACCTCCTAAGCCAGATGGCTTCCTGAGCTGCCAAGGCCGAAGCCTTGTATTCCGCTTCCGTGGTAGAGACTGACACGGAATCCTGCTTCTTGCTGCACCATGATATAGCCGTAGGGCCCGCCATGAAGACGAATCCAGATGTCGACTTTCGATCATCCGAATCTCCCCCGTAATCAGCATCCATGTATCCATGCACCTCGAAGCCCGCATCCTTCCTGTATAGGAGACCCATGTCCGAGGTCGCCTTGACATACTTCAGAATGTTCTTGGCCGCTAGCAGATGAGGTACTCGTGGTTCCGCCATAAACCGACTCACCCTGCCCACTGCATATGCAATGTCCGGCCTCGTGATCGTCAGATAAATTAAGCTCCCAACCAGAGCTCGGAACACCAACGGATCTTGCATGATCCTTCCCTCATCCTTCCGAAGCTTCATAGCCTTCTCCAGAGGTGTGGAAGTGCACTTCCCTTCCTTCATGCCGAACCGCTCCACGATCCGCTCCGCATATCCGGCTTGGGTCACCAGCACTCCACCTTCCTTCCTCTGCACCTCAAGTCTAAGGAAATGGTGAAGCTCACCTAAGTCCTTCATCTCGAACCTGATGGCCAGCTCGGCCCGAAGCTGCGCTACCTCCTCCTTCGAGTTCCCCGTCACGATCATATCGTCGACGTATAACAGCACAATGACCTGAAGCTCCCCGCTCTTCTTGACGAACAAGCTCGAGTCTGAGTCTGAAGCAACAAATCCACAGAATAGGAGATATTCTGCGATCTTCCCATACCACGCCCTCGGCGCTTGCTTCAACCCATACAGGGCCTTCTTCAGCTTGCAGACATGCTCCGGAAAATCTTCAGACACAAAACCTGGTGGCTGGACCATGAAGATGTCCTTGTCAATCTCGCCGTACAAGAAAGCGTTCTTGACGTCGAGCTGCCAAATCTCCCATCCACTGAACGCCGCCAAGGCAATGATGAACCGAACTGAAGTCATTTTTGCCACCGGACTGAATGTCTCATCGTAATCTTCACCGTATTGCTGCGAGAACCCCCGAGCTACAAGACGAGCCTTGTACCGCTCGATACTGCCGTCAGCTTTCTTCTTCAGCTTGTAGACCCACTTGCATGTCACAGGAGCGATGCCCTTAGGCTTGGGCACAAGAGACCAGGTCTCATTCTTCTCAAGAGCTGCCATCTCTTCTTGCATCGCAACGTCCCACTCCTTCACACCTTGGGCCTTCTCAAAGCTCGACGGCTCCCTCTCATCCAAGGGACCAGCAAAGAAACATGAGACAAAGCTCACTGCGTTTCCTCCTGTATAGCGATCAGGGGCGATGATCGCTCGCTTCGACCTCCTCAGCTCCTTCCCTTGAACTGCAATGTCATCCGCTGCTTCTTCCCTAGCTCCCCTTCCAGACGTGCTAGGAGCATTGCTCCCCCTGCTCCCTGAACCAGAAACCCCCGTCTCGGAACTATAAGGAGATGGACCACCTGGTGACACAGGTAGCTCCACCTGAAGATTCTCCACAGCTTTCTCTGGCATCTCCACCCTGCTCTCTGGTAACTCCACATCAGAAGACCCTTTGTAAGATGTCACCTCATCGAACACGACGTCGCGAGATACAACAAATCTCCGCGTCTCCGGGTCCATGCACTTCCACCCTTTCTTCCGCTCATCGTATCCCACGAAGACTAGCTTCCTTGCTTTCGCATCTAGCTTCGTCCGAAGAGCATCTGGAACATGCACGTAGCAGGTGGAGCCAAACACCCTAAGGTGTGCCACGCTTGGCTTCTCCTTGAACATCAACTCATGCGGAGTTAACATGTTGATGGGGCTCAGAGGCATCCTGTTGATGACGTAGGCAGCACAAGACATTCCCTCCGCCCAGAAGGACTTTGGGATACTCTTGGCATGCAGCCAACACTTGCAGGTCTCCGTCAGATGACGGATCTTCCGTTCTGCAACTCCGTTCTGTTGTGGAGTATGAGCACAAGTGAGCTCCCTCCGGATGCCCGCCTTCCTGCAGAAACTGGAGAACTCAGCAGAGGTGAACTCCCCTCCGTTGTCCGTCCTCAGCTTCTTGATCCGCAGATTCAGCCGACCCTCCACGAGCTCCTTGAACTCCACAAACTTGGCAAACGCCTCCGCCTTCTCCTTCAGGAAATAAACCCAGACATATTTGGTGTAATCATCGATTAGCACCAGCATATATCTGCTGCCTCCGAGGCTTGGGGTAGCAGTAGGTCCCATCAGGTCACCGTGGATGCACTCCAACGGCACACAACTCCTTGTCTGCGACTTGTCAAACGGTAGTCGATGAGACTTGCCGAACTGACATCCCGCGCAAACATGACCTTCTCCGTAGGAAGATAGACTTGGCAGGCCCTTGACCAGACCTCTCACCGCCATAGCTTTCAGCTTGTCCATACCTACGTGCCCCAACCTCTCATGCCATATAACGGCACCATCATTCGTCTTCATCTTGTCAACGTAGGAACTCGTCGACAAAACGAACAAGTCCTTCGCCCTTCTCCCGACATGGACGACCTCGGCCTTCACGGCCTCTACATTTCGTAGAAATTTCACTTCTGTCGGGCCAAACAGAACGTGATACCCAGCGTCAACAGCGTTGGTCACGGAGAAGAGGTTTTTCTTCATTCCGGGCACATGATAGACACTCTTCAAAGTAAGTGGCCCTCTATCACTGCCCAAGGAAACAACCCCCACCTTCTCGACTGCATGCACAGTATTATCTGCAGTAATAATAGCATTGTTACCTGTGTACGGCTCTGCTGAAGAAAGCTTCGACTCGTCCCCGGTGAGGTGATGACCACACCCCGAGTCCACGATCCAGTCCTCCTGATAGTTGATAGGAGCCGTGTAAGACCCCCCCTCCCAAATCGACGGTCCGACCGGGGGATCTTATCGCACACCACCCTTTAGCACGACGCCGAAGCGACTCCGAAGGGTGAAGGCACTAGCTTCTCCAACCCTTTTCCTTGAACACTCCGAAGTCACGCCTAGGGGTGGTGTTAAGCGAAAGTCACTACACACTAATAGAGTAGGGAAGCGATGTTCCAGCGGAAGACGTTATCAAAGAATGCACTTTATAGCACTTAGCGGAAGACGTAGTATTATAGCGGAAGATTAATTATCACAGAAACCTCAGACTCAAGACCTGTATAAACAATTTACATATCTCTGTCGCATTAAATCCTAACCATCATGGATTTATTGCCCTTATATATATATACCCTGAGATAGGGCACAACAAAAGGAGATGTGGCTTAATAAAACTTTATACCTGACGTAGCCTGATCCGTGGCTTCATCCACACATAGGTGCTGTCACTCATCCGCACCTGTCACCTGTGCTAAAGACAAGTTATTAGAACTACAAACAGAATCCAACTCCTACTATCACACAAACATAATATAACAATTATAAGGAAGGGGATATCTGGACTTTTATTGGGCCGAGGCGGTCTTCCCACGACCACCGCCTACGTACTCCGTATCATCCTGCATACGGCCTCAGACCCACGTAGTTCTATTAGTTTCGCACGGGTTGCCCTCCCAGACCGTCCATCGCGCGGGTTGCCTTAGAGTAAAACTCATAGGCCATCCGATTTTATCCCAAGGCACGATATATTCCCGTAGGAATATTTCCCGAAGGCACAACTTATTCCCCGTAGGAATTACTTTCTCGAAGGCAACATTTCATTCCCGTAGGAATTACTTTCTCGAAGGCAACATTTCATTCCCGTAGGAATTACTTTCTCGAAGGCAACCTTTCATTCCCGTAGGAATTACTTTCTCGAAGGCAACATTTCATTCCCGTAGGAATTACTTTCTCGAAGGCAACATTTCATTCCCGTAGGAATTACTTTCTCGAAGGCAACATTTCATTCCCGTAGGAATTACTTTCTCGAAGGCAACATTTTATTCCCGTAGGAATTATTTTCTCGAAAGCAACATTTCATTCCCGTAGGAATTACTTTCTCGAAGGCAACATTTCATTCCCGTAGGAATTACTTTCTCGAAGGCAACATTTCATTCCCGTAGGAATTACTTTCTCGAAGGAAACATTTTATTCCCGTAGGAATTATTTCTCGAAGGCAACATTTTATTTTCATCAGAGAAGAGAAAAGAAACTCTTTCCAAGCTTAGCAATAATTCCATCCCGAGAGTTTATAGAGGGGGGGGGGGGAAGGAGAAAACCCTTCATGAGCTTAATGATATTTCCATCAAAGAGGGTACAAACAACTTAATCCGACTTTTGTCGAACTTTTGGATTGCTTGGCAATCAAACCCAAGCCATCCACATGGGGCACAGTTTTGTATTCAAGTAGGCTTCTGCCAATTACTTGGGTGTTTGGCGATCAAGCCCAAAACTCCCATGAACTTTTATTTCCTTCATTGGTACACGTAGTGGCATCAAAGAGTAAGAGAGAAAACAGGAATAAGAGGAAGATAGACGAGGTGTATATCATAGTAGACCATGGGTGATCAACTCCCATAGTCATTCCATTCTCTTACGAGTTTGTTACCTCATTCAAAACGCCCCTTTTATGTATAACCAACTCAACATCTAATAGTGAAGCTCCTGGAAGAGTAAACCAACAGCCATCCTCCTGGAAGGATAAACCAGCCCGATTTCCCCATAAAGCATAGGCAAAGGTCATCTCAAATAATGAGACTCCTAGAAGGATAGACCAACAACCCCAGTCCTTCAGAAAAGAAGACAAAGGGCAGCCCCGACTAGAAATGACATGAAATCAGCCTGTAATTAACAGGGAGGGAGCAGCCCAAAGTAACAAGGAAAGCCCCTAAATCATTAAGGAAAGGAGCAGCCCTAATTCAACAAGGACAAGAAGCAGCCCCCAATTAGCAAGTATAATAAGCGGCCCCAATTTAACAAAGATCGGAATTTATGCTACCCAAGGCCAATGTAGCATACCCCAAGCAGCAGCCCCTAATTAGCAAGTGTAATAAGCAGCCCCAATTTAACAAAGATCGGAATTTATGCTACCCAAGGCCAATGTAGCATACCCCAAGCAGCAGCCCCTAATTAGCAAGTGTAATAAGCAGCCCCAATTTAACAAAGATCGGAATTTATGCTACCCAAGGCCAATGTAGCATACCCCAAGCAGCAGCCCCTAATTAACCCAACAAGGATGGCACCAATCAAAGACAGCAGCAGCCCACACAAGACTGCAGCAGCCCAACCATGGACAGCAGCAGTCCAAGCTAAAGACAGCAGCCCCAACCAAGAAACAACAGCAGCCCAAAAGAAAGAAAGCAAAAAGGGCAGCCCCAACTGAAATCAAACAAGCACAGCCCCATGAAAAGACAGCATGATACCATACTGCAGCCCTAATCAGATGTCGCAGCAGCACCCCCAAATCAAGGTATTATAGAAGCAGGTTTAATAATAATAGCCCCAATTTATGAAGGTAAAGAGCAGCCCCAACAAAACAGCTCACAAGGCAGCCCCCAATTCAACAAGGAAAGGAGCAGCCCCATTTCAACAAACCTGCAGTCCAACTCAACAAGGAGCAGCCCCCAAACCAACAAGGAAAGGAGCAGCCCAAAGCAACAACAAAAGAGGCAACTCCAAATCAACAAGGAAAGAGAGCAGCCCCACATCAACAACAAAAGAGGCAACTCCAAATCAACAAGGAAAGAGAGCAGCCCCACATCAACAACAAAAGAGGCAACTCCAAATCAACAAGGAAAGAGAGCAGCCCCACATCAACAACAAAAGAGGCAACTCCAAATCAACAAGGAAAGAGAGCAGCCCCACATCAACAACAAAAGAGGCAACTCCAAATCAACAAGGAAAGAGAGCAGCCCCACATCACCCTACCTGCAGTCCAACTAAAGAAGGAGCAGCCCCCAAACCAACAAGGAAAGGAGCAGCCCCATTTCACCCTACCTGCAGTCCAACTAAAGAAGGAGCAGCCCCCAAACCAACAAGGAAAGGAGCAGCCTCATTGCAATACTAAAAGGCAGCCCCCAATTGCAATACTAAAAGGCAGCCCCCAAATGCAATACTAGAAGCAGCCCCCAAATTGCAATACTAAAAGCAGCCCCCAATTGCAATACTAAAAGCAGCCCCCAAATTGCAATACTAAAAGCAGTTTAACATGGTAAGGCTATCCGGAATCCACAGACAGAGAGGTTGGAAGATGGATGAAGAGAAAGAGAGGTGGGGTAGAAAACCAGAGGCTCAGATGACATCCAAACTAGTCGAGGAAAAGGAGAAAAGAAGAAAGAAACTCCCATCTTCCAACGTCCTTCCAACAATAATAGTTGCACGGGTTGTCTGAGAAGGATCTTCCCAGGCCATCCTCGATGTCCTAAACATGGTGGGGAAAAATTCTATCATCATTTCATTTCAAACTATCATTCATCATCGCCTCCAATAGTTCGACCCGCTATATCAGTGTTTCATCAGCTCCAAAGAAATGTATGTACATATATATCTATATATATGTATGTATATAGAAAGAGAGAAAAAGAGGGCAATATCCTAGGCACTTAAGCAATCAGCCACCATTTCCATTTCATATTATGAGAGATGCGAAGAGGAGGAGAGAATAGGGTTACCACCAATCCGAGGCGGGGAGGGAGATCATGGGTTGCCTGAGATCGTATTCCATCCTCGCTGAGTCGAGTCCCCGCCCAGCTTGATTCCTCATCAAATCGGAGGAAGGAACCGACGGAATTTACAGTTCGTATTTCGCTTCATAACCAGAGGAAGATGTGCTCGATTAAGAGGCGGGAGGAGTCGGAGTCCCCCTTATCGTGCCCCGATTTCTTGCCGTCAATCCTTTCTTCCGGCAGGGTTTCGAAGAGGAGAAGGAAGATCGAGAGGTGAGGACCAGGACGCACTGCGGTTTGCCCTTTCATAGCCGACGAGCTCCAATCCCCTGCCCCCACGAGCTCGCCCTTGGTTTTGGCCCCCTGGTTTTCCGCCCCCTGTTTTCCTCCCAGCCCTACTCGCTGGTTTTGCCATTTTCTTTCCAGTTTTACATATACACATATATATGTATATATATTTATGTGATATAATTACTTATATAACTTAATGTACATAAGGTCCACAGCACCCAAATTACGCTTAGCAAAATGCGCGAGAGGTGTCGTTGTGTTCGTAACAATCACACGAAGTTAACGAAATTATTTCAAGTTGATTCCGAGTCCGTTATTCATAATTACTCGCTCAAACCAGTACGCAACTCAAAATAGATTATTTCGGCCACCTTTCGCAAATCTCATCGAATTTGAACGAAACGAATTGCATTGTGCTAGAATTGATCACGCGAGTCTGTTGCAACTGACTAGGGTGAAATTGGGGCTTGTTTACCCAATATTCTAAAATGGCGTCGTTGCGGCGCTCGGTATTACTCAAAATAGTCATTTTCTCCAAACGACCTCGGATCGGAACGAAACGAATTCCGTTGCACTCATATTGACCATACGAGTCTAACGTAACTGACGGAAGTTGATTCGGAGCACGTATGCTTTGTATTCTAAAATCGTGTCGTCGTGACGCGCTACGATACTTAAAATAGTCATATTCTGCATATGACCTCGGATCGAAACGAAACGAGTTCCGTTGCACTCGTATCAACTATACGAGTCTGATGCAACTGACGGAAGTCGATTCGGAGCACGTATGCTCCATATTCTAAAACTGCGTCATCGTGACGCGCTACGGTACTCAAAACGGTCACTTTTACCAAATGACCTCTGATTGAAACGAAACGAGTTCCGTTGCACTCGTATCAACTATACGAGTCTAACGCAACTGACAGAAGTCGATTCGGAGCACCTATGCTCCATACACAACTTTGACGTTGTGGCGAAGCACGATGCTACACAAAACAGTCATTTCCCTAAATGATCACCTCAGTGTGGTGAAAGTCGGGTCGTGATTGCCTGATGACCCGGCCTAGGTTCCTCTAAGGGTTCAACTGAACCGGCTAGACCCCTTTTCAAAGTCGGGATGTTACAATCCAATAAAACAAAGAAAATTTTCGTCCCCGAAAATACGAGTGGGTCATGGAGATTTCAAAACGGGACGTATCGCAGACCACTAGAGGTGTCGAATGATCCCAAATTTTAAGGGTCTCTAGGTTTGGTTTTACCCAACGAGCTGTGTTGATGGCTCCTGCCATGTACTATACAAGTAGCTTACGTGAACTACGGGGTAGCTTGAACGATTCAAATTGATCTAATCGTGAGAAACAAGAAACCTTTCATCACTCGATACCCCTCCCGTGAACCGAGCTTAACGGGCGACGAAGGCAACTCAACACCTTCCAGGGAGCCGAGCTCAACTGGAAGTGGAGGCAACTCAGCACCTTCCAAGGAGCCGAGCTCCACTGGAAGTGGAGGCAACTCAACACCTTCCCAGGAGCCGAGCTCAACTGGAAGTGGAGGCAACTCAACACCTTCCAAGGAGCCGAGCTCAACTGGAAGTGGAGGCAACTCAGCACCTTCCAAGGTTTGCATATCTGAAACGCAACGTTTATGAGTTGTGTCCAAAAGGCACATAGTAAAAATCCCTCCACATATAGCTAATTCTCTCAAGGGGCTACGTGTTAGTGGAACATATAAAAGTTATAACTTGCATAAGCTTTTGTAAAACCCATCAACATATAACTGACTCCCATGCGAAGGTTAAATATTGACGGAACAGATGAAAATTGTAAATAAGTAGAGTAAATCCATGAACATATAACCAACTCCCATACGAAGGTTATATGTTACTGGTACAGATAAAATTGCAAATAAGCAGTAAAAATCCATAAACATATAACCAACTCCCATACGAAGGTTATATGTTAATGGTATATGCAGATATGTATGTTTTGATGCAAATGATGCGTATGCAAATATGTATGTTTTGATGCATATGCAAGCCATGCATAACGAGTACTCACGATTCAATCACAACACACAATGTTGAAACAGTTTGACCGCTTTTCTTCCAGCAGGGTTGCGACCCCCGCGGGCCTCACCGATGTGGCCGTCGGTGACAGTGGCCGGTCCTGCCACTTCTGGGTGTGGACGTACCGCACTACCCAGGCCCTAATGTACAACCCAGTGTACTCTTGGATGTGAGCAACATCCGTCAATTACAAAATTCGGCTATCCAGCAGAGGGACCCTGCGGGGAAATAATAAATAACCTCCCGGGGTTCACACACTCCCTAGTACCTCATGAGTCGTCAACCTTCTCATTCCTGTATGAACGGTCCTTGGGCACGACCGACCCGCCACGGTAATCACATATAATGTTTTACCAGTTTGCTCTTTACGTTGAAATATTTTGACCGCTTCTTTTTGCAGGGTAGCGAACCCCGCGGGCCTCACCGATGTGGCCGTCGGTGACAGTGGCCGGTCCTGCCACTTCTGGGTGTGGATGTACCGCACTACCCAGGCCCCAACGTACAACCCCGTGTACCCTCGGACGTAGGAGACATCCGGTAATAACTGAATTTGGTCAACCAGCGGAGGGACCCAACGGGGCATGTAAGATACAACCGAGCTCCCGGGGTGCACACCTCCCTGTCGCCTAGAGTCGTCAACCTTCCCGCACCGGTACGTACGGTCTACGGGCATGACCGACCCGCCACGTTTCCCAAAGCAAGCAAGCAATAAAATAGGTAACCATCACCTTCGGGTCCTCAGTGGCTTACCCTTTTTAACGAGGCTTCCCGGCTGGCTGAGTATGCAACCATCGCAAGTCCTGAGAATGTTTAACAATGTACTTTTTGGATTGTTTGTATACAAGCTTTTATAAATTTGCCACACATTTACTTCATTCCAGCACGTCGCCTCAGTAGTCATTTCCTGACGTATTAACGTTATTGAAAAGACTAACATTTTATCATAGCTCTTTTACGATTGCACGACTTTATTTTCAACAGATCGTTAAATTGATCAAGTCAAATCATACTTCATATTTGCAATTGTTAGAGCAATTCTCCATATACACGCAAAATTTCATTTGATTAGCTCACCTCAAATGAAATTTTGAAAACGAGAATTTTAATCCCAATAAAACAAAGAGGCTTAAACCCGGGGTTCAAAATTTGAAATGGATGTTTGTAGGGTTTTACGGGAGTGTTTTATGGAAATAAGATAGATGATTGTTCGAGATCAGATGTAGTAAAAGACATTTAAGTGTCGATCTGAGTTATCAAAAATATTTTGCATGACCAAAACTGAATTTGATAAGTTCGAGTGAAAATGTTCATATATATGCTAAGTTTGTTGCCAACTTTTATCTTTTAGGTCCACCACCGCTTCCGCTGCAGTGGTTCGTCCCGAACCACGCTACAGCGATTAGCGGAACAATAGGTGGTTCTGTGATCATGAATAGGTCGAAAGATCGGTTACCCTCTGATACATTTGTAAGACCCCCCCTCCCAAATCGACGGTCCGACCGGGGGATCTTATCGCACACCACCCTTTAGCACGACGCCGAAGCGACTCCGAAGGGTGAAGGCACTAGCTTCTCCAACCCTTTTCCTTGAACACTCCGAAGTCACGCCTAGGGGTGGTGTTAAGCGAAAGTCACTACACACTAACAGAGTAGGGAAGCGATGTTCCAGCGGAAGACGTTATCAAAGAATGCACTTTATAGCACTTAGCGGAAGACGTAGTATTATAGCGGAAGATTAATTATCACAGAAACCTCAGACTCAAGACCTGTATAAACAATTTACATATCTCTGTCGCATTAAATCCTAACCATCATGGATTTATTGCCCTTATATATATATACCCTGAGATAGGGCACAACAAAAGGAGATGCGGCTTAATAAAACTTTATACCTGACGTAGCCTGATCCGTGGCTTCATCCACACATAGGTGCTGTCACTCATCCGCACCTGTCACCTGTGCTAAAGACAAGTTATTAGAACTACAAACAGAATCCAACTCCTACTATCACACAAACATAATATAAAAATTATAAGGAAGGGGATATCTGGACTTTTATTGGGCCGAGGCGGTCTTCCCACGACCACCGCTTACGTACTCCGTATCATCCTGCATACGGCCTCAGACCCACGTAGTTCTATTAGTTTCGCACGGGTTGCCCTCCCAGACCGTCCATCGCGCGGGTTGCCTTAGAGTAAAACTCATAGGCCATCCGATTTTATCCCAAGGCACGATATATTCCCGTAGGAATATTTCCCGAAGGCACAACTTATTCCCCGTAGGAATTACTTTCTCGAAGGCAACATTTCATTCCCGTAGGAATTACTTTCTCGAAGGCAACATTTCATTCCCGTAGGAATTACTTTCTCGAAGGCAACCTTTCATTCCCGTAGGAATTACTTTCTCGAAGGCAACATTTCATTCCCGTAGGAATTACTTTCTCGAAGGCAACATTTCATTCCCGTAGGAATTACTTTCTCGAAGGCAACATTTCATTCCCGTAGGAATTACTTTCTCGAAGGCAACATTTTATTCCCGTAGGAATTATTTTCTCGAAGGCAACATTTCATTCCCGTAGGAATTACTTTCTCGAAGGCAACATTTCATTCCCGTAGGAATTACTTTCTCGAAGGCAACATTTCATTCCCGTAGGAATTACTTTCTCGAAGGCAACATTTTATTCCCGTAGGAATTATTTCTCGAAGGCAACATTTTATTTTCATCAGAGAAGAGAAAAGAAACTCTTTCCAAGCTTAGCAATAATTCCATCCCGAGAGTTTATAGAGGGGGGGGGGGGGGGGGGGGGGAAGGAGAAAACCCTTCATGAGCTTAATGATATTTCCATCAAAGAGGGTACAAACAACTTAATCCGACTTTTGTCGATCTTTTGGATTGCTTGGCAATCAAACCCAAGCCATCCACATGGGGCACAGTTTTGTATTCAAGTAGGCTTCTGCCAATTACTTGGGTGTTTGGCGATCAAGCCCAAAACTCCCATGAACTTTTATTTCCTTCATTGGTACACGTAGTGGCATCAAAGAGTAAGAGAGAAAACAGGAATAAGAGGAAGATAGACGAGGTGTATATCATAGTAGACCATGGGTGATCAACTCCCATAGTCATTCCATTCTCTTACGAGTTCGTTACCTCATTCAAAACGCCCCTTTTATGTATAACCAACTCAACATCTAATAGTGAAGCTCCTGGAAGAGTAAACCAACAGCCATCCTCCTGGAAGGATAAACCAGCCCGATTTCCCCATAAAGCATAGGCAAAGGTCATCTCAAATAATGAGACTCCTAGAAGGATAGACCAACAACCCCAGTCCTTCAGAAAAGAAGACAAAGGGCAGCCCCGACTAGAAATGACATGAAATCAGCCTGTAATTAACAGGGAGGGAGCAGCCCAAAGTAACAAGGAAAGCCCCTAAATCATTAAGGAAAGGAGCAGCCCTAATTCAACAAGGACAAGAAGCAGCCCCCAATTAGCAAGTATAATAAGCGGCCCCAATTTAACAAAGATCGGAATTTATGCTACCCAAGGCCAATGTAGCATACCCCAAGCAGCAGCCCCTAATTAGCAAGTGTAATAAGCAGCCCCAATTTAACAAAGATCGGAATTTATGCTACCCAAGGCCAATGTAGCATACCCCAAGCAGCAGCCCCTAATTAGCAAGTGTAATAAGCAGCCCCAAATTAACAAAGATCGGAATTTATGCTACCCAAGGCCAATGTAGCATACCCCAAGCAGCAGCCCCTAATTAACCCAACAAGGATGGCACCAATCAAAGACAGCAGCAGCCCACACAAGACTGCAGCAGCCCAACCATGGACAGCAGCAGTCCAAGCTAAAGACAGCAGCCCCAACCAAGAAACAACAGCAGCCCAAAAGAAAGAAAGCAAAAAGGGCAGCCCCAACTGAAATCAAACAAGCACAGCCCCATGAAAAGACAGCATGATACCATACTGCAGCCCCAATCAGATGTCGCAGCAGCACCCCCAAATCAAGGTATTATAGAAGCAGGTTTAATAATAACAGCCCCAATTTAACAAGGTAAAGAGCAGCCCCAACAAAACAGCTCACAAGGCAGCCCCCAATTCAACAAGGAAAGGAGCAGCCCCATTTCAACAAACCTGCAGTCCAACTCAACAAGGAGCAGCCCCCAAACCAACAAGGAAAGGAGCAGCCCAAAGCAACAACAAAAGAGGCAACTCCAAATCAACAAGGAAAGAGAGCAGCCCCACATCAACAACAAAAGAGGCAACTCCAAATCAACAAGGAAAGAGAGCAGCCCCACATCAACAACAAAAGAGGCAACTCCAAATCAACAAGGAAAGAGAGCAGCCCCACATCAACAACAAAAGAGGCAACTCCAAATCAACAAGGAAAGAGAGCAGCCCCACATCAACAACAAAAGAGGCAACTCCAAATCAACAAGGAAAGAGAGCAGCCCCACATCACCCTACCTGCAGTCCAACTAAAGAAGGAGCAGCCCCCAAACCAACAAGGAAAGGAGCAGCCCCATTTCACCCTACCTGCAGTCCAACTAAAGAAGGAGCAGCCCCCAAACCAACAAGGAAAGGAGCAGCCTCATTGCAATACTAAAAGGCAGCCCCCAATTGCAATACTAAAAGGCAGCCCCCAAATGCAATACTAGAAGCAGCCCCCAAATTGCAATACTAAAAGCAGCCCCCAATTGCAATACTAAAAGCAGCCCCCAAATTGCAATACTAAAAGCAGTTTAACATGGTAAGGCTATCCGGAATCCACAGACAGAGAGGTTGGAAGATGGATGAAGAGAAAGAGAGGTGGGGTAGAAAACCAGAGGCTCAGATGACATCCAAACTAGTCGAGGAAAAGGAGAAAAGAAGAAAGAAACTCCCATCTTCCAACGTCCTTCCAACAATAATAGTTGCACGGGTTGTCTGAGAAGGATCTTCCCAGGCCATCCTCGATGTCCTAAACATGGTGGGGAAAAATTCTATCATCATTTCATTTCAAACTATCATTCATCATCGCCTCCAATAGTTCGACCCGCTATATCAGTGTTTCATCAGCTCCAAAGAAATGTATGTACATATATATCTATATATGTGTATGTATATAGAAAGAGAGAAAAAGAGGGCAATATCCTAGGCACTTAAGCAATCAGCCACCATTTCCATTTCATATTATGAGAGATGCGAAGAGGAGGAGAGAATAGGGTTACCACCAATCCGAGGCGGGGAGGGAGATCATGGGTTGCCTGAGATCGTATTCCATCCTCGCTGAGTCGAGTCCCCGCCCAGCTTGATTCCTCATCAAATCGGAGGAAGGAACCGACGGAATTTACAGTTCGTATTTCGCTTCATAACCAGAGGAAGATGTGCTCGATTAAGAGGCGGGAGGAGTCGGAGTCCCCCTTATCGTGCCCCGATTTCTTGCCGTCAATCCTTTCTTCCGGCAGGGTTTCGAAGAGGAGAAGGAAGATCGAGAGGTGAGGACCAGGACGCACTGCGGTTTGCCCTTTCATAGCCGACGAGCTCCAATCCCCTGCCCCCACGAGCTCGCCCTTGGTTTTGGCCCCCTGGTTTTCCGCCCCCTGTTTTCCTCCCAGCCCTACTCGCTGGTTTTGCCATTTCCTTTCCAGTTTTACATATACACATATATATGTATATATATTTATGTGATATAATTACTTATATAACTTAATGTACATAAGGTCCACAGCACCCAAATTACGCTTAGCAAAATGCGCGAGAGGTGTCGTTGTGTTCGTAACAATCACACGAAGTTAACGAAATTATTTCAAGTTGATTCCGAGTCCGTTATTCATAATTACTCGCTCAAACCAGTACGCAACTCAAAATAGATTATTTCGGCCACCTTTCGCAAATCTCATCGAATTTGAACGAAACGAATTGCATTGTGCTAGAATTGATCACGCGAGTCTGTTGCAACTGACTAGGGTGAAATTGGGGCTTGTTTACCCAATATTCTAAAATGGCGTCGTTGCGGCGCTCGGTATTACTCAAAATAGTCATTTTCTCCAAACGACCTCGGATCGGAACGAAACGAATTCCGTTGCACTCATATTGACCATACGAGTCTAACGTAACTGACGGAAGTTGATTCGGAGCACGTATGCTTTGTATTCTAAAATCGTGTCGTCGTGACGCGCTACGATACTTAAAATAGTCATATTCTGCATATGACCTCGGATCGAAACGAAACGAGTTCCGTTGCACTCGTATCAACTATACGAGTCTGATGCAACTGACGGAAGTCGATTCGGAGCACGTATGCTCCATATTCTAAAACTGCGTCATCGTGACGCGCTACGGTACTCAAAACGGTCACTTTTACCAAATGACCTCTGATTGAAACGAAACGAGTTCCGTTGCACTCGTATCAACTATACGAGTCTAACGCAACTGACAGAAGTCGATTCGGAGCACCTATGCTCCATACACAACTTTGACGTTGTGGCGAAGCACGATGCTACACAAAACAGTCATTTCCATAAATGATCACCTCAGTGTGGTGAAAGTCGGGTCGTGATTGCCTGATGACCCGTCCTAGGTTCCTCTAAGGGTTCAACTGAACCGGCTAGACCCCTTTTCAAAGTCGGGATGTTACAAGCCGAGGCTCCAATAGAAGCCGAGAAGGCTCCTCCCCATCCTCCATCAAAGTGCCTGGCTGGTGCTTCCTCCTTCTCAACAGCATGCCCTGGCTGAGTATTCAGCCTGCAGTCCTTCTTAAAGTGCCCAACCTTTCCGCACTTGAAGCATTTGAGACCTTCCTTCTTCTTCTTCCCGTCAGCCTTGGGAGCATACCCCCTTTCCTGCTGCCCAGAAGTTGAAGTCCCATGACCTTCTGTGGTCTTCTTCTTCTTCTCCCACTTCTTCTTCCCTGAGAAGAGAACCTCGCCATCTCCCCCAGTCACCGACACCCCCGCCATCTGCCTTGCCAGACTTTCCTGCGAAGCTAGCAGATTCTCCAGCTCTAGCAGAGACGGCTGATTTGCCCATCCCTGTACCGACGTCACAAAGGCCACATATTCCTTCCGCAAGCCGCGGATGATGTGCCTCTTCAGCTTCGCCTCAGAAATTGGCTCATCAGGATCCAGTGCTGATATCTCAGCGCAGAGATTCTTCATCTTCAAAAAGAAGTTCGAGATAGAAAGATCACCTTGAGCTGACCTCGCCAACTCATTCTCTAAGAACTGTAGCCTTGCTATATTCTTTTTGTTAAACAGCCCATCCAGGGCTCTCCAGATCTCAGCAGCTGATCCACACCCCAAGATGTGATCAAAGAGATCAGGTGAAATGGCACGCTTCAAGGTGAACTCGGCCTTGGCGTTGGTCTTCCTCCATGCCCTCACGGCCGGTCCATTATCACCTCCTTCTACTGCTTTCACCTCTTCTGTTTCATCTCCTCCTACCACCTCCCAGAGGTCCTCACCCAGAAGATAGCTCTGCATACACGACTTCCACTTCTTGAAGTTAGTCGATGTAAGCATCTCAATACCAAGACCTCTTGCAAAACCACCTTCCATTGCTCTTCCTCTGGTTCCTCCTTCACAAAGGCGATGGCTACTCTAAGTTATTCACTGCTCTTTCAACTCCAACCTAGCTCTGATACCATGTGAAAATTTCTCCGGACCTTGTGAGAGTAAGCAGGAATAACAACTAGAGATGCAAGCCAAACAACCAGAGACAATCTTAGGCGAACAAAACGATCTTTATTGATAGCAACACTTCAATTACAGGGCAAGACATGCTCGACGAGACATGATTTCGTCAGCACAAAACTTCAAAGAGAAAGAACAGAAACTGAAGATAACTGAGACCGCACGGTCTCTTGCCGAACTCAGCAGCTCGCCAGACCGCTGCTGCCAGACCGCAACCGCTCCCGATCTCGAAACACCACCAGACCGCTGCACCAGACCGCTCCTTTGCCGATCTCCTGATTCCCGAACTCCAGCACCACAACTCCAAGCCGCAAACCGCCCGAACACTTTCAGAGGAAGAGGTGATCGCTGCTGCCTGCACTATCCGCAGAAGCTGCACAAAGAAGAATTCAATCAGAGACCGCTCGGTCAGAAACACAGACCGCAGGAACTAGGCAAACTCGGCTTACACTTGGTGTGTTATGATTGTTGCAACAGTGGCTCCCTATTTATAGGCGTGAGACCTGATCCAGTCACCACCCCATGAGATAGAGTCACCACCCATCCGATCGCGCGACCTTACCGGTCAACCCGCGCAATCACTGCAACCCTCCTGCTTCATTTTGGTGAGCGCCGACTTCACTCCAGACCGCGGGAGATCGCTACTCCCTTGGTCTGAACACGACTCCACACGGAGATCGCCAGACCGCCTAGAAGTCACCCACCACCTGTGTTCGCCTGAGACCGCAAACACAGCCAGCTCGCCCTCCTGGTCTCCTCCTGAGACCGCGAACTGAGACCGCGCGACTAAGAATGACTTAGTCCGCGAACTCCTTCAGAACCCTCTGGAAAGCCACCAGACCGGATTCAAGAGCCAACCCGTGCGGTCACGCCAGACCGGCACGTCCTTGAAGAGAACAACTTGTCACGCGGTCAGAGACAGACCGCGCGACCCTGAGGATGATCAGCCGTCATGCGGTCACAGCCAGACCGCACGACCTCCACCTTCAGCAGCCCTTGGACCAGACCAGCGGTCAACCCTGGAAGCCGCAGCTGACCAATAGAACGGATCGCCATTGCCAGACCGCCAGACCGTGCGGTCACGCCAGACCGCCCGGTCTCTTCCCAGACCGCCCAGGTCCAAAAGCCTCCTCCACTTCCACTTCAATAATTTCAACACTGGGCTCATTAGAATCTATATTTGTTTCAGCTTGATCAATACTTTCAGGTTCTGAATTTGTTGAATTAGAAGTCATTGAGAATAACCCTACACAGGAAAATAAATACACATGAACAAATACAAATTAACAAACACACTCACATACACATTAACACATACACACATACACATTAACACACACACACACACATGAACAAATACACATTAACAAACACACTCACATACACATACACACATACACACATACACATTAACGCACACACACACATTAGCACACACACATACACATTAACACATACACACTAGCACACACACATACACATTAACACACACACACACACACATTAGCACACACACATACACATTAACACATACACACTAGCACACACACATACACATTAACACACACACACACACATTAGCACACACACATACACATTAACACATACACACTAGCACACACACATACACATTAACACATACACATTAGCACACACACATACACATTAACACATACACACATACACACACACATACACACTCACATACTCTAAAGACATACCCATTAAAATAAAAACACACAAATCCATATACATGAGCACATATACATTAACACATACACATTAGCACACACACATACACATTAACACATACACATTAGCACACACACATACACATTAACACATACACACTCACATACACATGTACAAATACACATTAACACACACTCACATACACATTAACATATACACACACACACACACACACACACACTCACATAGACATGTACAAATACACATTAACATACACACATACACATACACATTAACACATACACACATACACACACACATACACACTCACATACTCTAAAGACATACCCATTAAAATAAAAACACACAAATCCATATACATGAGCACATATACATTAACACATACACATTAGCACACACACATACACATTAATACATACACATTAGCACACACACATACACATTAACACATACACACTCACATACACATGTACAAATACACATTAACACACATTAACATATACACACACACACACACACTCACATAGACATGTACAAATACACATTAACATACACATACATACACAGAAATCCATCCCTCTACAAATCCATATCCCTGAAAATAACAAAAAAATCGTGGCTAAGAAAGAACATACCCAATGTCGCGATGTGTAGCCCGAGCCGAAATTGTGATTGAAATCTCCCTCGCCGGAGCAGAAATCGGCCCTAGCAGGAAGCGCGAGGTGCTCGCCGGGGAGAAGGGAGCAGAAATCGGCCCTAGCAGGAAGCGCGAGGAGCTCGCCGGGGAGAAGGGAGCAGGAATCGCGAGGGAGGAGCTCGCCGGGGGGAGCAGGAAAAGCGAATGAAATCTCCCTCGCCGGAGCAGAAATCGGCCCTAGCAGGAAGCGCGAGGTGCTCGCCGGGGAGAAGGGAGCAGAAATCGCGAGGGAGGAGCTCGTCGGGGGAGCAGGAAGCGCGAATGCTGGAGCTCGCCGGGGGATTAAACGCTCGCGCTTTTTTAACCCTAAAAAAGCGCGAGCTTATAATATATATTTCGTATATATATATATATATATATATATATATATATATATATAGGTTGGCAGCTATCGTTTCGAGTTACCGTGAGAAAGCCTCCAAGGAGAAAATACATCCATTCGTCAGAGAGGCGTTCAGCGGCGGCGGTGCTGTTTCCAGGCGGAGGCGATCCAGGCGGACGACTGTCCAGGCGGAGGCAATCCAGGCGGACGACTGTCCACGCGGAGGTGATCCAGGCGGCGGCGGCAGAAGGTTGATCCCGGCGTGCGGCGGCGGCGGGACTTGGTCCCGGTGGCAGAGCGGCAGCGCACGACGGTCGTCCAGCGGAGGCGACGTGGTGGGGTCATCCAGAGCGGCAAGGCGGCGGTGGCAGCAGCGGTAGCAGGCAGCAGCGACTCGGTTAGTTCCAGGGAGATATCGCCCGGCGATATCTCCGGCGACATCCTCGGCGATAGCTCCAGAAGAAGTTCTGTTCTTGGTTTGTTTTGAATTATTTCAATTTGTACTCTTGTAACTCCTTTTGGTTATTAGTGGATTTGTCCGGCGCGCTCTCCCCGTGGAGTAGGAGTCCCATACTCCGAACCACGTAATATTTCGTGTCGTCTGTGCGTGCTTGAAATCTCATTTTGTTTATTTTATTTTGCGCGATACTGGTTCTTGCTCATTCGTGAAATTCCGTTGCGCTACCGCGGCTTAACTCGATCCGATTTCACAACAATTGGTATCGGAGGTAGGTTCCGCGGGGGTGATCGTCTGGACGTTCCGGTTCTCTGATTTGGGTCAACGGTGGGTGACGACATTGGTCCGCTCCCTATCTTCCCAGATCGGTTCCGCGAATATCATCTTGATCGCCTAGTAGCTCTGCGAGCAAGACAATGTCGGCAAAATTCGAGATTTCTAGGTACGACGACAAGATTGATTTTGGCCTTTGGCAGAAGCGCATAATGGCCGTTCTCGTCCAGCAAGGTCTTCACAAGGCTCTCCTCGGCAAGGAGAAGTCCGGGAAGAAGGACCGGC
Organism: Dactylorhiza incarnata; assembly: GCA_033032865.1. NCBI lineage: Eukaryota > Viridiplantae > Streptophyta > Magnoliopsida > Asparagales > Orchidaceae > Dactylorhiza > Dactylorhiza incarnata. The sequence goes on from JAWHQI010000014.1 coordinate 22,260,632, forward strand.
GGAGGAGCAGGGCAGGTTTCATGGCGAGGGCGTGTGCGCAGAGAGAGGACCTTGGCGGAGGTAAAGTCTTCGCATCCGTGGGCGGAGAGTCATCTCAGGAGAGCCCAGACGCCGCAAAGGGAGCCATCCGGCTCAAGGGTCCCACCAGGGAACTCATGATCACTCAGGAGAAGGTGGAGTTGCACAGTAAGAGGTTGAGTGCGAGTCGTCTTGCAAAAGACTCGGTCTATAGGGCAAGGGCGAAGCTCGTCGGGGTGCGCCACCGGGAGTTGAGGGAGTTCGGTAGAGGTAGAGGCAGGAAGTTGCGGGAGATATCCTGGAGGGATATTAGTACAGACTTGCGAGGAAGTCCAGTGACTGGAGTCAAGTTCAAGGGCGGTCTTGACTTGACTCATTCTGATGCGCGTTGATCGCGGTCAGGCCCCAGGGAGAGGGGGCTCGTAGTCGCCGATAGTGGAGATTTAAGCTGAAGGTGGAGTTACGTTCGTTAAGGTGGAGTTTCGTTTGTGTGAGGCGTCAATGTGGAGATTGTTAGGATCGTGACACCTCACACGCGCATGAATCGTCCGGATCGCGCGACGTCGGCGATCCGTGGGAGGTGTAATTACCTATTCCGGGCGAAATTCAATTTGGGAATATTGCTTCCTGGACCGCATTAATGGCTGACCTCAGTTAATTGGAAAAATTCTCGGGCTGCCAACAATGGCGTGATTGCAGTTTTTGGAATGTTTCTTAATTGCTTGCTATATATATACATTTATTGATATACTAGGATTGAAACATATATATTCTCCAGATATATTTACATTCATGGCTGTTGGCTCACGGCAGGGATAAGAATATATATATATAGGTTGGCAGCCATCGTTTCGAGTTACCGTGAGAAAGCCTCCAAGGAGAAAATACATCCATTCGTCAGAGAGGCGTTCGGCGGCGGCAGTGCTGTTTCCAGGCGGAGGCGATCCAGGCGGACGATTGTCCAGGTGGAGGCGATCCAGGCGGACGACTGTCCAGGAGGAGGTGATCCAGGCGGCGGCGGCAGAAGGTTGATCCCGGCGTGCGGCGGAGGCGGGACTTGGTCCCGGTGGCAGAGCGGCAACGCACGACGGTCGTCCAGCGGAGGCGACGTGGTGGGGTCATCCAGAGCGGCAAGGCGGCGGTGGCAGCAGCGGTAGCAGGCAGCAACGGCTCGGTTAGTGCCAGGGAGATATCGCCCGGCGATATCTCCGGCGACATCCTCGGCGATAGCTCCAGAAGAAGTTCTGTTCTTGGTTTGTTTTGAATTATTTCAATTTGTACTCTTGTAACTCCTTTTGGTTATTAGTGGATTTTTCCGGCGCGCTCTCCCCGTGGAGTAGGAGTCCCATACTCCGAACCACGTAATATTTCGTGTCGTCTGTGCGTGCTTGAAATCTCATTCCGTTTATTTTATTTTGCGCGATACTGGTTCTTGCTCATTCGTGAAATTCCGTTGCGCTACCGCGGCTTAACTCGATCCGATTTCACAACAGTCAAGATCCGTCGAGGAGGCGATGGCGGGCTTGAGGAGGCGGTAGGCGGGCTCGAGGTCGAGTGGTCCGAGGAGACGGTAGGCGGTAGGCGGGCTGGAGGTTGGGAGGCCGGAGGAGGCTGTAGGCGGGCTGGAGGTCGGGCGTGCAATTCGTGGAAAAGAACAAGGGGGAGGCGAGGAAAGAGGGGCTGCAATTAGAATAGAGAAAAAGTGGAGTTTTAAGTTTTAATTGTTGGCGGAAATAATGGAGTTGACCGAAGTAAATGGCGTGAATGGAGTGATTTATGGCAGCCACGTGAATTCAATGTGTGATGGAATTGTTTTTCTCTCTCCTGGTGATGTGGAGGCTAAGCGTGAACAACAGTTTTGCGGAAGAAATTAAAAGCAGCGACCTCAAGCAGCTGGCGACCCCTCCTTGTGCGGTCAGAAGTTGCGGACAGAAGTCCGGCAGTCTCCCAACAGCGAGCTCCCCAGCGGCAAAGAATAGTCTCTCGCGATCACCTCCTTACGAACTGATTTGCGGTCAGCAGTTCCTGCAGACAGCCTTTGCAAAAGGAAATTGGCGAGCTCCCTCCGGCGATCTCCTAGCAGCGAACAACTCGAGCGATCACTCTTGCGCGATCTCTCCCTTGCGATCTCCAAGTGGCGATTTTTTGAAGTTGGCGAGTTTGGTGTGTGTGTGTATCACGAGATCTGCAAGTGTGCGATCTCGTAGTTTATTGTTTGTAACGTTGCTTGTAATTTTTGAAGTTGTAAATTTCATTTTAAAGAATAGAAGAAGCTCTCCTGTTGTGCTCTGTTTTGTGTCCACTATTTTTGCTTCCAACAGTGGTATCAGAGCTAGGTTCGAACCTTGGAAGAAACTCCGAAGAGTTGAAGAGGTGAAGAGCTCGTCGTGATGGAGATGGTGAATGCTATGCCAAGCCAAGTTCCTAAGTTGATAAAGACCAACTATGGGAACTGGAGCATTCAGATGAGAGTGCTACTCGCATCAAAGGAGCTGTGGGAGATAGTTGAAGATGGATACGTAGAGCAACTACTGAACAAGAGGCGGCGTTGACTAACGCACAGAAGACGACACTGAGAGAGGCAAGGAAGAGAGACAAGAAGGCTTTGTTCTTGTTATATCAAGGGGTTGACGAAGCGATCTTTGAGAAGATCTCGGAAGCTAGAACTTCTAAAGAAGCATGGGAGATCTTGCAATGCTCCATGCAAGGAGTTGACAAGGCAAAGAAGGTGAAGCTGCAATCTCTCCGGGCAGAGTATGAAGTCCTGAAGATGCAAAGTTCTGAGAAGGTCGGTGACTATGTGACCCGTCTGCGGACGCTCACAAATGAGATGAAGCGCAATGGGGAGACGATCGATGATGTGAGCCTTATGGAGAAGTTGTTGAGATCTATGTCCAAGAAGTTCCGTCATATAGTGGTGGCGATCAAAGAGTCGAAGGACCTAACCTTGATGGCCGTTGACGAGCTTGTAGGCTCTTTGCAAGCCCATGAGTATAGGATGCTGCAAGATGATGAAGAGGAGAGTGGCTTGGGAAAAGCACTCCAGACTCAGTTGAATTTTGGAGAGAGCTCCGGAAGAGGAGGCGGCCAGCGTGGCCGAGGTCACCAAGGCAGAGGCAGAGGTAGAAGAGGAGGTAGAGATCAAGGAAGGAACCAAAGTTTCCAGAGAGAGGCGGAGCAACTTCAAGGAGTTTGGCAAGAAGGAAGAGGAAGAGGCCGTGGTGGTATGGCCCAAGTCCAATGTTACAACTGTAACAAGTTTGGACACATGAGCTATGACTGTTGGGCTCCGAGGAAGAGAGAAGAGGCCAACCACTATGCAGAAGCAAGCAACACTGGTGGAGACCCAATGATGTTCTTGACTTACAGAGGAGCTGAAGGAGGAAGGAATAAAGTATGGTACTTGGACACAGGTGCCAGCAACCATATGTGTGGTGAGAAGGAGCTGTTTACTAACCTCGAACCATGTGGCGGTGAGGTTAGTTTTGGTGATGCTTCGAAGATCTCTGTGGAAGGAAAAGGAGTGATAGTGGTCACCTTAAATGGTGAGAAGGTGCACATCGGAGATGTATTTTATGTCCCCGGCTCGAAGAGTAACATCTTAAGCCTTGGACAACTAGTGGAGAAAGGCTACTGCATCCAACTGAAGGATGGAACGTTGATCATGCGGAACCAAATAGGAAGAGAGGTTGTGAAGGTGAAGATGACGACGAATCGTCTCTTTACATTGAAGTGGATGCTGAGGCGATGACTTATCTTGCAACGACTGATGAAGAAGAAGCTTGGTTGTGGCATCATAGAATGGGTCACTTAGGCTTCAGTGGTCTGAAGCTTCTATCTCATTCAAAGATGGTGGAAGGTCTGCCTATGATCTTACCACCACAGAAGATCTGTGAAGCTTGTACAAAGGGGAAGCAGAAGCGGCAGACGTTTGAAGGTGGCAAGTCTCGAAGAGCAAGGAGACAACTTGAACTGGTTCATTGGGACACTGCTGGTCTATTTGATATTGCCTCAGTTGAAGGAAGCAAATATTACATCACTTTCACTGACGACTTCAGTCGCAAGTGTTGGGTATACTTCTTGAAAGAGAAGTCTGAGTCCCTTGACAAATTCAAGGAGTTCAAGGCGATGGCTGAGAAAGAAAGTGGACAGTTTCTGAAGGTGCTCAGAACTGATAGAGGTGGGGAGTGCACCTCAAAGCTATTTGATATTTTTTGCAAGGAGCATGGAATTGCTCATCAGTTGACTGCTGCTTACTCGCCTCAACAGAACGGAGTTGCGGAGAGAAAGAATCTAACGATTCAAAATATGGCAAGGAGTATGGTGAAGGGCAAGAAGTTGCCAAAGGTGTTCTGGGCTGAGGCAGTACAATGTGATGTGTACTTGCTAAACAGATGTCCTACTAAGAGTGTGAAGTTCAAGACTTCATATGAGGCTTGGAGTGGATGGAAGCCAAGTGTGCAACACTTGAGAGTATTTGGATGTGTAGCATATGCTCACATTCCTGACCAGAAGAGGAAGAAGCTGGATGATAAGAGCGAGAAGTGTATATTTGTGGGCTATGCTCCGATGAGCAAGGCTTACAAATTATACAATCCAGTGACGAAGAAGGCGATCATCTCGCGAGATGTCATATTTGAAGAAGACAGCAACTGGAGTTGGGATGAGAAAGAGAGAAGCGTCAAAGGAATTTCTTTGACGACGATGATGAAGAAGGTGGTCATGAGGCTGAAGCTGAGGATGGTGGAGATGAACCATCGTCACCACCAAGCAGAGTTTCAGGGGGAGTCTCTACACCCTACTCTAGTGGAGCAAGCACTAGCAGGAGCAGCTCTAAGAGATCTCAACCTAGGATGAGAAGGTTGGAGGAGATCTACGAGGAGACGGAGCCGACACATGCTAACTTATCTTTACATTGTCTCTTAGCAGATTGCGAGCCATATTCATATGAAGAAGCTGCTCAAGAGAATACCTGGAGGAAGGCAATGGATGAAGAGATAACATCCATCAAGAAGAATGATACTTGGGAGTTGGTCACTCTACCAGCAGGTCACAAGCCCATTGGTGTGAAATGGGTGTATCGAGTGAAGACGAAAAAGGAAGGTTAAGTGGAGAAGCACAAGGCAAGACTCGTCGCGAAAGGCTACAAAAAAGTCCAAGGTGTGGACTACGACGAGGTCTTTGCTCCAGTAGCTCGGATTGACACCATCAGGCTGATCATCGCACTTGCAGCTCAATATAAGTGGAAGATCTGTCAGATGGACGTCAAGTCCGCCTTTCTGAATGGTTACCTGGAAGAAGAAGTGTATGTCCAGCCGCCGCCTGGATATGAAGTGAAAGGTCATGAGAAGAAAGTTTACAAGTTAAAGAAGACGCTATATGGGTTGAAGCAAGCGCCTCGAGTATGGAATGAAAGGATAGATGCATACTTTAAGTTGAACGGGTACATGAAGAGCCCGTATGAGTATGCAATCTATAAGAAGGCGGAGAAGAATGGAGATATCATGGTCGTGTGTCTGTACGTGGACGACATGATATTTACTGGCAACAACCCCCTGATGTTTGAAGAGTTTAAGAAGACAATGAAGAAGGAGTTCGAGATGACTGATTTGGGCGAACTCACTTACTTCTTGGGCATAGAGGTACAACAGAAGAAGGATGTGATCTTCATCTCGCAGAAGAAGTATGCGGAGGAGATACTGAAGAAGTTCCGGATGGAGAATAGCAAGTCTATCTCTACTCCTGCAGATCCGGGAGTGAAGCTGAGGAAGGACTCGCAGGATGAAGCAGTTGACCCTACGATGTTCAATAGTTTTGTTGGAAGTTTACGCTACTTGACTTTCACTAGACCTGATATCATGTATGCTGTTGGAGTTGTTAGTAGATACATGGAGGAGCCAAAACAAGATCACTTCACTGCAGCGAAGAGGATCTTGAGGTATGTGAATGGCACAAGAGATCATGGCTTCTTGTATTCTACTGCTGAAGAGTTGAAGCTGGTCGGGTACTCCGACAGTGATTATGGTGGAGATGTGAATGACCGGAAGAGTACTTCCGGGTATGCATTTCATGTGGGAACAGCTGTGTTCTCATGGAGTTCGAAAAAGCAGGCAACGATTGCCCTGTCTACCTGTGAAGCTGAGTACATCACAACAGCGGCATGTACATGTCAGGCCATTTGGTTGAGAAATCTCTTGCAGGAGTTGCATCATCCATGGGATGTTCCTGTGATGATGTATGTTGATAACATGTCCGCTATTCAGCTAGCGAAAAATCCGGTGTTGCATGGGCGCAGCAAGCACATAGAAACAAAGTATCACTTTCTTCGTGAGCAGGTGCAACAAAAGGTGGTGGAGTTGGTATACTGCCCCACAAGAGAGCAAATGGCGGACATATTCACCAAGGCGTTAAAGACAGACGTTTGTAAAGTTCAACAGCAAACTCGGCATGTGTTGCCGTGTTTGAGGGGGAGATTGTTGGCGGAAATAATGGAGTTGACCGAAGTCAATGCCGTGAATGGAGTGATTTATGGCAGCCACGTGAATTCAATGTGTGATGGAATTGTTTTTCTCTCTCATGGTGATGTGGAGTTTTTTCTATTGGTTGGCGATTCCTATAAATAGGCATATTATGTTTGAATGGCGTGAATTGAAAATGCCAGAAAACTTTGCGGAAGCTCAGAAAAAGAAAAAAGAAGAATAACTGGGTGCGGCCTCTGCTAGCGGTCTCAAAGGCTAAGCGTGAACAGGAGTTTTGCGAAAGAAATTAAAAGCAGCGACCTCAAGCAGCTGGCGACCCCTCCTTGTGCGGTCAGAAGTTGCGGACAGAAGTCCGGCAGTCTCCCAACAGCGAGCTCCCCAGCGGCAAAGAATAGTCTCTCGCGATCACCTCCTTGCGAACTGATTTGCGGTCAGCAGTTCTTGCAGACAGCCTTTGCAAAAGGAAATTGGCGAGCTCCCTCCGGCGATCTCCTAGCAGCGAACAACTCGAGCGATCACTCTTGCGCGATCTCTCCCTTGCGATCTCCAAGTGGCGATTTTTTGAAGTTGGCGAGTTTGTTGTGTGTGTATCACGAGATCTGCAAGTGTGCGATCTCGTAGTTTATTGTTTGTAACTTTGCTTGTAATTTTTGAAGTTGTAAATTTCATTTTAAAGAATAGAAGAAGCTCTCATGTTGTGCTCAGTTTTGTGTCCACTATTTTTTCTTCCAACAGTGGTATCAGAGCTAGGTTCGAACCTTGGAAGAAACTCCGAAGAGTTGAAGAGGTGAAGAGCTCGTCGTGATGGAGATGGTGAATGCTATGCCAGGCCAAGTTCCTAAGTTGATAAAGACCAACTATGGGAACTTGAGCATTCAGATGAGAGTGCTACTCGCATCAAAGGAGCTGTGGGAGATAGGTGAAGATGGATACGTAGAGCAAACTACTGAACAAGAGGTGGCGTTGGCTAACGCACAGAAGACGACACTGAGAGAGGCAAGGAAGAGAGACAAGAAGGTTTTGTTCTTGTTATATCAAGGGGTTGACGAAGCGACCTTTGAGAAGATCTCGGAAGATAGAACTTCTAAAGAAGCATGGGAGATCTTGCAACGCTCCATGCAAGGAGTTGACAAGGCAAAGAAGGTGAAGCTGCAATCTCTCTGGGCAGAGTATGAAGTCCTGAAGATGCAAAGTTCTGAGAAGGTCGGTGACTATGTGACCCGTCTGCGGACGCTCACAAATGAGATGAAGCGCAATGGGGAGACGATCGATGATGTGAGACTTATGGAGAAGTTGTTGAGATCTATGTCCAAGAAGTTACGTCATATAGTGGTGGCGATCGAAGAGTCGAAGGACCTAACCTTGATGGCCGTTGACGAGCTTGTAGGCTCTTTGCAAGCCCATGAGTATAGGATGTTGCAAGATGATGAAGAGGAGAGTGGCATGGGAAAAGCACTCCAGACTTAGTTGAATTTTGGAGAGAGCTCCGGAAGAGGAGGCGGCCAGCGTGGCCCAGGTCACCAAGGCAGAGGCAGAGGTAGAAGAGGAGGTAGAGATCAAGGAAGGAACCAAAATTTTCAGAGAGAGGCGGAGCAACCTCAAGGAGGTTGGCAAGAAGGAAGAGGAAGAGGTCGTGGTGGTATGACCCAAGTCCAATGTTACAACTGTAACAAGTTTGGACACATGAGCTATGACTGTTGGGCTCCGAGGAAGAGAGAAGAGGCCAACCACTATGCAGAAGCAAGCAACACTGGTGGAGACCCAATGATGTTCTTGACTTACAGAGGAGCTGAAGGAGGAAGGAATGAAGTATGGTACTTGGACACAGGTGCCAGCAACCATATGTGTGGTGAGAAGGAGCTGTTTACTAACCTCGAACCATGTGGCGGTGAGGTTAGTTTTGGTGATGCTTCGAAGATCTCTGTGGAAGGAAAAGGAGTGATAGTGGTCACCTTAAATGGTGAGAAGGTGCACATCGGAGATGTATTTTATGTCCCCGGCTTGAATAGTAACATCTTAAGCCTTGGACAACTAGTGGAGAAAGGCTACTGCATCCAACTGAAGGATGGAACGTTGATCATGCGGAACCAAATAGGAAGAGAGGTTGTGAACGTGAAGATGACGACGAATCGTCTCTTTGCATTGAAGATGGATGCTGAGGCGACGACTTGTCTTGCAACGACTGATGAAGAAGAAGCTTGGTTGCGGCATCATAGAATGGGTCACTTAGGCTTCAGTGGTCTGAAGCTTCTATCTCATTCAAAGATGGTGGATGGTCTGCCTATGATCTTACCACCACAGAAGATCTGTGAAGCTTGTACAAAGGGGAAGCAGAAGCGGCAGACGTTTGAAGGTGGCAAGTCTCGAAGAGGAAGGAGACAGCTTGAACTGGTTCATTCAGACATTGCTGGTCCGTTTGATATTGCCTCAGTTGGAAGAAGCAAATATTACATCACTTTCACTGACGACTTCAGTCGCAAGTGTTGGGTATACTTCTTGAAAAAGAAGTCTGAGGCCCTTGACAAATTCAAGGAGTTCAAGGCGATGGCTGAGAAAGAAAGTGGACAGTTTCTGAAGGTGCTCATAACTGATAGAGGCGGGGAGTACACCTCAAAGCTATTTGATGTTTTTTGCAAGGAGCATGGAATTGCTCATCAGTTGACTGCTCCTTACTCGCCTCAACAGAACGGAGTTGCGGAGAGAAAGAATCTAACGATTCAAAATATGGCAAGGAGTATGGTGAAGGGCAAGAAGTTGCCAAAGGTGTTCTGGGCTGAGGCAGTACAATGTGATGTGTACTTGCTAAACAGATGTCCTACTAAAAGTGTGAAGTTCAAGACTTCATATGAGGCTTGGAGTGGATGGAAGCCAAGTGTGCAACACTTGAGAGTATTTGGATGTGTAGCATATGCTCACATTCCTGAACAGAAGAGGAAGAAGCTGGATGATAAGAGCGAGAAGTGTATATTTGTGGGCTATGCTCCGATGAGCAAGGCTTACAAGTTATACAATCCAGTGACAAAGAAGGCGGTCATCTCGCGAGATGTCATATTTGAAGAAGACATCAACTGGAGTTGGGATGAGAAAGAGAGAAGCGTCAAAGGAATTTCTTTGACGACGATGATGAAGAAGGTGGTCATGAGGCTGAAGCTGAGGATGGTGGAGATGAACCACCATCACCACCAAGCAGAGATTCAGGGGGAGTCTCTACACCCTACTCTAGTGGAGCAAGCACTAGCTGGAGCAGCTCTGAGAGATCTCAACCTAGGATGAGAAGGTTGGAGGAGATCTACGAGGAGACGGAGCCGACACATGCTAACTTTTCTTTACATTGTCTCTTAGCAGATTGCGAGCCATATTCATATGAAGAAGCTGCTCAAGAGAAGACCTGGAGGAATGCAATGGATGAAGAGATAACATCCATCAAGAAGAATGATACTTGGAAGTTGGTCACTCTACCAGCAGGTCACAAGCCCATTGGTGTGAAATGGGTGTATCGAGTGAAGACGAACAAGGAAGGTGAAGTGGAGAAGCACAAGGCTAGACTCGTCGCGAAAGGCTACAAACAAGTCCAAGGTGTGGACTACGACGAGGTCTTTGCTCCAGTAGCTCGGATTGACACCATCAGGCTGATCATCGCACTTGCAGCTCAATATAAGTGGAAGATCTGTCAGATAGACGTCAAGTCCGCCTTTCTGAATGGTTACCTGGAAGAAGAAGTGTATGTCCAGCAGCCGCCTGGATATGAAGTGAAAGGTCAAGAGAAGAAAGTTTACAAGCTGAAGAAGGCGCTATATGGGTTGAAGCAACCGCCTCGAGTATGGAATGAAAGGATAGATGCATACTTTCAGAAGAACGGGACCCTAAAATAACAGCCCCCTCTCTCTTGAGAATTTCGGCCAAGCTTGTGAGAAGCCGCCCACCCCTTGTCTCCCTCTTCTCCTATTTAGGCCTCCCCTCTTGTGGAGATTCCGGCGTGGTTTCTTGGTGCACCTCCAAGGAAGAAGGGCGGCAACCCCACTCGGTGCAACGCCAGTGGACCATTCGGTGCGATGCCGGTGGAAATTGTGGAGAGAGTGATTCTCGCACAAGTTATCAAGTGTGCTTTCCTCAAACGGTTGGGTAAAATCTTCCCCATCTTCTAGTGATTCTTTCTTTAGATTTGTGGAGGTTGAACCATCATGTTCTCCGTGGCTTTAAATCGATATCGCTTTCAAATCTCTGAATAAAGTTGTTATTTTACGAGTTTCTATTTTCCGGATCGGGTAGGTCCACTTTGCTTGAGCGGATCTTGGCCTATAGCCTTGATCTTGCCCTCAAAAAGGATTGACAACCTTTGCGTTAATTTTGAGAATATGTTGACTCATTTTTTATCGCTGTTTTAGAGTTAACGCTTCTCCGAATGGATTGGTGTATGTGTGCGAGAGAATAGCGTATTTGTGGGCGATAGATGCTTGCGTAGGTGCGGCCGATCAAGAGTGCGTTGTTAGGCGAAATAGAGTTGCTTATGGTGATCTCCTTAGCGACGTACGCTGCATCAATTTGGTATCAAAGCAGGTCGTGTCAATTTCTCAATTGATACAACCTTGTTATCCATTTTTATGGCGCAAACTAATCAAAAAAATAAATAAATAATTTCGGTGGTATGCGAATAGCGGGCTAAAATCTTTATTTTTCGTCAAAAAAATCCAAAAAAATTTCTATAGGTTCTCCTTTTTAGTAACATCCCGAAAATAATTTTCTACAAAAAAAAATAGATTTTAATCTGCACCACAAAATTCACTTATTATTATTTTGTCCAAAACTGCATGCGCACTAGACTAGGAACAGAGTATAACACACCTTCATCGTCTAGGATGGCTGCGAATGAGCACGGGGATCGTAACGCTGAGGCCATAGAGGGTCTACGTAATGAGATGACCGAGCTTAGGACCATGTTAGCACAAATCCTTCTGAATCAAGGGGGACCGCCACCACCACCCGTTAATGTTGGGCAGCCCGACCGGCACCAACAGGTCCATGATTCAGATTCCGATGGGAACTCTCCCCAAGTGCACCCTCGAGAACACCGCCACGAGCGTGGCTTTGATATTACTAGGGCAGTTAAGATTGACGCCCCCACTTACGATGGTTTGGGAGATCCCCAGGTCTTCCTTACTTGGGTAGTGGATATGGAATGCTACTTCGAATGACACAACCTGACGGACCTTCAAAAGGTCCAAGTTGCCAGGATGAAGTTAACAGGTCGTGCGAAAAGTTATTGGCTGAATGAGGAGCGGAGATTAGGAGCCGGGCAGGGAGTCCCACCGATAGGTTGGCCGATGATGAAAAATTTGCTAACCGATCAGTACGTCCCTGCGTACCACCGAACATAGATGTTCGATGAGCTTGCCACCCTGCGGCAGGGATCCAATTCGGTAGCTGAGTATATGGGAGAGCTGAAGGACCGTATGGTGCGTTGTGATCTTAGGGAGATTCCCGAGGTCACCCTATCTAGATTTCGTAAGGGGCTTCAACCCGATATTCAGAGGAAGCTCCTGCGCTATGGTCATACAGACCTGAACACGACTTTCAATGCCGCCCTTGACATTGAAAAGCATCTAGCCTTGAAGGCCCACTCTTGTTATTCCCACACGAAGAACAAGTCGACGGTTGGAGCGTCTTCCTCCACGTATCCGGATAAAAGAAAGTTTAGGTCCTCCGAGTCGAAGTCTGCTGTGATCACTACAAGAAACAATAGGAATCCCACGAGTGAGCGTGTCCCTAAGGTTAGCAATGCCAATACTACATGTTATTCTTGCAGCATTCAAGGTCACTATGCCTTCGAATGCCCAACTAAGACTAAGGCCATATCCCTTTTAAATTCGACTACCGACCCCGCTGATTACGTATATGAGGCTGATGAGGAGAGTGACCCAGATGGGGTCCCAAGTGATTTAGAGGACGATCACCACCTTATGGTGATGCGTTGTATCTTGACCACTCCTCGCCCGTTAGATGATTGGAAGAGGACGAGCATATTTTCTATGATCTTTAAGAGTGGCGAGAAGCTTTGCAAGCTGATTATTGATAGTGGTAGTTGTGTGAATGTCATTTATGAGAGCGCCGTCACACGTATGAACTTTACCACGGAACCACACCCGACCCCATATCAGGTAGCATGGATCAGCAAGATCACTGTACCGGTCACCAAGCGGTGCCTGATTCCCCTCTCATTTAAATCCTATACTGATGAGGTTTGGTGTGATGTCCTGCCGATGGACGCTTGTCACGTGTTATTAGGCCACCCTTGGCTCTATGACCGTGATGTGACGCATTTTGGTAGAGCCAACACTTATGAATTTAAATTCAATGGAAAAACCATTACCTTGAGGCCGACCATCCCAAATGAGCCAGTAGTTTTGGCTAAGGACACCACTATCCCAGTAGAGAGGAAGACATTGAGTCTAGTAGGTAGGAAATAGTTTGTGAAGGATCCGTTTCTTGATGGAGTGATGTATGTACTAGTACTTATGAGTGCGAAGCCTGATTCTAGTGTTTTGGATGATTTGCCCAGAGAGTTACGGGTACTGTTGGAAAGTATAGGGACGTGTACCCGGAGGAGTTACCGTCGTCATTACCCCCGCTTAGGGATATTCAGCATGCGATCGATCTGGTCCCGGGATCCTCCTTGCCTAACCAGCCCCATTATCGACTCCATCCTGCTGCCCACACGAAGTTACATGCCCAAATTGAGGACCTGTTGAAGAAGGGGTTCATTAGGACTAGCATGAGTCCATGTGCGGTACCAGCCTTGCTTGCCCCCAAGAAGGATGGTACATGGCGGATGTGTGTTGATAGCCGTGTTATTAACAAGATTACCATCAAGTATAGGTTTCCTATTCCACGATTAGATGACCTCTTAGATGTCTTATCTGGCGCCACCATCTTTTCGAAGTTAGATTTACGGAGTTGCTATCACCAGATTAGGATCCGCGAGGGAGACGAATGGAAGACTGCGTTTAAGTCTAAGGATGGGTTGTACGAGTGGCTTGTGATGCCCTTTGGGCTATCCAATGCCCCCAACACCTTTTCGCGGATGATGACCCACGTCTTTCGGCCATTCATGGGTAGGTTTGTGGTAGTCTACTTTGACGACATATTGATTTATAGCACCACCGCTGTCGAGCACACCTCCCACATGAGAGCGATTCTTTCCACCCTACGGAAGGAAACATTATTTCTTATCCTTAAGAAGTGCACTTTCTATGTCCCCGAAGTGGAGTTTTTAGGCTACATAGTCGGATCGGAGGGCATTAGAGTTGACCCTAGCAAGGTCCAAGTCATTAAGGACTGGCCCGAGCCGACCACTTTACGGGAGGTGCGTAGTTTCCACGGGTTAGCTACATTTTACCGCTGTTTTATACGGGACTTCAGTAGCATCATGGCCCCCATTACTGATTGCATGAAGAAGAGCGAGTTCACCTGGACGAAGTCCGCCACCCATGCTTTTCAACGCATTAAGGAGCTTATGACTGAGGCACCTGTCTTACGTCTACCTGACTTTGCCAAAGTCTTTGAGCTTACTTGTGACGCTTCTGGTGCGGGAATAAGAGGTGTCTTAAGTCAGGATGGTCACCCGGTCAGTTATTTTAGTGAGAAGTTAGCGGACGCCAAGTTAAATTATTCAAATTACGATAGAGAGTTCTATGCAGTTGTTAGGTGTTTGCATCATTGGAGGCACTATCTCCTCTCCAAAGAATTTGTGATCCTCTCCGATCATGATGCTTTGCGATTCATAAACGGCCAGCACAAAATCAGCCCGCGTCACGCTAAGTGGGTAGCCTTCTTGCAAGGATACACATTTAATCTTAAGCACCTTAAGGGTTCCGATAATCGAGTTGCCGATGCACTTAGTCGCCTCACCCTATTGCTATCCACCATGCAAGTCCATGTTGTAGGGTTCGAGTGCATCAAGGATGAGTAAGCCACGTGCTCAGATTTTCAAGAGGTGTATTTGTCCGCCCATGACAGCTCTCCCACGACTATTTCGGCCTTTACCCTTAGGGGCGGTTATCTCTTTAAGCACGGGAAGCTATATATTCCGCGGTCCTCTCTACGGCTCCACATTATTTGGGAGTTACATAGCGGAGGCTTGGGTGGACATTTTGGGCGGGATAAAACCATTACTCTCATTGAGGAGAAATTTTACTGGCCTAAACTTAAGGCGATGGTTGGGAGGGTAGTGAGTAGTTGTCGTACATGTTAAGTCTCGAAAGGCACAAAGTCCAATGTTGGGTTATACACCCCTCTACCTATTCCTTCCATACCTTGGGAAGACGTGAGCATGGATTTCGTATTAGGCCTTCCCCCCACCCTTCGACGTCACGATTCTATCCTCGTAGTTGTGGATCGGTTTCCAAAATGGCATACTTTATCCCGTGTAGCAAGACCAACGGCGCATCTCACGTAGTGAAATTATATTTTAAAGAGGTTGTTAGCCATCGCGGAGTGCCGAAGACAATTGTCTCGGATAAGGATGTGAAACTCACTAGCTACTTTTGGAAGACCTTATGGATCTTAATGGTGACGAAATTATTATTCTCCGCTGCTTATCATCCGCAAACCGATGGGCAGACGGAAGTGGTCAATCGGAGCTTGGGGAACCTTCTTCGATGTCTTGTGAGCGATCACAAGGGCACATGGAAACTACTTCTTCCCCATGCCCAATTGGCGTACAATAACTCTAAGAATAGGTCCACGGGTATGCCCCCTAATGAGATTGTTCACACGTATAAGACTCGGTGCCTCTTTGTCACAACCCGTATTTTCTCCGTATTTAAATAATACGTCAAAGTAAGAGAAAAGTACGCGCCGTGATGCCACGTCGGACAAGAGACAAACTGCCGACGTTCAGGCAAGACTACTCCTACTATCCTTTTTGGGAAAACATGGAGTCATCGTTGAAAACGTGATTTAAGTGGTGATTTATTAACTGTGTCCCTCGGTTTGGTGGATTCGAGAGTCCACAAATAATAATGTAAATAGAAATACGCAGCGGAAAAATACTTGATTAGCTTCATTTATAGTCCTATATGACATGAAGACCTAGCATACAACTTATATTATGCACGACTCTAGATTTATTATATATATAAGAAAAGTTATATATTGTTTAAAGATATTGTGGGCTTTAGTCAAAAACATGCTATGTATCTATTCTAAAATGCAACTTTTTATACTTAAAATATCTAACATGCATCCTAACATAAATCATTCCCAGAGAGCAAGTAAACCAACCAAAACAGCAAGTAAAAGCATAAAGTTGGCAAGAGTTTAACGTCTACCAACAAACCACTACGGGCGTCAACATCCTGACACGAACCCATAGAGTAAAAAGTACATCTGAACCAGAAGGGTAAAACAAGAAAACTACCTCACGACAGTGAGGGAAGAAACCACTGCTACTGGCTCCAAGCCTAGGAGCACCAAAGCTAGCTGCCGCAACTGCTACTGCCCTGAACCTGAGGCATTCACAAAGAAGAACACCTCAGCAAGAGAAAACAAATGGCGGCAGGAAAGGTAACTTACCAATAAAAAAGTTCAAGGGTTACCAACCCAAATCAGACAAGTTGAAAAGAAACCACAGGTTAATGAAGCATATAAAAGGATGAAACCATAAAGGGGAAGAAACCAAACTTGCACAAGTGCGGTCGAAGAAACATGCCTTATGAGGGCAAACAAAGTTATGTTCGAGTATATATACATATATATAACAGCTCTATGTTGAGCAGAAACCCGCGGTGGTGGACTCTTCCTCCACTCACCCGCAATCCAAACTAGTAACTCCCGGGAAATACCGGTACCTGTGGTGGCGGTCTCATTCTCCACACACCAACAGTCAAAACAACGGGAAAAGTATCCCACAAAACGGGTCGCAGCGGCGGTGGTATATTCCACTAACACCTTCAGCCCCACCATCATTTTTTTTAATTATATTCCAGAAATTAGCACATAGCCTAATATTGGTTTAATAGTTGGATTAGTTCTCTTTTTATCTAGTCTTTTCTTTAAATTATCAGTAGTACCTTTACATATTTGGACTCCAGATGTATATGAAGGATCGTTTATACCTTCTGTTACGTATTTTTCTGCAGCTGCAAAGATTGCTAATATAAGTGTATTATTAAACATTCTTTATATGGAAATTGGAGGATATAAACAAATCTCCTCTGACCTGGTGAGAATTGTTACAATTTTATCAATGTTGACGGGAGCAATAGGAGCAATTAAGCAAACTTCTTTAAAGAGATTAATGGGGTATAACACTATTTTGAACATAGGATATGTATTAATTGGGGTATCTATCTACTCTGAGGATAATATAGGAAATATTGCAGCATTATCAGGTGAACATTTCATCCAAGAGAGAAAAAAAACTCAACACAGATGAACCTTTCATCAAGAAAATTCACACAGGTGATTTGAAGTAAAACTTAGGACTATTCTATGGTGGAGTTTTGAGGTTAAAACTTATCAAACGATCAAGAAGAAGAAGTGAAGGCAAGAAGAGAAGTTGAAACCTTCATGAAGACGGGCGAAATAGAGGTTAGGGCGGAAAACCCCAACAAGAAAACGTCAACGAAAGGGAAAAATCTCACCACGAACGCGTAGCTCTCGTCGAGAGCTTTCCGGATCTATGCTCGGTTCGCGATTTCGTCCATCGGAGCTCCGTCGGCGGCCACCGGAAGGTTGGCGAAAATCGCCGCTCTCGCACCTCACGGACTCTCTGGTTCGGTTTGGCAAAAAGGAGAAGATGAAGAAGGGGGGTTTAGGTTTAAGGGATATGTATTTATACAATATAATATGATAATATATAATAGTGGTTATACTTCTCTTTTTTTTTTATATATTATTATTAATATAAGAGAGGAGCAGGCCAAACACGCGCAGGTTCGCGGAAATCAAGATTAGGGGTTCAAGATGGACTCGAATCGAAAAGTTGTAAACACGAAAGTTGTAGATCTCGTCGATACGAACAACTTTCATGTTGATCACTTTTTGATTTGAAGCCGATTTGACCCTCGAAAAGGCGTCCGAAAATCTGAGATCGGAGAAATCCCGGCTGAGATCGACGAACAAATTTCCAGCAAACATGGTCATTCTGTAAAATCAAAACACAACTGCTTAGATAAGAAAAGGGCAAGGAGTTTTGATAAACCCCAAAACAAGCACCAGACAAATGCCTTGACAAGTTTCGATACTGAAGAGATGCATTGGGCCTTCGTTATGATTTCTTTCACTAGAAAAACTGGTAAACATTTATTTACCTAGTTGAAACCTCCAAATGCAGCAGGTAAGGTAAAACAACACAGGAAAATGAAACCTACAGGTAGAACAAAACCCCAATAGCAGGGAAACAAAGCGCAACTGAAAATCATGACCAGAATCTCGAGATGTAAATTTCCAAAGTTCACGCTAAACGTAAACCATACAAAACTTCAAAAGCGCGCCGAGACTCAAAAAAACGCTCGGACCGCGACGGAACTTGACGAGCAAGCCCAAAATTATCTAACTAAATTGTCAAAAGATAACATTTTCGGATTCCGACGCGAAATCCCAAAATCTGGTCGGCCAAACCAAACGGACGCGAAATCGCACTAACGACGACGCGCCGACAACTCACGCTAAAAGTAACGCCCTGACGTCATAATGACGTCATATACGAATTAAAATAACTACTAGAAAAATCAGGAGCGTTACAGTCACCCCTCCTAACAAGAAGTTTCGTCCCAAAACTTTACCTAAATAAAACTTGAATAACAAGATGAAATAACAAAAGCCAAAGGTTAGAAGACTTACCAGGAAGATTTATGCGAAAAGGTGCGGGTGAGATTCCCTCATGGCCGACTCCAACTCCCAAGTCGCGCTCTCGGCGCCATGGTTTCGCCAAAGAATTTTAACCATAGGGATAGACTTCCTCAGCACTCGATCCTGAGTCTCCATAATCCGGACAGACTCCTCAACATACGACAGATTGGGCTGCAACTGGGGCACCGAGTCAAGGACATGTCGATCGCTACGAACACACTTCCGCAACTTTCTCACATGAAAAACGTCATGGACACCCGGGAAGGTAGAAGGTAGATCAAGCCTATAGGCTGCCACCCCGATGCGCTCGACAACCTGGAAAGGTCCCACATACCGCGGATCCAGCTTATGGTTCCTTCCAAATCTCTTAACGCCTGGCATCAGAGAAACTTTCAAAAACACCATGTCCCCAACTGCGAACTCCAGATCGTTCCTTCGCCGGTTAGCATACTTTTCATATCTCTCCTGAGCCAAACGAAGCTTCTCTCGGATATGCGTAACAACAATATTCATCTCTTCCAAAGCCTCTGGGCCCAACAACGTCTTCTCGCCAACCTCGGCCCAAAACAAGGGAGTTCGGCAACGCCTCCCATACAAGGCCTCAAAAGGGGCCATCTGCAAGCTCTCCTGATAGCTATTATTATAAGCAAACTCCATCAATCGGAGACGCTCATCCCATGCCCCACCGTGATCCAAGATATATCATCTAATCATATATTCCACGATCTGGTTCACTCTCTCCGTCTGCACATTCGTCTGCGGGTGATAAGCTGTAGAAAATCTGAGATCAGTGCCCAAGGCTCCCTGCAAACTTTGTCAGAAGCGTGACATGAACCTCGAGTCTCGATCAGAAATAATGCTCACCGGTACACCATGCAAACGGATGACCTCATTCAAATACAACTCTGCTATCTTCTCCATGGAATAGCTGATCTTGAAAGGCACAAAGTGCGCACACTTTGTCAACCTATCCACTATGACCCAAACAGAATCATGCCCTCGAGGAGACCTTGACAATCAAGTAATGAAGTCCATAGATAAGCTCTCCCACTTCCAACTCGGGATCTCCAAAGGAGTCAACTTGCCACCAGGCCTTCCATGATCCGCCTTAACACGCTTGCACGTGAGGCATTCCGATACAAACTTGGCTATGTCATTCTTCATACCATACCACCACACTATCTGCTTCAGATCTCTATACATCTTTGTAGAACCAGGGTGGTAGGCAACACTAGATCCATGAGC
The DNA here is from genome assembly GCA_033032865.1 of Dactylorhiza incarnata. Lineage (NCBI taxonomy): Eukaryota > Viridiplantae > Streptophyta > Magnoliopsida > Asparagales > Orchidaceae > Dactylorhiza > Dactylorhiza incarnata. Next base: position 22,280,224 of record JAWHQI010000014.1, read on the forward strand.
TTCACTACAAACTCTAGCCCGAATATCGCTCACCGCAGGAATACAGAATCTGCCTCGGTACTTCAAAGTACCATCACCATCTATAGAAAAATCTGGCAACTCACCTCTTTTGGTCCTGACTCGAAGATGTTGTAACTCTGGATCGTCCTTCTGATGCAATCTGGTGAGAGTGATCCATGAAGGCTCCACAGCCTCCAAGCTAGAAGGAACGCCACCTCTCCCAACGGAGATATCCATCAGCAAAAACTCCTCCACCAAGGACTGCACGGAAAGGTTGAAGATCTGTCCCGGCTTCCCACTCAAGGCATCAGCTACCGCATTAGCCTTGCCAGGATGATAAAGGATCTCCACCTCATAATCAGCAACATACTCCAGCCATCTACGCTGACGCAGATTTAGCTCCTTCTACGTGAATACATACTTCAAACTCTTGTGATCGGTGTAGATCTTACATAAGGCACCATATAGAAAATGTCTCCAAAGCTTCAAAGCATGAATCACCGCCGCAAACTCCAGATCATGCGTAGGATAATTCTTCTCATGAATCTTCAGTTGCCTCGATCCATACACGATCACCTTACCCTCCTGCATCAAAACGCAACCAAGGCCGTCATGCGACGCATCCACATACACCGCATACTCTACTCCCTCGGTCGGCAAGGTCAAGACAGGAGCAGAACACAATCTCCTCTTCAACTCCATGAAGGCCTCCTCGCACTTATCACTCCAAATGAAAGCTGTGTTCTTCTGAGTCAGCTTGGTCATCGGAGCTGATATCACAGAAAAACCCTCCACAAACCTCCTATAATAACCTGCTAGCCCCAAGAAGCTCCTGATCTCCTTAGGCGTAGTAGGTCTCTCCCAATCCATCACAACAGAGATCTTTGTTGGATCCACAGAAATCCCATCCTTGCTCACCACATGCCCCAGAAAGGATACCTGAGGCAACCAAAACTCACACTTGCTCAGCTTCGCGTACAACTTGTGCTCCCTCAGGGTAGACAGCACCAATCGCAAATGCTGGGCATGCTCCTCCTCACTCCGAGAATATACCAGGACATCATCAATAAATACCACCACGAAGCGATCCAAGAATTTTCACTCGGTTCATCAAGTCCATAAAGGCAGAAGGTGCATTCGTCAGACCAAAGGACATTACCAAGAACTCAAAGTGCCCGTGCCGGGAGCGAAAAGCCATCTGTGGTATTTCAGACGCACGAACCCGCAACTGGTGGTAGCCAGAACGAAGATCAATCTTCGAAAACACAAAGCATCCCCATAATTGATCAAACAGATCATCTATCCGCGGCAACGGATACCTGTTCTTGATGGTCACTTTGTTTAGCTCTCTATAATCAATGCACAGCCTCATAGACCGATCCTTTTTCTTCACAAACAATACAGGGGCAGCCCAAGGCGAAGTACTCGGCCAAATGAATCCACATTGCAACAGCTCATCAAGCTGGGTACGCAACTCCTCCAGCTCACGGGGGCCATGCGGTACGGCGCCTTAGTAATAGGGTGAGTACCGGGCTCAAGATCGATCACGAACTCTACATCTCTCTCAAGAGGAAGACCAGGAAGACTAGCGGGGAAGACATCTGGAAACTCCCGCACCACAGGAATCTCCTCAAGGGGCGGCGAAGCACTACCCGTCCCTATCATAGAAACAAGAATAGTAGAACAACCGGAAGCTATAAGGCTCCGAGCACATACCGCTGAAATAACTGGGGAATCCTGGCGCGGAAATCCATAAACACTCAATGGAAGGCCCTTTCCTGTCTTGAAATCCAACCGCTTTGTCTTGCACTGAATAACGACATCATATCTGAACAGCCAATCCATGCCCAAAATCACATCAAAGTCCTCCAAGTCCAGCACCTTCAGATCGGCATAAGCCAAGAAACCTCCTAAACGAATAGGACAATTCTGAACAACTTGATCTGACTCCACCGAGTCACCAGAGGGAAACTTAACCCGAAACGAGTCTTCAGCTTGATCGAGGGTCAAGTGATGACGATCCACGAAAGTCCTAGCCACAAAAGAGTGGGTAGCACCAGAATCGAACAGAACGCGTGCCCAACGGTTCTTTACCTTAAACTCTCCTACAAGGTTGCATAAGTAACTAACATAGCGAACCTTAAGGTTACAAAAGGAAGTAGAGGAGAAGAATACTAGACTAGAGTCTAACCTGAAATCACCTGGGTGGACGCTTGCGCCTCTTCCCGGGTCACCACATTCAACTTCTCCTTCACTCTATCCGGCTGCTGCGGCGGCGGGGGCAAGGTCTGGAGCGGGACCGCTTGCAGTGCCGCCTGAGACTGCGGTCACTCAGACTTCAAGTGGCCCTTCTGGCCACACTGGAAGCAGGCTCTCTCTTTCCTCCAGCACCTAGCAGCAATATGCCCCTTCCGCTTGCAGATGGTGCAAGCGGTATCTCCCTTCGGCGCATCCTGAATCGCATGAACGTGCTGCTGCTTCCGAGCTCCCAACCTCTTGAAGCACTTCTCAAAGGGGTGGCCAGGACGACCACAGAAGCTACAAACCTCGCCACTCCCCTTCTTCAAAACAGGGCCAGATGCCCTAGAGTCTCTGCCTTCATCCGTCTTCCTCTTTTCCTTCCTCATCAGCGCACCTTGGTTCTTCGCATCATCAATAGCCTCGACCTTCAAAGCTGCCTCAACTGCTTCAGCATAACTCTCAGACCGGTACGCACTAGCCAACTGTTGAATGTCACTGCGCAATCCTCCTATAAAACACTTCACCCTGCCATCCTCGGTGGCCACCAAGTCAGGATCAAACCTGCTCAGCTTGCTGAACTCCAACTCATACTCTCCAATTGTGAGCTGCCTCTGCTTCAGATGCAGAAAGTTGTTCATCAGACGGTCTCGCTCAACAGAGGGCAAAAACTTCTTCAGCAACATTGCCTTGAACTTTTCCCAAGAGCACCCATCAGTGAGGCTCTCCTTCTCTCTAATCCACCAGCCTTTAGCAAGGCCCTTCAACTGATACGCAGCTATCATGACCTTCTGGTCCGCAGAAATCCCTGAGTAGGAAAACATCTCCTCTATTGCGATGATCCAATCGTCCAACGCCATGAAGTCAGCTCTGTCATCGTAGGTAGGGGGTTCAATCGCTGAAAGTGCGATATGAAGTTCATCTCTGGTGGTAGCAACACTGGGGGCACCAGAGGAGCAGCACGAATAGGTTCCGCTTGAACCACTGCAGGGTCCTGCAACGCAGGCTGCTGCACTGTACGGGCAGCCAACAATGACTGAATCTGCGACTGCATATCAACCATTCGCTGTAACAGAGCCTCATTACTCTGTCGCAGGCTCTCGATCACAGCATCACCTTGCGCTCCTGACGACTCGCCCTCAGATTGGGGAGTCGACCTCGTCGCAGGGCGCTTTCGCGGCATATCTAGAATTATAAACAAACAACATGTTAATACCCTAGCTTAAAACTAGGACCACACAACTTAGTTCAGACCATACATGAATAGACGCTTGCTCTTGCTGCTAACTTGCTCTGGGATTTTATAAATGATGTTATGTCCTACTTAGGGTGATATACTCTCACCCTACTAACTCTTGTGCCTATGATATGAATGAATGAATTCTTTTTTTTTTGTTTAAAACCATGTGTGTACATGTGTCATCATGTAAACCTTAACTTAACACGCGTGCTTATGCGATGATATGCTATATATGTAGTGCTATGCATTCTAGAAAGGCCTTAATGCATGTTATGAGCGGCGTACCCATGAGATATTATGCATCCCATACTACATAATATCGCATGCAACGAAAAAGAAAACGTGCTAATGGGCATCCATGTGATGGTGGTTATGCATCCCATACTACATAACCGTCACATGTTGCCTCCTATGGTGGATCCATATACAAACACATATTATGCATCCCATACTACATAATATGCCTCGTATACTTCTTATTATGCTATGAGTGTAGTGACTATGCTTCAGTTAAGACGTACAGATGACACATTGGTGTGTGTATGCAAATGATTGGAGGAATTAAAACTTATCAGATTGGCTGGTTCGACCAACTTGTCAAACCAATCTCCCTCTTATACAACCTGTCACAACCCGCATTTTCTCCGTATTTAAATAATACGTCAGAGTAAGAGAAAAGTACGCGCCGAGATGCCACGTCGGACAGGAGACAAACTGCCGACGTTCAGGCGAGACTACTCCTACTATCCTTTTTGGGAAAACATGGAGTTATCGTTGAAAACGTGATTTAAGTGGTGATTTATTAACTGTGTCCCTCGGTTTGGTGGATTCGAGAGTCCACAAATAATAATGTAAATAGAAATACGTAGCGGAAAAAATACTTGATTAGCTTCATTTATAGTCCTATATGAACATGAAGACCTAACATACAACTAATATTATGCACGACTCTAGATTTATTATATATATAAAAAAAGTTATATATTGTTTAAAGATATTGTGGGCTTTAGTCAAAAACATGCTATGTATCTATTCTAAAATGCAACTTTTTATACTTAAAATATCTAACATGCATCCTAACATAAATCCTTCCCAGAGAGCAAGTAAACCAACCAAAACAGCAAGTAAAAGCATAAAGTTGGCAAGAGTTTAACATCTACCAACAAACCAATACGGGCGTCAACATCCTGACACGAACCCATAGGGTAAAAAGTACATCTGAACCAGAAGGGTAAAACAAGAAAACTACCTCACGACAGTGAGGGAAGAAACCACTGCTACTGGCTCCAAGCCTAGGAGCACCAAAGCTAGCTGCCGCAACCGCTACTGCCCTGAACCTGAGGCATTCACAAAGAAGAACACCTCAGCAAGAGAAAACAAATGGCGGCAGGAAAGGTAACTTACCAATAAAAAAGTTCAAGGGTTACCAACCCAAATCAGACAAGCAGAAAAGAAACCACAGGTTAATGAAGCATATAAAAGGATGAAACCATAAAGGGGAAGAAACCAAACTTGCACCAAGTGCGGTCGAAGAAACATGCCTTATGAGGGCAAACAAAGTTATGTTCGAGTATATATACATATATATAACAGCTCTATGTTGAGCAGAAACCCGTGGTGGCGGACTCTTCCTCCACTCACCCGCAATCCAAACTAGTAACTCCCGGGAAATACCGGTACCTGTGGTGGCGGTCTCATTCTCCACACACCAACAGTCAAAACAACGGGAAAAGTATCCCACAAAACGGGTCGCTGCGGCGGTGGTATATTCCACTAACACCTTCAGCCCCACCATCATTTATTTATTTTTTAAATTATATTCCAGAAATTAGCACACAGCCTAATATTGGTTTAATAGTTGGATTAGTTCTCTTTTTATCTAGTCTTTTCTTTAAATTATCAGTAGTACCTTTACATATTTGGACTCCAGATGTATATGAAGGATCGTTTATACCTTCTGTTACGTATTTTTCCGCTGCGTATTTCTATTTACGTTATTATTTGTGGACTCTCGAATCCACCAAACTGAGAGACACGGTTAATTAATCACCACTTAAATCACATTTTCAACGATAACTCCATGTTTTCCCAAAAAGGATAGTAGGAGTAGTCTTGCCTGAACGTCGGCAGTTTGTCTCCTGTCCGACGTGGCATCACGGCGCGTACTTTTCTCTTACTCTGACGTATTATTTAAATATGGAGAAAATGCGGGTTGTGACACCCTTGACTTGGTTCCATTACCACCTACATATAAAGCAAGTCAATTTGCACAATCCTTCGCCCAACATATTCATGATTTGCATGCACATATCCGAGCAACCTTGACCTCCCAATACGAATCCTATCAAACACATGCTAATCAACATAGGAGAGCGTCACACTTTAAAATCGGCGATCAAGTCTTAGTCCGCCTAGTTCCCGAGCGAATGCCAACCAACACCGTTAAGAAGTTAGCGCCAAAGCGAGCCGGCCCTTTCTGGATTATAAAGAAACTAGGAGATAACGCTTTTATCTTAGATTTGCCTGCTGATTGGGGTGTTTCACCCATTTTTAATGTCTCAGATTTATCGATGTTTGTTTCGCCTCCACAAGAGTTGATTTCTTTGTCGTCTCCTCCTTCCACTCAAATTTCTAAGGGGTTGGGGAGTGGTAGTACGGATGATCTCTCTCCTATGGTTTCCACAGGTTTAGCGTCGGATGGTAAGTTGCATTATTTTCCTACTGCTGACATGTTTCCAAGGTTTCCCAAAACCTTTCTTATACCTGACAGGATACTTGATGCTGAGCCACATACTACTGACGATGGTGCTACTCACCGCTTTCTCATCCGTTGGCAAGATCGCCCTCCTTCCGACGACTCATGGGTACTCGAGTCGGAGCTTCGACGTTTGGATGCTGCCCTTCTCCACCGCTATCTCCTGGACCACGCATTAGTGATACGTGAAGTTGAGCGGGGGAGGATTGATGCCGCGACATCTCCACCACCAGATGATGATAGACCAGAACTGGATGCGCTGCAACATAAAGATTTCAGGCGGCATGACGACTCAATGGCCGCTAACGGAAAACAACGTTACAACCTCCGTCCGCGATGCGCAAAGCTTATTTAAGATCTCTCAAAAGCATATTTTTAAGTTTCTCATTATTTCTTTTTAAATGCGGGACTTGTAATATTTTATTTTTATGCTTTTTATTTTTGGTGTGCTATTAGACATTTTGGTGTGTTATTAGCCATCCGGATTGATGAAATTATCATATCAATCTTGGATGGTTGGATCTATTTTGTAACTCCTATATATAGGAGTGTTTTAAGAGAATGAAGGATTATTGAAACCCTAAAAAACAGCTCCCTCTCTCTTGAGAATTTCGTCCAAGCTTGTGAGAAGCCGCCCACCCCTTGTCTCCCTCTTCTCCTATTTCGGCCTCCCCTCTTGTGGAGATTCCGGCGTGGTTTCTTGGTGCGACTCCAAGGAAGAAGGATGGCAACCCCGCTCGGTGCGACGCCGGTGGACCATTCGGTGCGACGCCAGTGGAAATCTTGGAGAGAGTGATTCTCCCACAAGTTATCAAGTGTGCTTTCCTCAAACGGTTGGGTAAAATCTTCCCCATCTTCTAGTGATTCTTTCTTTAGATTTGTGGAGGTTGAACCATCGTGTTCTCTGTGGCTTTAAATCGCTATTGCTTTCAAATCTCTGAATAAAGTTGTTATTTTACGAGTTTCTATTTTCCGGATCGAGTAGGTCCACTTTGCTTGAGAGGATCTTGGCCTATAGCCTTGATCTTGCCCTCAAAAAGGATTGGCAACCTTTGCGTTAATTTTGGGAATATGTTGACTCATTTTTATTGCTGTTTTAGAGTCAACGCTTCTCCGAATGGATTGGTGTATGTGTGCGAGAGAATAGCGTATTTGTGGGCGATAGATGCTTGCGTAGGTGCGGCCGATCAAGAGTGCGTTGTTAGGCAAAATAGAGTTGCTTGTGGTGATCTCCTTAGCGACGTACACTGCTTCAATTACTATCTAATAAATAGATTGGCATTATATTGCCTTATTTTCGTGCATAATATTTGATGTGCACTCATCTATATAGCTATCTGGGGGTGCGTTTAGCCATGCCCCCATCAAGAGAGTGGAGTTAGTGGGGGATGTCACATCCCATGATAATGAGAGTGAGAAAAAAACCACCACAATCGTCGCGCGCCAGAGCTCATTTATGCGACAGCGAGGTCGCACCCCGCCATCGTCGGGCGCAGCAAAAGCCACCTAGTCGCACCCCACTAAGGAAGTGCGGCTAAGTGCACCCCCCCCGCTAAGGGGGTCCGGCCCTCTCAACGCTCGCGGAGAGCGGCCAAAACCGCACTCCGCGTAGGCGGGGGGGGGGGGGGGGGGGGGGGGGAAGTGCAGTCGACGCCACACCCCCATGGAGGTGCAGCCGGCGTCGCCCCCTCCCCTTTTGGGCGGCCGAATTGTAAGCACCCTCCTTTTCAGGAGGGTGTGCTCTCCCATTTTGGGGGCGCGGTCTCAAACAGGCACGCTCCGCATGATAGCATCCTTCGCCTCTCGCCCGCAAATCAGGCTAAAATCTTCCACCTTCAACGCGCGCTCAGAACGCTCCCGTGTTCGTTGCGCGCTCAGAACTCTTCATTGATCCTTGCACGATCAGAACACTTCCGCGTTTATCTCATGCTCAGAACACTTTTGTGTTCCTTACGCGCGCGATAGTTAACCTTTTCTAATTTCCCAGATTTCCGGGCCTGTTCGATGCGCTCAACGCAATCAACAAAGATACCCGAATTGACCAAATTGCCCATGGGGCAGGACGAGAATTTCCGAAAAATGGCAATCCGTGGGCTTCAAATCGGCCGACGTGATTCGCCCGACAAGTGGTTATGGTGGTTACAACGACGAAATTACCAATCTACCCCTGACCAAGTCTATAAATGGAGTCAGAGCCTTCATTTCAAGGGACCTTGTCTTCTACGCCCGAGAGAGCTCCTTTGAAGATTTCCTTAGAATTCTCCTTCGACGCTTGAAGATCTCCTTCGATTTAGAAGATCTTCTTCGAATCTTCGAAGATCTCCTTCGAGCCTTCGAAGGTCTCCTTCGTTCCTTTGAAGATTTTCCTTCGCTTCAGAAGATAGTCTTCCAAGCGGGTTGGGAATCCTTCAAGCTACGAAAAACGACTCGAGAATCTCACTTTCATTCCCAGAAAAGTACTTAGTCTCTCGAGAAGTGGCATGTCACCCTCGAAGTTCTCTCTTTCTACCATTGTAATGAATAGCGGCCTGTCGCGCTCGAGTTCTCACCCTTTCTGGGTTTTCCACGATAAAAAATGTTCTTGTCATTTAGTTACTCTCTTATTGACTGTTTGCGCGCTCGGCTCGCTCTCGAGCTAAGGTGGTTCAATTTGACCGGTCTACCAGAGCGTTGAGTGACCCGCAATAGTTTGACACCGTCTGTGGGAAAAGAGTTCCCGGTTATATCTAGAAGCAATCTCCTCAAGAGGACGACAAGAATGGATAATCACCCAGTCGTTTTAGAGACGGGCAGTTCCTCTCTCCCCCATAAATTCAAAAGGGGTGCGCTCGTCGTCACACCTATCCTACTTCAACGGCCCAACATCGCTGACAAACGAATGCCTCTGACAACAGAGCAAGTTCTCGACAACGACGTGCTCCAGGCTAATCAATCCCCCTTGTGAAAGAGATTTTGACATATCCAGTTGCACTTTGGCTCAAGCCCCCACGATATAGGAAGTTCCACGGACCAGAAAACCCGTATGAGCACCTCAACTACTTATTGACCGCGATAGATGCATTCGGGTTCCCAGACCAGATTACTTGCAAGATATTCCCTGCAACACTTTGTAGCGACTCTCTCAATTGGTATCAATCGCTGCCAGAAGGAGTCATTCACAACTTTACCGAGCTATCCAAGTTATTTACTGTGTGGCATGAGGTCCGAGAACAAAGTGTCAGAAAATTAACTCAGACAACGAAAGAGCCTGAGGAGGGAGATTTCTTTCTCTCAAAACAAGCATGGCGTGACTCGCGCCAGGAGGACGTCACCATGAAACCCCATCAAGAGAATCTCCGCATAGGTTTGGATTTCGTTATACAAGCAAAAGTTGGGAGCCCGACATTTGATTTAAGAAGGGCGCTAATAAGTCACCGTATATTATTCAACATCCCGTTCATAGCAATTGTGACACGACTCAAGCTCCTTGGCGAGAACCTCAAGCTTAGATCTAGCAATGCGGAACTTCCGGACAGAACAATAATACTCACTATAGGAAACGTCATCCTCCCCGTCCACGTTGGAACACTTCCGAACCCCATACAATACGAAGTCCAGTTAGTCATCGCAGAAGCCGATTCGCCATATGACGCAATATTTGGGAGCATCCTAATCGACACTACACTACAACATGATAACTCCATTGCATGCCATATGACGAACAAATGAAAGATCCTCCAGGACTCCGTTCTACATATCAACAACGCAACAGCCGGTGTTCCTTTGGTTAGCCACGGACCCCCGCAAAATGTGCATCCCAAAAAGCATTGCTCAGAGAGAAGCCGCTAGTACCAGAGCCGACCAGAGAAACCGATCTCTCGGCATCAACCAGTCCGCCATAACTCAAAGCTAGGGTCGGAAGAGGAAAGGACAACAACCAATCACTAAGGTCAGTCGGCCGAACCAGATTCAGCCAGACTATTCCCGAGGGATGATGAACCAGAAAACTCGGGTCTACACCCCGTTAAATGCCTCTCGCGAGATAACTTATCTGTAATCTACAACCGCAAGATTGTCAAATGGCCAACGCCGCTCCCCCGTAACTCTGGGAATCAATCCCAGTTTTGTGACTTTCACCGGGGCTGAGGGCACCATACCAAGCAGCGTCTGTACTTAAAGTATGAAATCGAACATTTAGTCCAGCTAGGGAACCTAAAGACCTTTCACATAATGACTCAGAAGTAGGCAACTCGGGAAGAGGCAGCTGAAAACCAGTCACTAGAGTGATCTGGGCCAAAGTCACCGTTATACGTCATACTAAAGACTCAAGAGAGCTCATCTGAACGCTACAAGGGGAGACAAAGAGTCAATAAGAAAGGCTCTACGTTATCTACACTTCACTTTGTTTATATTTAAAAACTATCATTAGTTCAAAAATCGCAAATTTATACTTGCGCATGTACTAGAATTCGTGTTGGGAATATTACCCTTCAATGTTCCCTAGATTTGAAGATGCATCAAACTCAATGCTAAGTACATATTTTATTTGATAAGACTTTATGTATTATGTTTATGCAGGCTTAAGTCATTCCAGGTATTGGAATAGATCCTTGATATCACTGTCAAAACCGCTGAGACAACAGTCTGGTCTCAGCTGAACCACTGAGACGCAGCTGTATTGCCGCTGAGACGGAGTCTGTCTCAGCTGAGCTGCATATAGAGAAAATCTGTTGATAAGATTATCTATCTCAGCAGATCCGCTGAGACGAAGTCCACTCTACCGCAGAGATTGGAGTCTGCCTCAGCCCATCCGCTGAGACAGATTCAAATATGAATGTTGCCTGGCGGGATCTACTTTTGGCGCTAGTGGTCAGAAAGCAAGATAAAGTTTTCTATTCCTGTCCATACTATGACGAAGATATGGAAAGAGTCGTTGATGCCCGGGGGAGGTATAAAAGCTTATGTTAGGTCAATGAAACAGTAAGCTTGCACAACTGAGAAATAAAGACATTGACAACGACCAAAGGCAAGCTCAACCTGTTGTTCTTGCTGATTAAAGCTCAGAAGAACAAGAAGATATTTTCCTTCAGCTGAAGTGGAAGATCAAGAGGAGCAGAGATAGCTAAAGCTTCTGTACTGCTCAAAGATAACACATGCTGTGATTCTACATCAGAAGACCCAAAGCTGAAGGTCTTTATATTTTATCTTCTGATTGTTGGAACATAATCTCTTTTGTTAGTTATTGGGTGCAGACTTATCACATAGAGGGGGGGGGGGGGGGGTGAATTGGTATTTCAAATTTTTTTTCTTTCCCCCTTTTTGGTGTACTTGTTTTCTGGTTATAAATCTATAGATTAGAAAAATAAAACACAGAAAATACTCAAGAACTTATAGAGGTTCCTCAAGACAGGATGTCATGAGTAGTCCTCTTTCCCTCTGCGCCAACCTAGTAGTGTGCTAGGCTCGGCAAACTCCGCTAATGTCTCCGGCCCGCAAGCCTTACAACTCGGACCCGCAAGTACCTGCAGCTAGGCCCGCAAGTCCCTTCACTGCACCTGAGCCCGCAAGCTCGACACGTTTGGACCCGCAAGTACCTGCAGCCTAGGCCCTCAAGCCCCTTCACTGCACCCGAGCCCGCAAGCTCGACACTCAGGCCCTCAAGCCCTACACAGCACAGACCCACATGTCTTGCCTACAGCCTAGGCCTGCAAGCCCCTTCACTGCACTCGAGCCCGCAAGCTTAACACTCAGGCCCTCAAGCCCTACACAGCACAGACCCGCAAGTCTTGCATGCAGCCTAGGCCCGCAAGCCCCTTCACTACACCTGAGCCCGCAAGCCCGACAAGTTTGGACCCGCAAGTCCCTCTGCCCTAGCCCTCAGGCCTCACAGATCTCATGCCCTCAAGATTGACACACGGATCTGAAAACAGATCTCATAACTTTGGCTCGCAAGCCTTACACAGATTGATTTACATTAAGTTCTTCTGCCTGGCGGAGATCGGCTTCTTTTCTTGAAGAAGATGCTTCTGATTTTGAATCTAAACGACACAAATCTTCTTCAAGTTTTCTTGCTTTGCCTGGTGCTGACTGTCTTCATTTCTTTAAACGATTCTTAGCAGTCGATGAGGCTTGACTGCAACTTGAAGAACACATGATGATCATTTTGTTCTTCCCTTCTCTCTTCCTTCTTCACCGCAGTTTTTCAAGAATGCTCAGTGGGATTCTTTTTTTCCTCTATTCGAGAGAGAGATTTAGGGCATCCACCGTTCCCTTTTATAGGACTGAGAGGCCGCTTAACGGTGTCCACTGACATCCTATTATGACAAGTCCCCATGCCTTAAAAGCACGCGTTGATTGGATAATCAGGCGGCGACATTAATTGCTGACAGCGCGTCCGGCTACTGTTGAATTTGTCTCGACGATATTTCCATTGTTACGACGACATGGATAATATCTCGACGACAGGACTTTGTCGATGCCTTGAACTGGTCTCTTCTTCAATTCTTCACCAGACAGTGATATTTCGACGATACTGGACATCACTACTTCATTTGAGCTTAAGACGACACGAAGTCATCAACTGGATATCGGCGAGAACTCCTTGTCTGCACGATATCGCTGAGACCACCTCATCATGTCGACAGATTATACTTCAACAACTGCTCGTCTTTAAATGACCTTCTTCAGTCTTCTCGACGTCACGGCTTCTTTACGACGATGTCAATCGCCATCAGTCTCACTAAGCCTTTCCGACGACAAGGCTTCTTGTCGACGATATTGTCGACATCTTTGAGTCTTCTTCTTCATCTCGACTTTCTGATATCATCGTGAAGATGTCACAATGATATCACCATTTTTCCTTGCTCTGCATGTTATCGATGATGTGTCTGCTGTTGTCGGCGAAACACTTGATTCTTTTCGACGATATTAGACGCAATCATTCTTCTTTTCTTTGCCTATACTTATCTTTTACTGAAATGATAAAGCTAAGAGGATAATCAAATACATAGTGAAGTTCTCTTGAATTGGTGACTTCTCCAAATCAGGAATCATGAGGGAAAGATTCCCAACAATCTCCCCCTATTTAAAGAAGTCGGAACCCCAATTCAAAATTACTTACACTGATTACTAAAATGTGAGTTTATGCATTAGATGGAAACATAGTTACCATTCCTTTAGCTTTTGCATCTTCTTGAGTTGGTAGCTCCCCCTTGATATGATGCATCTTCTTCTCTGCTCCCCCTAGGTTATTCTTTTCTCCCCCTTTCTGACTTTTTCATTATAGGCCTTGCAGATGCTGTTTGACAATGATCTTCTGTTGTCGCCGTAATAGTTTGTTGTGTCGACGATACAGCTTCCTTAAATTTGTCATCCCAGGACAACTTTAGGCCCTTCTTAGGAGACATCTTTTTGCACCAACCCTGAGAGTTCTCCCAGGGTGCTTTGGTCCTTTCCAACTTATAATCCTATTGGCTTCTTTTGGTCCTTTTGGCAGGGTGACCTGTACGAAGATTGTTAGTAAGCAGATTTTGCTGTTCCAGCCTATAGGCCGGAACAACCATCTTGTCCAAGGCCCATATTTGCTTCTGATGGGCTCTTGGACTACCTTCCAAATTAGATTACAAATCCTTAGGAACCCAAGTAGCTTTGGGTCCTAGAATATTGTTAGCTTTGAAGGGCATACATGATCTAACTACTCCAGGATATGTATAGTGATAATGAGCAAGGCGATTTGCAGGTTTAGCATTCGTTACGCTTGGAGCAGTTGGATTGTACCAACAATCAATTGCAAAGTGCCCAGTCTTTCCACAGCACCAACAATCAAACCTGTTGTATTTTCTTTTCTGGCTGCCTGTGTGAATGTCAGTTCTTTGTGTGTGAACAAATGAATGAGAGAGGGAAGATGAACCATACTGATTGCAAGTGTGATATTGGCTATCATCATTCATAGCTTTCCTTCTGAAGTCTGTCTTCATTAAGGATTTCTTCTTTTCTTTGACCGCAGCAACTTCCTACCACCTCATAAATTTCTGAGGCACCCTTGAGTTATTGGATTTGGAAGAGCTTGCCTCAGGCCTCCCTGCAGAGGGGAGTTTATCCTCCACTCTTCTGATTTTGTCATTCTTAGATTTCAGGGCACTAGGCTGAACTTTGTCCTTCTTTAGAAGTACAGCCTTGAAGGCCTTTCTGTGTTGACAAAACCATGCATTCTCTAGAGTTAGTCTTTTTGTTTTTTCTGAGAGAACAAGGTTTCTTGTTTGAAGAGAGAAGATCTCTGCAGCTTGCTCCTTGCACAACATCTTGAGAATCATGACATGTTCTAGAAGCTCATTGCATTTCTTGGACCAGTCATCATTTCCAGATGAGCTGGTCTCAGATTCTGAATCAGTGGCAGAGAGAGGAGCCCTGATGCATGCCTGTTTATGAGAGATTTCATCTTGAAATTCTTCCTCTGATTTAGATAAGGCAGTCAGTCCAAAACCAGTTTCTTCCTCTGAGTTTGAGTAGCTTGAGTCACTACCACTTAAGGTTTTAACCTTCTTCTCAGCTATAGTCCTCCATTTTCACTCTGATTTTTGAGGGACCTTGGAGATTCAGCTTCTCCTTCTTTTGACCCTTCCATGAGGGCTCCTAGAGAGTTCCACATTTCCTTTGTTGTGGTGCAGTGGCTCAGTTTCTGGAGTGATGACTGATCTACTGCCCCAGCTAGATTTCCTTTGGCTTCCTTGTCCAAGTTGACTAAGAGGATCTCTTCTTCAGTCATTTCAGTCATGGGGACATATGGTCCTTCTTGAACAATTAGAAACATTCTAGGATCCATAGCCTCCATGTATATATTAGCTCTAACTTTCCAAAGGGGAAAGTTCTCCCTAGAACAAATAGCTATTCTCGATTCCATAGCTATAAGGATGGACACCCACGGGCAGATCTGTTCAAGCTGTTAAGCTTTTCTTTGAACAACCTCGCTCTGATACCAATTGTTAGTTATTGGGTGTCGACTTATCACCTAGAGGGGGGAGGGGGGGGGGGTGAATAGGTATTTCAAATTATTTTTCTTTCCCACTTTTTGGTGTACTTATTTTCTGGTTAATAGATCTATAGATTAGAAAAGCACAGCACAGAAAATACTCAAGAACTTATAGAGGTTCCTCAAGACAGGATGTCTTGAGTAGTCCTCTTTCCCTCTGTGCCTACCTAGCAGTGTGCTAGGCTCGGTTAACTCCGCCAATGTCTCCGGCCCGCAAGCCTAACAACTCGGACTCGCAAGTCCCTACAGCTTAGGCCCACAAGCCCCTTCACTGCACCCGAGCCCACAAGCTCGACACGTTTGGACCCGCAAGTCCCTGCAGCCTAGGCCCTCAAGCCCCTTCACTGCACCTGAGCCTCCAAGCTCGACACTCAGGCCCTCAAGCCCTACACAGCACAGACCCGCAAGTCCTGCCTGCAGCCTAGGCCCGCAAGCCCCTTCACTGCACCCGAGCACGCAAGCTCGACACTCAGGCCCTCAATCCCTTCACAGCACAGACCCGCAAGTCTTTCCTGCAGCCTAGGCCCACAAGCCCCTTCACTGCACCCGAGCCCGCAAGCCCGACAAGTTTGGACCTGCAAGTCCCTCTGCCCTAGCCCTCAGGCCTCACATATCTCAATCCCTCAAGCTTGACACACGGATCTGAAAAACAGATCTCACAACTTTGGCCCGCAATCCTTACACAGATAAATTTACAATAAGTTCTTCTGCCTGGTGGAGATCAGCTTCTTTTCTTGAAGAAGATGCTTCTGATTTTGAATCTGAACGACACAAATCTTCTTCAAGTTTTCTTGCTTTGCCTGGTGCTGACTGGCTTCATTTCTTTGAACGATTCTTAGCAGTCGATGAGGCTTGACTGCAACTTGAAGAACACAGGATGATCGTTTTGTTCTTCCATTCTCTCTTCCTTCTTCATCGCAGCTTTTCAAGAATGCTCAGCGGGATTCTTTTTTTCCCCTATTCGAGAGAGAGATTTAGGGCATCCACCGTTCCCTTTTATTGGACTGAGAGGCCGCTTAACGGTGTCCTCTGACGTCTTATTCTGACAAGCCCCCATCCCTTAAAAGAACTTGTTGATTGGACAATCAGGAGGCGACATTAATTGCTGACAGCGCGTCTGACTACTTTTGAATTTGTCTCAACGATATTTCCATTGTTACGACGACATGGATAATATCTCGACGACAGGACTTTGTTGATGCCTTGAACTGGTCTCTTCTTCAATTCTTCACCAGGCAGTGATATTTTGACGATACTGGACATCACTACTTCATTTGAGCTTATGACGACACAAAGTCATCAACTGGATATCGGCGTGAACTCCTTGTCTGCACGATATCGCTGAAACCACCTCATCATGTCGACAGATTATACTTCAGCAAATGCTCGTCTTCAAATGACCTTCTTCAGACTTCTCGACGTCACACCTTCTTTACGAGGATGTCAATCGCCATCAGTCTCACTTAGCCTTTCCGACGACAAGGCTTCTTGTCGACGATATTGTAGACATCTTTGAGTCTTCTTCTTCATCTCGACTTTCTGATATCGTCGTGAAGATGTCACAACGATATCACCATTTTTCCTCGCTCTGCATCTTGTCGACGATGTGTCTGTTGTTGTCGACGATACGCTTGATTCTTTTCGACGATATCAGACGCAATCATTCTTCTTTTCTTTGCCTATACTTATCTTTTACTGAAATGATAAAGCTAAGAGGATAATCAAATACATAGTGAAGTTCTCTTGAATGGTGATTTCTCCAAATCAGGAATCATGAGGGCAAGATTCCCAACATCATTCAACTCTCTAAGAACCTTGTGTTCTGAGTGTGTAGGGCTATAAGCCTGAGTGTGGGGCTATAAGCCTGAGTTTAGGGCTGTGAGTCTGAGGGTAGGGTTGTGAGCCTGAGTATAGGACTGTACTCCCAGTCTGAGGTAGGGCTTCTTGATAGGCCTGAGATAGGAAACGTGAAGTGTTTCTGAGCTGTAGGAGTTGGACAACTCTGAGTAGTAGGGCTGCTGGCCTGAAGTAGGGTTTTGGAGGAAACCTGAGAGATCCTGAGGGATCTATGTTGTAAGCTCATTGAGATGAGTTTTGGAGAAGTTTGCCTTGTGTAACACACTGTTTGAAAGGTGTAGAGGGAAAGTGGACATCCCACAGACACACTGTCTTGGGGAACCACTATAAATAGCTTAGTGCTTTTGTGTGTTTTATTCTACCTTGCAAAATCATTCAAAAATAGTCTACATATGTAAAAAAATCAAAGGAAACTATTCACCCCCTCTAGGTGAGTTAGTCTACTACCAAGTAAACTATCATGGTATCAGAGGTAGGTTAGTCAAAAAGGACTTAATAGTCTGACTAGATCCTACTAGGTGTAGTCTACCATTGCTTCATGGCTTCCCATGGAATTCAGAAGGAGATGGGCTCCATGAAGCTGCCCATTTGCAGGATGGAATCCTTTGGCATATGGAAGCAAAGGGTGAGGCTATTCATGAAAGCCTCAAACCTTAGGATATATCACTGTGAAGGAAGATCCTTTTGTGTTCCTAAAGGCCTCCACTATAGATCCAACTAGGCAAGTGCCCAAGACATATGCTGAAATGACCAAGGATGAAATTGCCCTTGCTACTATGGATAAGAGAGCTCAAAACATCATGGTAAATACAATTGATGATTCCAAAATTTGGTGCACTGTGAAACAGCCAAGGAGATGTGGGATACACTCATTGTGTATATGGAGGGTACTGCTGAGGTAAGGGATGATAGGAAATCCCTCCTCAATCAGGAATATGAACCCTTCAGGCAGTATAGCCTGGAAAGCATAGTTGTGTGTTATGAAAGATTCTTCAGAGTGGTTAATGAGTTGAAGACTTATGAAAGGGTCTTCAATAATTATGAGCTAAATGATAAGTTCCTAAGGTATCTAACTAAAGATTGGGACACAAAAGTATGTGTCATCATGGAAGGAGCCAAGCTGACTGATACTCCTCCCCATACACTGTTTGGAAAGTTGTTATCATATGAAATGCAGCTATCTCCAAGGAAAGAGGAGGAAATCTCCATCAAAACTTATGCCAAGGAGAGGTCAGTAGCTCTCAAAGATGAGAGATCTAAGAAGAGCAAGGAGAGAAATCCATCTCCTCTAAGAAGGCCTGCTGAGTCAAAAAGTTCAGAGGCCACTTCATCTGACAACACATCTTCAGATGAAGAGTTTGCTGCCTTCTCAAGGCACTTCAAGAAGATGATGAAGAGAAAGCAATGGAAGAACAAACCTTCCTCATCTTCACAGCCCAAGAAGGAGCATAACAGATCAAGGAGGCTGCACCACAAGGGGGATATGTATGACTCTAAACCTGTTAAACATAATTCTAATAATATTGTTTGTTATTGCTGCAGCAAACCTAGACATGTTATAGCTGATTGTCCAGTCAAAAGAAAAGAGAAAGGTGATAAGAAGCACCACCAAAAAGGCAGGAAAGGTGAAAAGTATTTCCTGGCCATGAAGGAAAGAAGCTGAAGTGAATCTGAATCTTTATCATCAGATTCTGATAAAGATGAAGAAGCCTACATAGGGCTGTTTGCAGCTGCTGAGGATGAGGACTACCCAGCTGCAAGGATTGGCATCATGGCCCCACTATCACATTCAGACAGTGACATTGATGTGGATGAAGATGTCAAAGATTGTTGTGGCTTAATGTCCATATCTGAAGGAGAAAACAGTCAGGACAATTCTGATCCTGAACATGTGCTAATCCATTCCATTTCCTCTTCAGATTATGAGTCAATTCCAGAATCAAAATCTTCTTCATCTAGTGATGAAAGTAGTTCAGAAACTGAGTTGGAGTTCAATCAATTGATTGACAATTATGGTGCCCTCTTGGATGCTCTAAAAAGAGCAAGAAGTTAGCCAAGAGGCAGCTATGAATATTGCTTCCCTCAGCAGGCAAAACTTGAAAATATTCTGAATCTGCTACCCAGCTAGCTCAGATGAGTAGAGAAATTAGTCAATCGAAGGGAATCACAATTATCAAATTGAGCACCATAAGCCAGAAGAACAAGATCATCAAGGATCTTAAAGAAAAGCTTCTAAAGGAGAAAAGCTTGGTAGCTCAATTCTCTAATCCCAAATTTGTACCGCCCATCATTGACACCTTCTCCTCCCAAAATGATAGGTGGGGATTGGGTTTCAAAGAAGGGGCAGTAGGAGCTGGAAATGGAAGAAAGATCAAGGCTAAAGCCAAGCCTCAATCCACCTTTCAAAAGGTTGTGCTTCCTTCCAACAGGTATGACCAGGATAGTATATATGGTCACTAGAAGAATGAAAGCTTCTATAGTAAGGGGACTGCTTCTAACTATAATGGTAGAAAGGGCATGGGGATGAGTGCTTTGAAATCTCCCCATGAGGAAATCCAAATGGTCCATCATGGACCATTTGTGTTTGGTGCTCCAGCCCCCACATTCAAGGGTGAGAAAGTTGATTCTCCTACATCCCATCCAACAATACCCATGGTTGCTGTTAGGCCAATAATCAAATCTAACAGTACAGTATCGGATGCCATCAACTCATGCTTAACTGCCAAACTAAGACCATATGATGTCAATCAGATAAAGGCTGCAAAGACCAATTATAGATAGTCAACTAGCCAAGTGATTGCTGACAGGAATAGCAAGAATGCAAGTACCTTCTTCACTGAACACAAACATCCTAATGCTCCTTACACTGCAAGGAGTGTTCAAAAGAGAAGGTACAACATCCATGAATGTTGGTGATGTGGTAAAGTGAGACACTTTTCCATTGATTGTTGGCACAACCCCAATGTGCCTAATGCAAAGAAAAGCTTTCCTGCAAAAGCTGCTGTAGGTAGAAATGTTTCTTACCATGCTAACAAGGACCTAGGTCCCAAAATTAATTGGGCACCTAAGGCTAAGTAAAATCTCTCTTACAGGATAGTTCAAGTACCCATCTAAATCAGATATGGTACTTGGACAGTGGTTGTTTCAGACACATGCCTGGAACAATATGCTTACTCAAGGAGTACATACCAACAAAGAATGGACCAAATGCGATCTTTGGTGGATCTGACAAAGGGGTCATAAGAGGCTATGGTATGATTACCAATGACATAGTTTCAATAACAAGGGTAGCTTATGTTGAAGGGTTGTAACACAACCTTGTAAGCATAAGTCATATATGTGACTTGGGCTATGTTATTGAATTCCACAATGACAAGTGCTTGATCAAAAAGTCAACTGACTTAGAGGTCATTCTCTCAGGCACTAGGAGTGGGAGTGTTTATTGCTTAGATTTTATTTGCGATAATTCTTTATCTCCTGTGTGTCCTGTAGCTAATTAGAGTGATTCACTTTATGTTCAATGGTACATGAGACTTGCCCACATTAACTATTAGATAATGTATAGATTGTTTTCTAATAATTTAGTTAGAAATAGTCCAGATTTAAAATGTGTTAAAAGTGGTCCATGTCATGCTTGCCAAATGGGTAAGCAAACTAGGGCCACCTTTAAAAGTATTGACTCCAAAGACACTGAAAGATGTCTATATTTGTTGCATATGGACTTATTTGATCCTATGCCCATTCAGAGCCTAGGTGGGAAGTTATATATTCTAGTGATTGTTGATGATCACTCAAAGTATACATGGGTATTCTTTCTTAAGAAGAAATCTGATACTTTAG
The DNA here is from genome assembly GCA_033032865.1 of Dactylorhiza incarnata. Classification (NCBI taxonomy): domain Eukaryota; kingdom Viridiplantae; phylum Streptophyta; class Magnoliopsida; order Asparagales; family Orchidaceae; genus Dactylorhiza; species Dactylorhiza incarnata. The sequence continues at coordinate 22,301,161 of JAWHQI010000014.1, forward strand.
ATGTCTTTATAAATTTTGTCAAAGCAATTCAGAATGACCTACAATGTACTGGGTCAAAACTAGAACTGACCATGACATAGAGTTTCAATATAGTGCATTAACAAAGTTTTGTCAAGATCTTGGTATCACACAAGAATTTTCCTCTCCCAGAACTCCACAACAAAATGGAGTGGCTGAGAGAAGAAATATGACCTTAATAGAGGCTGGCAGAACAATGCTTAGTGATTCCTCACTCCCAGAATATTTCTGGGCTGAGGAAGTCAATGCAACTTGTTATGTTTTGAATATAGCATCTATTAATAAGGCCCAAGGGAAAACCCCCTATGAAATTCTGAAAGGCAAACAACCAATAATTTCATATTTTAGAATCTTTGGGTGCAAATGCTACATTTTAAATAATGGAAAAACTCAACTCACAAAGTTTGTTGAAAAATGCAATGTTGGTGTAATTATTGGATATTGCTCACGTAGTAGAGCATATAGAGTATTCAACAAGAAGACTCATATAGTTGAAGAATCTATGCATGTTGTCTTGATGAGACTAACCTACTTTACAAGGGCTGGTCCAGTTCTCCAATTTTGACAGGAAATGTTCAGAAAATGCAAGAGCTATCTATTCAAGACAAACCCAGCTCAAGCAGAGTTAATTCAGAGATTAAGGAACTTCAAGATGAAGATGATCAAGTTGCTGAAGAAGTAGCTGCTACAGACGAAGTACATCAGGATGTTGACAGATTGCCTGCAACAACCAGGCATCTGAGGGATCATCCAAGGAATCTAATTATTGGAAATGAGAACCTAGGTGTGATCATCAGAAGCATGGCTCACAATGAAACTCTATTCCTAAGCTTCCTATCTCAGGTAGAGCCCAAAAAGTTTGAGGAAGCCAACCAAGACACCTTCTGGATTCAAGCTATGTACGAGGAGCTACAATAATTCAAAAGGTACAAGGTATGGAAGTTGTTGCCAAAACCTCAAGGACACAACATAATTGACACCAAGTGAATTTATAGGAGCAAGTTAGATGAGAATGGTGTCATCATCAAGAACAAGGCAAGATTGGTAGCCAAAGGGTATATGCAAGAAGAAGGTATATAGTTTGACCAAACCTTTGCCCATGTTGCAAGGTTAGAGGCCATAAGGTTATTCCTTGCCTATTCTGCCCACAAAGGATTCAAGGTCTACCAAATGGATGTAAAGTCTGCCTTCCTGAATGGAAATTTGAAGGAAGAGGTATATGTGGAGCAGCCCTCAGGTTTTGTTCATCCAACTCTAAACTCTCATGTTTATTTACTTAAGAAAGCCTTATATGGTCTAAAGCAAGCCCATAGGGTCTGGTATGAAATCTTGTCTAGCTTTCTCATCAAGAACAAATTCTTGAGAGGAAAGATAGATAGTACATTGTTTCTTAGGGAAACAAGGGGCAAGTGTCTCATAGTCCAAATTTATGTTGATGACATAATTTTTGCGTCTACTGATGACAACCTTTGCAAAAGGTTTGCCAACCTTATGCAGGGGGAGTTTGAGATGAGCAGTATGGGAAAGCTCAAGTACATTCTAGGCCTCCAAGTGAAACCGTCTGATGAAGGGATTTTTATCTCTCAGACTAAGTACACTAGGGAGGTTATAACGAAATTTGGGATGGAGTCAGCCTCCACCATGAAAACTCCCATGGGGTCCAACATTTCCATGGACAAGGATGAGAAGGGAAAACTCTTTGATGAATCCATGTACAAATGCATCATTGGATCCCCATTATATCTAACTGCTAGTAGACTAGATATTATGTATGCTACATGTGTCTGTGCTAGGTATCAAGCATGCCCTAAGGAATCTCATTACTCAGCTGCTAAGAGGATATTGAGATACCTTAAGGGCAGCCAAACACTTGGCCTTAAGTACCCTAAAAATAATGATTTTGAACTAATTGGATTTTTAGATGCTGACATTGCAGGCTGCAAAGTAGATAGGAAGAGTACAAGTGGGACATGTCAATTTCTAGGAAGGAGATTGATTTCATGGAGTAGCAAGAAGCAGACAAGTGTGGCTATATCCACTGCTGAGTCTGAATACATTGCTACAGGAAGCTGTTGTGCACAGATTCTATGGATACAACACCAACTAGAGGTTACAATATCAAGGTAAGTCATTCTCCACTGTATCGTGACTCATCCAGTGCAATTTCTATTGCTAAAAGAATCATGTATCACATAGCAGGACTAAGCATATAGAAATTAGATATTATTTTATTATAGAACATGTAGAAAGTGAAGATATCCACCTTGAATATGTCTCCACAGACAATCAAGTGGCTGATATCTTTACTAAGCCATTGGATGAAGCTAAGTTCAATTCATTTAAAATTGAGTTAGGAATGTTAAGTGTTGATTAATCCCTTACATTCCAATTGATTATTTATATGCTGTTATTATTCCTTAACAAGAATATATATTATTCACTACTAGGCAAGCTGAAACAGCTGAGAAAGTTTTAGCTGAACTGCTGAGACAAGCTTCTGGTCTCAGCGGAACAGTAGAGAAAGCTGAATGGTTTTAGCAATACCCTATCCCACCAGTTTATCAGTCAGTGTCAGCGTATCCGCTGAGACGGGCTGTTTAAATAAAAACAAATCATCATTAAGACTCCAGAGGCATTAAAACAATTAATGTGACAAGATAAATTAATAATTATCTCAAGGGTAAACTCAAACCTAAACTTAAACTACAATCTCTATAAATAGAGTAATAGTAAAAGTTTACAAACACTAAACCCCAGCCGTCGAGACGACCTTTCCAATCTCGACTCAGCGACTCGTCTTTCTCACAAAATGGAGCCAAAGTCTGCAAAAGATCTTCAGGGGATATGAAATAGTCAGGAATGGATTTAAGCATGCCCTTTTTGAAATAAAGGATGTGATTCAGTTACTTGAAGCTCAAGGAATAGAATTTTTGTTGTCATAGTCGTCGACAATTTTGAGAACTGAAGTGCTAGAATTCTATACCAATGTCAAGTTATCTCCTACCAAACCCTCTTTGAAATCAAGGATTGGTAGTGACAAGATCAAAATTACCCCTAGAAAATTGGAGAAAGCACTGTTGGATCTTGAGGTGCCCTTAGGGGGGGGGGGGTGAATAAGGGTTTTAAAACTTTTGTTATATTTTTAAAATACTTGAAATGATAAGAGATTAAACTAACGATAAAACCATACAAAAAAAGGAGATCAAGTAATATAAATGAAAGACATGATTTTATTAATCTTGAAAAATAAGATTACAAAATTTGATTTCTTATGACGCTAGAAATCTTAGGCGATAAAGTAAAATATTATTTTTGTTTTCTATACTGACTCTTCTCACCAAGAACCGGGTGGCTTTAGCCTATCCTTCCCGGATACGTCCTCAAGCCGCTCTAACCATTCTATCCCCAGAAAGGCCTCGAGCACCCCCTTGATCTACTCCCTAGACCCAGTCGCCAACACGAGGTGAATTCCTCCCTAAGTTCTACCCAGACCTAGTCGCCAACACGAGGCGAATTTAATTCACGATTATAATAAAAGCTAACAAATAAAAAACAAAACACAAATCAAAACTCCCTATGAAGAATTCTGGAGAAGGAGAAGGCTCGCTGAATATTCTCGAAGTCGAAGCATGCTTTCTTCGCATTGAGTAAGCATTGATCGGATCCTCGTTGAATTCTTCTCTCGAATTTGCGTGTGAGATGAAGGTCTGGAAAATACGGCCTCTCAGAGTTTCTGAAGTGCTGGAATAGGGCTCTCTTCAATCTGTACTTGGAGAAGACGAACTCCGCAAATTTATAGGACTGGAATCTAATGCCGGCGTTAAGGATAACGCCTGACATTGACCCAGTATGGAATTGTTTTGATGGCTCGAATATTCAAAATGGGAAAGAGATTTTGTATTTTAGGAAACTTTTTATTTTAGGCAACCCTAACGCTGGCGTTGAGGCTAACGCTGGCGTTAGGTCAGATCATTCTAAAAGTGCTCCTTCAATCACGGATGCTTCCCTCCTTGCCATAATCATTGAGAGTTAACGCCCAACATTAAGACCTAATGCCTGGCGTTAAACCACTTTCATTTTCTCAGTCGGCAAGTCATCCCGTAGATCGACAAGCCATCTCGTCGATCGGCGAACCATCTCGTCGATCGTCAATGCTCCGCATTAAGTCTTAAAGCCTGGCGTTAGAACACAATCATAATTTCTTCTTATGGGCAGTTCCAGACCAATAATGCAGCAAGCTAGTGTAATACCATTTCAAACCTGCATGCTAATAACACAATGACAAACAAGATCAAATACAAGTAGGATTTGTTATTCTCAAATCAAAGGGATGCAGAAAACCATGTTCCAACAAGCACTAAAGTTGCCATCAACAAGCCATGATGAAGAAGATGTCGTTTCTGAAAAAAAAAGAATTAAAACACTGAAGTGGTGTGAGTATAGTGATGCCAAAATTGGCTCACTAAAAAGGAAATATTTCAATCAAAAAGGAAAGTTATTAGCTGATATAGTTGGGAATGTCATTCTCTGCAAACCTGGCTCCCATGACACAATATCCAAATTTATGTTTGAGTTAATGTCTAGGATTGTATTGAAGAAAAAGACTTCCTAGGCACATGTTATTTTTCAAAGGATTAAGGAATGCCTCTTAGCCCCCAATTTGGAAAGAATTCCGTCACTCTATCTCTTCTAAACATACCCTAATCTGTCTGATACCTTAAAAGGTTCAAACATCCATTATCTCAAGAGAATGGATATCAAAACCTTGGATAGGTTCACAAGAGTGCTCCCCATGAGCCAACCCTTTGAGGCAAAGGATAAGAAGAAAAAGCTGATTAAAGGAACTAGAAAAGCAAGGATAGTCTGTTTTGAATCAGATTTAGAAGAGGATGCTGCAAATCTAAGATCAGACAACATCCCTGATAAAGGAGAGAATGATGGAGAAGGTGAAGGTGATGCTCAAGACAAAGGAGATCAGGTTGGAGATCACAATGATGCTCCCAATCCTCAGTATTCAACAACAATTGATGATGAGGCTTAGAATGTGCTTGATGCATCAGAAAGACAAGACCAGGAGCAAGCAGACTCTCCTACAGATTTACAAAGTAAGATTGATCTCATTATCTCAAATCTAGAAAGAAGATTTAGTCTAATTACTGATGAACCAACAGAATACTGGGGAGATGATCAAGAGAATGTTGATGCTCCATCTGAGGTGGAGCAGGAGAAGTAGTTGATGATGATAATGATGAAGATGATGATGATGTTGATCAAGATGATGATGCTGCTGATCATGATGATGGTGTTGAAAAGATGGATGATCAGGCTGAGGGGGAGCATACAAAGGTCCGTGCTCAGGACATCACCTCCACCCCTGCAGATGAGCCATCCACTCTGATTGAGTGTGATAATCAAGCTACTCAAGAAAATTCCTTACCTCTAGTGATACAACCCTCTACTCAACCAACATTAGTTGTTGAACAACAACATTCAAATGAACTGTTGGGAATATTGCCCTCAATGTCCCTTGATTTGAAGAGGCATCACTTCCAATACTAAGTACATATTGTATTTGATAAAGCTTTATTTTTGTAAGTTAAACAGACTTAAGTGACTCAAGAGAAAGGGTTAATCAAGACCTAAGGTTAGGAGAAATCTTCTCCTAAGTTGATGAAGAAATGTCTCAGCTGAACCGCTGAGACGAGGAGCCGTCTCAGCAGATCCGCTAAGAAGAAGGTGTCTCAGCTGATAAGTTCATCAAACGCTGAGAATCAGCGTGTTTGTCGAACGCAGAGTGCCGTTCGTCGAACGCAGGACTAAGTTTGTCGAACACAGGACTAAGTTTGTCGAACACAGGACTAAGTTCGTCGAACGCAGAAAGAAAGGAAGAAATAGCTGAGAGCTTGGCGTGTTCGTCGAACGCAGAGTGCCGTTCGTCGAACGCAGAGACAAGGCAGATCGTTGAACGCAGAGCTTGGCGTGTTCGTCGAACGCAGAGTGCCGTTCGTCGAACGCAGAGACAAGGCAGATTGTCGAACACAGAGTTTGGCAAGTTTGTCGAGCGAAGGATGCAGCGGGTTCGTCGAACGCAGAGTGTAGCGCGTTCGTCGAACGCAGACCTTCTCTATAGATAAATTGGGCGGCGGGACCTGTGGCTAGGGCAAGTTGCAGAAAAGCTACAGGGGACCACCTATCTCTCCGATACTTCTCGGGAGATCAAATTAGAGCCGTTGAAGACAAAAGATGTATAAAAGAAAGAGTTAGGGTATTTTCTTACCCCCGGCCGATTGCTTGCAAAATCTATTTTCCGCCATTGACGGCTGCTGCTTTCGTTTTCTTCCTGCTCACTGAAAGAGAAGAAGAAACTGAGAGAAGAAGATAGCTCATCCACCAGAAGGGGCAAGGTGATCTTCCATCCTTCTATTGAAGAAGAAGATCAAGTTGTAGCTGTTATCAACATCTTCAGCTACAGGAAAGCACAAACTGTGCAGGATCTACAGGAGAGTATTTCTGCTGTAGAATATTTCTAAAAATATATTTTTCTGTAAGGCTTTTTGCCTGAGTTTGTAGGGCATTTGCCTGAGTGTGTAGGGCTTGTTGGCCTGAGCTTGTAGGGCTGGTTTGCCTGAGATTGTAGGAGATGGTGATAGCTCTGAGTTGTAAGGCTTGTTGCCTGAGGTAGGAACAGGAGGTGTTCTGAGCCGTAGGAGGTGGATTCCTCTGAGTTTGTAGGGCAGGAGTGCCTGAGGTAGGAGCTGTTGAGAGCTCTGAGTTGTAGGAACTTTTGTCCCGAGGTAGGATCATCTTTGATCTGAGAAGTTCTGAGGAACTTGTGTTGTAAGCTCTTGGAGCTGAGAATTGGAGGAGTTGGCCTTGTCTAACACATTGTTAGAAAGGTGAAGGGAGAAAGAGGACTACTCAAGACACCCTGTCTTGAGGAACCTCTATACATACTTGTGTGCTTTATGTGTTGCTTGATTCTCTAATTAGAATAGTTTTAACAGGCCATAATTATCAAGTAAAACTCAAAAGACCTATTCACCCCCTCTAGGTGAATTGGTTAGCATACCTATATTCATTCAAGTGGTATCAGAGGGAGGTTGGTCAAGAAGGACTTAACAGTCTGACCAGTTCCCAATTAGGTATTGCTGATTCAAAATCAGATGGCCTCCAGTGGAATGAAGAAGGAGTTGGGGTCAATGAAGTTGCCCATATGCTCAAAAGAAAACTTTGGCATATGGAAGCAAAGAGTGAGACTGTTCATGGAAGCCTCAGACCCAAGGATCTATGTAACTGTCAAAAATGGTCCTTATACCTTTGAGAAGGCCTCCACTATTGACCCTACAAAAAAAGTACTCAAGATATTTTCTGAGCTGACCAATGATGAAATTGCACTATACACTATGGACAAAAGGGCCCAGAACATTATTGTTAATGCAATTGATGACACTACATTTCAGAACTTGGTACACTGCACAACTGCCAAGGAAATGTGGGACACATTGGTTGTATATATGGAAGGAACTGCTGAAGTGAGGGATGATAGAAAGTTACTCCTCAATCAGGAATATGAAGCCTTCAGGCAGCTGGCCCAGGAAAGCATATCCTTGTGCTATGAAAGGTTCTTTAGGATAGTAAATGAACTAAGAACCTATGAGAGGGTGTTCACAGATTATGAGCTGAATGACAAGTTCCTCAGATCTCTAACTAGAGATTGGTACACTAAAATCTGTGCAATCAGGGAAGGGGAAAAGCTTGGAGAGACCCCTACCCATACACTGTTTGGGAAACTGCTCTCATATGAGATGCAACTGACTGCAAGAAAGGAGGAGGACACTTCCTCCAAGGCTCACATAAAGGAGAGAACCATAGCTCTCAAAGCTGATAGCTCAAAGAAGAGCAAGAGCAGGTTGCAGTCACCTCCAAGAAGAAAGGCTGAATCTGAGAAGTCTGAAAGCTGCTCTCCAGACTGCTCTTCTTCTGATGAAGAGTTTGCTGCCTTCTCTAGGCAGTTCAAGAAGATGATGAGGAGGAATCAATGGAAGAGCAAGCCTTCCTCCTCATCACACTCAAAGAAGGATCACTTTAGATCTGAAAGGCAGCACCCCAAAGGGGACAGGTATGATTCCAAAACTAGTAAACATGCTTCAGATAACATTGTTTTCTATTGCTGCAGCAAGCCTGGGCATGCCATTGCTGTAGTCTCTTCTGCTGAACATGTGCACAGTGCTGTACCTATTCAGAAAAATGTTCAGAAAAGGAGATACAATATTCATGATTGTTGGTGTTGTGGCAAGGTGAGACACTTTGCCATAGATTGTTGGTACAATCCCAATGTACCTAATACAAAGAAGAGCTTTCCTGCTAGGAGTGTAGCTAGTGTGAGAGTATCTCATCAAACTAACAGGCACCTATGACCCAAAGCTTTTTGGGATCCTAAGGATAACTAAATCTTTCTTTGCAGGGTAGTTCAAGCACCAGTCTCAACCAAATATGGTACTTGGACAGTGGGTGCTCAAGGCACATGACAGGAACTAGGAGTCTTCTACAGGATTACAAGCCTGTGAAGAATGGACCCAAAGTTATATTTGGGGGAGGTGAAACAGGAGTCACCAAAGGCTATGGTATGATCTCCAATGGCATAGTTACAATCACAAGGGTAGCTTATGTTGAAGGGTTGCAACACAATTTAGTAAGCATAAGTCAACTATATGACTTAGGCTATGTCATTGAATTTCACAATGACAAGTGCTTGATCAAAATGTCAAATGACTTAGAGACTATTCTCTCAGGCACTAGGAGTGGAAATGTTTATTGCTTAGATTTCATTTGCAGTAATTCTTTTACTTCTGTTTGTCTTGTAGCTGATGAGAATGAGTCTCTTTGTGTTCAATGGCACAAGAGACTTGCTCATATTAACTACAAGACAATGTATATACTTTTCTCTAAAAATCTTGTTAGGAATAGTCCAAATTTAAAATGTATTAAAGATGGTCCCTGTCATGCATGCCAAATGGGTAAGCAAACTAGGGCCACCTTTAAAAGTATTGGCTCCAAAGACACTGAAAGATGTCTATCTCTTGCATATGGACTTGTTTGGTCCTTTGCCAATTCAGAGCTTAGGTGGGAAGTTGTATACTTTGGTGATTGTTGATGATCACTCAAAATATACATGGGTATTCTTCCTTAAGAAGAAATCTGATACTTTAAATGTCTTTATCAATCATGTCAAGGCAATTCAGAATGATCTACAATGTGCTGTGGTCAGGACTGATCATGGCACATAATTTAATCTGATGCAATGACAAAATTTTGTCAAGAATTTGGTATCACCCAAGAGTTCTCCTCCCCAAGGACTCCACAACAAAATGGTGTGGCTGAGAGGAGGAATAGGACCTTGATAGAAGCTGGGAGAACATTGCTTAGTGACTCCTCACTCCCAGAATATTTCTGGGCTGAGACAGTCAATACAGCTTGTTATATTCTCAATAGAGCTTCTATCAATAAGGTTCTTGGGAAAACCCCCTATGAAATTCTGAAAGGCAAACAACCTACAATTTCATATTTTAGAATATTTGGCTCCAAATGCTACATTCTAAATAATGGAAAATCTCAATTAACAAAGTTTGCAGAGAAATGCAATGTAGGTGTTCTTGTTGGCTATAGCTCTCATGGTAGAGCTTATAGAGTATACAACAAGAAAACTCATGTTGTAGAGGAGTCTATGCATGCTGTTTTTGATGAGACCAGCCTAATATATAAAGGCTGGTCTAGATCTTCTGTTTTGACAGGAAATGAACAGGAATTGGAAAGAATGTCTATACAAGACACTCCCAGCTGCAGCAAAACAATTTCTGAAGCTGCCATCCCTGAAGATGAAGAAGTCAACCTTGATGAAGAAGCAACTGAACCTACAGAAACAGCACAGCAAGATGAGAACAGAATGACTGCAGCTACCAGACATCTAAGGGATCATCCCATAGAGCAGATAATAGGGGATGTTCATCAAGGTGTGACAACCAGGAGCAGGGCTCACAATGAGGCCTTGTTCTTCAGTTTTCTGTCACAGGTAGAGCCTAAAAGGTTTGAAGAGGCCAACATGGATCCATTCTGGATTTAGGCTATGCAGGAAGAGCTTTTGCAATTCAAAAGATGCAATGTTTGGAAGTTGGTGCCAAGACCAGAAGGACACAACATCATTGGCACCAAATGGATATTCAGAAATAAGTTAGATGAGATTGGGACAATCATCAAAAACAAAGCAAGACTGGTTGCAAAAGGATATAGGCAAGAGGAAGGAATGGACTTTGACCAAACCTTTGCCCCAGTTGCAAGGTTGGAGGCCATAAGACTATTCCTTGCATATGCTGCTCACAAGGGCTTCAAAGTCTACCAGATGGATGCCAAATCAACATTCCTGAATTGAAATCTAAAAGAGGAAGTATATGTAGAGCAGCCATCAGGATGCAAAGAGGACAGGAAAAGCACAAGCGGCTCCTGTCAATTCCTAGGGAGGAGGCTGGTCTCATGGAGCAGCAAAAAGCAAACCAGTGTGGCAATGTCCACAGCTGAGTCAGAGTACATTGCAGCAGGTAGCTGTTGTGCTCAAATTTTGTGGATACAACATCAGTTGGAAGATTACAACATCAAGGTAAGACAATCTCCTCTGCTGTGTGACTCATCCAGTGCAATTTCTATTGCTAAAAATCCCGTTTCCCATAGCAGGACCAATCACATTGAAATTAAGTATCATTTTATTAGAGAACATGTAGAGTGTGAAGATATCAAACTTGAATATGTCTCTAAAGACAATCAAGTAGCTGATATCTTCACTAAGCCACTGGATGAGGTCAAGTTTAATTCTTTTAAAATTGACTTAGGCATGTTGAATTTAGAATGAGTTCATTTCTGAATATATGTTCTGTGTGTTAAACTGCTTATGCTTTTATCTGTTCAATTTATCATAAAATGTAATGTTATGATAGATTAATATCTGAATTGATCTTCCTACCACAGGCATAATCCACTGATAGGGTAGATAATCTCCCTAAGTTGTAGAATAGATTAAAGTGATCAGCTGGATCAGAAACATCTGGTTCAACTGAAATTCTAGTTTTCTTTTAATCAACAGGGAAATGTCTGGATCAATACAGGTGCTCCAATTAAGGGGGAGCAAGCTCCTGCTCAAATTGAGGGGGAGCTGGCTATAAGTTGAGGGGGAGATAGCTAATGCTCAGTAGAAAAAGGGTAGAAGTTGAAGAATCCTATTCCCTAATGGGAAAGAGGTTGAAGAACCCATAAAGGGGGAGATGGCCAATGCTAAGACCAAATTTGGTCTTGCTAGATGCATATAGGAGTTGGAATGCTAGCTGCTAAGAACAAAGTAGTGTTATCCCTCTAAATTTGTTATCATGATATGCTATTCAATCTGAAATAGAAAGGGGGAGATGCCCTCTAAGCTAGTCAAAGCTTTAAATAATCTGTCATGAAATTGTTAGCTTAAACAATGATGTATCATGAAGTTGTTAGCTATGTTATCATGTTTATCTTTAGATCAGTTACATACTATGTCCTTTAAGTGATATCATGATATGTTTTTTGTTGGCTATGTACCTTAGCATTGGGGATGTTCTGCCTTCTTCAAATAGGGGGAGATTGTTGAGAATATTTTCCTCAATGTTCCCTTGATTTGAAGAGGCATCACTTCCAATACTAAGTACATATTGTATTTGATAAAGCTTTGTTTTTGTAAGTTAAACAGGCTTAAGTGACTCAAGAGAAAGGGTTAATCAAGACCTAAGTGTTGGGGAAATGATTTCTCTTAACCCCTAGAAATGAGTTAAAGAAGAATTCTAAGAATGAAAAATAAGGCTAAGTAAATATGCGTCGAATAGTATTCGATGCAACGTCGAGATAAAGTCGACGTTTCTATCAGAATGAGTCGAAGTAGCTCCAAGCAGAAGTCGATGTATCCTATGTCGACGTAGCTCTGACTTCTAGTCGACGTATCTTGAGAAGTCGACGCACCCTAGTCGACGCACCTTCCTTATTCTCCTCTCGACGACCAGACAGGATGTATTCGACGCTTGCGTCGAATAGTAATCGACGCACGTCGATCTTTATGACAGAATTCAAAATCGCCAGATCTCTTTCCTTATCTTTTAGATTTGATATATGGAATCAATTTATGTCTTATAGCCGTTCTGAATCTTTCTTTTTCCTTTATTAGATTCTTGGCTAATTTGATAAAATTCATTATGGACATTATTTGAAATTGGAATGAATTCTTTCCTTCTATTGGTATGCTAACTATGGAAATGTTTCTATCCTTCTAATTCTCTGTCTGATAATTAATTTTCCTCCTATGAGTATTATTTGAATGAACAGAGCTATATATATATATGAAGGAGGTCGACAGAAAAAAAGAGAGGAGGGATCCACCATTTTACTCATTGAAAAAGAGGAAAAGCACCCAAGTGATAAAGAGAGAATTGAGAAATAGCCCTGCAGCAATATTCAAGCATTCTTCTTCTCCTGCTTCTGAAATCACTCTGCTGCAAATTCTAATAGCTCTCACATAAGAGGGAAAAGCTACAAATCTTCTTCTCTCTATAGAAGAAAGATTTAATTCACTACTTCTTGTGCTTCCAATCTTCTTGCTAGGAAGAAGATTCATTTTTGTTTTAAATACTTCTTTTCCTTTTTCTTATTTTCATTCTCACATATTGTAAAAGAGTTTTTAGAATCACTCTTCAAAAAATTCAGTTGTACTGGTTCTAAGAGTCTCCTTGTCAAAAGACTCAGTTGGTTCTTAGAGTCTCCTTATCAAAAGACTCAGGGTGGTTCTAAGAGTCTCCTTATCAAAAGACTCAGTGCAAGATAGTGAATTCCTACCAAGGGGGTAGAAGAGTGGACTACCCAAAGTTTGGGGAACCACTATATTTTCTTGTGTTGTGCTGTGATTTCTTTTCTTGCATTTACTTTCTTTATTTGTTTAATTCTTGTTGGTGTGTGTGGGAAGCTCTAATTTGTGATCATACACATATATATATTTACTTTGCACAAAATATTTTAAATCTCTATTCGCCCCCCCCTCTAGAGAATTCTAGTGAGGTTAACTGTGCACTTTCAATTGGTATCAGAGGGAGGTTGATCTAAAAAGGTTAACTCCTTGATCAAAAAGATCCTACCTCTTATTTATAAATATATATTTCTCTAACAATTATTTTTCACATGGCACAAATCAAAGATTATGCTTCCACCAGACCTCCAATGTGCAATCTTGAAAAGTTTGCAGTTTGAAAAACAAGAATTAGAATTTATATGAATTCTATTGATGATAACTTGTTTAATATTACTGTGACAGGTCCCCCAAAGCCTTATAGAAAGGATGCAAATGGCAATGTCACACAAACACTTGTTCCAAGATCTGAATGGACAGAAGATGAGAAGAAGGCAAGAACATGTGATCTAAAGGCCATGAACATACTTGTCTCAACCCTATCAGATGACATATTTCAAATTGTTGTTGACTGTGAATCAGCCAAAGAAATTTGGGATGCTCTTACAAAGATGGTGGAAGGAAGTGCTGATGAAAAGAAAGATAAGAAGGCTCTATTGATCTCACAATATGAGAACTTCCAAAAGAAAAATGAAGAGAGTATCTCTGAGATGTATGACAGATTCAGTCTAATCATCAATCAATTGAAAAACTTGGATAGAGAGATCTCTCTCACTGAGATTAATGACAAATTGCTAATGAGTCTCCCTAGTTCATGGGACTCAAGAACATGGGCCATAAGAGACACAAGAGGACAAAAGGAAATCTCAACAGATGCTCTCTTAGGAAAACTCAAATCATATGAGCAACTGCTGAAAACTAGAAAAGAGAAGAAGAGAAGAGAAAACACTCCAATCTCCTCAAAAGACAGGAACATTGCATTAAAAGCAACAGAGGAAGGAGGCTCTATCACTGAAGAAGAACTATTCAGTTTCCTGGCCAGAAAATTCAAGAAATGGGCCAGGACAGATGGATCAAGAAGGAGAGAGTTTGATGAACTTGTGCCTTTTGTAGATACTAATAGTATGGGAAAAGAAGATGAACCCCCTTCACCTTTGGAGCTTGATGACGATGAACCACTTGGTAAAGACAAAGAAGTAGAGCCGATGCAAGAAGATTTCGTGCCTCCAAACGAGCTTATATTCACAAGAGATCATCCAAGGGATCTTGTCATTGGAGAACCGTCAAGAGGGGTAACTACACATTCTGCCTTTAATGAATCTTTTTCTAATTTATGTTTTGTTTCCAAAATTGAACCCAAAAAAATTTTTATACAGCTTTAAATGATGAATTTTGGTTTATTTCTATGAATGAAGAATTAAATCAATTTGAATGCAATAGGGTTTGGAAACTTGTTGAAAGACCATTTAATCACCCGGTCATAGGTGTAAAATGGATATTTAAAAATAAATTAGATGGAGATTCTAGGATTACTAGGAACAAAGCTAGATTGGTAGCACAAGGTTATTCTCAAATCGAGGGGGTAGATTTTGATGAAACATTTGCACATGTTGCTCGCCTTGAATCAATTAGAATTTTTCTTGCATTTGTGAGTTATAATAAAATTAAACTATTTCAAATGGATGTAAAAAAGTGCTTTCTTAAATGGGATAATTAAAGAATAAGTCTATTTAGAACAACCCCCCGGTTTTATTGATGAAAAATTTCCAAATCATGTCTATAGATTAGAAAAGGCATTTTATGGTCTAGTACAAGCGCCTCGTGCGTGGTATGAACGTCTAACATCTTTTTTATTAAAGCACGATTATAAAATGGGTAGTGCCGACAACACACTCTTCATTAAGCATATTGATAATGATATAATTATTTTACAAATATATGTTGATGATATTATTTTTGGAGCCACTAATGAAGAGTTGTGTAATGAAGTAGTACTAGTGATGCAAAAAGAATTTGAGACGAGTCTACTTAGTGAATTAACTTATTTTCTTGGCTTACAAATAACCCAAAGAAATGATGGAATCTTCATATGTCAATCTAAATACGTACATGATATGCTAAAACAATTTGGATGAAAACTTAAAACAAGCTAGTACTCCAATGAGCGCGTCACTAAAATTAGGAAAAGATGAAACCGGAATTTCCATTGACCAAACTTTGTATAGAGGAATGATTGGATCATTATTGTACCTTAGTGCATCTAGACCCGACATTATGTTTGTTGTATGCCTATGCACTAGATTTCAAGCAAACCTAAAAGAATCTCATTAAAAGCGGTAAAACAAATTTTTAGATATCTAATTGGCACACCTAAATTAGGACTTTGGTATCCAACTAATGATTCCTTTCTATTACATGGGTATTCCGATTTCGATTATGCGCGTTGTTCTTTAGATAGAAAAAGCACTAGTGGCACATGTCATTTCTTAGGTCCTTCTCTAGTTGCATGGTCAAGTAGAAAATAAAATTATGTTGCCCTCTCCACCACCAACGTGGAATATATTGCACTAGGAAGTTGTTGTGCCCAAGCATTATGGATGACTCAAACCTTAGAAGACTTCAGAGTTCATCTAACTAATATTGAACTAAAATGTGATAATAAGAGTGCTATTGATTTAACCAACAACCCGGTTCATCACTCAAGATCCAAACACATAGACGATAGACATCATTTCATTAGGGATCACATAAAAAAGGAACATGTTCATGTAAACTTTATTGGAACTGAATCACAACTTGCGGACATCTTTACCAAGCCTTTACCTGATTCCCGCTTTGCTCTACTTAGATTAGAATTAGGAGTCTTAGATATAACAAATTGAAACTCAACACATGTTATGTCTCCTCAAAAAGAAAAATCAAAAATTCAAATATAAAAGTTAAAAACATTTTAAAATCACCAAAATATGCTTAAATTAGCCTTCTAAACATTTCCACTTTCTCTGAAATTTCTACCCTAAGAAGGTCTATGTACATACTCCCTATTCCAAAGAAAAAATTCAAAAATCTCAAAAAATCGAGTATTGTTTCGGCGTTAACTAGTTAACGCCAGGCATTAGCATTTTTGACCATATTAAAATTCTGTTTTCTCTAGCATATGTCTGGTATTTTTCTACTTTTTATCTCAGATCATTTTGTCTAATTTCAAATTTTTTTATTCAATAAAATACAAAAAAATTTAAATAACTCAAAATAAAAAAAATATGTTTTTGGTATTTCTTTTACTTTAACTATTCACAAAAACTATGGTTTGCCTATAAGACTTCACAATGAGCAAAAACTTTTTGGGTCAAAATTGTTTTTAGCATATTCCCAAAGATTCTCTACAATGTCTAATTCTAATTTCAAATTTTCTAAACATTGTTTTTATCATGCCTTGACCATAATCTAATTATGCGCATGAAAATAGTGTATAGATACTTATGTATGATTGTCTAGCATGCCTCTATTCATGAGTAATGTTTTATGTTAATCAATGATTCATACACTCACAAATTTTGTTATTCTACATTTGTTCGTAATCTTAGTCTTGCATGATTATGTAGTGTACTAGTTTTAACACATTAAGTTGTATATCTAAATTGCATATACCTTCATTCAAACAAAAATTTCTTGCACACATAGAAGTGTTATTTTAATAATATAAATGTTTGCAAGAACAAGTGAATTCGGAGACCTTTGGCCCAAAAATACAAACAAATGAAATAAAATGCCAAAGATAACTCCACCAAGCACTACTCTCCCTCCTGATAAGTCTTAATGAGCATTGTGAGGTTGAGCACCTTGGAAAGAATTGTAAAGTGTCATGTGCAAACATACTTTCTTGTACCACTTCTATATGTACACCGGATCACTAAAAATAAAAATATATATATATAATGCTTATGTGATCCCCCAAGCACTACTTCGCTCCCTGATAAGTCTTAATAAGCATTGTGTGGGTGAAGCACCTTGGTAGTTGTACATATGTTTTGTGCTTTGAAATTTTATTCTAGATGCGATGTGTGAGAGTAATTATAAGATTACAATCTTAATGTTGTTGTTACTATTTCATTACATATGTCATGTGTTTTGATTATTTCACTTGTATACTTTTATCAAAACACCTTATGCACACATCATTGATTTTCATAAAGCTTCTACTCATGAGAATTGGATCCTAATGCAAAATTACATAATTCTCTAAAAACTTAAGTAAACGCGCTAGATTGCAATGCATGATTTCTACAATGTTTTCTTTACTTGAAATATGAATTGGTCACATTATAGCTATTATGTTTTTGAATATGTTAAATCATGCTTGCCTATTTCTTATGAAATCTTTTGTAAGGAAAATTGCTCGTGTGTGAAAAATCTAAATATATTGTTGGAATGGCCAAACTATAACAAAAAAAATACTACACTAAAATTATTATTTTTTTTGTAATCTCAAATTTGATCTTATACCATATGCTCTCATGCTTATTTCTACATTGTGTTTTCACTTGTGCTAATTAAACAAATTGCATCTCTCTTCCAAGTAATATCACTCTTAAAATAATGCAAGTGATTACATTCTTTTGGTATAATCTTTGACATATGTTCATTCACTCTTATCATATATTTTTTCATTGTGTTACTCTCTCCCTTAGCTCGATCACGACTTAACTTATGTTAAAACAAAACTCTTACTTCCTCTTTTAGTTATGTTCTATCTTTTTGCCTTCTCTTCTTTTTTTACACTCCGTCCACTTTTCCTATTAACAAAAGGGGGAGAATAAAAAGATAAATCACAAGGAGTGGGATTCACTAGATTAAGGGGGGGCATGAATCTAGTCTATGGGTGCATACACTAAGGGGGCACTTAAGTAGGGGGGCAAAATTTAGTAATCTATAATTCTTATAAATGTCTAAATATTTCTTGTGTCATACATTCTTCTAAAAACACATCTATCTTATATCTGATTTATCTCTATTGGATTTGTTATTGTCAAAAGGCGGAGATTGTTGGAACACGATTCTTCCGCATCCCTTTGATTTGAGAATAACAAATCCTACTTGTATTTGACCTTGTTTGTCATTGTGTTTTTAGTATGCAGACTTGCACAGTGATGACACTAGTAGGTGGAATTATTGGTCTGGAACAACTCAATGCTGAAGTATGGAAATTGGTCTAACGCCAGGCGTTAGCACTTAACGCTAGGCGTTAACGCACAGCTCACCGGGATGATTATGGCAAGGAGGAAGCAGTCGTGATTGAAGGGGGAACTTTAGGAATGATTTGACTCAACGCCTGCGTTAGCCTTAACGCTAGCGTTAGGATTGCCTAAAATAAACAATTCCTAAAGTGTAGAATCTCCTTCCTCTTTTGAAGATCCGAGCCATCAAAACATTACTATACATGGTCAATGCCCGGCATTAGGACTTAACGTCAGCGTTAGCTCAAGTTTTATAAATTGGATGATTTTGTCTTCTCCATAAACTGATTGATTAGAGCCTTACTCCAGCACTCCAGAAACTCAATCAGGGCCGTATTTTCCATACCTTCATCTCTCGCACACATTCGAGCGAAGAATTCAAGGAGAACCAGATCAACGCTTCCTCAACGCGAAGAACGCGCACTTCGACTTCAAGAACTTTCGGCGGCCTTCGCCATCTCCAGAATTCTTCATAGGGAGTTTTAGATTTGTGTTCAAATATTTATTTGTAACCTTTTATTATTTTCTTGGAAGTAAATTCGCCTCGTATTGGCGACTAGGTCTGGGTAGAACTTAGGTGGCAATTCGCCTCGTATTGGAGACTAGGTCTAGGAAGTAGATCTAGGGGGTGCTCGAGGCCTTTTCTGGGGATAGAAAGGCTAGAGCGGCTTGAGGCCGGATCTGGGAAAGATCGGCTAAAGCCAACCGATTCTTGGTTAGAAGAGTCGGTATAGAAAACAAAAGGAATATTTCATGAGTTGGTTCCTTTTCCTCAAACTCTCCCATGATTTGACATACCACCATCATAGAATCCATCGAGGCCTCCACATCCTGCACACCCAGCTTCTGGGCCAGCCGAAGCCACACTATCACCACCTTGTACTTAGCTTGGTTGTTTGTGAGAGGGAATTAGTTGCTAATTGCTTGCTTGATCCTCGTCCCCTGGGGGCTTACTAAAATTACCCCTCCCCCGAAGGAATACTTCACCGACACCCCATCCACCAACATCTTTCATGCCACTGAGTGGGGTGGCTCAAGCTCTTCTACCGAGGTTACATAATCGGACAAGAAATTCGCTATCGTTTGGGCCTTTATAGAGAGTTTAGGAACGAACGCAATGTCGAACTCGCTCAGCTCCACCGACCACTTAGCCAACCTTCCCGAGTGATCCACCCCTTCCATGATGTTGTGAATGGGATGGTCGGTTACCACCTTGATGGAGTGTGTCTGGAAGTAGGGTCGGAGCTTCTGGGCTGACACCACCAGGGAGAAGGCTAGCTTTTCTAAGATTGGTTACCTGAGCTCCGCCTTCCTCAACACCCTGCTGACATAATAGATTGGGAGTTGCTTTTTACCTTCCTCCCTCACCAATACAGAGCTTTCCGCCATGGCCCATACCCAGAGGTACAGGGATAGATCATCCCCCTGCCTCGGTCCTTAGAGTAGTGGCGCCTGGGTCAGCTGCTCCTTTAGCGCCTGGAACGCCCCTTTGCACTCAGGGGTCCATTTGAACTTCTTTTTCCCTCAGAGTACCTTGAAGAAAGGCGGGCACTTCTCTCCTGCCCTGGAGAGAAACCTGCTCAGCCCGGGCAGCTTCCTTGTGAGGTGCTGGAACTCCTTTGCATTCCTCGACGATCCCAGCTCCAAGATTATCTTTACCTTGTCGGGGTTGGGCTCTACCCCGACCGGGGTGAGCAAGTGGCCTAAGAATTTTCACCGACTTGCCCCGAAGACACACTTTTGGGGTTTGAGCCTCATCTTGTACTTCCTTAGGGTTCTGAAGGTCTCTTCAAGGTCCCGAAGGTGGGACTCGAGATCTCGGCTCTTGATCATCAATTTATCCACAAACACCTCAAGGTTCCTCCCCTTCTGCTCGCGAAAGACCCTATCCATCATTCATTGGTATGTTGCTCCTGCATTTTTCAGCCCAAAGGGCATCATCCTGTAATAGTAGCATCCATCCCCTGTAATAAATGAAACATCCTTGATGTCGGGTTGATGCTTGCAAATTTAATGGTAAACTAAAAAGGCCTCTAGAAAACTCATAAAAGAAAAACAGACGGCTGAGTCAACCAGCGCGTCAATTCGAGGCAGAGGGTAGCAATCCTTAGGGCATGATTTATTCAAAAGGTAAACGTCTACACATATCCTCCGCCTTCCATCCCCCTTTTTTACCATCACCACATTGGATACCCATCCTGGATACTGGATCTCAGATACAAAACCTGCCTTAAGGACTTGTTCACCTCCGCCCAGATGGGCTCCTCCAGTTTGTCGGTGATGAACCTCTTCTTCTGTCGGATGGGGCGAGTGTCAGGGTCTAGGTTGAGGTAGTGGCATGCCACATCCGCGTCGATCCCTGGCATTTCTGCCATGCTCCAAGCGAAGATGTCCACATTCTCATGGACGCATGACAGGATCCTCCTCTGGTCCTCGTGGCTGAGCTCCCCACTGATCTTCACCTTTTCGACTTCTCCCCCGGGAGATTACTTCCAACTCCACGATCCTCTCCACGGCATCTAGCCTGGATTGCTCCCCCCTACTTCCTTCCTTCTTTCCTTCACAACTAAAAGCTTCGGTCTCTTCCTCTTCCATATTCCCTACCCGGATTTCCCACAGCTCCCTCGCCCCTTCCTCCTTGGCTTGACCTCCTTCTTCCTTTCTTCTCCCATCTCCTCTGCTTCGGGCCCTTCTACGACTCCTTCCTCTACACTCCGCCTCTCCAGCTCCCGATCCATCTCCTCTGCCTTAGCCTTCCATAAGACGGCATTAACCGCGGTGACGTAACACTGCCTCGCCACCATTGGGTCCCCCCCCCCACCCGGAATTGAATTCCGCTGATAGTACATTATTTATAGTTATTTTTATATAATATTTTATTATTAATTAATTAGTTTTTATATAATTTTAGTTTAATATTTATCTAATTTGCTTTGTTTTATATTTTCAGGAAATCTGGGGCTGCTAATAGCAATTTCAATCCTACAGTCGTGTTCAAGGGAAAATCTGGAACGTTTCGGAAAAACTCCAAGTACATGCCCCAGGTCACGGGCGTGACTTGGGGCGTGACTCCATGTCACGGCCATGACCCAGCCTAGCCGTCTTCCAGCTGCCAGAACACACTGCCATGTCAGATTAAAGTTACACACCCTCTGTCACGGGCGTGACAGAGGGCGTGACCTCAAGGTCACGGGCGTGACTCGCCCGTCAAAGCATTCAATACAGCCAGTTCTCAACTTGCGCCGTTTCCAGCTTACACGCCCTCGGTCATGGGCATGACCGAGGGCATGATCCATCCCACAACTGCCAAAATAACTCCAGATCGTGCCATTTCCTGCCGTTTCCAGCCCCAGTCAAGACACGCCCTAGGTCGCGGGCGTGACCTGGGTCGTGACCCGACGTGCACTTGATTTTTGGCGGTTTCTCTCCCCCCAACATTCCTGGGCTTTCAAGTCGCAGTTACGCAACTTACATGCCCTTGGTCACGGGCGTGACCAAGGGCATGACTCACCAATTCTCTGCCTATAAAAGCCAACTGCTGCCAAAGTGATCCCCATCCATTCCTTGCTTCGATTGGATCAACTTTAGTTTAGTTTTTCTGCATTTTATTATATTTCTCCTTTTATGCAATTTACACTATGTTTTGCACTTTTCAATTCCTAGTTTAGATTTACGTTACTTGCATTTGTAATTTCTTTTCTTAGATATAAAAAATGTTCTTTTCAAGTATAGGTAGCTAGTTTTATAGCATTTGATTGGAAGAATTCTTAAGTTTCTTATTTTGTTATTTCTCATTTTCATAGCTTTAGTTTTAGAATTGTTACGGTTCACCTTTGATTTACAATTTATTGATTTCATATTGCTAATATATGATAGTAAATTTAGATCCGTATTCTAGTTGATCAAGAGATACATGAATACGAGAAGATCATTCATCGGTGAAAGGAGTTGCATGCACTCCTCGAGAGAGGATGACATAAATCTTCAGGATTGGAGTCAAATCCAATAGTGGGGTTCACCGCATAAAGCAAGCTTAGGAATTTTGACTGGCCGAGGGGTCTTAATCGATCAACCTAAGGTTAGTTGGTTGCGTAATCTTGAGAGAGGTGCTTTCTTGATTTGGGAACCTCCACGGTCAAATTATTTTATCATATTCATTATGAATTTAGATTTTACGATTTATCCAACTTATGAAGTATTTCCGATCAAATGCTCTCTTCTTCCTTTTCTCTTTTATTATACTAAACATTCTTTTATATTTAGATAAAATAATATTAATTTGTGTGAGTAGAAGTAATCAACAGACCCGTGGAATACGACACTTGATATTTATTTTTAAATATCCTATACTATGAATGATAGTGTCCAGGCCTATAGTTCATGGAATTTGGAGAATATTATTTATATCATAAATTTTACCTATCATCCACCCATGCTGAACTTTAGGAACTGGTGGAACGAGCAGGGGACGCATTGGAATGCACTGATGAGAAGCTGCCCAAAGATAGCATTGTAGCTGCTCGGAGCATCAACGATGATGAACCGACAGTTGCGGGACTGTCCCCCCAACTAACATGGAGTCCCACTCCTCCTTCCACGTCCTTCCTTTCTCCCGAGAATCCGAACAGAGGGCCATCTGAGGCCAACACTCTCCTTTCCTCCACCTTCATCTCGTAGAATGCCTTCTTGAAAATGACATTGATCGAGCTCCCATTATCCACGAGGATCCAGGAGATGGTGAAGTTCTTGATGGCTGTCTGAATGACCAGCGCATCGCAGGATGGGTCCTCATGACCCGACATGTCCTTCTGAGAGAAGATGATCCTTTCTGCTGGGGGCAGGGCTTGAGAAGTCGAAGCCATGCTCCAATGATACATGGTATGGAGGCTCGCCTTCTGGGTTTCCTCGATCCCCACTCCCTCATGGATCACTCTGATCCCTCCCTGACTTCCCACGTCGGCCCGATCTTCGCATCATTCCTCCTCCCCCTCTCTGGGTAGAACTTCCTTGATCCTCACCGGCCGCTGTTGTTGCTGCGTCGGAACTCTTGCCCCCCTCATCTCTAGGAACTTTGGGCAGGTAGCCTTCGTGTGACCCTCCTCTTGGTGGAAGTCACAATAGGGCAAGGCCACCACCTTCTTTTATCCTCCGCGACCCTGTTCCTCCTCCTCACTTCTGCTCTTGCTCCCGCTCCTCCTCTTCCTCGCCCAATCGCCATAGCTTGTTAATGCGGGGGAGGCAATGACCTCAGACCCTACCTCCATCCTAACTATTGAGGTCTCCCTTGACTCTCGTGGAAGTTGCCACCTCCTTGTTGTCTCCACCCCAACTCTGGGATCCTTCGCTCTTCTCTTCTCCGAACCTCCTACTGCCTGGCCTCCAGCTCACTTTGCTTCGCTAGCCTTTTTGTGAACTCTGAGTTGGCTGCCTCGCTCTCAATTTCCTTCTCCGCCCTTTCCATCAATTCCTCAAAGGACAAGGGGCCTTCCGCTTTAGACTCATCTTGAAGAACCCCTCTCGCATCCCCACAATGAAGGCAAGCTGGAGGGTGAATCCCGGTACCTCTTGGATAAGGAGGACCTCCTCCTGGAATCGGTCCACATAGTGGGCCAATGACTCCTCTGGCCCCTGCCTGATCTTGAAGAGCGCCTCGGCATCGTTCTTCCTCTTCTTCAAGGTCGAGAAGCGAAATAAAAAGCTACGACGTAGATCTTTGAACGCATAGATCGACCCTCTCGGTAGCTGGTGAAACCAATCCCTTGCCTTCTCCTTCAAGGTGGTTGCGAAGAGTCGGCAATTGAAGGCATCCGGCATGGGTCTGAGGGAGACCATATCCTCAAACCACTACAGGTGCTGGGCGGGGTCATCCTTGTCGGTGTAGTACATCATATCCGTCTCCCTGAACCCCTCTGGGAGTGGTGCCAAGAGCACCAGCACGCAGAATGGGCTTCCCCGACTCGCTGCTCTCGCCTGCTCGACACGCCCAACGACCTCTCTGACCGGGCTTGCGCTCGCCGGAATAGTGCTCGCCGAATTAGCACTTGTCGGGCTTGCGCTCGCCGGGCTTGGGAAAAGCTCTCACCCAGCGAGATCTCGCCACGGCGCCTTGCCAGCCACCTCCTTACCTTCCCTCTGCCCTAGGGCATTCTCGCCAACCCCCGTTAGCGGGATGACCTGAGGTGCTGGGGTTGCGAACTCATTTTGCGCCGCGGCGAAGGCGAAGTTGATTGTCTCGAGGACCTCCCTTCGGAGATCTTCTAGCATATCTACCATCACCTGTGAACCAAATGGTGGCAAACTGCCAAAACCATCGCCTCGCACATCCTCTCCAGCCATGTCGCCTCCTTGAGAATTTATTATACCAGCTGCTGTCTACGCTCACCACACCAAAAAGTTTGGAATCGAGAATCGTCCCAACGAGGAGTTCGGACCCCTAAAATGGGGCAACTATCACCTACTGATCCCTCGGAGGAACCTGACCGAAGACTTAGAGCTAAAAACCAACCCTTGGCTACAGTGTGGTGGTCCCACCACACACCCAGAAGATCTTTAGAGCGCTTCCCCTCCTAAGCCAAAACTGAAGTTGGGCACCTTGGAGAGCTGAAGGATCTAACCAAAGGCTTCTTAAGGAGAAGCACAAGATCTGGGATGCTCTCCAAAGGTGCCTTTCATGGTCTATTTATAGTTTTTCTTTACTGGTCTGCTAATAGCGCAACTCTGCCTTTTTGGTTTTGCTATACGCACCCCTAATTGGTCTGCTAACAGTCAAACTCTGTTGTTCCTGAGGGCTATTGGCAACCCACCAAGGGTATCAAGGTAAATTCACCTGTATACCCCTGCTGGGTGAATGGCTTGTGAAGGTGTCACTCGTCAGTCTCCCTACGAGCTAGGCTCGCGAGATCCCCTCTTGTGAGTGGGGTCAAGCCCCCACTCGCCTCGCCAGGCTGGTATTGCGAGACATACCTCGACTCGCTCTGGCCAAATGCACCCCAGAGCAGTTCTATTAACATGCCTTGCCATCGTCGCACGCTACTCGCGAGTGGGACTCCCTGGTCCGCCTCACCTTGCCTTAGTCGAATGCTCGCGCGAGTCGGCGAGTACTCTTGGACCCGCCTATAAATGATTTCCCTTTTTACCCCCTGGAGAACACTGGGTTGTACATCAGTTCTAAGAATTACATATGGTTCAGACAATAGGTATTCTAACCCTTGATCTTCCAGCAACTGAATCACTTCCTTGATTTCAGTTGGGGCATGTTAAAAGCCATTCCTTACAATCTCATAGCCTTCCAACAAATCTTTTGCATTCTTTGGCTCCATTTCTTGAGAAAGATGAGTCGCTAAGATGGTGGGGAAGGTCTTCTCGATGGCTTAGTAGGGCTTAGGGTTTGTAGATTATTTAATCAACATTGCTCTATTTCTAAAGGTTTGGTTTAAGGGTTTATGTTTTCCTTAGGAAGAGGTGTTGGTTTGACTTAGTATTTAATTTATTTAATGAACCTAGCCCGACTCAGAGAATCCGCTGAGACGGAGAATTAAACTGTTGGGACAAGGTAATGTCAACAGCTAAGATGACTTAGCTGTCTCAGCGGTTCAGCTGAGTCTCTCTCAGCTGTCTCAGCGGTTCAACTGAAAATTTATTAGCTATTTCAGCTGAGCTCACTGCCTAATAGTGAATCATTTAAGTAGGATTATTTTTAGTCCTAATCATGCTAATGAGAGTTTTAGATGGCAACATATCCTAGCAGAGCTACAGAGTCACATATATATTGAACACTATGAGATGTTAATGACTATTCCACATTCAACATTCCCAACTCAATTTTAAAGAAGTTAAATTTAGTCTCATCCAATGGTTTTGTAAAGATAACAGCTACTTGATTGTCAGTGGGGACACATTCAAGGCTGATAACTTCACTTTCTACATGCTCTCTAATAAAAGGCTATCAAATTTCTATATGCTTAGTCCTGCTATGAGAGAAAGATTCTTAGCAATAGAAATTGCACTATATGAGACACAATACAATGGAGAGTGACTTACCTTGAGGTTGTAGTCCTCAGCTTGTGTTGTATCCACAATATATGTGCACAGTAACTCCCTGCAACAATATATTCATACTTAGCAGCGGCCACACTAGTCTGTTTCTCACTGCTCCATGAAATTAGTCTACTGCCTAGGAATTAACAAGTCCCACTTGTACTCTTCATGTCTTCTTTGCAACCTGCAAAGTTTGCATCTGAAAAGCCAATTAGTTCAAAGTCATTATTTCTAGGGTACCAAAGGCCAAGATGTTGGCTTCCCTTAAAGTATCTCAAGATCCTCTTTGCAGCAGAGTAATGAGATTCCTTAGGGCATGCATGATACCTAGCACAAACACATGTGGCATATATAATATCTGGTCTACTAGCAGTCAGATATAATAGGGATCCAATAATACATCTGTACATGGATTCATCAAAGGGTTTTCTTTTTTCATCCTTGTCCAGGGAAATGTTGGACCCCATGGGAGTTTTCATGGTGGAGGCTGACTCAATCCCAAATTTCTTAATAAGCTCCCTTATGTACTTAGTCTGGGAGATAAAAAACCCTTCATCAGATTGTTTCACTTGGAGGCCTAAAAAGTACTTGAGCTCTCCCATACTGCTCATCTCAAACTCCACCTACTTAAGGTTGGCAAACCATTTGTAATGGTTGTCATAAGTAGACCCAAAAATTATGTCATCTATATAAATTTGGACTAGGAGGCACTTGCCCTTTGTTTCCCTAAGAAACAATGTACTATCTATCTTTCCCTTAAAAAAGTTGTTCTTGATGAGAAAGCTAGACAAGGTCTCATACCTGGTCCTAGGGGCTTGCTTTAGACCATATAAAACTTTCTTAAGTAAATAAACATGAGAGGTTAGAGTTGAGTGAACAAAACCCGAGGGATGCTCCACATATACATTTTCCTTCAGATTTCCCTTTAGGAATGCAGACATTACATCCATTTGGTAGACCTTGAACCCCTTGTGGGCAGCATAGGAAAGGAATAGTCTTATGGCCTCTAACCTTGCAACTGGGGCAAATGTTTGGTCATAGTCTATGTCTTCTTCTTACTTGTACCCTTTGGCTACCAATCTAGCATTGTTCTTGATGATGACACCATTCTCATCTAACTTGTTTATGTAAATCCACTTGGTGCCAATTATGTTATGTCCTTGAGGTTTTGGCACCAACTTCCATACCTTGCACCTTTTGAATTGTTGTACCTCCTCTTGCATAGCTTGAATCCAGAAGGTGTCTTAGTTGGCTTCCTCAAACTTCTTGGGCTCAACCTGAGATAGGAAGCTCAGGAATAGAGCTTCATTGTGAGCCCAACTTCTGGTGATCACACCTTAGTTCTCATCTGCAATAATCAAGTTCCTTGGATGATCCCTCAGATGCCTGTTACTACAGACAATGTGTCAGCATCCTGTTGTACTTCATCTGCAACAGCTACTTCTTCAGAAACCTGATCATCTTCATCTTGAAGTACTTCAATCTCTAAATTTATTCTGCTTGAGCTGGGTTTATCTTGAATAGACAGCTCTTGCATTTTCTGAACATTTTTAGTCAAAACAGGATAACTAGACCAGCCAATGTAAAGTAGGCTAGTCTCATCAAACACAACCTGCATAGATTCCTCAACTACTGAGTATTCTTGCTGAATACTCTATATGCTCTACTATGAGAGCTATATCCAACAAGAATACCAACATTGCATTTTTCAGCAAACTTTATAAGTAGGGATTTTCCACTGCTTAAAATGTAGCATTTGCAACCAAATATTCTAAAATATGAAATTGTTGGTTGTTTGCCTTTCAGAATTTCATAAGGGGTTTTCCCATCAGCCATATTGATTGATGGTCTATTCAGAACATAACAAGATGTATTGACTACCTCAGCCTAGAAATATTCTGGGAGTGAGGAGTTACTAAGCAATGTTCTCCCAGCCTTTATCAAGGTCATATTCCTTCTCTCAGCCACTCAATTTTGTTTTGGAGTTTTGGGAGAGAACTCTTGGGTGATACCAAATTCTTGACAAAACTTTGTCATTGCACTAGATTGAAACTGTGTACCTTGGTCAGATCTAGTTTTGACCACAGAATATTGTAGTTCATTCTGAATTACCTTGACATAGTCTATAAAGATATCTAAAGTATCAGATTTCTTCTTAAGGAAGAATACCCAAGTATACTTTGAGTGAACATCAACAATCACAAGAGTATATTGCTTTCCACCTAGGCTCTGAATGGGCAAAGGACCAAACAAGTCCATATGCAACAAATATAGACATCTTTCAATGTCTTTGGAGCCAATACTTTTAAAGGTGGCCTTAGTTGCTTACCCATTTGGCAAGCATGATATGGACCACTTTTAACACATTTTAAATTTGGATTATTCCTAACAAGGTTTTTAGAAAATATATACATTGTCTTATAGTTAATGTGGGCAAGTCTCTTGTGTCATTAGACACAAAGAGACTCACTCCCATTAGCTACAAGACACTCTTGAGATAAAGAACTATTGCAAATAAAATCTAAGCAATAAACATTCTCACTCCTACTTCCTGAGAGAATGACCTCTAAGTCAATTGACTTTTTGATCAAGCACTTATCATTGTGGAATTCAATGACATAGCCCAAGTCACATAATTGGCTTATGCTTACAAGGTTGTGATGCAACCCTTCAACATAAGCTACCCTTGTTATTGAAACTATGCCATTGGTAATCATACCATATCCCTTGGTAACTCCTCTATTAGAACCTCCAAAGATGACTTTTGGTCCATTCTTCACAGGAGTTTAACCCTATAGAAGACTCCTTATTCCTGTCATGTTCCTTGAGTACCCACTATCCATGTACCATATCTGATTTAGATGGGTACTTGAATTAACCTGCAAGATAAAATTTACTTAGCCTTAGGTGCCCAATTAATTTTGGTGCCTAGGTACCTGTTAGCACAATAAGGAACACTTCTACCTACAACATCCTTTGAAGGAAAGCTCATCTTTGCAATAGGCACATTAGGGTTATGCCAACAGTCAATGGCAAAGTGTCCCACTTTACCACAGCACCAACATTCATGGATGTTATACCTTCTTTTCTAAACATTTCTTGAAGTGGAAGGAGCATTAGACTGTTTATGTTCAGTGAAGAAGGTAGCAGCATTCTTCCTATTCCTGTCAGCAATCTCTTGGCTTGTTGACTGACTATAATTGGTCTTTGCAGCCTTTATCTGATTGACATCAGCTGGTCTTAGTTTGACAGCTAAGCATGAGTTGATGGCATCAGATACTGTATTGTTAGACTTGTTTATAGTACTGAAAGCAGCCATGGGTATTGCTGGATGAGAAGAAGCAGCTTCCTCACCCTTTAATGTGGGAACTGAAGTACCAAATATAAATGGTCCATGATGGGCCATTAGAATTTCCTCATGGGGAGCTTTCAAAGCACTCATCTCTAAGCCATTTCTCCTACCATAGTTAGGATCATTCCCCTTACTATAGGATCTTGCATTCTTCCAGTGACCATACATGTTGTCCTGGTCATACATGTTAGAGAGAAGCAACACCTTTTGAAAGGAGGTATGAGGCTTGGTTTCAGCCTTGCTCTTTCCTTTATTCCCTGCATCTACTGCCCCTTCATTGAAACTAAATCCCCTCCTATTTGTTTGGGAAGAGAAGGTGTCAATGATGGGTAGTATAGATTCGGTCTTAGAGAATTGAGCCACTAAGCTTTTCTCCTTGAGAAGCTTCTCTTCAAGATCCTTGATGATCTGGTTCTTCTGGCTTATGGTGCTTAGTTGGATTATTGTTATTCCCTTCAACTGACTAATTTCTCTTCAACTGAGCCAGCTGTGTAGCAGACTCGGTGCTTTCAGGCTTTGCCTATTTAAGGGAAGCAATTTCTAGAGCTTGCCTCTTGGCAAGATTCTTGCTCTTTTTCAGAGCTTCCAAGAGGGAACTATACTTGTCAATCAATTGATTGACATCCACCTCAGTTTCTGAACTACTTTCATCACTAGATGAAGTTCTTTCAGATTATGGAATTGACTTATAATCAGAAGAAGAAATGGAATGAAATAGTACATATTCAGGATCAGAATTGTCCAGACTGTTTTCTCCTTCAGATATGGCCATCAAGCCATAGCATTCTTTGACATCTTCATCCACCTCAATGTCACTGTCTCAATATGATAGAGGGGCCCTGATGCCTATCTTTGCAGCTGGGTAGTCCTCATCCTCAGTAGTTGTAAACAGACCTATGTAGACTTCTTCATCTTCATCAGAATCTGAAGATGAAGATTCAGATTCACTCCAGCTTCTTTCCTTCTTGGCTAAAAAAGACTTTTCACCTTTCCCGCCCTTTTGGTGATGCTTCTTATCACATTTCTCCTTTCTTTTGATTGGGCAGTCAGCTATGACATGTTCAGGTTTGATGTAACAATAGCAAATAATATTACTTGAAATATGTTTAAGAGGTTTGGATTCATACCTGTCATCCTTGGAGTGCAACCTCCCAGATTTGTTGTGTTCCTTCTTGGGATGTGAAGAGGAGGAAGGTCTGTTCTTCCATTGCTTCCTCTTCATCAACTTCTTAAAGTGCCTGGAAAAGGCAGCAAACTCCCCATCTGACAGGGAACTGTCAGAAGTGCTAGAATCTCCTTATCTGAAGAGACTCACACTCAATGCTATGATTATTTCTAATCAATGCAACTATAGTAGAATGCTCAAACATGATTTCTGGAGAAAAAGTCTTTAAGAACATGAAGTTATCTGACTTTGCCTTTAAAATAGAAAAATTAAGTTAATCATAGAATTTAAGTCTATTTGATTAGGAATGGAGTTTAATGGTGAAAAACTGGTTAAACCTTTTTATCTCATTAAAATATAATTTTGAAAATATTTTCTGATTTTGTTGAACATAAATAATTTCTTTTTCCTTAAAAGATTGTTCAAATTTATTTTTCAAGGACATATTTTGTTCTTCTGATATTTTTAAATCTTTTTTAAGTTTGTTATATTCAGAAGTCAAATTATTTATTTTTGTTAATTCTTTTCTGATTTTATTTTCAGATTTTATTAAACCTATACATGGAATTTTAGAGTCTGATTTGATTTCTCCTGAAGTAAAATTAGGAGTTGAGATTACCTTAGTTACCTTATCTTCATCAGATTCAGATTCTGCATCTGAGTAGTGGTTTGAGCCATATATGGCCAACATGCAGAATCTTCTGGCCTTTTGTTCTTCCTCTTCTTCTTCTTCACTTAGACTTGAAAATGGTTATGCATCATAAATACAGTTAGTGGAAGAAGTGATTATAAAATCTTCTTGTGCCATTAGATTTCAGAAAAACTTTAAGAACTAAGTGATCTTTGTGATTCAGGTGTTAGCCTGTAAAAATCAACTACCCTCTGATACCAATTGAAAGCCAATTGATACCTCTGATACCAATTGAAATTGCAATTGAATATCAGTTGAAGGTGATTAATATAATCAACCTTGCTTTGATACCAATTGAAAGGGAGTTTAGTTCTTAATATCTTTTTAGGTTGTTTCAAAATAATGATATATATATGTGTAGTGCTGAGTGTGTGATAACAACAAACACTAAAAAGGCACAGCAATACAACAAAAAGAAATAGAACAAAAGCAGGCAAACCAGAGGACACACGAAATATAGTAGTTCCCCAATCAACCTGGGTACATCTACTCTTCTACCCACTGGTAGGAATCCACTACAGGTTTTTGATCAGGTGCCCTGCCACCAAGTGAGCTTTTGATCAGGTAACTCTAACCAAACCACAGGTTTTTGCTAAGGTGCCCTGTCACCGGGAGTTAACTTTTGAAGGGAGTTATAACCCTTTGTACAGGAAGGAAGGAATAAAGAAAACAAAAAGTTAATGTGTTCTTCTCTTTTCTGAGAAGACTCTTGATGATCCTGATGGGTTGTTAAGAATGGATCTTGATGATGATGTTGAAGATCTCCCCCTGATTTGTTTAGAGTTGATGTTCAGGTGGTGAAGCTTCTTCTCTTGGATGTAATATTTCTTTCTTCTTCTGCAGTTAAGATCCTGAGCAAATGATCTTGATAGGTGTCTCAGGGTGAAGAAGTTTTGCAGAGAAGAGTTAGCAAAACAAATAAGATAGAATAATATGTCGTTCTCTGTTTATGCTTGTGTGTCCTCGTTGCTGTCTCTTTTTCTTTTTCTTTTCTCTGTCTTTATATAATCTAAAGAGCTTCTCTCTTAATTTGAATTCCTCTTTTTTGGGAAAGGGAAAGAGATAAAGTCTCTTTAATTATTTTGACTCCTCGAGAAGATAAACTGCTGTCTTTTAGGATTTTCTGCAATGACTATTTCATTTAGTGCTGCAACGTTTATAATGTTAAGGCAGCAATATATATAGCAATATATAAATAGAAATGATAAAATATTGCTTTAATAAATCTGACAACATATATATATAATTTTAGTCGAGCTGAGAAAGGAGAATTATAATTTCTGATAATATTTTCATCGAGCTCAGCTTCAAGTTCGTCGATCTGAACATTTGATTCGTCGTTCTGAGCTTCTGTTGAAGATTCGTTGAACACAGACTTGAGTTCGTCGAACGCAGCTTTTCTTCGACCGTTGAGACGGGATCTGTTCGTCGACCGCTGAACCGCTGAGATGGGATCGTCGAGCGCTGAGATAGTTATTCTTTGTCGAGCGCAGAAAGGATGTCTTTCGTCGACCGCAGAGCGTCGTTCGTCGAACGCCGATAGTCGTTCGTCGAACGCAGAGAACATGTATAATTTTTATCTTTCTCTTATGTTATTTTCTCTGATTCGATCGCATTATATTTATATTACTTTCTTATATTATTTTCTTAGTCTTCTGACTTAAGGGAGTTTGATCTAAGTTATAGGATGTGTTATGATCATAAGGATGGATCCTAACTCAAATCAAAACTAAGGTTCCAACATCCCCTTATTTGAAGAAGGCAGAACATACCAAAATGCTAAGATGCATTAACATAATGAAACATATCATGACAAATATTGATAGTAGAAATATAGTCATGACAACATAACAAAATATTGTTAACAAAGTTATAGGCAATACACAACATTAAAATATTAATAGCAACATTTTCTTATCTCATAAATCTCAAAAATTGTTTGAAAGACCAAGTGTATTAATAATAAACAGTCAATAGAGTTTTATCAATAATCATTACATAATTTTGACTAAGGATAAGTTAAACATTTGTTCAAAATTTCCTCTTCTTGGCAGCACTTGAGCTTTCAGCTTGATCCTCAGCAACAGATTTTGCAGCAACAACCTTCATTTCAGCAATCTCCTTCTTTTTTCTTTGCCTCTTGATGTAAAGGAAGGGCTTTGGTATATATCTGGATGGCATCCTCTTGGGGTTGGCTTTGTTCACTAGATTTTCTTTGAGTATTTTCTCCCTTAAAGAGTTTCTTTCCATGTGTCTTATCCATTCTTTTGCTGGATAGATGCTATCAATATTTTTGCAAAGCTATCCAAGGTTCAGCCAGGCATTCAGGATTATGTTCTTTGAGTCATCACTCCAGTATTCATTGTCTGGATCTCTGGCTTGATTAGCTCTATTTTTAGCCATGAACTCCACAGCTAGCAATACTCCCTTTCTTTTCCTTTTGGTTGCAAGCATTGCATCATGTGCAATCTTTGCTTGAGCATGGAAATCAAAATCTTCCTGTCTAAAGTTTTCCAGGAGAGGAAGACTTAGAGCAATTCTTGTTCCTTGAAGAACTTTCAGAGCAAGCTCAACATTTGTCTCCTCCCCCTTTCTGGCTTCTTAATTATCTTTTGTTCAAGAGCTTAAGAAGTAGATGTCACTGAGCCAGATAATGTTTGGAATACATTTTCTAAATCTGCTTTTATATCATCTTTCATCTTCGCAGCTTCTCCTATTATGGTGGTTCCTGTGTACCACATATATTCTTCAATGTGATTGGCAACTTTCTCAATCACTTTATCAGTCTTGATGACATAGTTTTTGACATATCTCATGTCAGATTCAGCCATCTTGAGATCCTTATCCATTGATCTGAGGATAGTGCATTGAAATACAACACTATTTTCTGCCAATTCAAACCATTTGGTCATTTGTGTGTTTAGATGGGCTGAATCTTCCTTTATTATTGGTAGTTCAGCCATCACTTCATCCCTCGCATTTGATATTGATTTATCTATATACTCCTTCATTGATGGCATATGATCATCAAGCAATGTTTTGATTGAACTTAGAAGAAGTTCATTTGAATGTGTAGAGGTTGAGGGTTGTTGTTCCATGATGGGTTGAGTGAGGATTGTTGGCAGAACAACAAGTATACTTTTCTCTTGATGTTGCAGACCATCACACTCATCTAGAGTGGATGTCTCAGTTGCTGGTGTGGATGGAATTATGTCCTCCTGGGCAGGAATCCTTGTATGCTCCCCTCAAATTGATCACTGATCTTTTCAATAAATTTATCAGCATCAAGCTCATCAACTGTAGCATTTTCAGCATCATCAGCAACATCATCTTCAGCATCATCTTCAACCTCCTGGCCTTCATCTCCAGTTGATAATTATTGCTCCCTCTCAGATGGAGCATCCTCTAAATTATGCTCCAAGAAATCTGTTGGTTCATCAGGGATCAAACTAATTCTTCTTTCAAGATTATAGATAATGGGATCAATCTTACTTTGCAAGTCAGTAGGAGAGTCCAATTGCTCCTTATCATGACATTCTGATGCAGCATGCACATTTTGTGCATCTTCAATGGTTGTGAGGTTCAGGGGACTAGGAGCATCATTGTTGTCTTGAACATCACCTTTAAAGGCTCCATCATTCTCTCCTTGATCAGGAATGTTGTCTGATCTCAAATTAGCAACAACATCTTCTTCTGGTATTTCAGAATCTGATTCAAAACATACAATCCTAGCCTTTCATGTTCCTTTGATCAGCCTTTTCTTCTTATCTTTTGCCTCAGAGGGCTGGCTCATGGGGAGCACTCTTGTGAATCTATCCAAGGTTTTGATGTCCATTCTCTTTAGATAATGGATGTTTGAACCTTTTGTGGTATCAAATAGATCAGTGTATGATTTGAAGAGATAAAGTGAAAGAATTCTTCACAAATTAGGGGCTTGGAGACATTCTTTAATTCATTAAATATCACATCAGCCCAAGATGTCTTTTTCTTCAGTACTATCCTTACTATTAATTCAAACATATACTTGGATATAGTGTCATGGGACCCTGGCTTGCAGAGAATAGCTTTTCCCACTATATCAGCTAATAACTTTCCTCTCTGGTTAAAATTCTTCCTCTTTAGTGAGCTAGTCTTAGCATCACTATATTCACACCATTTCAGAGTTTTGTCCTTGTCATCCTCAGAGACTTTATCTTCATCATTGTGGAATGATGGCAGATTTAATGCCTTTTCTAGTTTTCTTGGGGTAATCTTGATCTTGTCACTTCCAATTTTTGACATCATAGAGTTTTTGGAAAGAGATAACTTGACATTGGTATAGAATTCTAGAACCTCAGTTCTCAGAATCATCGACGGCTCTGACAGCATGAATTCTAACCCTTGAGCTTCCAGTGGCTGAAACACTTCTTTTATATTAAATGGGGCATGTTGAAATCCATTCCTGATAATTTCATATTCTTCATGAAGATCCCTTGCAGACTTTGGCGCCATTTTGTGAAGAAGAAGAAGAATCGATGAGACGAGGGGGAAAGAGAGTTCGTCTCGCCGGCTGGGGTTTAGGGTTTGTAAACTTGTTATTACTATTACTCTATTTATAGAGAGTTTAGTTTGAGTTTGAGTTTACCTTTGAGAGAATTATTGATTTTTCTTATTAAATTAATTTATTTAATACCTCTGGATCCTTAATTAAGACTTGATTTTATTTAAACAACCCATCTCAGCGGATCCACTGAGATGGACTGATAAATCGCAGGGACAGGCTATTGCAGAAACCATTCAGCCCTCTCAGCCGTTCAGCTGAAACTTTCTCAGTTGTTTTAGCTGAGCACATTGCATAGCAATGAACATTATGAATTCTAGTTAAGGAATAACAATAGCATATGAATAATTAAATGAAATGTAAGGGACTAATCAACACTTAACATTCCTAACTCAATTTTAAATGAATTAAACTCAGCCTCATCCAATGGCTTAGTAAAGATATTTGCCACTTGATTGCCTGTGGAGACATATTCAAGGTGGATATCTTCACTTTCTACAGGCTCTCTAATAAAATGATACATGAATTCAATGTGCTTAATCCTGCTATGTGATACAGGATTCTTAGCAATAGAAATTGCACTGGATGAGTCACAATACAGTAGAGAATGACTTACCTTGAGGTTGTAGTCCTCTAGTTGGTGTTGTATCCACAGAATCTGTGCACAACAGCTCCCTGCAACAATGTATTCAGACTCAGCAGTGGATAAAGCCACACTGGTCTGCTTCTTACTTCTCCATGGAATTAATCTCCTACCTAGAAATTGACATGTTCCACTTCTACTCTTCCAATCTACTTTACAGCCTGCAAAGTCAACATCTGAAAATCCAATAAGTTCAAAATCATTGTTTTTAGGGTACCAATGGCCAAGAGTTTGGTTGCCCTTAAGGTATCTCAATATCCTTTTCGCAGTTGAGTAATGAGATTCCTTAGGGCATGCTTGATACCTAGCACAGACATATATAACATACATAATATCTGGTCTACTAGCAGTCGAATATAATAGGAATCCAATAATACATCTGTACATGGATTCATCAAAGGGTTTTCCCTTCTCATCCTTGTCTAGTGAAATGTTGGACCCCATGGGAGTTTTCATAGTGGAGGCTGACTCCATCCCAAATTTCTTAATAAGCTCCCTAGTGTACATAGTCTGAGAGATAAAAATCCCTTCATCATACTGTTTCACTTGGAGGTTTAGAAAGTACTTGAGCTCTCTCATAGTGCTCATCTCAAACTCCCCCTGCATAAGGTTGGTAAACCTTTTGCAAAGGTGGTCATCTACATAAATTTGGACTATGAGACACTTGCCCTTTGTTTCCGTAAGAAACAATGTACTATCTATCTTTCCCCTCAAGAATTTGTTCTTTATGAGAAAGCTAGACAAGGCCTCATACCAAGCCCTAGGGGCTTGCTTTAGACCATATAAAGCTTTCTTAAGTAAATAAACATGAAAGATTAGAGTTGGATGAACAAAACTTGAGGGCTGCTCCATATATACCTCTTCCTACATATTTCCATTTCGGAATGCAAACTTTACATCCATTTGGTAGACCTTGAACCCTTTCTGGGCAGCATAGGCAAGGAATAACTTTATGACCTCTAACCTTACAACAGGGGCAAAGTTTGGTCAAAGTCTATACCTTCTTCTTTCCTATACCCTTTGACTACCAATCCTGCCTTGTTCTTGATGATGACACTATTCTCATCTAACTTGTTCCAATAAATCCACTTGGTGGCAATTATGTTGTGTCCTTGAGGTTTTGGCATCAACTTTGAAAGGAGATTTTAGTTCTTATTATGTTAAAGGCTCTTGTTTAAGTTTTTCTTTAAAGTAATGCTATATATATAGATATGTATGCTGGGTGAGGAATAAAATCAAGCACTAATAGTGCATAAGAAAAATCACAGCACAGCAAACAAAACCAGATGACACGAGATGTATAGTAGTTCCCCTCAACTGGGTACGTCTACTCTTCTACCCACTGATAGGAATCCACTAGGAGGTTGTTGATAAGGTGCCCTCACACCAGGTGAGCTGTTGATAAGGTGCTCTAACCAAACTGCAGGTTTTTGCTAAGGTGCCCTGTCACCGAGAGTTAACTTTTGAAGGGAGTTATAACCCTGTACAGGATGGGGTAAGAAAGGGAAAAGATATATTATTCTTCTTTTTGCTGAGAAGACTCTTGAAGATCCTGATTGGTAGTTGAGTTGGATCTTGATGATGATGTTGAAGGAAGCTCCCCCCTGTCTGATTTAGAATAGATGACAGCTTGTGGAGGCTTCTTCTCTAAATTGCAAATCCTATTTTCTTCTTCTTGCAGTTTTGATCCTGAGCAAGTAATAGTGATTGGTGTCTCAGGATGTATGTGATCTGCAAGAGAAAAGGTTTAGCAAAAAGAAGATATAATATATAGTAGAATCTGCTTCTTCTTTTTGCTCTGTTCTTCTTTTTCTCTTCTTCTTCTTCTTCTTCTTCTTCTCTTTTTCTTGTACAGAAGATGTAAAATGTAAAATGTATTCTATCTCCTTCTTAATCTGTACAGCAATATATTATATATATATATAATCTATTGTCAGAGGGAGCAGAATATATTCTGCTATATATAATAATCTGTTGCATATCTTCTGCTGTATAAAGTTGTTGTCCTCTTTCCTTCTTTTGCTTGCTGCAACGGCTATAGCAATTAATGATTCTGCCAACGGCTATATTATTAAATGCTTGCAAGCTGTAATGTCAGAACGAAAATATATATAGCAATATATAAAATATAATGAAGAAATATTGCTTTAAATAGAGTCTGACAGCATATTAAATAAGAAGGATAAATCTGCCTAATTTTAGTTGAGCTCAGCTCAACTTTCGTCGAGC
This sequence comes from Dactylorhiza incarnata, assembly GCA_033032865.1. Taxonomy (NCBI): domain Eukaryota; kingdom Viridiplantae; phylum Streptophyta; class Magnoliopsida; order Asparagales; family Orchidaceae; genus Dactylorhiza; species Dactylorhiza incarnata. The sequence goes on from JAWHQI010000014.1 coordinate 22,340,034, forward strand.
TCATCATTACATTCGCCGACCAGATAATTAAAAATACTGTTTCTGAAAGTCTGTTGGAATTCGTCGAGCGGCGTTCAACATTCGCAGAGCGCCGTTCGACATTCGCAGAGCGCCGTTCGACATTCGCAGAGAATATGTATAATATAATTCTTAGAGCGTCGTTCGACATTTGCAGAGTGCCGTTCGACATTCGTTGAACGCAGAGAATATATATTAATTTTATTCTTCTCTTTATTTTCTGCCTATTAATTATGTCTCTTTTTCAGTCTTCTTTCTTAATGGGATTTAATCTAAGTTATAAGATATGTTATGATATAAACTTAGATACTAAAGGTGGATCCTAACTCAAATCAAAACTAAGGTTCCAACAATCTCCCCATATTTGAGTTGGGATCCTAATCCAAATTAAGACTAGGTTCTAACAATCTCCCCCTATTTGGTTTAGGATACCTGGCATAAAAAGTCTTTAAATAACTTAAGGCTTAAGGGATAGAGATTATTTTCTTAAATTTCTTCTTTAAAACTAAGCAATTTCTAATTTCCTAAATCTTGATTTTAAATAGGAATTTTAATATGTGAATTGCTAGCTGTTATAGATTCTAAGAATTTGAAAATCATAAATACAAAGTCTGATAGCTTCTTTCTATAGAATCCCCTTTAATTAGAAGAGACTTACACTCAGTGTCATGATCATTTCTGATCAATGCAACTACAGTAGAATGCTCAACATGATTTTAGGAGAAAATCTGGAAGAATGTGAAGTTATCTGACTTGTTTTTAAGATAAAAAAAATTCAAAAATCTTAAAACTGCTGTTTAATTATAATCTGAGTTAACATATTAAAAAGTTTAAAGATTTGCCTGGTGGATAGATATTTTGGTCTTTTTATTTCATTAAAGTAAAATTTTGAAAATTTATTTTTATTTTGCTGAACATAAGAAATTTCTTTTTCTTTATAAGTTTGTTTATCGGCTTTAAATATCTTATTTTTTAAACAGATAGTTTCTCCTACAGAAATTTTGAAAGGAGTTAAATTAATTATTTTTGTTAACTCTTTTCTGATTTCAGTTTCAGAATTTATCACATTTGTATATGTTAACTCAAAATTTGATATAATTCCTTTTTCTGATTCTGATTCAGAATTTATCAAATCTGTAAATGGTGGGTTCAAAACAGATGTGAAATCAGAGGTAAAATTAGGAAATGTTGTTACCTCTTTTACCTTTTCTTTATCAGATTCAGCAACTGATTTGTAATCTGAGCCAAATATTGCCAACATGCAAAAAGCTGTGGCTTTTTGTTCTTCTTTTTCTTCTTCTTCACTTAGAGTAAGTAATGGCTCTGCATCAAAAATAGTGTTAGTGGAAGAAGTAGGAATGGATTCATTTACCATCCTAGAGAGGGAGTGCCAGATGCCCTTTGCTGAAGTGCAATCAGTCACTTTTAGAAGAATGCCATCAGACATTGATTTAGCCAGTATCTCCATGGCTATGGCATCCGCACTGATCAACTTTTCTTGATCATCTGTTGAAGAAGAGGTAGATGAAGTTCCTGTCAAAATGGATTTATATATGTCTTCATCTATGGCATTCATAAATAATTTAATTTTAATTTGCCATAAATCAAAACTATCCAAATTACATAAAGGTGGATCTAAAATAGAAAAATTTGATAGTGTCATTTGGAAAAACCTTTTTGAAAACAAATAAGAACTAAGGTGATCTTTGTGATTTCAGGTGTTAGCCTGTAAAGAATCAACCTCCCTCTGATACCAATTGAAAGGAGGTTTTAGTTCTTATTATGTTAAAGGCTCTTGTTTAAGTTTTTCTTTAAAGTAATGCAATATATATAGATATGTATGTTGGGTGAGGAATAAAATCAAGCACTAATAGTGCATAAGAAAAATCACAGCACAGCAAATAAAACCAGATGACACAAGATGTATAGTAGTTCCCCTCAACTGGGTACGTCTACTCTTCTACCCACTGATAGGAATCCACTAGGAGGTTGTTGATAAGGTGCCCTCACACCAGGTGAGCTGTTGATAAGGTGCTCTAACCAAACTGCGGGTTTTTGCTAAGGTGCCCTGTCACCGAGAGTTAACTTTTGAAGGGAGTTATAACCCTGTACAGGATGGGGTAAGAAAGGGAAAAGATATATTGTTCTTCTTTTTGCTGAGAAGACTCTTGAAGATCTTGATTGGTAGTTGAGTTGGATCTTGATGATGATGTTGAAGGAAGCTCCCCCTGTCTAATTTAGAATAGATGACAGCTTGTGGAGGATTCTTCTCTAAATTGCAAATCCTCTTTTCTTCTTCTTGCAGTTTTGATCCTGAGCAAGTAATAGTGATTGGTGTCTCAGGATGTATGTGATCTGCAAGAGAAAAGGTTTAGCAAAAAGAAGATATAATATATAGTAGAATCTGTTTCTTCTTTTTGCTTTGTTCTTCTTTTTCTCTTCTTCTTCTTCTTCTTCTTCTTCTCTTTTTCTTGTACAGAAGATGTAAAATGTAAAATGTATTCTATCTCCTTCTTAATCTGTACAGCAATATATTATATATATATAATCTATTGTCAGAGGGAGCAGAATATATTCTGCTATATATAATAATCTGTTGCATATCTTCTGCTGTATAAAGTTGTTGTCCTCTTTCCTTCTTTTGCTTGCTGCAACGGCTATAGCAATTAATGCTTCTGCCAACGGCTATATTATTAAATGCTTGCAAGCTGTAATGTCAGAACGAAAATATATATAGCAATATATAAAATATAATGAAGAAATATTGCTTTAAATAGAGTCTGACAGCATATTAAATAAGAAGGATAAATCTGCCTAATTTTAGTCGAGCTCACATTACATTCGCCGACCAGATAATTAAAAATACTGTTTTTGAAAGTCTGCTGGAATTCGTCGAGCGGCGTTCAACATTCGCAGAGCGTCGTTCGACATTCGCAGAGCGCCGTTCGACATTCACAGAGAATATGTATAATATAATTCTTAGAGCGTCGTTCGACATTTGCAGAGCGTCGTTCGACATTCGTTGAACGCAGAGAATATGTATTAATTTTATTCTTCTCTTTATTTTCTGCCTATTAATTATGTCTCTTTTTCAGTCTTCTTTCTTAATGGGATTTAATCTAAGTTATAAGATATGTTATGATATAAACTTAGATACTAAAGGTGGATCCTAACTCAAATCAAAACTAAGGTTCCAACAAACTTCCATACCTTGCACCTTTTGAATTATTGTAGCTCCACTTGCATCACTTGAATCCAGAAGGTTCTTGGTTAGCTTCCTCAAACTTCTTGGGCTCAACCTGAGATAAGAAGCTCGAGAATAGAGCTTCATTGTGAGCCCTACTTCTGGTGATCACACCTAGGTTCTCATCTCCAATAATCAGGTTCCTTGGATGATCCCTCAGATGCCTGATTGTTGCAAGCAATGTGTCAACATCCTGTTGTACTTCATCTGCAGCAGATACTTCCTCAAAAACCTGATCATCTTCATCTTAAAGTACTTCAATCTCTGAATTGATTCTGCTTGAGCTGGGTTTGTCTTGAATAGACAGCACTTGCATTTTCTGAACATTTCCTATCAAAACAGGAGAACTGGACCAGCCCTTGTAAATTAGGCTAGTCTTATCAAACACAACATGCATTGATTCCTCAACTATATGAGTGTTCTTGTTGAATACTCTATAGGCTCTACTATGAGAGCTATATCCAACAAGAATACTAATATTGCATTTTTTAGCAAACTTTGTAAGTTGGGATTTTCCATTGTTTAAAATGTAGCATTTGCAACCAAATATTCTAAAATATGAAATTGTTGGTTGTTTGTCTTTCAGAAATTTATAAGGGGTTTTCCCATCATCCTTATTGATTGATGCTCTATTCAGAACATAACAAGCTTTATTGACTGCCTCAGCCCAGAAATATTCTCGGAGTGAGGATTCACTAAGCCATGTTCTCCCATCCTCTATCAAGGTCTTATTCCTTCTCTCAGCCACTCCATTTTGTTGTGGAGTTCTGGGAGAGGAGAACTCTTGGGTGATACCAAATTCTTGACAAAACTTTGTTATTGCACCATATTGAAACTTTGTATCATGGCCATATCTAGTTTTGACCGCAGAACATTATAGTTCATTCTGAATTGCCTTGTCATAATTTATAAAGATATCTAAAGTATCAAATGTATTCTTAAGGAAGAATACCCAAGTAAACTCTGAGTGATCATCAACCATCACAAGAGTATATTGCTTTCCACCTAGGCTCTGAATGGGCAAAGGACTAAACAAGTCCATATGCAACAGATATCACTACTAGAAAAATGACTTTTAGCCACACTTTTTTTGCCACAGGTCTAAAATCGTGGCTAATAGTTAAGTATTAGCCACGACCCTAAATTCGTGGCTAATAAGCAAGTTTTAGCCATGGATGTCAAATTCGTGCAAAAAAGTAACACATTAGCCATGACTTATCGAATTCGTGGCTAAAAAGACACTATTTACCACGGTTTTCTAATTCGTCGCTAATATTTTAGCCACAATTCTTAATTCGTGGCAAATACATAAGTATTTGTCACGGTTTTTTTCATGGCAAAAAAATAGTATGAGTAGAACTGAGAACCGAACTTTTTTTGCCCGGTTGCAAAACACTTGAGTAGAACCGAGAACCGAACTATTCAGTACAGATTCAGTTTTATCAAGGATGCAAGTTGAGTCGAGTCGGCTCGAGAGCTCGATGAGACGGCTTGAAAAGAAACTCAACTCGAGCTCGAGCTTTAATTCGAGCCGAGCCCAAGCCTAATTAATCTTGTTCATGACCTTGCGAGGCGGCTCGCGAGCTTTTTTTTTAAATAATATTTTTATTTATATTATGTGATTATGCATATGAGCGTAAATAATTTATTTACACTTATATTATTTTTAAATATTATTTGTAAATAACTTATTATGTGATTATGCATATATTATTTTTAAATATTATATTATTATATGTATATATAATGATATAAAATATATACGGGTTACGGGATTATAGAGCAGTGCTATAATAGAAAGTTATAGCGTAATTTCGATTTTTAAGGATTTAGACCCCCGAATGTGCATTTTTTGAAAAAGTGATCAACATGAAAGTTGTAGATCTCGTCGAGATCTACAACTTTCATGTTGATCACTTTTTCAAAAAATGCCGTTTAGGCTCCCTATTTGGCCCCCGAAAAATGTCACGTCCGCAGCAGCCGTACATTACGGAATTTCGGCGTGTCATTTTTCGGGGGCCAAATAGGGGGCCTAAACGGCATTTTTTGAAAAAGTGATCAACATGAAAGTTGTAGATCTCGACGAGATCTACAACTTTCATGTTGATCACTTTTTAAAATAACAAACATTTGGAGGTCAAAATCCCATAAAATCAAATATAGCGCATTATAGCACTGCTCTATAATCCTTTTTCCGAAATATATAATATATCAATAACTTATTAATATTAGTTAATAAATAATAAATAATATCATATATATTAACATATTTCTGTATTCTTCATGGAGGAGTAGACTTCAGGCTATCATTTCCGCTTTCGTTTTCCCGCACTGCTGAAAAATTCGTGAAATCCGCTCGGTTCAAAACCCCTAGCGTGCGTGTCCTAGCTCTTCGTTCTCGCTCGCCTCTAGATCCCTTTGCTCACCGCCTCTACGATCCCTCGCCGCCTCTACGATGCAACCGAGTAAACCTCGTCGACGCTCATCGCCATTTCTGCCGACCGACAGCGCCGTCTCTCGATTGCAAGAGTTTATCGGGCTTCTTCTCCAGGCCGACGCTCCTCGCCATTTCTGCCGACCGACAGCCCTGTCTTCTAGGGTTTTGAAGGCTTCTTCTCCAGGCCGACGCTCATTCTCGACGCAGAAACTCGGGAGTCCTCTTTTCGCCTCTCTCTTTCCAGGCCGTTGTTCTTTCCGCCTCTCTCTATCATGATTTTGAAGGGGATTATTTTGCCTTAATTCCTTCTATTTCACTGTGAGATTCTTTCTTCCTCTCCCCCTCTTCTTTTCTTTTCTAATATGTGGGATTTCATTTCTATTGCTTATTAGGGTTTAGGTTGGGGGATGATTTGGGTTTGTCGGCTACTGTAGTTTTCAAATGGAGCTTGGAAAATTAGTTTTAGGTTTATGATTTAGGTTTTAGTTTTAGGTTTATGTTTCTTGAAATCGTTATTATTTTTAATTGCATATAGACTACATTTTTGGTATTTTTTTTATCTGGTTGGATTTCAGAGTGAAGAAGAAGAAGGCCTGACATTTGCCTCTTCCTTTTCATACATTTTTGGTATTTTTTTTCCCTAAACTGGCAATCTAATTTTTTATCCAGTTGCCATGGCAGATCCCACTAGAGGACTCTTCATTTTTCTGATCATATGGTTGTCTGATTTTATATTTTAAATAATAATAAATGTGCTTCCATGATACATGCGATTCCTAATTCATTTTTTTTCTTAGGGTTTGTTTGGCTAGTGATTATTAGCTTTGAGGAATTGACATTGGAGATTAATAAATCAAATATGATGTTCAGTTCATTGATGTTTTAAATTATGTTCAACTTGATGTTTTAAACATTTTTTTAATGTAAATCAGTATTGGCGTCGTTTTTTCAAATAAACGTGGTCAAAGCTGTCCACGTTTTTTTTAAAAAGCCGCCAAAGCTGGTCTCATTTTTTAATCAAGTGCGGCAAAAGAACGCCATGTTTATTCAAAAACATGGCTAAAGCTAGCGGCGCTTATAAGCAAACGTCGCGGATTGTTTTGGCGATGACTTAAACGGCAACGTCTTAGCGCCGTTTATAAAAATGTCACCAAAACATAGGTGACGTTTGAAAAACGCCGCCTAAGCCTCCTAAAAACGCCGCCAATACGTATATTTCTTGTAGTGCGGGATCCTGAGCTCAAGTCGAGCTCAACGAGATGAACGAGCCTGAACCGAGCTTGAGCTCGAGCCAATTTACAGCAAGCTCGTCGAGCTCTAGCTCAAAAAAATAGCTCGAGCTCGATTATTCAATATTGACTCAATTATTCCCTTTAATGCAATTTTCAATAAGAAAGTAGACCCATATCATATAATGTTATCTATGATTAATTTCAATATTTTATTTAGTTGTTAATGTTATCTATGCTTAGTTTCAATAGTATCCTATGTTTTCAATAATGTCAATGATTAATTTCAATGTTCTTTTAAATTGTAGGCAACAAGATAAGGAGGACTTATCGTTGGTTTTACGGCTCTTCTCCGGCTACAGATCATGGCCTAGGTTTCACTCTCTTCATCTCTATCTCCTTTTAAATTCATGTATTCTAGGTGTGCTTTGAGGTATTAGTCAAGTAGTGGCTAAGCAAAGCACGATAGATTCTTTGATTGATGTTTGTAGGGATGCTCCGTAGTATTGGCTGGTAGACGGTCAAGCGTAGCAAATAGATATTTATTTACTTTGCACTTACTCATGTTTTGTTGATTCCAATTTTAAAGTCTCCTCCCCTTGTAAATCACTTATTATGAGCTTTTATGTAGGTTACTATAGCATATAGCATGGATAAGAGTTGGATTGATTTGCAAAATAGAGCTTCTGATGAATATATTAAGGGTGTTGACATGTTTTTGGATTATGCTTATCAAAACAATTCAAGTGATTTTGAAACTAGGATTTACTGTCCTTGCAAGAAATGTACCAACCGTTATCTTGTAGAGAGAATTGTTGCACGTGAGCATATAATTATTCATGGGTTTCTAAAAAAGTACAAGGCATGGAGTTTTCATGGGGAGTCATGTCTTTCACAAAATTATAGTGGAGATTGCTCAATTAATCATCATTTAAATTTGAGTGATGATATGATTGGAATGATACATGAGGCAGTTGGCATTCCTGCAATTGATACTAGCTTGAATGAAGATCCACATACATCAAATAGTCCAATATATGATTTTACAGAAGGGGATGCCAAATTTAGAAAACTTTTTGAAGATGCAGAGTGTCCATTATACCCTGATTGCGCTAAATATACGTCCATGTCTTTCATGGTTAGGCTATTTCAAGGGAAAACAATGCATGAATGGACAGATGTATCATTCACTTGGTTGTGAGAATCTTTTATTGATGCGTTTCCTAACATAAAGCTACCAAAATCTTATTATGAAGCTCAGAAAATCATCGAAGACTTGGGGTTTTCTTACGAGACGTGGGATGCATGCACTAACAATTGTATGTTATTCAGAGGAAATGATTTGTCACATGATAAATGTGAGATATGCGGGGAATCAAGATATAAAAAACCCAATGAAATCTCTGGTACTGTAGAGTGCACAACTACAAAAATTGCTTCAAAATAAGTAAGATACTTTCCTATTAAGCTAAGGTTAAAAAGGTTATTCATGTCATCAAAAACTGCACATTTCATGTGATGGCATATAGAAGAACGCATAGATGATGGGATCATGCGACACCCTGTAGACACTCCTCAATGGAAAAAATTTGATAATGATTTTCCTGAATTTGCAGCTAAGCATCGCAATGTTAGAATTGGTTTGGCATCTGATGGATTTAATCCTTTTAGAACCATGTCTATTGCTCATAGCACATGGCCGGTAGTTTTAATGACTTGTAATTTACCACCATGATTGTGTATGATACAAGTTTTTCTCTTCCTTGTTGTATTAATTGATGGACCAAAGGGGCCAGGTAATAAGATATATGTTTATCTTCAACCGTTGATTGAAGAGTTGAATGAACTATGGAGTTATGGTATGATAACATATGATGCATCAAAGAATCAAATGTTTACACTTCGTGCAGCACTACTTTGGACAATTAATGACTATCCAGCATATTCCAATTTATCAGGATGGAGTACAAAAGGTAAATGTGCTTGTGCAAATTGTAATCACCAAACTAGATCACATCGGTTGGCAAATGGTAGAAAATTTTGTTACTTGGGTTATCGTCGTTGGTTAACTTGTGGGCATATGTTTCGAAGAGGTAATGTATCTTTTGATGGACATCGAGAGTTTGAAGATAAGCCTCCTAACTTAAAGGAAAGTGACATTTTAGCACAGTTGGATGACGTACTTACTGAGTACAAGAAAGATGATCTTAAGAAAAGAAAGAGGGAAGAGCATAACCGAGTAAGTAATATTGGTCAAATACCTGGTTAGAAAAAAATTATCTTTTTTGAATTGGCATATTGGGGGTCTCTTCAAGTACGTCATTCCATTGATGTGATGTGATGCACCAAGAGAAAAAAATGTTGGAGAAAATTTGTTATATACCATATTATGCATTATTGGTTATCTTGTGGGCATAGGTTTCGAAGAGGTAAGGTATCTTTTGATGGACATCGAGAGTTTGAAGATAAGCCTCCTAACTTAAAGGAAAGTGACATTTTAGCACAGTTGGATGACGTACTTACTGAGTACAAGAAAGATGATCTTAAGAAAAGAAAGAGGGAAGAGCGTAACCGAGTAAGTAATATTGGTCAAATACCTGGTTAGAAATAAAAGTATCTTTTTTGAATTGGCATATTGGGGGTCTCTTCAAGTACGTCATTCCATTGATGTGATGTGATGCACCAAGAGAAAAATGTTGGAGAAAATTTGTTATATACCATATTATGCATTACAGGGAAATCAAAGGATGGATTGAAGGCAAGACAAGATTTAAAGGTTATGGGTATTCACAATATGTTGTACCACAACTACTTGCATTTGGCAAGACTTTATTGTATCCAGCTCGCTTTACAATGGATAAAACACATCAAGATATCTTCTTAAGAGTATTGAAAAGCATCAAAGTGCCCGATGGTTATGCATCGAATATTTCTCGATGTGTTCATTTGAAAGAGAGAAATATTTGGGGTCTTAAAAGTAATGACATGCATATAATTATGCAACAATTCCTTCCAATAGCCATTAGAAAAGCTTTGTCGATAGATATTGTGAAAGTATTTATTGAGTTATTCAACTTCTATAGACAATTGTGCTCCAAAAGTAACAAACTTATTGACAGAACATATTGAGTCATTGTACGATTCCTTCTTTTGTCCATTGACAAAAAAATTATGGAAGATCCAGTAACTATAGAGAGTGGACTGACATGAAAGAAGGCTATCAATGAGTGGCCTGAGAAGCATAATGAATATGCAGAGCAAGCATTTAATCCAACAACAGGAATGAAATTGCACAGTAGAGCATTGAGCACCAATCTGGCATTGACGACTACAATAAAGAAATGGACTCTTTTTATGCTAAAGGCTAGTGAACTCTTTTTATTTGTTGTAGACTAGTGAGCTCTTTTCTTATGTTGCATGTGATCAAATTGATCAGATTTATGTGAATTTTTTTATTTGCTAAAGCATTAAATTGAACTTTTTTTTATTTGCTTTTAATGCCACAAAAAAACGCAATCAAGCAATCTTATGACATGCATGACTTTTTTGTAAAAAACTTTTAGAAAGACGCTCTTTTTGAAAAACAGCAAACTGGGCACCCGGTTCACTGAAAAACAGCGAACCGGGCGCCCGGTTCCCTGAAAAACAGCGAACAGGGTGCCCGTTTCATTAAAAAGCTGCGAACCGGGTGCCTGGTTCACTAAAAAACAGCGAACCGGACGCCCGGTCCACTGATAAATAGCGAATCGGGCGGTTCACTGAAAAAATAGTAAATCGGGCGCCCAGTTCACTGTTTTTCAGTAAAGTTAATGTGAATATTACTATCACTGTTATTATCTTCAATTAATTTTTTTTGCAGGAATGGGGAAGAAAAAGCTTCCAGGATAGACTATGAATACAAAAATGCACCTCCCTTCGCCTATAATGCATCCACCATTACTAACTGAACCATGCACCACTACACCTTCAGTTTTCCCTCCCACAACACATCCACCACCCACTATTCCTGCCACCACTAAGTCACTGTTTCGAGCCACTAAACACCCAATACCATCGATCTCTCCGCCCACCACAAATACACCACGAGTCTCTCAGTCTACCACTATACATGTACCAACCCTCTCCCAACCGGCCACCGTACACATGCCACCACTCTCCGAACACATTACCCCTGAATTCAACTTCACTGGTCCATCACCAAATTCGGCATCTAATTCAACTTCAAGTGGATATGCTTGTACTTGAATTAATTTTTCATTGCTTAATTACATGAGAATAATGGTATATAATTTTTTCATTTTTATGAAGGTGCCTCAAACTTAAAAAGTAGCAAGAGAGGACATGGTGGAGCTCAAGGCATTTCAACATGGGGCACGGGAGAGCAGATTCATATTGATTTTGATACGCATGTGCTGCCTATTGGTAGGTGTGAGCAACCTTTTATATGACGACTTGATTTGCTAGCGAGGAATGGATTTAAAGTATCGCTAACATATGCATGGAGTGACTTACCTGATGATGTTCTTGATGGGTTATGGCGGGAGATACAGGTATGCTATTCTTTTAACAAGTTAAAAATATAAATAATATTGTTAATTCTAATTATCTTATTGTTTAAGTGCAGGATAACACAGATGCACCCCAAGAGTTTCGAACTAAATGCTTGCATATAATTGGAGAGAGATGGAGAGAATAGAAACATTACATCAAACGTCATAACTATAATATATATAAGACAGATGAGGAGCGTTTATATATCATCCCAGATCGTGTTGTTGCTGATCAGTGGAGGACACTTGTTCAATATTGGGGGCAAGATACTATAAAGTCTATATCAGTACAAAATTCATTCAACCGTGAGTGTCAAGGAGGATATCATAAGATGGGCAGATCGTCATTTCTCTCTATTCGACAAAAGGTAATTAATTAACTAAAAATAATTTTAATTATGCATACAATTGAGATTAATGTTATATAATGTATTATTATTTTAGATGGAGGTAGAGGGAGTTGAAATGAATAGACTTAGTGTTAATAAAAGAACACGAACGGACAGACATGGCATGATTGAGTTTGAAGCTAAAGATCTTATTGTAAGTTAATTTTTTTATTGTAGACTTTCATTCCAAGAAAAAAATGAATTAATTAAAATTATTTTGTATTTTCATAATGCAGGACGATGTGAATAACTTGTATGAAAAGTTACTTGAGGAGGAGCGCACTGCAGAATATAAAGAAGCTTGCTTTGTTAAAGTCATGGGAGAGGATGGCCATGGTCGTGTGCGTACATGGGGTTCCGGTATAAGCAATCCACAATCAAGTGAGGAAGCATCAAAATCAATTCGTTCGCAAATTCGAGAGGAGGTGCAATCTCAATTTGATTCTCAAATTGCTCAAATGAATGCACAAATGGATGAAATGACACGTGTTCAACAAAATATGCAAGTGCTTTTAGAGCGTGTTGGCATTCCAATAACACAAACAATGAATAGAATTGATGATCCTTCCATTCCATCTAGCATGGGACATGTTTGTATTTAATGTTATTTTTCAATTACTAAATTTTTAAAAAACTTCTAATATTTGAAATTTTATAGGTTGGAGATGAACATGATGCTTTAGAAGACGGAGAGTTGGAGGGCATGATGCATCATTCAACAAACTAATATATATACTATAGTTTTTTGATTGGTTTTATTTTGTGGTTTGAGAATGATTACATTTGAAGTTTAGGGTTGATTTTATTTTGGTTTGTTTAATAAATTATTGAATTTTTTTTCTAAACTTAAGCTTGACTTCTTGATGGCATAATCTGAAATTTGAATGTTTCTTTTTGTTTTGTTTGGTGATGAATGATGGTTTGGGTTGAATGTGATTTCCATGGTAGTGTTTTAGAGTGAACTGATCATCTTGGCGCTGTGTTTTGAGTTCAATATTCTTCTTATTTTGAATATATGTTGGATTCATTATCTTTGTGGCTTTCTCTATTCCCATCGAGCGGATTATGGCGTCATAAATAATTATAAAAATAGACTATTAGCCACGACAAATGGCCATGAAAAACAACTAAACAACTGAGAAAGTTTTAGCCACGGGTTGAATTCGTGGCAAATAGTTAAAAACGTAGTTTTAGCCAGGGCAGAGTTTTCGTGGCTAATAGGTGATAAAATCATGACTTTTAGCCACGGGATGAATTCATGGCAAATAGTTGAAAATCCACTTTTATCCAGGGCAGCAATTTCGTGGCTAATAGGTGACAAAACCGGGACTTTTAGCCACGGTTCGAATTCATGGCTTAAAGTCGTGGCCAAAAAGTATTTGCCACGGCCTGAGCGTGGCAAATACCTTTTGCCACGCCCATTTGCCACGGGCAAACCGTGGCTAAAATCCTTTTGCCACAGAATTAGACTTTTAGCCACAACAATTTGCCCTGGCTAAAAGTCCATTTTATGGTAGTGTATGACATCTTTCTGTGTCATTGGAGCCAATACTTTTAAAGCTGGCTCTAGTTTGCTTACCCATTTGGCAAGCATGACATTGACCACTTTTAACACATTTTAAATTTGGACTATTCCTAACAAGGTTTTTAGAAAATAATCTATGCATTGTCTTATAGTTAATGTGGACAAGTCTCTTGTGCCATTGAACACAAAGTGACTCACTCTCATTAGCTACAAGACGCACATGAGATAAAGAACTATTGCAAATGAAATCTAACCAATAAACATTCCCACTCTTAGTGTCTGAGAGAATGACCTCTATGCTAGTTGACTTTTTGATCAAGCACTTGTCATTGTGGAATTCAATGGCATAGCCCAAGTCCCATTGTTGACTTATGCTTACAAGGTTGTTTTGCAACCCTTCAACATAAGCTATCCTTGTTATTGAAACTATGTCATTGGTAATCATACCATAGCCTCTTATGACCCCTTTGTCAGATCCACCAATGATCACCATTGGTCCATTCTTTGTTGATATGTATTCCTTGAGTAAGCATCTTTTTCCAGTCATATGTCTGGAACATTCATTGTCCAAGTACCATATCTGATTTAGATGTGTACTTGAACTATCCTGCAAGATAGATTTTACTTAGCCTTAGGTGCCCAATTAATTTTGGTCCCTAGGTCCTTGTTAGCATGGTAAGAAATATTTCAACATACAACAACTTTTGTAGGAAAGCTCTTCTTTTCTTTAGACACATTAGGGTTGTGCCAACAATCAATGGCAAAGTGTCCCACTTTGCCACAGCACCAACATTCATGGATGTTGTACCTCCTTTTTTGAATATTTCATGAAGTGAAAGGGGCATCAACATGCTTATGTTCAGTGAAGAAGGTCGCAGCATTCTTCCTATTTCTTTCAGCTAAGGGCTGACTGGATGCTCTATTATAATCAGTCCTTCTTGATTAAATCTGTTTGGCAGCAACAGGTGTCAGCTTGGTAGATGATATGCAGTTGATGACATCAGATATTATCAAGTGAGGATTGAGTATAGTATTGCTACCAGCCTGCCATTTTGCTGGAAAGGATTGGGAAGAAGTGGCTTCCTTACCCTTGAATGTGGGGGCTGGAGCACCAAACACAAATGGTCCATGATGGGCCATTTGGATTTCCTCATGGGGAGCTTTCAAAGCACTCATCCTCATGCCCCTTCTACCACCATAGTTAAGCGCATTCCCCTTATTATAGGAGCTTCCATTCTTTCAGTGACCATATATACTATCCTGGTCATACCTGTTGGAAAGAAGCAAAACCTTTTGAAAGGTGGTTTGAGGCTTGGCTTCCTCCATTCCCAGCTCCTACTACCCCTTCATTGAAACCAAATCGCCTCTTATTAGTTGGGGGGGGGGGGAGGTATCAATGATGGGCAGTACATATTTGGGCTTAGAGAATTGAGCCACCAAGCTTTTCTCCTTGAGAAGCTTTTCTTCAAGATCCTTGATGATCTTGTTCTTCTGGCTTATGGTGCTCAGTTGGATAATTGTGATTCCCTTCAACTGACTAATTTCTCTACTCATCTGAGCTAGAGGGGTAGCAGACTCAGAACAATTATGTTTTGCCTGCTGAAGGGAAGCAATTTCCATAGCTTAGCTCTTGGCTAGCTTCTTGCTCTTTCTCAGAGCTTCCAAGAGGGCACCATAATTGTCAATCAATTGATTGACATCCACCTCAATTCCTAAACTACTTTCATCACTAGATGAAGATGTTTCAGATTTTGGAGTTGACTCATAATCAGAAGAGGAAATGGAATGAATTAGTACATGTTCAGGATCAGAATTGTCCTGACTATTTTCTCCTTCAGATATGGCCATCAAGTCACATCATTCTTTGACATCTTCAACCACCTCAATGTCACTGTTTGAATGTGATAGAGGGGCCCTGATGCCTATCCTTGCAGCTGGGTAGTCCTCATCCTCAGCAGATGCAAACAGCCATATGTAGGCTTCTTCATCTTTATCAGAATATGAGGATGAAGATTTAGATTCACTTCAGCTTCTTTCCTTCTAGGCCAAGAAAGACTTTCACCTTTCCTGCCTTTTTGGTGATGCTTCTTATTACCTTTTTCCTTTCTTTTGACTGGACAGACGGCTATAACATGTCCAAGTTTTCTGCAACAATAGCAAACAATATTACTAGAATTATGTTTAACATGTTTAGATTCATACCTATCACACTTGGGGTGCAGCCTCCCCGATCTACTATGCGCTTTTTTGGGTTGTGAAGATGAGGAAGGTTTGTTCTTCCACTGCTTTCTCTTCATCATCTTCTTGAAGTGTCTTGAGAAGGCAGCAAACTCTTCATCTGAAGATGTGCTATCAGATGAAATGGCCTCTGAACTTTTTGATTCAGCAGGCCTTCTTGGAGGAGATGGAATTCTCTCCTTGCTCTTCTTAGAGCTCTCAGCTTTGAGAGCCACTGATCTCTCCTTGGCATGAGTTTTGATGGTGATCTCCTCCTCCTTCCTTGCAGATAGCTGCATTTCATATGATAGCAGCTTTCCAAAGAGGGTATGAGTAGGAGTCTCAGCAAGTCTGGCCCCTTCTCTGATGACATAGATCTTTGTGTCTCAATCTCTTGTTATAGACCTTAGGAACTTATCATTCAGTTCATAATTGCTGAAGACCCTCCCATATGTCTTCAGCTTATTGACCACCCTAAAGTGTAAGACCTCATTTTTTTCTTTTGAAAACCCGGGTTTTATGCCCAGAACCGCCGCTTTGCGGTGACACCATCACTCGGGAGGGTCGCCACTACAAAACACTGATCCTGCCGGCCATATCGATCACAAAAGAAGAAAAGTATAAATGAACATTAGAAGTTCAAGTCCACAAATCACATGATATATATATAAATGTCCACATGGTATAACTGAAATAACAAAGTTACAATAATAAAGGGCTCATGACCTGTATATCATATCCTCACTACAATATCACTCGCGAAAACAAACTACTAATCACTCACTGATCCTGAAACTTGTGCTCATGTACTAGACTGGCCCGCCTCCGTCTGCACCGGCCTCTGGTGCTGCTGTGTCTCCTCGATCCCCTAAAATGATATGGTCCATCGACCGTTAGTCAAAAAGATCGACTAAGCCTTATGTTCCCCACCCCACCCCCAATGGCTCCTAGGCACCGTGTGGGAGGATGAAGCGGAGGACAGTAAGGGGTATAAAACAAAGCAGATGACGGTGGATCTTCTCTATAGGAAATGTCTACAACTACACATGTGCATATAAATAATTGAAGCAGTAATATAAAGTATGGTAAAGAGCAATTAAAGAGCAATAAGTAAAGACAAGTATATAATATAAAAGTAACCGTTGATTTATAGGACTGCCCATACAAACCTATAAACAAAGAGGTCGTTTAGCAGGGCCTATCGTATAAAAAGTCTCATAACCAATTTATACGATAGGGGTAGGGGTTGAAATGTAATGCTTATGCCATGACATGCAGAGTTATGCAGTTTATGCTATGTTCACACAAGTGCAACTCACACACTTCGACTGTTGAAGCCAGGAAAATCCTGGCTCCAAAATTCGGATCAATGCAGCCCGAGGTTACTGATCCTGCGGTCTAACTCCACGGCTCGGATAGCTAGAATAGGAGAGAGAAAATGATTATAAGCACACCCCAGGTGCTCCAGCAGGGAGGTCCCGCCACATACCCGGAAGTTTGGGAGAAACTTCCCCTTCGCAACCAAAAGCTGGGCGAGGTACTAGACGGGCATGGATTTGGCGAGTATCCAGCTTGGGGGGACCTCGACCACTTCCAAAAGTGCCATTTCTAGTACCCTTGGGGGTCTATTTATTGAGAAATCATGGGGGGGGGGGGGGGGGGGGGGGGGTACAGGCGAGTATACTGCCTAAACTCGCGAGTTACAAGGGCTACTCGCTCATACTCGCGAGATACTCGCCCATACTGATAAGTAGTTTTTCGTCATAATATTTTAGGTTAGTTTAGTATAAATTTCTCTAGTTTTAATTATATTTTCTTTGTATTTTATGTTTGTTATGTTATGTTGTTATTTTATGTTGTCATGTTGTGTTATGTTTGTTATTTTATGTTTATTATTGTTATTTTATGTTTGTTATTTTATATTGTTATTTTATGTTTGTTATTTTATATTGTTATTTTATGGTTGTTATTTTATATTGTTATGTTTGTTAATTTATGTTGTTATTTTATGTTTGTCATTTTATGTTGTTAAGTGTTAATCTCTTTTGTTTTATATAAAACTAATGTTTTGTTTTATGTTTGTTATATGTATTAACTAATTTAATGTTTTTGTTTTGTTGTAGGTTGGTGCAGCCCTCCCTCTCCATTTGGTGCCACCCGAGCCCCCTTCCATGGAGCAGCCCAAGCAAGCAGCCCCCACATGTTGCAGCCCTCTACAAGTCAAAACCGGGCCATCCATGCTACATGCAGCCCGCCACCTTTGCATGGACCATGCATGGCCGAATTTCCCTTCTCTCCTCTCTCTTCTTTCTCTTAATTTAATCTCATTCCTCACTCTTCTATTCCCCATACATTCCCCCCCTCTCCCCTTTATTTCCTCCTAAAGAACATGCATTGGATTTGACCTCTCTTTTCCTTCCCTCTCTCCCCTCTTCTCTCCCCTCATTTATTTCATTCATGCACCCTCTCAACCATGCATGGCCGGCCACCCTCTTCTCTCCCCTCTCCTCTTCCTATTTCTAGAACCTTCCCCTCCATCTATAAAAGGAGCCCATGTCTCATGCATTGGAAGAACTTTTTTTTTTTTGGGGGGGGGGGGGGGGGGGGGGGGTACAGGCGAGTATACTGCCTAAACTCGCGAGTTACAAGGGCTACTCGCCCATACTCGCGAGATACTCGCCCATACTGATAAGTAGTTTTTCGTCATAATATTTTAGGTTAGTTTAGTATAAATTTCTCTTGTTTTAATTATATTTTCTTTGTATTTTATGTTTGTTATGTTATGTTGTTATTTTATGTTGTCATGTTGTGTTATGTTTATTATTGTTATTTTATGTTTGTTATTTTATATTGTTATTTTATGTTTGTTATTTTATATTGTTATTTTATGGTTTTTATTTTATATTGTTATGTTTGTTAATTTATGTTGTTATTTTATGTTTGTCATTTTATGTTGTTAAGTGTTAATCTCTTTTGTTTTATATAAAACTAATGTTTTGTTTTATGTTTGTTATATGTATTAACTAATTTAATGTTTTTGTTTTGTTGTAGGTTG